>CM022483.1:2228129-2238350 GCA_011952105.1 Coreoperca whiteheadi
CGTATGCGTGCCAGCGCGCGCGCCGGGCCCGTGCGGCCGGCCACTTGCGTCCCTTGCGAGCTTGGTTGTGGGGGGGCGGGGCGGGGGGGGGGGGGGGGGGTCGCACGTCGTCGCACGGGAGGGAGGGAGGTTTGCCGTACCGGTGTCACTGGGGCAGAGCCTTGAGGATGGCGTTGACCTCCTCAGCGACGGCTGTCAGCGCGAACTCAAACTGGTCCTGGAAACAAGTCCAAAGACAAATCAGTCTTCCCGACATTATGGAAAGCCGTTTGAGCATTTATTCCATATCCTCGATATCAAACGTCATTTTCCTTCACATTTCGGCGCACTAGTCGGCGACTAGGCTTTACTAGTGCCCCTTTTTTGTCGCACTAGTACTACCAGTAAGGCCAAAAATTCTTACTAGTACTACTAGTTGACCACGTTTGCGCGCTAGTAGTTCTACTGGTAACGCTATAAAATGTCCTAGTACTAGTAGACTGCATGCAAATGAAGCAGGGCGGTACAGGGATTTTGATTGGTCCGTGTTCAAACTGCGCTGGAAAGCCTCAAACGGCCCACTCTGACAAGCAACTCGCGTTTTGAGTTGTATGATTAAGAAATAGAAATAATGGCATGCATTATGGAGGATTAAATGTACAACAATGCACACAAGCAAAGTGTATTACTATTGTATTATTTGTTCGTCTTTTTAATAATATTTATTAGAGTAGCGAAAAAAATAGTATTAACTGTGTCAGCATCTGTGAGAAACAAATTAATAGCTGAAATGAGAGACAGATAGATAGGTCTTGATTACCACATTACATAATCAGTCATGAAAGATGCAACATTTAATTCGTGATCTTGACTTCTTTATTCAGACGGACCAACAAAGTAGTCAGAAATCAAATCTAACCAGAAGATGGAGGCAAACAACAGGATGTAAGGTTAATGGCAGGTGGTGTACCGCTTTTGGTGACTGATCAGATTCCGTGACCTGACGTGTTGGGAGAAGGACTCCTATCCTTTAAAAGTAGCCTGTCAGGACCGCAATGTAAAAACACTTCATCGCAGTTAAAAATTCTGCTTATGTAGAAGTATCAAAGTACTACCAGCTAAACGTACTAGCTCATTTGGCAAGCAAAGCAGCGTTTGACGGATACATTTTACCAAGTACATTATTTATACTGATGGGTCAATGCAAAAGCAGCATTGGAATAGTCAGCCTGATTTCTTGACTTTGACTTGACTCTTTAAGTACCTTTAGCCGGTAATACATGTATAGGCTACTGTTACTGAAGTAGGATTTTAAATGCAGGATTAGTACTTGTAATGAAGTGTTTTTAAAATGGTGGTATTGATACTTTTACTCAAAGGATCGGAGTTCTTCAACTAACAGTGCAGGTCACAGAATCTCACGGGTCACCAAATACAGTCCAACACCTGCTAACCCGCGCTCCTTTAGTCGCGACTTCGCATGAACCTGGTGGTTTTAATAACGTTCTTGATCGCGTTTGGAACGCGCTTGATGTCGCAAGAGGGGAACTTGGCGTCGCAGGTGGGGGGGGCGGGGTTACATTTTGAATGGGTGGAATCCTTGCTCGAGAGCCAGTAGGAAGCCTCACTACGTTTTTGCATCTTACTGGTAGTACTAGCGCGCCGAAATGTCGCGCCAGTACGGACTTTCTCCGTATTAGTGAAGGGACATTAAGTTTGACATCAAGGATATGGAACAAATGCTCAAACGGCTTTCCGTAAAACATAGCTAACAACCCGACTACATCAGTATTGTGTCAGCCGATAAGTGTCTTTTACTAGGCATAACACAGGCTTGCCCACACCACATACTACTACATTTAATCATCCTTTATGTTTGTTTAAAGGCATTTTGAGATTTCAACCCTACATCCCACACCAAACGTTGTGTAAGAAAAATACTCACGCTCGCCGAAGGACAATAATGTTCCCATTGAAACCATCTATTTTTGGTCCCACTGTAATCACGACATAAACTCATGGATTCTCTGTGGTCAGCCTGTCATTGTGCCGACAGCTCTCCAAAGTTGTAGTTTTCACTGTTGACCACCAGATGGTGCCACCTTCCCATTTGGTTACCAGAAGCTTATAAGATTTTAGGGTTCTAAGAAAACCGACATCATTGTGATCGCGCTGCCATTATAGCTCCTCTGATCCCACACTGTCCCATCACGCCTTCAAATTTCTAGTTTTAATTATCTTCCACCATTTTCCCCATTTCTAGCAGAACCACAAAATAACCCCCGCCCCCCATAGAAACAATGGCACTATGTGGCTAAAAAAAAAATTAAAATTAATAACTACGAATTTCACGACTTTGGAGGCTTTTCTGCTGACGGACTTCAGGGATTAAAAATTAATGGGTTCAATTGGAGTGTGTGTGTATATTTAATACTACCAAAAATGGAAATAAGTCACCCAATTTTATTTTTTTTTTTACTTATTGCCACAGCTTTCTCGCTCACACAGTCTAATCCAGGGTTCTGCTGTTGGAGCACGAGACGCCGGTCAGGCTATGACCAACAGAAGTGCATGTAAGTAAGTCCTTAGTCAGTAGTAAGTCAGCTAGTCTTGTAGTAAATAGTTGTAGTCTTTTAGTCAGTAGTAAAGTGTTATTAAAATTTCTGCACCCCGTGGTTTTCTGTTGCATAACCCCCTGCTCCCATCTCTCGAATCCACAGACTCAAAGGGGGATCGAACGCTCGTCCTCCAAACACCTGAACAGGTGTCCAACAGCTTGAGCTACTGGATCGGACGCATGCCGCTGCTCCTTCTCAGAGTCAGGGCAGCTGCCATTTTACCCCTTTAGCTACTCACGAAGTTCACACTCAGGCCCCGTTTACACGATGGGAAAACGGAGATATTTCCCTGCGTTGTGGCCTGTCATTTACACGAAAACGCCGTTTTTATCCCAGAAAACGATTGTTTCTAAGAACTCCGGCCAAAGTGGAGATTTCGGAAAACGCCGGTTACGTGTCGCCGTGTCAACTGGGAGAAACGGGGTTTTGGGTTCTCAAACGTCACATCATGCGCCAGAAAATGCTGACGTCATGTGAGCGCCCCGTCTTCAGAGTTTGTTTGATCATGGATGCTGTTAAGGAGGAACTCATTTTTACCTTCGTGCAAACACAACTGCTGGACTATATCGAGGAGCAGAGGCGAAGGAGTACACGAAGGTCCGCATTTCTACAGCAGCTTTCCCTTCCAAGACGCCGGTACAAAAGTCGCCGGTTTTGGAAGTCGCTATTCGTTGTTGTCGATTTTGAGGATTCTGATTGGCTTGCATGGCTTTATCCTTCCCCCTACGCTGCCGCCCATAGGTTTGGCACAGTTATGATGGCGTATTTATGCGGGAGGATGTAAACGGCAACTTTTTGTAGTGTAAATGTGGCCTCGGTCGGACTGACCTTGGTGCGAACCATCCCAGGCCTCTGGTCTCGGACGTGCTCTAGTGTAGCGGCGATGTCGATCTCTTTCACACCTGCAGGAGAACAGGTAACACACACACACTCACTCACTACACCACTGAATATATTATCTTTTTATTTGGGTGTTTCTTTGCGTGTACGTGCAGATATTGTACTGAAATCTGGGATTACGCTGCTTTAATACCGAGTATCTGCCGATGCCAACAATGAGTCCGAGCCGATCATTTCTCTTACAGCAGTAAGCGTGTGCAACAGAGCATTGTGGGGAGTCGATCAGACATGGATTG
The DNA here is from genome assembly GCA_011952105.1 of Coreoperca whiteheadi. NCBI lineage: Eukaryota > Metazoa > Chordata > Actinopteri > Centrarchiformes > Sinipercidae > Coreoperca > Coreoperca whiteheadi. The sequence goes on from CM022483.1 coordinate 2,231,863, forward strand.
GGCCTCACACACAGGGAAAACTACTGGTTCGACCCAAATCCTGATTCTGCAGATCAATTTGGGGCAGCCCTGGTTGACAATGAATGCTTTTGTTGGCCATGTAGATTAAAAAAAAAAAACCCACAACAAACTAAATCTGGGTGTCGGCACACATTTCAGGCAGTAGAAAATACTGGTATTTAAACATATATAAACCTCACCTTTAGCCATGCGATTGAGGACCATGTCAATCAGGATGTAAGTCCCGGTCCGGCCTGTACCGTCACTATGGAAACAACACAATAAAAGTAGGTCATTAAATGTAACTTGAGACATGAACTTAGTGTGTAGAACTTTAAGAAAAGAAACAAACAACACTTTCAGAAAGTGCTTTGCCATGCAAAAAACAAGAAAATTGGCCCTGTTATTTTCCAGAGTATTCTAAGGGCAAATATCAGATGTGAAATAAATGAGCGGCGTATTCAGCTGGCTGTAGATGACATTTGAATTCGTGCTTATTAATTGCATTTCAAAGAGTCAAAAATCCTCCTTTTTCACAGTGTGGTGTGTGTGTGTGTGTGTGTGTGTGTGTGTGTGTGTGCGCATGCCTGCCACCAAGTGGATGCATGTGGTACTGCAGTGGTGCAAGTGTCTAAATGACACACCACTGCACTAAACTTCTGTCGTGGGGTGTCATTATTTCAGATTTGACCTCACTGATGAAAACTCAAGGCGTTCGAGGTTTACCTGCAGTGCACGATGATGGGGCAGGATCGTCCTCGGTAGCACTTGTTCACCTTCCTGAGGAGGAAAAACACGAGAGGCCAAACGTGACGAGTTAAAGAAAATATGAAAGCATACAATTGCAGCTGGTATATTTAGTTACATATATAGATATATATATATACACACACACACGCGCTAGGTAAATTATCCAGTCAGAGGATCACAAAAATCCAAATCTTTCCGGAAAAATCTAATAACATCACACAGTCAGAAAGAGACGAGTCAATAAAATAAATGCCAAATCAATAAATGTGAATCTTAGTATTTGATCATGCATAAAAAGAGCCACTCCAGCGTCCAACAGTATAACAATTAGACACTAAAATGACTGCACAGTGTGGACTTATTTCATAAATATATTCAGAGGATTCTGAAATAAATACTAGCTAAGGGCTGAATAGGCTTCGCCCCTTGTTCGTGTATCTAATGAATGCTGCGTAGACTGAAACTAATAATATACGAGCAGTAGGAGATGCATGTAGAAGGCCCGACGGGGCGACGTCACTGTACGTTTGGGAAGAGCAACTGGTTTCGAGAGGTTTCTAGAGGGGATCGTCTGTATCTCGAAAACAAAAACAAAAACAAAACACTGCACTGAAATCGTGTAGAGACAGAGAGAGAGAGAATAACTTGGTTTATCTGCATCAGAAACACGTCTGTTTTCATGTTTCAGGAAAATGAAACTTGAAGGACTAAATATCACCTCCATAGGTTAGATTAGGGGGGATAAAAAGGGGGGTTTTCGGCGATGGACCTCCTGCTGCAGCCACATCAGTCCGTGGTCATTTTTGTGACTATGCAACTGGACCCAGACTACTAGCTGCAGACCACAAGAATGACACAGACAGATGTGTTCAGAATTAAACCAAGGGCCCGGCGAACCGCCATCGCACGGGGCGGGAGGACGGCAAAGGGAGGAGGGACAGAGGAGCAGGGGCGGAGTAATGGTGGAAGAGCGAGGCGGTTCGGACGGTTTTTGGGAGACCTTCACCGCAAACCCGTATTTTTAAATAAATCTATATATTAAAAATATAATAATAATCTATAAAACCGTTTCCTTCATTCAAAAACAAATGGGCCCCAGTTTTCACGTGTGGACGCTTCGGATGCTATGAAAGTCTGTGGCTGAAGACGCCGCACGATCGCCGCCAAAGCGACACGTCAAACGAGCGAAACATTTTTCAGCGCGCTTCTAAGCATGCCTCTTTTCCGGGAGTGGATGAGGACGTTTTCCTGCTGTGTGACTTTTCCAGATCAACACCCAGCTCAACTCGGCTTCAGATGCTTTGGGGAAACCAAAAGGAAGTCTGGAGGGCGCGCGCACGATGGAGGATCCAGAGCGAGGACTCCGCTCTCAGCTTTTCTTCACTTTCCCCACATTGAGTTTAACCAGGGAAAGAAAGCCTGGTTTTTGTCTTTTTTTTTTGTCTGGCATTAGCGTCCTTAAAGTCTTATTTTCTTAACGTCAGCCAGTCAACACAAAAACGCCTTAAAACGAGCCGATTCCTGTTGGAAATATTCCCACAACACTGACACGGGAAATACGTTTTATTAAGAATAAACTTGGGCAGCAATGACTTGATGGGAATTTTTTTTTTTGGCAGTGTTTAAAAATATAAATGACTACTAATTTTGAGGTTTGGTTTCCGCACAAGAGGTCTTAAGACCCATAATACTAAACCTCAATGCCTTGCAGAATTCACAGGATACATTTTCTGGATATTACGATGCACAAACACCTCAGCTATGCAGCGCAGTTTCACTTTGTCTGTTTTTGTGCCTGCGGGTTGTGGGGGAATACAGTCGGACCTAAGACAGTGATTTTTGCATGAGTCCGATTTTGACTCGCTTTTTCAGTTAAATTGGCTTTCAAATAGAAAAAAAAACAAACAAAAAAAAAAACGCACTTTAAGTCTCATATAGTGTCGAGTTACTGTTAGTTTCTTGACAGCATCTCTGTCTCCGTATATGTAGCGATTGCACATATTTCTTTATTAATTTCTTAAAATATTGTTGGGTATTCTTTAATATCTTCCTTCATATCTTAATATCAGTTTTATATTGTGACTCTTGAGCTGCAGTACTTGCTTTACCTTTCCTCACTTCTTCGTTTATTGCTTTTGCGCCGCACGTGTGAACGCGCGTGGCAATGTAGCGGATTACGTGCGGACGTCCGTCCAGGTTGCGGCCGTACCTGCGGAAGTCCAGCAGGGGGCGCGTGGAGGTGGGGATGCCCTGGGCCGGCCAGCTGAGGAAGTGGAACTGCGTGAGCGTCCTGGTCTCCTGCGTCTGCACGTTCTTCAGGTAGAAGCTCCGCACCAGGAAGTCGTTACACCAGATGTGCTCCGACACCAAGTTCACCTGGGGAGAAATGAAGTAGATGCATAAATAAATACAGCTGCTGATGAGGAACATGTCGTCCTCCCTCCCTCTCTCTCACACACACACACTGTGGTCTCACCTCATAGATGTGGTAGAGGGACGAGCCCTCATCGGGCCAGTAGCGGTCACACTGCTTCTCTCCGTCCTCCACCAGAGCCGTCATCATCACAATCACGGTGCAGCCGTTCTCCCACACCATCTGCACAAATTCAGCCATTAACTGGAATACCTGAGAGCCTGATCCCTTTCGGGGTAAGCGGCTGCGACCGGGGCCGCAGGTGGAGCGTGGACTCGTTCCGGATCTGCAAAAACCTAAAAAACACACGAAGGTGCATTTCCATTATTTTTTTTTTTTTTAAATCTTGCGTCCCACTGACCTGCCAGAAGTCAGAGATGGTGTGCGACAGGGGGCCCTGGGTGGCGATGTAGGCCGGCATCCGGGGGTCGTGCTCAATCTGTGAAGGGAGGCGGGGGGGAGGTTAATCCGGGGCAGAGGTCAAAGGTCACCCCAGGGGTAAGCACAGCTGTGACGGAGCCCAAAACGTTGGTTTACCGGGAGCCATATGGATCTCTGACTGGTTATTGGGAACGTCAAAGTCCAAGTGCGTGACTGGCAAGATAAACGTAGCCAACTCTCCTCCCACAGAGCAACAGCGGGTCGGTCTCTTAGAGGAGTGATGGGGTTACCGTGGTGACCGCGACTAGACTTACTATGGTGCTGGCGTTGATGTAGTCAGAGCGTGAGGGGTTGATCTCCGCCTTCAGCTTCACCCTCGAGTGGTCATCTGAAAGACAACAGTGACATTTGTCCCCTTTTATTGCCCCGTTAAGTAGCTTTAAAATCATATCACATCACACGTGTTGAGCATCGTTTGGGTTCATATTAATATTCATTAACATTCTAGACGTCCTGGCATCGGACAAGCTGCTTCAGATCCGCTCTTTTGTTGTTGTTGCTTTTTTGATTTTGCCCTGCGACCTGCCTAAAGGTTTAAGTCAATCACTGGGTGGACTGGAAGGGAAGCAGCTGCCGGGACTCACAGGGCACAGAGTCGGGGCAGCGGTTCTTCTTGGCGTTGGCGTCGCTCTGAGCCACCGAGACGGCGCTGGGCTCGGCCTGGTAGGAGCACAGAGCCTCCCACTCCTTCATCAGGCGGTCCTTGTTCCTCAGGTGGTCCTCCATGTAGGCCTGGGGGACCGAAACAACACAGTCCATTTCTTCCTCCACCTCATATTATTCACTGAAAACAAGCCACGGCTGCTGTGTGTGGAGTAAACAGGGAAGGCAATACTTGTACTTATTAAACAGCTTTGGATACTGAAGTTACATTAGATATGAAATCAAAAGTACAGATCTCTGATTCTCAGGTCGGTCGGCTTACAAATTTCAAGCCAATTACCTGTTCAGTCTCCCGAAGTGGAATGCAAGAGAGACTTTTCAGTTTCACTGGCGGACAATGTGCAAGCCAGACGTTTGCGGTCATTTTAGTTTCCTACCTGTTTCCAAGGATCAAGAATGAACTGTGAAACACGTTCAGCCCGTTTCATGAAGTAGTTTGGACTAACTGGCAACGGCGTGACTCCGTTCAGCAGTCGTGGCGTTCCATTCTGTTCTAAACGATCACGCGCAAACTAAAGCGTGCACCTTCAAACCGTCAATTTTTCCTACCAAACGTGTCCGAATGTCGGCATGGACGTGTGCAGCAGCCGCTCTACACCACCTTCCAACGAAGCGGCGCCTTTTGGAGGTCAAACGAATTAGTAATTCACATGTCAAAAGTCGCTTTGGATAAAAGCGTCTGCTAAATGACTAAATGTAAATGTAGTAATTCACATGACCAACAAAGGCTGAAAAAAAAGAATCCCATTTTGTGTTTGAGTAATGTGGTTGTTCTGCTGATCGTCGTGTGAGCCCTCGGGACGGTCCTGACGCCAGGTCGGGAACCACTGGACGGCTTCAGACCTGAAAACGATCAGTCACGGCCTCCTCACAGCTAACACTTGTGTTGACAGACACTGACCAGTATCATGTGGCCGGTGGAGATGTCCATGTTGGCCTGGGCCGGCTCCTCGCACCACGACGGCGTGCTGCTGTGGGAGGTCGGACTGGGCTGGGCGCCGTCGCTGAACTGGGACGACACGCTGCTCACCCTCGAGTCGGCACCGCCGCCGCTGCCTCCTCCTCCTGCTGCTCCTCCCCCGGCGCCAGCACCTCCTCCACCCCCTCCTCCGCTCGGTCCTCCCACGGCGCCGAGGGCGGCGGCTTCCAGGCGTCCGAAGGCGCCTTTGGAGGCCATGTGCTGGCGACACAGGTCCTGGTGAGCCAGTTATGCATGCAGCGTGTTGATACACTGCTTTATCACACTGCATTATTTAGCCTCTGGGATTCTTGGGTGCTCTTTTATAGGTTTTATGAATATTTTCAAATCCATTTCGCCTGCTTTTGTTGCATTTATTTGATACCTTTACTTATTATCTTAATTATTGAGTTTTTATAAGATTCATTTGGGGGCGTTGCCACCGTATAAAATTCACATTAGCAGTCATTTGGAGTCGTGTTTGTGTGAACGCGAGTCCAATATTCGCTCTCTCACAGCGCAAGACATTTTATACTGAGTTAGTCACTCTCCACCACCGCCTGCCTCGGGAACTTGGTTGGTTTAAAACCATATATTAAATGTATTCTACAAATGTGTGAATACCTCTCTCCTCCTCCTCACCTGGTACTCCTGGTGGCTGAAGCTGCCCCCCTCCGGGCCCAGACCCAGCTTCTTCGCCGCCAGCCGGTGGGCGTGGTGACGCAGGCAGGCGATGGTCATGGCCGCCACCAGGATGCCGCCGATGCAGGCCATAGCCACCAGCGTGGCGAACAGCCAGCGGGAGCCGGGCTGGACTCGGGTCGCCAGGGGCGACGCCTTCCCACCGCTCGTCTGGGCCGGAAGGACGGGGAGAGAAAAGGAAATGAAGTCAACGTCAAATCTCCCTCGTCAGATTCGTTTTTTCAGATTCTCACGCACACACAGTTAACTAATGAGGTAAGTAAGACATAAGTAGTAATAGTAGTAGTACAGCTGAATAAAGGGAAGCTGCTGGAGGAGGAGGCATCTCTTCCATCCATCTCAGCAGGAACCTGGGACAAGATAGTTGGTTGTGTGTGTGTGTGTGAGATGTATTTTCACCCGATTTATTTATCATGTAAATAAACTAACATTAGAACAGCACACACGGTTTAATTAATGTTTCACATATAATAACCCCCCCCCCCCCCCCCCCCCCCCCCCCCCCCCCCCCCCCCCCCCCTTCTTCTCTTTTTTTTTCCCCCTTTTTTTTTTTCTTTTTTC
>CM022483.1:2238375-2249304 GCA_011952105.1 Coreoperca whiteheadi
TACCTTTCTAGGTTTGTTTTAGGGTCCGCCCCCCCCCCCCCCCCCATCCTCCTCTCTGCTCCCGCTCTCTTTTCTTTCTCTTTTCTTCTCCCCGGATGAATTGTCTCTCTTGACCTTTCAGACGACCTCCTTCCTCTCTGCAGGCCTCAGGAATGGGAGGCGCTCGCTCACTCTCTCTCGGTGTGTGTGTGTGTGTGTGTGTGTGTGTGTGAAGCAGAAGGAATAAAAAGAAAATGGATGACACGGCTACACGTGGTTGAAGGGCAGGAGTGGATTTTTAGGTGGTTCACTGCTTTACGCTTGTCGAAGAACCTCAAACGACATTTAGGCATCACAAGTCAACTTCCCGTCTCCAAAACAGTATTTTTTTATCATTATTATTCCTCTTTTAATAAAAATAATATATCTTATTCCATTTTTATTGTAATACAAGTTTATTTTGTCCCCTTTTGTTTTGAAGCACATTGTCGTATGAAGTGTGCTCTATAAATAAAACTTGATTTGTGCTATAAGAAGTACTGTAGGAATGTTATACAAAAACTATTTAGTGTACAGACACTGCGTTCTTACACTGTAGGATTATTATATAGATAAAATAACAGCATAATAAGTGAACTGAGTTCAAAAATATGAGTATTCTAGCATAACAACACATTAAATGTCACTTATAAACTGGATATTGAGTACAAACGGCCTTATATTAGCTGGAATATTTTAGGAATGTCATTCAAAGATCATAAGTGACAGAAAGCACATTAAGTACATACATGTCCCTATAAACTGGCTGAACATTAGAGAACATAAGCCAAATAAATAAGTGCAAAAGGATCAGTATAAGAATATTATATTAAAGTGCTAACTCCATTCATAATGTGAGTTTAAAACTCAAGGCTTAACCGCTCAGTTAATGAACTCTGCAGGAATAATAATAATAATATTAATATATAATAAAGTGTTAATGAGCTGCTTCCACTCACCAAACGCACGAGGCGGAGCCATCTTTCCCGGCGTCCTGCTGAACTCACGCGGGCCGAAGCACCACGGCCGTCGAGTTCAAACTAATTCAAGCTCACTGGACTTCCAGGACTGACTTTCAAAGTAAAAAAAAAAAAGTGCTTTTTCTTTCCGCAAAAAAGGTTATTTCGATCCGCGTTTGCCTTTAAGCGTTTCACAATAACTGAGCACATCTACTCAAGTACAACTACAGTTTTGAGGTACTTGTACTTGACGTAGGTATTTCCAACGCATGCGCCTTTCTACATAAACTCCACTACATTTATTTTGACAGGGTCAGATTCATGCTACATAAATTAGTCTAACTAATAAACTATAGAGTATTTTTTATGGCTTGAGCTACCCAGCAGGATATAAAGTAATTAAAATGAGCTCCACCTTTACCGGCTGCAGCATTAAAGTGATGAAAGGGGCCATTTGAGTATATGTGGTACTTTCGGTATATTTCGATGCTAATACTTTTACTTAGGTAAGAGATGGGAGTGCTTCTTCCACCACCGTCATAGTAAGGGTAGCAGCAGTGGTAGTCATGGTAACAGTAGTGGTGAAAGTAGTAGAACTAGCAGTTATAGCAACAGTATACCAATACTAGTGGTACTACCACACACACACACACCCTCCCTCATTTCCTCCCCTATCGCCACCGTCACACAAACACAAGCACCCACCTCTCCGACGCCGCCCTGCAGCACCTTCAGGCCCGTCTCGGACTCCAGGAGGTGCTTCTCCGCGGCTGCAGGGATAAAACGTCAAAAGTGATGACGAGGAGATACCTGAGAGCGCACCGAAGCGCTGCTGCGGCTGCGCGACAGGTGACGCAACGTACCGGCTTTCTCTGCCACGTCGCCGGCCGTCAGGTTCTTGGAGTTCGGCCGGATCCTGAAGGTGACCGCCGGTCCGACCACGCTGCAGAACACACGAGGGCAGATCCGAGAGGGGAGTCACACGCAGGCCTGGAATGTAACCAAGGGCTCGAGTGCTGTGCTTAAGTGCAAATCTGAGGTACTTGTACTTTACTTGAGCGGTTTCCAGTTACTACAAGTAAGTAGGTGTAAAGACGTAAAGGTCTTAAGGCACTTTGTATGAGACACACATGAGACACAAGGACATGGGGGAGACGGAGCTCTTGCACATAAATTAAGGGACTTAAACATAACACAGACGCTATAAAACTAACATTCAGAAACAACCCTTCTTTGGTTTCTCTCAGCGTGCCACCTTGTACTTGGTGGGGATGCAACCCACGGCGGTCCTACTGTAAGGCGACCCGGGTCATCTAACAGATAGATGAAACTAAGCCTGCTTTATGTTGCTGTAGGAACGAAAGACCAACATCTATTTGACTACAAACACGTCATGGTTCCAGCTTCTCAAACGTCATCCTTTCAATTATTAGGAGTGATCTTTAATCATTTAGGGGTTTGTCGTTTTTAGATTGCTCTGCTTTAAGCACATGTTTTCTGATTACTCACACACAGATGTTAGTTTTGGTCCAGCTGTTGCTGTTTGGGGCTTTTTTTCGTGTTTTTTTTTTTTTTTTTGCAGTTTGCGCTCTACTCTTTTACCCTTTCACTTTTCTTGCTCCGCTGACGCTTGTGTGTTTTCTTTTTTTATGTTTTATCTTCGCACGGACACGTCGTGAAGTGAAGTGAATGGAAATAAAACGGCTGCTTATTGCTTATTATTACTACTTCATGTGGACTCCAGCGACCACTCTGTGGAAGCGATGACGACTTCAATAAAGAATTACAGACCAACAGAACCTGATAACAAAGAGACGTTTTCCCTTCGAGGTCAAAGGTCAGGGGGGGGGGGTCGCTGCCAGGTGAAAAGACTAGAGTGAGCAGGGAAGAGGATAAGCAGAATGAAAGCAGCGAATCACTTCCGCGTGCAGAAGGTGAGCGCCACGCCACGGCGCGCCGCGCGGCTCCGGGTTTTTGCGTCTCGTTTTGGCGCTCGGGTTTCCAAAAACACACGGGCAAAGATCTCGTTTGATCCTGCGCCGCACGAGCTCCGATGCGGAGAGGGCCCGGAGGCGGCAGGCCGGCGGGTACGGGTCGGGTCGGATCGTGCGTGCCTGTGAGGGGATCGTGAGCGCCGCCGCCCTCGGCCCTACCTGATGCTGATGAAGGAGCCGGCGGAGAGGCCGATCCTCCCGGACAGACGCTCCAGCAGTCGCGCCCCGTCGTTCAGACCGAGGGGGCTGCGGTGACAAAGCGCACACGTTCACGACCACAGACACACACACACACACACAGCTTTTTCCACTCACTTTATACTGAGCTTTTTTATTTTGCCTTTCCATCCTTCGTTTCTTCTTCCCTTCCCTCTGTCCTCCCCGATTGCGTTCCCTTCCCTCTCATTCCTTTCGTCCACCCTCTCCCATGTCCTTCCTCTTTCCCCTTTCCTCCCGGACCTGAAAACCCCTCCTCGAGTTCAGCGCCTGTGCGGCCGATTCAACCCGCCGCCACAACAGATTCGTTCATCAGCAGTCAGGTTGGTGTCGTCGCTGCTGCCGGATTACCGATGAACCTCAACAAACAATTACATAAGTCGTTTGCTTTCTTTTACTGCTATGTTTTACTTTACTCTTCCCTCCCGTTTGCTCTCATTCCCTCCGTTCACTTTCTCTCGCTTTCTTTGCTTCTTTCGGGGTTTTTGCGGTCGTTCAGTCCTCCCTCCTTCCCTTCCTACACTCCTGTCCTTTCCTTTTTCTTCCCTTCTCGGCCGATCTGAAAGCATGAAGATCCCGTCCCTCCAAGGGTACTTTTGCTTGTGTAACTTGTAGTGTCAAAGGGATGAATGTGGTACTTTAACTACACGAGAGCAGACTTTTGATATTTTTATTTTCCCGTCCACACGCACAAACAAACTCCAAATCGCTCGCAACACGGAGAAAGAAAAAACAAAAAAACGTCCGCCACTCGACAACCACGTTCATTCAGCCAGTCGTACACGTTAAGTCATCCTGATTGGTTGAAGCACGTGGCGGAAATGAGCATACTGCACCTCTGATTGGTGACGATGTAGCCGTACTCCTCGGCCTTGGCCGCTGGCTCGTTCTTCCTCAGTTTGTCCTGGTTTGCCGCTACAGCGGGAGTCGCGTCTTTCTGGGCCCCTTCTGGTTCGGGGGGTTTGACGGCGGAGGGTGGGGCCTCGGGGCCGGCCACCTTGTACGCCATCGAACCCTCTGTGACCTGATGGATAAGGATAAATAAAGACATTTAAGAACTGGTGTGTTTTTTGTAGTGGGGATCAGTGGTAGTTGTACTTTTTACAGCAGTATAGTTTGTAAGAAAATAGTTTTCAGGGATTTATTTTTAAAACAAGTAAATGAATAAGATATTTTTGGGATATATTTAGTGGGATTAGTACGACTGTTTGATGTGATTCCTTCAGGCACGGGTAATGGGTTTTATCTGGATGATGTACCGAGTCCTACATAAACGTTGCCTTCTTTCAAGTCTAACGAAACGGTTTATTTTGGGAGCGTTTCATGGCTGGATAAACCTGCCTGAGGGGCCCCTATTGACCCCCACTGTGCAAGGCAGCTGCATTATCTCCCCATAATCTATAGAGCTGACGGGGGAAAAAAAAACAAACAAAAAAAAAAAACAAAGGAAGCAGCATCGGCATTAACAATTAAATCGTTTCGGTTAATTTTTTTAAGCAAGAAACTGCCGCACACACAAAAAAAGCCGTGATTCCAACTTCTGTGTAAATATGTCCTGGACTTCTGAGTTTTGTTTGACAGTAAACTCAGTGCTTTTGGATTTTGCACTGTTCTGACATTTTGAATGACTAATTACTTAATAAAGTAACCTACTACTTTGCTGGGATAATACTGACTTGGTGTTATCTGAGTGAAAACATATTAAAAAAAACACAACAATATAAACTAAAATAATTAAGATTTCGACACTCTGCTAGTATACGGTTTTATTTTCTGGGTATATTTCCCATCTTACGTTCCGTAATCAGCGTGGTTTATCAAGATGATTTTGAGGATGAATAAATTAAACTTCAACACCTGACCAAAATTTGTACTTTGCAACCTCTTGTACAGCCAGAACTCCCATATTCATCTTATGCGTTGAGCAGGTTCGCTGGACATTAAGAGGTTTAATACTGTTCTACAAACAACTAAACTATTGTGTCATATTGAGAATTACTTTTTTTTTTTTTTTTAAAGTTAAGATGTTTGTGGTTAAATAAAACATGCTCACCTTCTTTCCTGCGGCTGCACTGTTTCCATATGTATCTGAATAGTAAACGAAAACACAATGAAATCATCAACAACACAAGGCGAGAGACATTTATGTGTAAACCGTTGACCCGCTGTACAAGCAGCGGGCCCCGAGGGCAGCACAACACGCATCCGACCTTTGGCTCGCTCCCGGGCGTAGGAGCTCTCCAGCTGCAGCTGCTTCAGCGCGGCCGGCAGGTTGTCTTTCTGCTCGGGGGACAGGTCCTTCACGTCGAGGCCGTAGTGGTCGAGCAGCAGGGCCAGCCGCCGCAGAGAGCGCTCTGCAAAACACGGCGCGCAGACGGCAGAGCTCACAAACCCCGACTGTGGCCTGCGCTGAGGCTTCTTACGCCACTACATACATGCGCACGTTCAGATCTTGTAGCGTTTAACGTGCGATAAACGTGTGTGCGGCGGTGGGGCAGCAACACCAACCCAAACCCTCTGTGACAAGAGAAAGTCCTGCATTTCAAATTTGACTTTGGTAAAAGTACAAAAGTATCAGCATCAACAAAATACTTAAAGCACCAAAAGCAAAAGCACTCATTGTGCAGAATGGCCCATTTCAGAATAATGTATATTGGATTAATATTGCAGCTGGTAAATGTGGCTAATTTTATTCATATATATATATATATTTTCTCTATAAATATATGTATATACTGCTGGTAGCTTGTGAAAAGAGAACTTTTTTTCTCCTTTGCCTTCTTCATGTCTTCCTCTTTGCTCGACTGCAGTTATTGGACAGCTGAAATGAACGAAATTGTTCAGAAGATATATATATATATATATATATATATACTCAAATTGTCTGTCAGCCGTCGGGTAAAGAATCTCCGACATAATGAATCGGCAAAATCCAATCAAAGTGCACAAAACTTCCTTCCTTTCGTTCTTGACTATTTTCCTTCGTTCCTTCCCTTGAAAACACCAACTTTGGAGTTCTCATATGTCTGACTTGCTTTGCTAACGTGACCTTTTTTTAATCACTATTTTATATTAATGTAACGCGACAGTAACTGGAGAGCTAACAAAGGACGGTTTGAGTAACAAGGACACATTTTGGTTTGTTTTTCACACTGGTTGAATGTTATATTTCTGTGCGCGTATCTTTATTTCCTCTCTTCACTCACCATCCAGCCCTGACAGGGCGTCGTACTCGTCCTGCGCCTTCTTCGCCGCCTCGTCCTGCTGCTGCTGCTGCTTGCTGAGCTGGGCCACCTGGGAAATGTAGTCCTCACCGTAGTCCAGCGGGAAGTCCAGCTCTGGGAAGAAGGAGGAGGAGGAAGAGGACGAGGACGAGGATGCTGCCCCTCTGTCGCGGGAGAGGGACTGCACCGGGGAGGAAGAGGAGGAGGAAGAAGAGGAGGAGGATGGGGAGCTGAGGTAAAAGGACACCAGGTCCTGGAGAAGCTGCCGGTCTCGGTCCAGAGGGTTTCCTCGGGATCTGGAGCGAGAGGGGGAGGCGAGGAGCGGGAAGGCTGGATTATCGTCCAGAGAGTTGAGCGAGCGCTCCTCCTCCTCCTGGTAGCCGTACTGCTGCTGCAACACCACATGTACCACAGACACCGGGGGGAGGGGGTTATTTCTTTGGCCACTAGAGGGCAGTACAACGCCACAACAAGCTGAAAAACACCCTCCTCTGACATATTATTTTATAAAGCTGACTACTTCCGCATCCAGCAGACACAGAGCAACGTGACCTCCCCCAGTGGAGTCGCGTTGGTGTCCACCTGATGAATCAAAGTCCCATAATCGTTCATAACGTTTAGCTCCGGTTTGGTCACCACCAGCTCCTGGGGGCAAAACAAAAACGCTAAATGCTCCCCTTTATTCACCAGCTGGTCCATAACTGTGTCCGTCTGCTGCAGCAGAAAATCTCTGTACATGCATAGTCATGTCTGTAGGTATATTTGTTTTACGTTGCTTGAAAACCTTTTTAAATGCCGGATTTATTTATTTTTATATTGTAGTGTATCCATCTCAATCAGCGTATTATTTAGAACATGTTGGACACATCTACTTGCAGTGTTACTTTGAAATGAGCAGTCAACAACAACCCATCCGTCTTTGTGCCCGTATACTTCCCACCTGGTGGTAGGTGTAAGGGTCCAGCAGGGGCGTCTGCATGTGGACGGAGGACCGGGACGGGTCGAGGATCATGTAGTCCACGTACTGCTGCATCATCTTGGGGTCAGCTGGATCCTCGGGGCCCTGAACCCTCCGCTGACCGGGGCCCGACAGTCTGGACAACCTGGCAAATAAGACGCTCTCTAAAAAGCCCCTTCGGATTTCTCTAAATCTCACAGGCAGAAACTGAGTTTTCTTGTTGCACTTCACCACAGATTTATCAATTTTTGTGTTGGACTGATGAGGGGATACGCTGGACGTTTCCTTACTGTTTGGGCGCCTTCTCACGAAGTTTGGAGGAGGAACCGACTATGGGAACGCGACTCAGCTCTCGGCCGATGATCGCCTGGGTGAAGTCGTCCTTCCAGGTAAGACCTGCGCAGCCACAGGGAGCCCGAAACGTCAGCCGTGACTTCTCTCCTGCCCGACTTTGGCGCTGTCTTCTTACTCGTTACGCCGGTGAGCAGAAACCAAAGCCTCAAATGTCACTGTAAAAAAAGAGACTCACCTTGCACCATCAGGTCTTTGAGGACTTCCTGCAGCTTGTGCAGGACGGGTACAGACACCTGGTACTGGACGGGCTCCTGGTGAGGGGCCTGGCACTGCCCGAACAAGCCGTCTGCACAGGAAGAGACCGGCAAGTCAGAACACTGCTGACGTGCCAAAAAAAATAAAAATAAAAAATTCTTTGTGTCACTTCTGAGGACAGTTCATTGGCTTACATTCATCCATCACCTGATCTGAATGCCAAAAACAAACAGCAAAATAGAGACTTATTTTCCTCCTCCGTCTCTACTGGCGTCCGACTGCATTGCGGCAAAAGTTGAGCCCCCGACTTCTCTTTGCCGAGCCATCTGCAACGGCGGCGTGTGCCATCACTGCACTTTTGCCAGTGTGAACGCAGCATGACGTCGCGATTGGAAATGCCAAATTACAAATTCTAAATTACTCTAGTGGGTTCTACGCAAGCGGGCGGTGAGATATTAGATATCGGTCGCTGAGATTTCTGCCTCAAGTTCAACACAAACAAATCAAATATTCCAAAGGACACAAAATGGGTAGTTCTGTTAAAGCAGTCTGGGAATGCGCTTGTTTTGCTCTGCGTCACGGCGTTTTAAAACACACGTTTCAAGACACAAAATGGATCTTTTTTAAAATGCGGTCTGGAACGTGTTCCGGCGTTTCAACACATATAGGACATCTTCGCCTTTTTAATGCTAAATACTCGACACTTTTACCTCCACAGGCCTCATTTTTAACGGGTCACGAGAAAGATTGCGAAGCGCCGCACTAGAGGTGGGTAAGATTTCTCTTTTATTTGGGCAAACTGATCCTTTAATCCCCATAAAAACCCAAAGCAGCTTAGCATCTGCTAGCGGCAGGTGAAAACCAACAAGCTGTCCTCAGTCCACTGGTTCAAAGTCTGAGACCAGTGCTCAGATGTGACGTACAGGGCAGACCCACACATTAACAAATAAATAAATACATAAAGCATTCACGTATCTATGCACTGAAGGAAAAAGTAAGGAGACAGGAACACCGTCACACACACACACCAAAGCAAACACCAGGACACACCTGCATACAGTATAGTGAACGCAAGCGCACAGAGTACAATTTACACAAACGTACACGCCGACAAATATGTACACAAATACATAGACAAGCCTGCAAACACACACTCAACTTCACATGTGTACACACACAGTGAAGCAGAGTGTGTGTGTGTGTGTGCGCGGGCCTTGGTGAGTCATCGGCTCTTGCTCCCTCCATCTCTCATCAAGCCAACACACACACCACTGAGCACACGAGGGAGACACACGGTCGTCAGGCAAGTGATGTCACTGTTGTCATAGAGACGGCCAACACGAGGCGCGATTGGCGGAGAGCGGCTGACGGAGGGAGACCTTGTTTTACGTTGCACCCTCGCTCGTTTTTTTAATCCCCTTTTGTCTCCCTCACTGCGTATCCCTCGCTTTGTGACGCTCTTTCCGCCAATGCCGTGAATCTCATAGAGAAACCAGTCGATTTTCACACACTCACATTTCAGCACAATCACAATCACACACGTCACTGTCTCAAACACACACACGCACTCGAATGACGAGTCAGACTTAACGCACACTGAAATGTAGTATCTACGCCTGCTGAATTAAAATTTCTTTTGAATATAGATTACAGACGTTTAAAGAAACAAAAGGTGTTGTTTGTTCAATGCAGTCTGGAATGTATTGATTTTACTCAAATATTCCAGGTTCAACACAGATTTTAGATGTTTCAGAACACAAACTAGATAGTTTCTTAATGCAGTCTGGAACGTATTTATTCTGCTCAACATTACAGATGTTTCAGGCTACAAAATGTAATGTTTCTGAACACTAAGTTCATTTAATTGAAAAACACACATGCTCCAGAGGTTGAACGCAGATTTCAAATGAGTCATTTTTCTTAGTAGGCTATATATATATAGATATATATATGCAAATATTCAAGATTACAGATGTTCAAGGACAAAAAATGGCCTTTTTTTTTAATGCAGTCTGGAATTAAATTGATTTTAATCTGGCAGTCGACTGGATCCACCTGACGGGGCGGCCGTGGCTTGGTGGCAGAACAGTCGCCTGCCAATCGGAAAGTCAGTGGTTCAATCCCCCAGCCATGTGTCGAAGTCTCCTTGAGCAGGATACGGAACCACAAAAATGCTCCCAAAGCTGCGCCTTCGGTTTGTGAATGTTCTCATATGTATGTCGCTTTGGATGAAAGCGTCTGCTAAATGACTAAACGTAAATGTACTGCATACAGATTCCTGGTAGAGGAAACCCTACCACTTAAAATAGTTTCGATAACTGCAGGCGACAGCCCAGTGGTTCTCAGCTAGTGCCCACAGGGGCCAACATGAAGGTTCCACAGGTCAGGCTCAGGATGGAACATCGTGACCTCCGCCTGAGACAGAAGGTCCCTCCTCGCTGGAATCGCTCACAGCGAGCCTTTGAGGAGACACACTAACTCCGAAAACCATATTCCGTTCGACCAACAAGGCGCCATTAAAGGTGTCGGACCCTTGTTGGCGAACCCCGGCTAGAAGGGAGGGAAGGCATACAGGCGCATTATGGGCCATGGATGAGCCATCGCATCCAGACCCAGCGGAGCTGGGGAACGGAGGGAGAAGTAGAGGAGACATTGCGCTATCTGACAAGAGGCGAAGAGGTCCACTTCCGTTCAGTGGAAACTGATCCATATTGACTGAATCTCTGGGTGGAGTTCCACTTCCCCATCTTGAAAGTCTGTCTGGAGAGCAAGTCTGCTCCCACGTTCAGTTGCCGCAGAATGTACACTGGCTCGAGTGACCAGAGCTTGTCCTGGGCCAAGAGAAAATCTGTCTCACTATCCTGGAGATTGCGCGAGCACAGACCTCCCTGGTACAAGCCTTTGAGGAGATACGCTATCTCTGAAAACCGTACTCTGTTCAGCCAACGAGGTGCTATCAATAGGAGGCCGGCTCCGTGTTGGCGAACCTTGGCTAGAACCTCTGGGGAGCA
>CM022483.1:2255038-2284965 GCA_011952105.1 Coreoperca whiteheadi
TTCGGGCCATGTATGAGCCATCGCATCCAGACCCAGCGGAGCTGGGAAACTGAGGCAGAAGTAGAGGAGACATTGCGCTATCTGACAAGAGGCGACGAGGTCCACTTCTGCTCTGTACAATCTGATCCATATTTGACTGAATCTCTGGGTGGAGTTCCACTTCCCCATCTATAAAGTCTTTCTGAACAACAAGTCTGCTCCCAAGGGATTATATAGGAGACCGTCGCTGTACCGTCCCCCTCGGACTTTGTACACGACAACCTCTCAACTGGGGGAGAAAGTATTTCAGGGCCAGAAATACAGCCATCAACTCCAGGCAATTGATGTGCCACTCGAGCTGATGACCCTCCCATTCCCCTTGGGCTGGACGACCACTTAAGACCGCACCCCAGCCCGTCAGGGAAGCGTCCGTCGTTAGCAGGTTGCGACGACATGGTACGCCGAGAGTGGGACCCAAGGTAAAGAACCGGGGTCTGAACCACAGTGTACGAAGCCCGCAGCGCGTCACTTTTATTAGCCTCCGAGGATTGGCCCTTGTATGAAATCCCCCGGCTCTGAGCCACAACTGAAACGGTCTCATGTGTAACAGCCCCATAGGAATCACCGTGGAGGCTGACACCAGAAGACCCAACACGACCATCTTTACTGTAATAGCTTGACTCTCTGTCTGGAAGGGGAACACTCTCTATGGCCCCTTTCTCAGAAGAGTGTGCAGCTCTAGTGACAGAACACGTGCCAACTTCACCTCCGGAAGTGGAGACCACGCCACTGAAACTCGGAGGACAACGAGTAGCTGGATCCCGTATACTAACGTACTGTGCTTAACACCCATGCAGAGACGCCTGGCAGAAGTGTCCACGCTGCCAGATTCCCTGTCTTCGTAGTGGTTAGAGAGTCAACACTTCCTGTTGAGGGGATATTAAATTAGACACGGGACATACAACATGTCGCTGGAGACCGCTGCCCCCCCGAAACACCCAAGGTGGCGGAGGGGGAGCGCTAACGTGCGGGAAGGAGGGCGGAGCAAGCAGGTGTGTGACGCGCCCCGTCCGCAGACCGAGAGATCATAATCCACGCATCCCACGCGCGAACCGAAGAGGCCACCGCGCTTCGGGATCACGCGGGGGAAACCCTGCTGGCTCTCCCCACATGCAGCCAACGCGTGCTCTTCCACGCGCACACAGCAGCCAACGTGCGTAAGTCCGCGGCTGCCATCGGGCGCGGAGACACGCGCACCGCTCCGACTGCTGGAGTTTACTTACCTGCTGCCAGTTGGAAAACTAAGCCGCCTTACTTGACGTCCGGCTCCCGTTCACACACCACACAGAATCGGTCTGAAGGCTGGCAGCCGGAGCTCATCTACTTATAGCCCCGGGGCTTTCAGGTGCGCCGGTGACGTCACCTGCCGAGGCTATAGTTTCGCTTGAGTCAATTTGACGTTTTTAAACACAGCCGGCCACGCAAAGACGTTCCCCGCATGCAGCGTCGAGTGAAGCCTTTGAAAGGGAACCGTACGTATTAATACTAAATACAGAGTAGACTTGGTGTCTAGTTAAAGTTTTCTCACGTTGGCTAACATTAGCCACCAAAAGCTGCTGGTCGTACCGCACCAAGCTGGCGGCTGTGGCTTGGTGGCAGAGCGGGTCGTCCACCAGTCGGAAGGTCGGCGGTTCGATCCCGGCCTCCCCCAGCCGCGCGTCGAAGTGTCCTTGAGCAAGACACTGAACCCCAAATTGCCCCCGAAGTTGCGCCTTCAGTGTGTGAGTCGCTTTGGATAACATTTCATTGATAAAAGCAAGACTGTGATATATTTTGTAAAGTTACATAATTACGCTTAAAGGGATAAGAAAAGTGACAGAAACAGGATGCACAGGATGCCAGTGCCGGTCAGTCGACCATGTTGAGAGGATCCCCTAACCTTTACTCCAGCTGGCCAATTTCAATTAGTTCAATAACTTGTTTTATGACCAAAGACCTGCAAAACTAATGACGTTTCTTCTTCTTCTTTTGTTTTTATTGGCGGTTGGCAAACAACCTTCGCGTGCATTACCGCCACCCACTGATCTGGAGCATGGACTGATGATCTATAGACACACCCAAATTACAAAAAACAAACAAATTAAGCTATATGATAATAACAAAACAAAAAAAAACAACCTAAATAAATAATTAAGATTATAATACTCAAATTCTATTCATTAGTAATGACGTTTCCTTTCACATCTGTTACTTATTAGCATTCAACTCAGAGCACCGCTGCACCTCTCTCTGTGGGGGGGGGAAATCTTGCTTTTACCCCCCAATTAGCAGAATCCGTGTCCACGGCAGCCCTCCAGCTGTGAGGATTTATTTAAAACGTTGACGAAAGGTGCTACGCCAGCGCCGAGCGCTTGCGTTTCACGTGGTCGCGGCTGCAACAAGGTTTTACTCTGGTCTCTGTTTCCCGCTTCTGCTGGGTGCGGGGGGGTCATTCCCACGGCAGCCGTTTTGGAGCTCACGCTTCCTCTCGCTTCGAATGCGGAAACCGGCGTAACAGGTCGAAACCTGCGGATGTACTCACCATCGTTGCACAGCTGATCCCTCGCGCAGAGCGTCCTTTCAAACAAGCAACCTGCAACAAGACACAAAAGCAACGCCAAATACGGGGGGAAAAAAATGAATCCACATTGAGACGCCGCAATTTAAAAAGAAGCTGCCTCTCACCTGCAAATGTACTCAGCCAAGCGGCCGTCTTTATCGACAACCTTTTGCATGGCGTCCGCCTGAGTTTTACACCTAAATGTAGCGTTTTTTGACTGGAAATGAATAAAGCAGTGAGACTTTTAAAGTCTGAAAGTGCGAATGTCACAGAACATGTTTCAAGGCAATGGTTTTTAAGTTTGAGTTATTAAACACCTTCTGATGCTGTAAAACTCTGTACCACCAGCCTCTAAAACGCCACACAAATGAAGTTAATTACAGGACGCAAATATAGACAGAAATGAGTTGGGGAAACCCCAACCAGGGCAGGCAGCTATACTGGACGTCAATGTTGTGTTGCTCAGTGATGGGAATATATTACGGTTGACCTTTTCCCTAATCTGTTGCGAGGCAGTAAACAGCAGCAGGCGAGAAGGCGCTCGCTCCGTCCTGTTTATTTACGCCTGTTTGCGTTGCTTTTCATCATGGATTCATATAATCCTGTGTACTATTCATGTGTGCTGTGACAACTTAAAATAGCCCTAATGCACCTTGTGCGGTACAGTACGACCTGCACAAACACTCCTCCAGTGATCTCACGCGCTTCATTTGGGCTGTTTGCACAGACTTCCATTTCCATTTAAATTAGTGTCTCCTCTTGCCGCCGCCAGAGTGATGTCAGAGCCCTCGAAAGCGGTTCTGTGACATCACTGATGTGGTCATTTTTCGCCCGCAGTTTGGTGTTGAAGGTGAATGCAGTATAAGTGAAATAATCTGCCGGTGCAGCGGGAACATTTGCGCCTGTTTCCATCAACTGTCACGTTCCACCATTCTTGATTCTTTACCAATAATATCGAATATTCTTACTGCACCGGCAGACTCTTTCACTCATTTTAGTCCAATGGGTTTTTTAGCACTTCAATTATAGATTCTCCTGGGTTGTAGGCAAGCTGAAATCACTGTATTTGTACTTTTGCTCAGAAGTATGTGCAGCAGAACCTGTTACACGTTGAAAATATAGTCATCCGCGTGCCATTGAAATAAAATGTTAGTCTAAAAATCGGAATGGACGTCTTCTCACTTGCAAATCACCAAAACCACACTCACTGGGGCTGTGCCGTCGTCAGCTGCTCCCACAATAACCTCCAATCCCATCATCACGTTCCTCCCAAAGCCGGACTCTCTGCGTGACGTTTCCTGGCTGGGACTGCGCTTTTTCAACTTCAGGTGTTTCAGACTTTGAGCAGATTATGCATTTCATTTGAATACTACACAAGAAACCGTGGACTGCGAGTGTTTTAAGTGAAGCCGGGCATTGCCGGTTAGGTTTGACACATCGTGTTGCCAATGCCGGCCAAACTTGGTCATTCCACCAAGTTTTCATCCTAAAATGTAATGATTTACGTTATGGGGCCTTGCATTTTGTCCCCATAAGGAAGGCGAGTCCTCACAATGTGACTGTGTAAACAGATTTATGTCCCCACAACATTAGTAATACCCGCCCACACACACACACACACACACACACACACACACACACACGAGCTGCCTGTGCGGCCGCCATCAGAGGGGGAGTCTCCATTAAAGCCCGAAGGCTGAGAACGCCGCTAAACATAGAAGGAAGAGAGATTCTCCATCCCTCCATCCAAGCTCCACATGATGACTAATCTCTGCTCTCTCTTTCTCTCCTCCGCCCACACACCCACCCCTCCCTCCCTCCCGTCTTATGTCTCCGTCCATACCCTCCCTCCGCGCCTCTCCTCTCTCTTCGTCTGTTTCTAGAAGATCTCACCCTCCTGCAGACTGTGCATCACGTCCACCGGTCACGCCGCACTCAATCCCCTCTGCTCACACACATCACCGACCAATTAGAAGACATTTGAGTGTAACTGAGTATCTACTGAGCAGACTGATGGATGCACTGTAAGAACTGTCCTGCTAGCTTAGCCTCATCTCACTGCAGCTTATACTTATCTGTATGGGCTTACACTTTGCATCATTTGTGCGACATAAACTGGGCTGTGTGGACTCGACAAAGCAAGTTTTGGGCGTTAAACCATAAAAGCAAGACTATCGGTGGGCACAGCAGCCTGCTGCAGCCACAGCGGCACATTCACGTTCCTTTCATTTCCAAAACATCCCTGAATCAGTTGCTCAAAAAGACGTCAGCATCAGGCGACCCCCCGATCGAGCCAAAATGTAGTTTAGCAATTTGCACGAGAAGATAGGGAGCTGTGAAGTCCGGCACCGAAATGCCCCAGCAATGTCTATCTAAAGCTAGCTATCATTAGCCACCATAAGCTACTGGTCCCACCAGAGCAGGTCAAACGCTGTAGCAGCTGTACTGGATCGAGCAAGGTGGCGTTTTTATTATTTTACGCGTTTACTTTCCACAGTTCATTGGATATGAAAACAATCCAGCCTCACAAATGTTCTAGAAACAAGCGTCGCCCTCTCAAAACAAGAACATCTCGAGTATCATTTGGAAATAAGTTGAAGTATTTTTGCTTCACAAGCATGTTTGTTCACACGTTTCAGGACAGGCTCGCATTTGTGGACTCAGAATTAGAATAAATGTTTTGGGACGAGACAAAGGCGGCACAGAGGAGTCACTTAGCGGCTCAAATGCCAATAAAGCAACTCCAACATTTAATGGTCTATATTTGTAGCTGGCAAGCTAACAACTATTTGCAATGCATGACAGTTAGTAGACACGTCTGCGGGCAGTGCACACAGTGTATTTTCTGCTTCAAAAGCCACTTTGGCAGCTCTGATCGTCCTCTTTTAACGCGTCACAAATCTCCATCCTTCCAACTCACTGCCGCCCATGAAGGAGTCTCTGCGACTCTTAAATCTGCCAGCTTGGTACGAATGTTTTAACTCGTTCGTATCGTGAAACAAGAAAGGAAAAAGTGCACTGGAATCAGGAATAATACTATGATTTGCACTGCAGACAAGTTAAAATATTAATCCTGCACCGGCAGATTTTTTGGTTTGAAGAATGCGACTTTCAAGCGTCATTTAGAGACAAAACTGAGTCAGTAAGGCAGGGAGATGTTTGCAGCAAAGTTGCTTTAGCGGCGCTTAAACTCCAAAAAGGTTTTTAACCCACGGAGTCATAGAAACAGAGGATAAGCTCTCCGGTTTGATTCAGTTTCACCGGGTAAACCATGAAAGTGACTCAACTCCGAGGTGGCTCCAGCCAGCAGCCGCTCTTGACGTTTCTCGGGGGAAACTCCTCCAGCTTTTCCCTCCCCGTTTCACTCTCCAACTTCTTTCTCCAGCTAAAAGTAATTAGAGAGCGAGAGGGAGAGAGAGAGAGAGAGAGAGAGTAGGTGCTGTGGCGAGCCGCCCTCCATCACATGCACCGTTTCCTCTGTGGCTACGTGCACCGGCTCCAGTTTGCCTTTCGGAGAAGGCGCGGTTCCGTCTGAGCAGGAACGCGGCCGACAGAGTAAAAGCTTAACTGCGTTCACGTTCCCCACAGCGTTGAGATGAGACGCTAGGGGCCGCCTCATGATCGGATCCTCTGCTGACCCGGTGAAACGCATCCGGCTCCGTCACCGCTTCCTGCCTGGCCTTCAATACCTCCGAGTTCTCCCTCAAGCCAAACGCTGGCCCAAAAGGAAGCAGCAATGATTTTTAACACTTCAAGGAAACCCAAAGACACTTCACTCTCCACTGTAATTAGAATTGATTGTAAATTGTTAGTGATAACTAACTCCAACAATGTACCACTTGTTGAGCTGCTCAACTCTCACTACTCACCAGCATTGAAGAGTGAATCTAAGAGGCATAGGGAGTTTAATATTTCTTTATCATCATAGTATTTCTTTAATACAGTCATACAGACTATTAAATATTAATCAGGTGTTGATTAGTGCCATAGTGCAGTGTTCCTGCATTATATTCCTATCTGATATTACTGTTCTAGTGACACTTTTTGACGTGCTCCTGTGTGAGCTCAAGTGTTGCCGGTGCGGGTTCACACTGACATCATTAGCGGTAAACAAGCGTGGCCTCTTGGCCGCTATCGAGCCACGAAACCCCTTCGCCCACTGACCGTCAACGTTGGTTCCTTTCACCGCACCCAAGTAGTTTTAGTGGCCTGAACCTCACCAGACCGTAAACATCCAGGTGGCTGATAAGAAACGTGGAAGGCAAAGACCAAAATGACCCATCTTGGTCTTTCTGGCATGAGAACTAGTTGCAACGGATAGTTACCAACGCTTAAAACCAAAACCAGGGACTGCATCTGTAAGGGTTAGCGGGACGACTCGAACCATAACTCGGTGGCGGGTGAAGGTGGGGGATCGCTCTGGCATTTAAATGGAGGTCTGACTTTCGAAAAAAACTGGACAACTAGGCGAATATACACAATTCGCAAAGAACATCACTTTCACTTGCAGTTTTTCTGTGGCTACGTATGTGACCGCTGACATCCAGTATTAAACAGCCCACTATGGGGCTAATATGCGCTCAACGTGGAAAGGTTGTATTAAGTAAATCAGGCTGACTCCTCATCCGCTCAGAAGCTGGACTCCAGCCTCCCATCATCGTTACCAGTGCCTCGCTTTTATCGTCCATTAATGGCCTGCCAGACTGAATCCAGTGTCGTTTCCATAATGGTGCTGCTGGCATTTTGTGGCCGCTGCTGCGTGAGCGTGAACTCGTCCTCTGGTCTGCAGGCTGACAGAGGATATTTTAAGGTGGAATGAGTCAGCCAGGACGGAGCAGCATACAACCCGCCTGGTGTTGCTGAGTGGCAGCAGGGGCAGCGAGGCTGTAACCCTCCTCAGCTCAGTTAACCTTTGAGCTTTTTACTTCATGCCGACTCACGCTAATCGCTCTGACTGGAGCCCAGCGTGCGCTACACGCAGGATTTTAAAGGGTATGTCTGGGGATGCCCTTTATTTTCAAACAAATCCCATGAAAACACCCAAACCAACACTGAATGTATCCACTAACAGGTCCTGTGTGCGTATCACAGCCTGGTGGGTCTCCTTCCTCCGGGTCTCAGGGCGCCGCTGTCGTCCAGAA
Organism: Coreoperca whiteheadi; assembly: GCA_011952105.1. NCBI lineage: Eukaryota > Metazoa > Chordata > Actinopteri > Centrarchiformes > Sinipercidae > Coreoperca > Coreoperca whiteheadi. The sequence continues at coordinate 2,262,758 of CM022483.1, forward strand.
ACTGTTAAAAACACCTCAGAGAGCCTCACTGCTGCTCCTCCATCCCCACGAACACACACACACACTGTAGTTTATTCTGACTCGGCCCCACACACACACACACCGTCCTGCCGCCCCAAACACTCGCTACAGCGCCACATGTGGATTAATCCGTCGCTGAAAATAGTCCCCAACAAATGCACTGTTTCCTCCTGTTTGTTTGATTAAAAACTACAGCGAGCAGCTGTTAAGTCTTTTTTTAAAATTTTTTTATGAAACTATATTTATGTGATGTGTTTTTTAACCAATGGGCTCGAGGCTGAGAGCCACATACAGTAAGTCAGACAGTGTTGAGGGACGGACTGACAGAAAAATATCCTTTAAGGGAGGTGGTGAAAAGTGGGTTGTTTTACGTTTAATGTAGGCTTATTATCCTTAACTACAAACAGAAGATACTTAAAATTTCTGTTGGCCGTTTCCTTGCCTGCTGCAAAAGGTCAGATTTTGTCATTTATTTTCCCCCGCTTCCAAACCAGCACCGTTAGCGCGCCAGCAGTGTCTCCGTCTCAAGATGTTTTTCTCTTTTATCCTGTACTTGTCACGGCAAAACTCTTTGATCCCAAATATACATTTACGAGTGCAGGTAGGGCTCCTTTTCCCCAGTGCGCCTTCGTAACAAACAAGCATCCTCATTTTGGACGTGTAATTTTACGCAGAAATGTGTGGAAAGAAGTTTACTTTTAATATGGTGCATACATTTTCCATTTTCTCAGATACCCCAGGAAGATTTCTGCAAGTTCATATTGCTTCCTGTTCCTATCACATTTCCCTTTTTTAAATATAAACCAGTTGACTCTTTCTGTGAACTACGGTAAGACAACAGCAGGAAGAATATTAAAAAGGGACAATTTTTGGGATTTGTCTCGGACTCGCCTCAAGCGGTCTCGACTGCAGACATGCCTGGAGACATTTTGTGGAGACGTTTGCTCGCCCACTCAGGGCTCCAGGCGCCCACTTGCTGCCGTAATCGACAAAGCTTTCATCTTTTCAGTCGATTCGCGGATAAACGGTTGGTTTTTTCGCTGTGAACTATTCAAAAGTGGCCACGTTAGCGGTCCAATTAGGCTGCAACCTTCCGTACACTAGGAGCTATTCCCCAGCACTATGACTTTTAATATTGCCTTCTTTAGGGAACCTTTAAATATCACTGTAGACACACTATGAGTCATATCCTATAATATCACAGAGCATTAAAATACCATTAGTTAGTCTAAGACGGCTATAAGCTCACTATTGAACAGATAAAACTAAAAATCCCTTAAGAATCTCTATGAATGATGTTTTCCTTAATTACCTTTTTCTAACGATATCTAGAGATGAAACGGCTTTAATGAACATTCAGCTGTTGGGATCACGGGGATTTCATGGTCTCTGCTGGGCGCTGCTGAAACACCGTGCCGTGTTTGGTGCGTAGAGGCGACAGGAAGCCAGACGGAGCTGAGAGGTCAGTCATGAGTCATAACTGGGAGTACGACGTCGCTGCAATGTTCCTACGGTTTTAGATCTTTTAGTTAGGAAAAGAGCACTGTAAATGCTGTGGCACCCAGTTACACTGAGCTCAAGGCCACGGACGGATCACTGAACGGGCTCCCGGGGCAAAAGCCAAAGGGGCCCAAGGGGTCGGCTAGGGGGCCCCCAGACCAAGAGCCTCTGTGTGACGGGCGCGGTCAGAAAAGTGCTCGGTCACGCCGGTAACCACGCCCGGCAGTGATCGGGCGTCGGCGGATATTCACGGGGGGGGGGTGCTCTTTAGTTTTGAAGATATCGGAAATGTCACGTACCTTGAGACGCTGACTGAGGTTTGTTTTTCCTGCAGAATGGTTGTAGAACAAAGTGGAGGAGAGTCATTTCGTAGCCCAAATGATAATCCCCGTTCCCGTACAGGTGAACAGCGTCTCTGACACTCAATAGCATGTTAACGGCGAACAAAATATATTTTTATATCTATAGGGATGTATGACAGGCGATGTTACAGAGTCTCATACAGTCTGTAGGCTATTTCTTTTATCTAATTAGTATCGTTGCCATAATATTCTTCTACTGTAGTCTGCATATGTTAATTATTAGTCTACTGACTGTAATCTGGCTGCAGGAGCACCGGTGTTACCATTGTGACTTTTCACTGGCAGTATTGAGCTTCACGGGTACATTCACTTCCCCTGCAAATCCCCATAATATTCTCACACCTTACTTAACAACACATGTTGCTGGGATGTGTGTATTGTAGCCATTTAGAATCACGGTAGGTCACATGCGTTTGGGTAAATAGTCCCTCAGAGGTGCAGATGACTTTCTGTGAAAACGATCGGGTATTGGTGGATATCAAAGCAAACCAAGCCCGCCATATCTCTCTCCTGCATGTCTCCCCGGGGCCTTTCTCTCTCTGCTGTTTGCCGTTGCACACTGAGCGACTGAGTGATTCACTCGGGCAGCCAGACGCGCCAGGGCCGACCCCGCATCTGCGTCAGTGACGCAAGTTAGCGCCGGCCGTAAACAGATCAGAGGCAGAGGAGCCGGGCAGAGCAGGAAATGCAACAAATATGGGACGGCGGGTTTAGATTGATCCTAGTAGCTCACGTCTGCTGCGCACAACAACAGCGAAAGAAGCGAAATGTGATCACTGGGATGTGGCACCAAAGTAAAACTCACGAAAGGGATTATTATAGGAATATTATTTCCAAACGATGTCCCCCTTTATTTTAAGGACCAACACTCGAGTTTAGTACAGAATATAGCCCACGGCAGGATCGAGCAACTTATAGCCTATATTTTCTACAAATCCTGCCGTACATTTTAGAGAAATACACCGACAATATCACGGGAGAACTGTAGATTTTATAATATCTTTAGGAAATAGAGAGAAGATTAAAAACAGTGGCATAAAGTGCTGCGAGGTCACTCCAAACTCGCTGTTAAGTATAGCAGTTTATGGGGAACGGGGAAGTCGTGATTTACGCGCCGGGACGCAGCGGGTCCGTCTCCACCCGCGCCCTGGATCCGATCTGACGCGTCTTACCGTGTCGGGCGGCCGCGCAGAGCCGGCAGGAGGCGGTGAGGAGGAGGCACAGAGACGCCCAGAGCCGCGGGGACCTCATGGTACATCCAACATCCACCGGAGCGAGGAGGGGAGAGCGGCCGCTGCTGCTGCTGCTGCTGCACTTCTACCAGCTCTCCATCTCTGAGGAGAGGCTGCTGCTGCTGCTGCTGCTGCTGCTGCTGCACAGGACTGATGGAGAGGAAGTGTGTGAGAGAGAGAGAGAGGAAGAGGAGGAGAGAGGAAGAGAGAGACGGGGTTGGTTGGCCACAGGAGGCGCCACACTGCAAGAGACGTTTAAAGCATGAGCAAATGAAAAAAGGTCTTAGCCTGATTACTAGAACAACGTCAAGTGGTGGAAGAAGTACACAGATCCTTTACTTAAAAGTGAAAGTACCACTAACTTCATGTAAAAAATACCCCATTACAAGTTAAAGGCCTTTAACTGTCACTGTGCAACACCTGCCAGCTGGCTGCTTCCCCCATGTGCACCGGCAGCTACAAGCGCGTGTACGTTGTATTTTGAGACACATTTGGGTGATGATTAAGTGTTTTTAAACCACGATACTGTTATTAGCACTGGGTCCACATCAACAGCTCAAGGCCGGATTGTCGAGCACGCTAAAGCCGGGGGCCCCAGACCCCTAGGGGCCAGGAGGGCTTGATGGGGGGTTATTCTGTCGCTAGTTCTTGTATATTCTCATGCTTATGTAAATACCCACTGCAAAATAAACCTTTCTTTCTGCTGCTTGCACTTTTATCTTCCGTCTTTATGTCTTTTGTTTTGTCGTTTTTTTAAATCCAAGTTTGCACGGTTGCAGCTACTCCAGGAAAAGCGACGCCTACTGCTCTTCATTTACATTTACATTTAGCCATTTAGCAGACGCTTTTATCCAAAGCGACTTACATATGAGAACATTTACAAACCGAAGGCGCAGCTTCAGGAGCATTTTGGGGTTCAGTATCTTGCTCAAGGATACTTCGACGCATGGCTGGGGGATCGAACCGCCGACCTTCCGAGTGGCAGGCAGTTCCTGCTCCACCTGTTTACAGATGACCGACACTTGGGAAATGACCAGTTTAAACTCTGTTTAATTCAGACTTTAACTTCCGGTTTATCCCCTTTATACGCGACGGACACCGTTTGCTGCAGATGTTTGGGTTGTTGTGCCAAGTGAAGCAGTTCAGAGCATTATGTTGTTTTTGTTTCTAGTGAACTGAATGTCATCCAGGCATGACTACGGTTGTACTTCAGTGCACTTACAGGTTTTAACTTGCATTTGATTACATCTTTTCAAATGCGTATGCACTTTCTTGCTTAAAAAAAGACAAATCAAAGTTAGCGGAGAGGTGATTCTGTTACCTTTTGCTCGCTCCGGGACATTTGTGTCTAGAAAACGTCAGGCTACGTGACAAACAATGCCTGCCGAGATGAATGAGGCGATAGAACCCAACGTGAGGTCGACAGGACTGCGTGGAAACAGCCATTTCTTGCAGCCTGCGTCATCACATGTGGACCAGAAGTCATTCTGCCAAACAACACAACCTGTCCCGGACTCTGTGCGGAGCAGCGGCACCCGGGCTCCTCGGTGTTTCACGAAAAGCGACGAGGGGGGTTCAGGGAGAGCAGCTCCTCCTGCAGGATGAAGCCTTCCACATTTGTTATCGTTTGTACGTTGACCAGACACAGATGAGACATTTCGCTCTGCTTTCTCAGACAGGAAGAGGACACAACACACAAATCCTGAAAACGGAACGACTCGGGAAAACATATCAATGGTTTATTATTTGCAGTTCATGAGAAAGATGTGACGTTCTTCATGTGATTACAGCACATTGGTGTTTAGTTGCATAAACATCGTCTACAATGACAATAAATCTGTTGGGTTTTGGTTTGTTTTTTTTTAAAAAGGATTTGTCATTTTCAACATGACCATGGGTTTAGACTGACACTGATTTCTGGTGTTAATATTGTTTGCATTAGTGCGTGTTGGATCCTGGGTGTGCTGCATTTAGAGCGAGTGAATCCTTTTGCTCCCGTCGGTTAAGATTCATCCCGGCTCTAGTCGACCTCCAGCGTGCTCCTCACTGCGGGGAACCACTCGAAGAACGCCTGCAGGAGGAAGCAGACAGGAAGTGGGAGCGTGGCTTGGTACAACTCACGTGGAATGAAAGGGAACACGTGCCAGATATCCGCAGGGGACGTAAAAATAAAAACCACCCGGAAACAGAAGAACTCGCGACTCATCTGGAGACATCTACACCGAGTCGAAAGCTGAGCGCTTCCCTCCTCAATCTCTCAACGCCCGCGGAGACCTGACGAGGGACGAGACAAACGCCTCCACCTGCAGAAAACCAGCGTGACGCGGCAGGAAACAGCGACTCGCACTCTTTGAGTAAAAACGTTGCTCCTCAGCAGTGCTCAGACACCCAACAGGGTGCCTTTACGAGCGCACGTGCACAGCATTAACAACGCAACAGCAGCCCAAAATCCACAGATCAGTTTATAACGACATGAAAACATGAGAAATCCTCATTTTATAAAATCTAAATGGACAGAACTGTTGTGTGGATGATCTTATGTGCATCGACCAATCGTTTCAGCCCTACAGTAAACCTTCGCTTTATGAAGCTGTCAGAGAGGCGTTGACTCCACTCTTTGGTCATTTCGGAGGAGTTCTATCAATATATTATCTGCTTTATATATCAAGTATCATCGGGCCTTTAGAATACGAGAGTGGGGAATGTTTAAAAGTGTTGTAGTGTTTGTTAGGAACAAAATACAAGCTGAGCTCACAACGAGCTTTTAAATCAGTTAGTTTTTGTTCCCATTTCACCGAACATTCTTCAGGGGGAAGAGACGGTGGCTGCTGGCCCTGAAATAATCCCTCTTCGGAGGGGGAAGGCACGTTCGTTTCGCAGACGGGGGTTACCTTGAAGAGGGTGGTGCTCTGCAGGACGCTGGAGGTGCAGCACATCTCTCTGATGGAGTGCATGGAGAGCTGCGGAGCCCCGACGTCCGCCACGGGGATGCCGAGGCGGGCGGCCAGGATGGGTCCGATGGTGGTCCCGCACGGGCTGTCGTTACGGACCATCACGTCCTGCGGGGGGGGTCAAAGTTCATCCAAACAAAGAGAGTTAACACATTAAATACAGCCACAGTAATTTACACTGTCACATTTACAGCTACGTGGAGGTGCTGATCAACGTCCCCTTTTAAAAAAAATACAAATAAAAGACTTCAAGTAAAACAAAAAAAAAAAAGGGCCTTTTCTGCTCTTAATTTTGTTACAGAAATGAACTGACTTTCCTGAATGGCCACCAAACCAAAACCCCCTTGAACACACACAACACACTGTTGTATATTCCACGCATCAACACCAAAGAAACAATAGTGAAGTCCAGCTAACAATGACTTACATACAGTATGAGGTCTGAGAGTCTAACTGAAGCTTATGACTCGTCGATCCTCCTTCCTTCAGCCCGCCGAGCGCCACGTGGGTGGTGCTGCTTCACCTTTTTGTCGCTGCTTTGCCAAGTGATTTCCGTGTCGAGCAGCATCGCGACTTCTGCCCCTTTTCTATTTAAAAAAATGTCTTTTCCGCGACTAGATGGGATGTCTGGCGGGGATCCTGATTCTGAAGCAAACGACAGCTCACGTCACGTAACATAAAGTGATTCTATGGGAGCCGCGCTCTCGTGCAAATACCGATAAAGAAAAAATCTTTGGTTTCGTGACTTTTTGTCCATTTCGGCAGCCCTGGAACTACGTTTCTATGCCTTTCCACGTGTTTTATAATCACTGTTAATCAAAATGTCCTTGTTTTTGTCCCCCGAGTCTTTATTCCACACATGAATTCTTTTCTGGGCCCGGAGCAGCCCGGCACGTTGCTAGGAGACCTGAGGTTAGCCGCCGAGCGACTCAGGACGCACAAAAGAATCGAGAAGCTGCATTATCACACACACACACACACACACACACGCTGTACCTGCAGAGGCACGCCGACCTTGCTCGCGACCTCTCTGACGACGGAGGCGGTGACGGCCGTGGTGGCGTACCGCTGGTTGCTGTTGAACTTGATCACTGGGCCCTGTAAGAAGCGTCACGCGGACACGTGGCAATGTTAGATGAACATAATAACGATACATCTATAACTGGCAGCGTTTCCCCATCATGCGGCCAGGATGTACAATCACGGAGCGTTTACACTGAAGTTAAGGCTTTCTGTGGACGACAGCTGTCTTTAAAGCCGCTGCCTTGACTGTGAATTATGAAAGAAATATGTTTGTGTGTTCGTGTTCTGTCCTCGGCCCTTCACCTTGTGGAAAGCCGGCCGATGGTTCTCCTCATGCTTCTCCCTGAGAAGGACATCGACAGGTTCGAGAAAATCTAAAAAGGAATTCTTGACAGTCTGAGATAAAATGAGGTGACGTAACTGTTTTTAGTCGCCTGCAGCATCGCGTTTATTGGACAAATGATGATGAAACCGACTTCTGACGAGTTCTTCTTTTTTCATAAACGCACTTAAACTGTAATTTTAGACTGAGGAGACGTCCAAGCCGGAGTAAATAATACAATGTTCAATGCGCACACACTTTACCCACAATCCTCTACAGCAGAATGAAAACAAATGATATAAAATTGAAATGTTATGTCATATAAAACGTATCAGTTTGCCGTCGTCGTCGAAACATATTTTACAGCTTTCAGCGTTTAATGCCACAGTAAGCGAGCGTCTCGTGTGTTTGCCATCAGGTAACAGCAGACGTCGTGTGTGGGCACTGACTGGTAGTTGGGGTGCACGGCGTGCGCCATGTCGGCGCTGATCATGAAGGAGAGCGGCGCGGCCTGCTGGAAGGCGGTGAGGCTGCAGGCGGAGGCGGCGAGGCGGGTGAGGATGAGCTCCGTCAGGTTGGACTGAGCTCCCTGAGCGCTCTCCGATCCCACCTGCAGGACACAGACGCAACACACCGACACTGAGACGCAGAAAAACACAGATGCTACATCGGCTCATCTGCCGATCTTCTTTACTCTTCACGCTGGAAAATGTCAGAACACAGGGAACGTGTGACATCTTCACATCTCTTGTTGTGTTCCGCCATGAGTCCAAAACCCAAAGATATTTAGTTTACAGTCACATAAAACTAAGAAGAGCAGCAAATCGTCACGTTTGACAAGCTGGAACCAGAGACCGTTTGGATTTTTCTTTGGTAACTTACCCGAATGATCAACAGGTACGTTCACTTTCTGTCGAATCATGAATTGTTTCATCATTTCAGCCTGAGTTCCAACAGCTGTTTAGTTATAGGTTTATTTAGTAATATTTGTTGAAACCTTCCCCTTTTGTCAACTTGAACGCCTGCTGCATGGTAAAATGACTCCACTGCAGCTGTGTTCACATCATTACAAGCTGAGAGGCTGATGGGAACCACGTAAGAATATTAAAAAGGCAGACTCAAAGAGTTGTCAGTTTAGCTTAAAGTCTGTCAATGTGAAGCGTTTTAAAGGTGGACTCAGGTGCGATTTGCACAATTCTCCCCCGTCTTCCACAAGCTGCCTTCAGCCCCAGGATCACTGGGAGCGCTGAGCAAACCATCGAAACATTGTGCGAGTGTGTGTGCGTGGAAAAAAACCCTTAAACAACAGCACATTGAGCATCAAGCGTGAGGAAGGGATCCAAAGTCGCTCGTTTTCCCCCCGATCCTCATCAGCCAGCTCAAGGAGAGCCGGACGGGTTCCATCCCACTCACCTCTTCGTTGTCGTACAGAGTGATCATGCGGACGTTGGGATCTTTGGCCAGAGAGCCTCCTGAGCAGGACTCCACCAGCCCCTGGGAGACAACAAAGTCAAGACGCGGAGAAGGCAGTGAGCCAATTATTTTCACTTTTAGGAGAAGCTCAAAGTCTTTTCAATGCAGACCGAAACAAGAAAACAGCCCGAAGGACCAGTAGAACGAAAGGGAGAAACAAAGAAGAGAGGAAGCCATGGCGGCGTGGCGGCTCTCTTGGCAGAGAAAGGGTGGAAATACTCCCGTGTGGCGTCTGACCTGCAGGGCGCAGTAGCAGCTGTGCAGGTTGTCCAGGCGAGGAGAGTAAATGAACTCTTCGTACACGCCTCCCAACGCCTGCGGAGAGAGGAGAAGAAGAACATGGCGATGGAAAGAACTAGGCAGCGAAGCGGTCAATAAAGTCTCCTCTTTGTCTCAAATAAACATTCCGACATTATGATCACGTGTCGAGACGCTCCAGTGGCTGGAACTAAATAATTTAAACGGCTACCTGCGCTCGGCGTTGGTTTAAAAAAGGCGGTTCTCTAACGACGTTGTTGGATTTGAAATATAATGTCGTGAACTGATGCTCAAAGAAAAAACTGCAAGATGTCAACGGAAGCGTTCTTGAATATTTATCTGCTAATGAGACCTTAAATCCACAGTGTTTGCAAGCAATATAATAATATACATATATATAGATTGATCAAATCCTCAAATTTCCCAATGATATTGTGACTTTCACACTTTAATAATCGTTCATTAAGTGAAAGATTAAAATAAAAACTCTGTGCCGGCGTTACAAGCTTTGCCTTATTCAACAATAATGCGGGAACCTGCAGGTTTTCTGAGGCCACGGCTGCTTCAGGCTTTTTAAAAACTGGATGATTCCGAGTGACGGGACGTTTCTTTGCAGACTCACCGCAGGCTGAGTGTCGGTCAGACAGAGCTCAAAGTCCCGCAGGGCTTCAGGCTCGACGCCCAGCTCCGAACACAGCACCTTCACCAGCGCCGGCTGGTGTTTCTCCGCCTGAGGAGGGAAGAGACAACGCGGCACCTTTCATCCCCAAACCAGTCACTTTCTTCCATTTCCCTCGCTTGATTTGACAGCCTGCGTTGCTGTTCATGACGCACGCTGATAGAAACTGGGTGATGTCACTAGTTATCCTCGAAAACAAACCAGCGTTCCCCAAACTTTTCTTCTTTAAAAGGCCTGGAAATTCCACATTTTTCCTGGATTTTTCATACACAACCCTGACGTTCCAAACACTTCTCCGATGTTCTCAATGGCAAAATAAGTGGGGAATTATTCTGGGATTTTATGAGGCCATGTCGCCCCGTGTCGGGGAGAAGAAGTAGAAAAACGGTAAGGGAGGAGAGACGAGGAGACGGGCAGGTCCTGGTGTTTTAAAGCTCGCCCCGCCTCGATGGCGCTCGTTACGTTGTGAACCTAAATGCCAGACTACGAGATGCGTGCGGCCCGGTCTTACCGTGTTGGCAGCGCAGGCGGCCTCTCCGGAGGGCGCAGAGCCCGTCTCCAGCTCCTCCTGGACGACGGTGGCGATGATGGGCACGCTGAGACACAAACACACAATCGCTGGTTTGGAAAACTAAACACCCTCACAAAGTCACGGCTACGCTGGAAGAACATACGGTGTCTCAATTTCTATCCTTTCGTAATGCTAAACTTCCAACTATTAAACTTCCGGTATGAATCTTTCTGCGTTCTGTTACTGACAGGTGGTTCTCCTTGTTGGGGCCGAAGGAGTCGTTGACGTCCCTCTGCAGGTGGATGGCCAGGTGAGGGATCCGGAGCAGAGGCCTGGACACGTGGACCAGCCGCTGGACCAGCCTGCCGTCGCTCTGTGGGACAACACACACACACACACACACACACACACACACACACACACACACACAGAGGATAAGGAAGGTGGGAAACGTCTAAATAATGCCAAGAAAAGATGATTTTAATGCAGATTTTTATCCGTCAACAGATCAAAGTGCTGAAGCATTTCCTGCTGCCATCGGAGAAGGAAACAATAATTACTAAAACGGTTTAAACTGAAAGTGGTATCTCTAACCCCTACTTTCATCTCATTTTAACCCGGGCTTCTATTTCAGAGAACGCTGTCTCACAAGGTACTAAATTACTGCCACAGTAATTGTGCTGAAACTGTAAACGCACATCCTTCAGCTACAGAAACAGCCCTGACGGCGAGAATAATCCCGGCACCTTGACCATGACGCGGCCGGCGACGGTCAGGTCACGGTCGAACCAGGTGTTCCAGATGCCGCCGCCGTAGCACTCCACCCCGACCTGCAGGCAGCCCTGCTTCGTCCTCTTAGACCGCGGCTTCACCTGAAACACACAGAGGATCTAATAATCATTGGCTGAATGCTACAGCTGCTGTGTTGTTGGGGAATTCATGTGTGTAAAAAAAACAAACACATTCACCGAGCGTCGTGTTCAATGTCGGGTGCTTTGATGTCGCATTACTTTCGCTTTTTTTTTTTTTTTTTTTTTGCATCAAGGCACAACCATTTGGAGGCAGATGGCGTCGTCTAATGTGACAAACCCGCCAGAGACGTGCTGCAACAGGAGGCCGACCACCGGAGCGCCGGACTGATTTCTGACGACGTGATAGAAAGGTTAGGGGCACACTGCGATTGACAGGTGGAGGGTGGGCGGGCTCTCACTCGGAGGCAGGGGCTGTCCGTGTGGGCGCCGATCATGGAGAAGCCGTTCCCTGGCAGGTAGCGTCCGCCCACGGCGAAGGCGATGAGGCTGGAGAAGTTCCTCGTCACAAAGTACTGAAGGGAGCAGAGGACGGGATATAAAGTTCACGGCCTATTTACTATACAAATGAAAATGATTACACCAGTTACACTCTTACCATTTCCTGACTGCGTGAATCTTTGCTTGGTAACAACGTAACTCATTTTTCCCACACGTAAAAGCTATTCAACCATCTGCACATTTCACGTCAAGTCTTGGACGGTCCTTCAGTCTTGTTGAACGTCCGTATTTTTGGGAGTTTCACACATGCACTCTGACGGTACCCGAAGCTTCAGCTTTGGCTGTAATATACTGACTTGCAGTGGGGCAGAGAAGTGTTTAGTCAGCCACCATTTCTGTGCAAGCTCTCCCACCTAAAAAGATGAGAGAGGCCTGTAGTTTTCATCACAGGTGCACTTCAACTATGAGAATCCAGAAAATCCCATTTTCTGATTTTTAAAGAATCTATTTGCAAATTATGGTGGAAAATAAGTATTTGGTCACCTACAAAAAGGCAAGATATCTGCCTCTCACAGACCTGTAACTTCTTCTTTAAGAGGCTCCTCTGTCCTCCAGTCGTTACCTGTGTTAATGGCACCTGTTCTAACTCGTTATCAGTATAAAAGACACCTGTCCACAGTCTCAAACCGCCAGACTCCAAACGCCACTATGGTGAAGACCAAAGAGCTGTCAAAGGACCCCGGAAACAAAACTGTAGACCTGCAGCAGGATGGGAAGACTGAGTCTGCAACGTTTTTTATTGACCAAATACTTATTTTCCCCCATAAATTCTTTAAAAATCAATGTGATTTTCTGGATTCTCATAGTTGAAGTGCACCTATGATGAAAATTACAGGCCCCTCATCTCTTCAAGTGAAAGAACTGTATGTAACCCCTAATATTTTCATAATCTTGCTCTATCCTGCATTTACGCACAGGCTTCACACCCTGCTCATTGCACTGCTGGTTCGACCTACGCTGCATTTCGTGGCCTCGTCCGTGCGTAATGACAATAAAGCTGGATGTAATCTAACACGCAGCTGGCAGCTGGCTGCGGCACAAACTGCGGCGCCGACGGCCGCGCTGAAGAAGCCGAGCGGCTCGCGCAGCACCGTTTTGACCCTGACCGACCTTTGTGGACGGCCTGATGTCCCACTGCTCCGTCTCCTTCAGCTCAACGAAGCCGGCCTCCAGCAGCCGCTGCCGGCATTCCTGCACCACTGCAGGGACGACAAGACGGGGAGAAACAAGATGCTGGACGTTTATTAAATTCACCAGAAGTGAAACCACACAGGGAACGTCTCCAGGCAGTCCAGTAACTGATGGGACTTTTGGCAATTGGTGACTTATTGTTAATTATGTTGCTATCGAGTTGTAAAAACCTCCCACATGGTTCTGTGTAACGACGCATACGTTACCTATGTGTATGCAGCATGTAGTGTAATGTGGCCTCTTCCATTTCTTTTAAACCCAATCATACGGATGTGTTTCTCTATAATCTGCCTTCATTGTAATCTTGTAGTTTGACCCCTTTTGATGAGACAGTCCTCTAGAATTGCCCGGGGGGGGGGTCACAGTGCGAAGGTTATGAAATATCGGCTCCACCTGCAGAGACTCGCTCTTATCTCGCGCTCAAAGTCTTCTGTCAAACCCGACGTGGGCGCCTTCCTGTCAATCCCAAATTACATGAACTACGAGGGGAAGAGCGTGATTCTGTCCGCAGAGTTTGAGATTTGGTGGGGGGCGGGGTAACAGAAGAACCCCCTTGTGATGTGCTTCTGCCAACGCGTTTGGGAGCAAAACCCTGTTTTAAGGCTGCAAAAAACAAAAGAAAAGGTGACGGAAGATCAACACCCGACGCCGAGTCCCTGAAAGTGGTGGGACAGTGACCGGTTTCTCCGACAGAGGGGCCCACAGTCTTTGGGGGGAGAAGTTCCCTGAGACACACCTGAGACGAGCTTTAAAGAACCAACCCATTTCCGGTTTGGGGGAAACGTCTCGGAAAAAAAAACGTTTTGTAAATAAACGTTTTGTAAACGTGTAGTTGACACTCAAACCTCACGTTCAACCGGTTTTTCTACACACGTACAAACACACGTTATGCTTTAGACACGCTCCGTGGTCAGTTTAAACGCAGTAACGTACAGGAAGTTGTGGTTTTGTAATAGAGATTCATAAAATGTAAAATATAAATGTTAACCCCCCCGGACTGTACCGTGGTATGGGGACACTCCTCTGTTCACAAACTGCAGGAACTCCTTGGCCGCGGACTGCACGGCCTCCTTGGAGCTCTTCATGGCCAGAGACTGGAGAGAAAACGGGCAAAAGTGAGGAAACAAGGCGTCGCTCGCAAGGATGTGAGACAGCGAATACTGGCTAGCTGCGACTGGTTCCGACGTCGGACACCAGTCGCGAGATTTCAGCCTTTTTTTTTTTTTTGCTTTCGCCTTCCTTTCGATATCCCACATGTACATACAAACAAGCAAATGACTAGCAATATCAAAGCAGTGAAGCGACAAATGAGTTGCCCGTAAAATGTAATAAAATAATTGACATTTTTGTTTATAATCCAGAGTTGTCCGATAAAGGGCGCCCCCGTGACTAGCTAACCTTTGCCAGCTAACGTGCACGGGACAACTTCTTCTTCGTCGTCTTCTTCTTCTTCGCTCCTCTTCCTCTGCCGGCCAAAGTCAAAGTAGCTCTCAGCGCGCTTAACATACCGCGGCGACAAATACTCTTCTTTTTTCTTTTTTTATGGCACCTACCTGCATCAACTGCACTTTGATACTCTAAACCCCGAGACGCAACGGCGACGACGGGAAGAGACAGATTTCGCTGACAGCAGCAGAGAAAGACGCGCTCCCTGTGTTCAGGCACAGCGCCACAGGGACGACTAGCGGCCAGGCGGTGCAATTACACCGTTTACAATCTCCACAGGCCCACACTGGGGCTTTAGACATTGTTCTTTTCTCGTAATCTATGTTTTTTAAATTATGAATATTCATGTCATTATTGTTTCTTTTCAGTTATGGCCATGGCTAGTTTTAGTTGTTTATTTCCTGGACGCAGAGAGCCTATAAGGGAACCTGTGATTAGCTCTTAGGGCCATGGCTGCAAATCATTGAGGGAAAACTGGAGAAGCACGAGAGAGTTTGCCTTTAACTCACCGTCCCTGTGTCTTTCTCCCCGCCAGGGTCGATCCACATTACTCTGCCTTTCTGCACGTCCTATAATAATGCAATAATGAACAGCATATAATGCTCTAAACCAAAGACAACAACTTGATCCTTACTTAACTGCCACAGATAAAAGGTCAGGAAGGTCAAGGGGTGCACTCAATTCTCCGCAAACCCTCCAACATGCAAGTGTCCCATACACTACAAGTGTATCCCATGCAGCCTTGCACACCATTCATTTGTTTGATGGAGAGTTCGTGTGATCCCTCTGAAGGTGTTAAACTCTCTTCTTAACTAGCAAGACGTCAAAAACCCATCTCCAAATTTGGGGATTTTGAACTTTTCGGGGGAAAAGCCGACGGACTACAGTAAAGTGCTCCTTTGTGGGTCGGGAAAATCCAGTCTTAGGATGCTGTGAATTAATACACCGTCAAAACACAAACTGCATGAGATTGGCAACAAAAGAGGAAAAAGAAAAAAAAAGCATCGTCACGAGGCTGAAAACGAGGCTGTGTTCCTTAATTTTCTGAAAAGTAGAAAAATACATTTCGCAAGATACATTTTTCATGGGTTTTTTAATAGCAGAGCAACGTGATGTCACCCATATTACTGAACCCAGTGGTCGGATCTCACGTGCAAACTCCTAAATGTTTCCTAAATTTCCCCTTCCCCACAGATAATTGTCCTAAAAGACATTTTTGGAGGATGCCCGTATTAGGACTGCTTGCAATTTTGATGACAAAAACACGTTTCTCTGCTTTTACTCAGTCTGACTCTATGCACTGTCTACATTCTCCGTTTATTTAAGGCCAAATGATGCTTTTTGTTTGGAATCCGTCTCTCTCTCTCTTTCTGATTTACTACCTCTCCGTCTTGTCTGACTCACTCGTGTTAGTGCACTCTTCTGCAGTCATTTATCACTGTATCGCACAGGAACCAGCCTTATATAGACCTGAACAAGGAGGGGTGGGGTGGGGGTGGGGGTGGTAGTTGTTTATATCAGTTGTCAGCTCACAGCGTCTCTCCTGCTCTTGAGGAAGCCCAGGGGGATGAGCGCGCGCACACACACACACACACACACACACACACACACACACACACACACACACACACACACACACACACACACACACACACAGAGACTAGCATTCAGGCTCTATTAATAGATGTGAGACCAACAGGCTGCAGTGGAGGAGCAGCAGCGGGAGTGTTGAACATACTGGGATCATATGGGGATTTGTCTGATACTGTTAGTACTGTTCCGCAACTCCTAATTACTTTAACGGTACAGTACCAGGACTGGGGTCTAACTAGTATGGGAACCGTGACCTTTTATTTCTCCTCGTAGCACCTGCAGATACCACCTTCAGAGATCCCCGAGTACTGTTTTAGGAATTACATCACAGTCAGAACTTGTGAGGTTTGGAGAAAGTCTTTCACATGACCCTTACTGGCATCTGGAAAAAAAAAAAAAAAACCCCAACAAGAAGTCAAGACAAAAAAAGAATCCTGTAAAATCAATTGTAAGGTATTTATTGCACGCGCATTAATGCATTGTAATGGAACTACCTTGTGCAGGCAAGTAGCCTCTTACAAAACGCCTTCAGCATACTGCTTTCTCTCTGGTTGAAAGTTTGAAGTCCGTCAAGCGCCCGCGTCCGGAAGCCGCTGACTGGCGACGTCACAAGCGTGCTGACGCGTCACTGCAGCAAGGTGAGACGTCCAACCACTGGAGGTCAGGAAAAACAAGACCCTCGGGCCCGCCGTTTGGCTGCTCTGTAAACGGGGCACATTCATACCTTGCACAGAACAGCAGCAACGACACGGGCGAAAGCGTTTAGACTTGCTCATCATCAGGTGGCGTCCCCCGTGCAAAATACAGATGGTCTAAGCTGGCTGTGGGGCACCCAAGGAGAGTGATGTCATGTGGCAAGTGATGTGGACGCGGTCCAACGAACAGGTGCTACTGGTTGCATTCTGGGAAATGTAGGATGCATCGTATTTGGAGCTCGACCCACCCTGAAAGGTCCCGATATCTCCGCCTCTGCTTCCTCGTCTTCAACCATTCTTCTTTTAATCTGTTTCTTGATTTCAGCACTAAACTGCCGCCTTTAAAACCAACCACAGTCTGAGTCTGAAGTCTACGGGTCGGACAAAATATACTACTTTTTATATATGTTTTTAAAGTCTGTAGGCTATAGAAAAGTCCCCACCACTCAATTCCAAATGGATGAAAATCTATAAGAATCTTAAGCTTTAAAATGAATGTAATATCACTTTTCCTTTTCATTCTCGTGTGTGTTTCAGCTCACTTCTTGTAAAGCTCGCTGCTCACCAAATAAAGGCCTGTCTGGAGGTGCTGGAGCTGCGACGTGCGCTGCTCTGCGTATCTGTGTAAATATCCCATGAGTTAATGCTGCACAGATTGAAGCAGCAATGCTGTGGATGCTTGTCCTGTTACCGCAATGAGAGAGGGCGCATCAATCTGTCTGCACCCTTCCAGATCTTGGCCTCTCAAATTGTCAGCAGCAGCGGATTTGACCCTTTCGGAAAACAAGCTTTTAATCAAGCGCCTGCAGCAGTCGTCCTGGGGTCCCCCCCCCCCCTTTAAACACATTTTCAACATAACTCACAGCACATTTGAGTGCTGGCAGAGCGAAGCCCTCCTTTAAATCCATCCCGCCACCACACACTCTATTGATGGTCATCATCAATGGCACACATATCGTTTGGGAGCGTGGGCTTCCTCCTGCAGTGGGAGCGCCTGCAGGCACCTCTCCGTCTCTCGGGGTTGGGATAGTTTTCCTTTTTAAGGCAGGTTAGCCAAACATCCCCCCCCCCCCCCACACGGGTGCTCTCATTAACAACCTACGCCGCCTCGCCATGTGAGGACGTCGCAGAGTTTGGAAAGCCGCCGTCCTCGCATCCTCACATCGTTATGTCGTGAGATCACAGGCGGAGGGAGAGGGTTTTTCTCATGACACTGTGTGATTCAACAAGCCTTCTAAACTAAATCACTAAATAGGCCCTGACGTCTGCGACAGCGTTCCACTGCACCACCCTGTCTTTGTGTCAACCCGTGCAGTGTTTTGGCGTCTGATGAGCCTTCAAACCGGCCTTCCTGTGGCGCGTGTCACTTTTATGGACATTAACTCGCACGTTTCAGCCGTTTCTGTCAACTTCCAAGCGCAGATTCCACCAATCATCAGCCCCACAGATAGTTCAAATGATTTTCAGGGTATAGACTGACACAGGCGACTTGGTGCTAAAGACGTCAAGAGGGAAACATGGGAAAGTGGCAGAGAGACAAAGAACGAAGTGGCATAAGGGGAAAGCAGAGGGGGAGAGCAAGGGAGGGGGAGGGAGAGAAGACGAGGGATGGAGAGAGAGGAGGGACGAACATTTGGAGATAGAGTGAGAAAGGGACGGAGGGGAGACAGGACATGGGAGAGAGAAAGAATGAGGCGAGTGGGCGGAGAGGAAGAGGTGGTGGGAGGGGAGAAAGGGAAGGTGACAGAAACAGCTTCCTCAAAAAGAAAGAAAAAAACAAATAGAGGGAGAGGAAAGAGAGGTGGAGACCTGGAGAGACACAGGGAGGAGGGGGTGACTACAAATAGCCTGGGGCAGAGAGTTCTTCTTCAGTGCTCCCCTCAGCTGCGGCCCTCACCAGGCTCTTCGTGTCCTCCAGCATGGCCTCCTACAGCTCCTCCGCCCAAACCGCCTCCTCCTACCGCCGCCACTTCGGCCAGGGCACCTACGCCTCGCCCTCCCTCAACCGCTCGCAGCTGGGCCACAGCGGCGGGGGCGGGGGCCACGTCTCCTCCAGGGTCTATGAAGTGACGCGGTCCAGCTCGGCGCCGGCCTACCGGGTCTCTTCCAGCTACTATGGCAAGCCCCTGGCGACCTCCCGGGCCTCCGTCGGGCGCTCCTACGCCGGCATGGGCGAGACGCTGGACTTCAGCCTGGCCGACGCCCTCAACCAGGAGTTCCTGACCACGCGGACCAACGAGAAGGTCGAGCTGCAGCACCTGAACGACCGCTTCGCCAGCTACATCGAGAAGGTCCGCTTCCTGGAGCAGCAGAACCAGGTGCTGGCGGTGGAGGTGGAGCGCCTGCGCGGCCGCGAGCCGACGCGCATCGCCGACCTGTACGAGGAGGAGATGAGCGAGCTCAGGAGGCAGGTGGAGATCCTGACCAATCAGAGGTCACGCATAGAGGTGGAGCGGGACAACCTGCTCGACGACGTGGACAAGCTCAAACTCAGGTGGGAGGGGCCAGGCGGCGTGTGTGTTTCTTTAAGAAGAGGTGTGTACGAGTGTGTGTGTGGAGTGGGTTTGTGTGTGTGAGGCAGAGAGAGAAACATCTGCGTGCAAACGTGACAGTAAGGTAGAAAAAAAGACAAGCAAAAGATTTCGCAGCGACTCAAAAAACAAAGTCAAGCGAACCAAGACGCTCTGCTGGTTCACACCGACCACATGAAGGTGACGGAGCGGGACGGAGAGCTGGATGAATGTGATGATGGGCAGCTGTTTGCTGTGCGTACAGGAAGAATCTTCAGACCCTGATGACTGGGCCACACCAGTGTTTTCACTGACTCCACTAATCACACATACACGTTGCATCCCAGTTAGTGATTTGGCCTGCTTCCCTGCGTTTAAGCTTATATAACAGTGGATGTATTGAACGATGGGCTGCCCGTCAGAGGGATTAAGCATGCCAAGACGTGAGGGAGGGCATTATACGTCACAGCTAAAACCTACTTTTGGTTTCTTCACACAAAAAAACCCCCACCTTCTTGACTCACGAGTCAAAGTTCAGGAGCATTCTTAAGACCATTTCTCATACTGGTCCTCGTCGCAACGTCTGGGGTTCGAGTTCAGTCGTCTCGGCTTACCGAGAAAAGGACACAAAACTAAATTCCACATCACAGAAAG
Organism: Coreoperca whiteheadi; assembly: GCA_011952105.1. Classification (NCBI taxonomy): domain Eukaryota; kingdom Metazoa; phylum Chordata; class Actinopteri; order Centrarchiformes; family Sinipercidae; genus Coreoperca; species Coreoperca whiteheadi. The sequence continues at coordinate 2,282,489 of CM022483.1, forward strand.
AATCGTTATTATCACTCGTGAGAAAGGCAAAGAGAAAATCAGGCATTACGGTGACCCGTGTTTTGCCCACGCAGGCAGACGCATGGACACCGCCCAGGTCAGTATTTCGCCCTGAGATGCAGCTGAGTAGATGCATGAAATGGCATGAGAAGGAAATACTCGACTGAAGTACCTTTGTAATCTGGATTATTTTAACTATAAAAACGATGGATGACTATTGTGTGTGTGTGTGTGTTTCTTCCCCAGTCTGACCAAAGTTAGAGCTCATCATGTTTACACGGCCCTCTTCTATAAAAGGAGAGGAGCGAGCTCCCACGTATCCGGAGGATCTCTAATGATCTGTCCTCTCTCTGGGGTCTCCATCTGAAGTGCCAGTTGTACAAAGATCCAGGGAGAAGACGGCGCTACCGCGATTCAAGTTCAATATTAAATGATAACTGGAGGGTCCTTTACTGGGAGTTAAAGAGTCGTCACTGAGAGTAAAACACGATTGGAGCTTTTAGCTCCTTTTATAGCTGTGAGGAGGTTATTTTATCCAGGCCCGGTTCCAGTACATTAAACATTAGACTTTGAATTCTTCCTCTTTGGCTCATTTTGATTTCTGGCTTTTTCTGGCTCGATAGATTAAAATGAGCGTCAGTTCACTGCGAGACAGTATTACAATAACATCAGCTTTTATTACAGCCATGAAGGTGTTGTTGACCTTTGTCTGCCGCATTTCAGTTCAGCGGTTTAATCGTTTTCCAAACCAACTCGGACGAAGCAAACGCCTCGACTTTAAACTTTAAAACGACCTTTAAACGGGAATCAGGACCGCGCGGCCAGCACTGAGAATCCTGAGGGCGTGGCTTTTGTGTATTTACTGTGAATTTAGTGTGTTAGTGTATTTTTAGAATTTTGTCTACTCTTAGGTCACCAAAAATGAATAAATGACTCAGAGTTCCTCCCCAACGTCCTGGAAAGGTCCAAGAAAGTCTCCGGCGAAGAATCGCGCTATTTGGTGCATTTGGTGCAGGGAAAATAGAGAGTTTGGTTTTGAGCTTATAGGCCAGACTTTCATTCTGGTGTCATTGTCTCTCACCTCCTCCAGACTCCAGGAAGAGATTCTCCAAAAAGAGGACGCAGAAAACAACCTGGCTGCTTTCAGGGCGGTGAGTCCCTCATGCATCACTGTACTGCAGGCGAAGACATCTGTGAAATAAAAGTTCTTCTGTTGAGTGTCTCCACAATGTAAGAATTTGACTCTGCTGAGGTAAAGACTCCTAAAGACTTTTTCTGAACATTATTCTACTACTTTTACTTTTAGAGTTTCAAGTAATCAGTAGTGACTATTGGGTTGGATTCAGTGGGGCAACACAAGCTATAAAACAATTTGATCCTAAACAATCTCACCTCAACGTCCTCTTAGTAGCTGTTCTGGAGCTTTCGACTGTAGCACGCGATCTTCCTCAGCAGAAAGAGTTGGGCCAAGTTGCCGCGGAACTGCAGATGTTGCAATTTACTGTTTTGCTGAACACTTTCGTCCACGTTGGCTTTAAAGTTGACCTTTCGAAGGTGTAGAATGATCTTTGAAACTCAAACGTTGCATGCGTTCTTGACTATTGGAAATGCAGTTCTCACGTCCTCAGAACCTCATGGCAGCTTTGACCCTTGGAAACAGCAAGCTCTGCTTCAGTTATCTATTCATTTTTTTTTTTAATCTTTACCAGCTTTAAAGTTGATTTACCGACCTGTTGCAGGACGTGGATGCCGCCACGCTGGCTCGTCTGGACCTAGAGAGACGCATCGAGACGCTGCAGGAGGAGATCGCCTTCCTGAAGAAGATCCACGAGGAGGTCCTCTCTTCCGTCGTCTTCTGTTTCCGTCTCTCTGTTCACGTTTGACGCTCTGTTGTCAGGATAAAGCGCTGACACACCTCATAAAAACCCACGGTTCTTTAGCACATCCTGACCACGGGTGGATACAGAACAAGTGCAAACATTGCGACTTATTTAGTCGTTTCTTTGGGGGTAGAAATGACAACGTTGAAGGAGCAAAACACGAAAATTTAGTTCGTTTTAAAGAAAGTTGCCACAAATTAGGAGAACCCGCTGGTGTGTAGTTTAAACTTATGCACAGAGCAACCTAAAGAACAAACAGACGTCTCAGGATTATTAAGGATGAACCAAAGTCTCGAAGGCCTTTTTTCATTTCATTCCGGTCTGTTGTGTCTTTTCTTGTATCCTGTGTGACTGTGCTGCGTTCGGCCCGTCTGTCCGTCTGTTAGCATCTGTTGTTGCATCTGTCTGCCTGTGTGTGTCTGAGGATTGGGGATGTATACAGTTTCACACACAAAGCCTGACTGCTGGCAGCAGGCCTGAGCAGTGCTGCGGCGGAGACGCCCGAAATCTCCCACAGCAGATGCACGGCTCAAATGACTCCGTGTACCGGCGGTGGACATCAACGTCTCTGAACAGCAGAGGCTTGTAAGCTTAGAT
>CM022483.1:2285195-2297665 GCA_011952105.1 Coreoperca whiteheadi
GTTGACGTGCCTTATGGCTACTGGACGCCGGGTCCAAGACTCCTCGGACTGAGTGCAGGACTGTTGGAGGTAGAAGCTGGAGTAAACTCGTTTCGACGCGGCAAATTAGCATCAAAGCAGCACTGCAAGCTTGTTACCTCGTCACCTAAAAGTAAGGAACATTTAAGACGGTGGTCTTAAATGTTCCAAATAGTGTTCCACCATCTACCCCAGTAAGTGTTTCAACACACGGCCGTGACTAAAGGGAGGTTTGGTCCAACGCGCCAGTCTGCTGTTGTTCAATTTACGTGTCAAAGATGAACCAGGAGCGAGTGCTCTAATCGCTGTTATTCTGTTTAATTTGGCACTGAAATAGGGTGTACGCACACACACACACACACACACACACACACACACACACACTCACTCAGCTCCAACTCCTCAGTTAACCCCTGACCTCCCTCCTCCTCCGGCAGGAGATCCGCGAGCTGCAGACGCAGATGCAGGAGACTCAGGTGCAGATCCAGATGGACATGTCCAAGCCGGACCTGACGGCGGCGCTGAGAGACATCAGGGCCCAATACGAGGGCATCGCCGCCAAGAACATCGCCGAGGCCGAGGACTGGTACAAGTCAAAGGTGAGGGAGGGGGAGCTTGTTGCCATTACATCATGACAACGTGGTGGGTTTTAAAGGCTGATGTCAAATATTTTTCAGACTCAACATTTTTTGATCGTCAATAAATATCTTAATGTTTCCCTGGTATCGAATCCCTAGTAATACCTGACCTTTGACCGTTTCCTCTACAGGTGTCCGACCTGAACCAGGCAGTGAGTAAGAACAACGAGGCGCTGAAGCAGGCCCGGCAGGAGACCATGGAGTTCAGACACCAGATCCAGTCCTACACCTGCGAGATCGACTCGCTCAAAGGCTCCGTACGTCTCACGCGCCTCATGCAGTGGCTACAGCCGTGCCTCGCGCTGTGCGAGCTCTGTCTCATTCCAGACTTGTCTCTTTGACGTATCCAGAACGAGTCCCTGATGAGGCAGATGAGGGACATGGAGGACCGCCACGGACGCGAGGCCGGCGGCTTCCAGGACACCATCGCGCGGCTGGAGGCGGAGATCGCCAACATGAAGGACGAGATGGCGCGCCACCTCCGCGAGTACCAGGACCTGCTCAACGTCAAGATGGCGCTGGACGTAGAGATCGCCACCTACAGGAAGCTGCTGGAGGGGGAGGAGAGCAGGTGATGTTGGGAGTCCAGGAACAAAGACTGGTGATGTGTTCGAAGTCAAAGAGGAATCGGCTGCGTTCAGAAAATGAGGTTTTTAGTTGACCAGCAGGACCAGGTTGAAATTTCAGTTTTGTTTTAGCTGCTACATGGCTGCCTGTATTTTCTGTCAAAGTCAAAGCCTCTAATAGTGACCTAATAATTTGTGAAAACAGTCAAAAAGGTTCATTATGTAAGTGGGATTACTAGATGAATGTCAAACCTGCTGACCAGACTGGTTTTTACATTTTCATTTGCTTTAAGAAGGATTTTAAGTCCCAACTGACTTGTTGTGCATTGTCCATAAAAAAGGGGCTTAACGTTAAGTTCAGTTGGTAGAAGACTGTTTGTTCATTTTGCTGCCAGCAGGTGCGACTGCAGCCTTAAAGCCAAGATTTTATCCAAATGAAGGTAAATCAATACGTCACGTGTCATCGTGTTTTGCAGGATCACCTTGCCTGTGCAGAGCTACTCCACCCTGAGCTTCCGAGGTACGAACGTACCGGCTGTTGCCTGAACACACCACTAGATGACACACGTCTCCATATATCCAGCACAGGGTCTGGAGTCTGCACCAGCCCACAATGCAAATGGGGTCTTTACACCTGGTTTATGATCCGTCATCGTTTAAATGCCAAATGTCAGGATTCCTTCAGAGGCAGAAAACAATACAATTAGCGAAATGTTTTTAAAAAGCTGAATCATTGTATAATAGATGACATTTTCTGTTAGACTATGAGAAGTTTATCTATGCCACAGATGGTCTTGTTTTCTGCTTCCACTACATCACAATGGATTTGAAAGTTAAATGTTTGCCGGGGTGGATCGTTCGAATCCTTTGCCACACAATGTGATATTTTCGTGGGAGTTTAAAATGGCAAAAATCAGAACTTTAATTTGACTGTCTGGGTCTTCTGCCATTTTGATGATGACCTGTCCTTGCTGTGTCGGAACAGAGACCAGCCCCGAGCACCAGCAGCGCTCCTCCGAGATGCACTCGAAGAAAACCGTCCTCATCAAGACCATCGAAACCCGCGATGGGGAGGTAAAGCACACGCAGAGACGCACTAAAAGCACAAAAATAATGCAGGAAGTTTGGTTTGACAAACTGGGAGCATCCTGCCAGCTTTGTTGCTTAACATTCACACCAGTCATTCCCGTCTTTCCTTGTTCTCTATTGACATCTCCAGAACAAAAGGGAATAAAATCCCAAAAAATAACTTCATGAAGAAAATCTGTGATAAAGAAAAAAAGAACAAAATCTAAACAAAAGAAGCGATCTAGGTTTCAGTGGGCGTCAACGATTTCTTACATATTGACCAGTTTAAACTCCCTCATGCCTGACCCTAAAGTAATGGGCCTACGTTTATATTGATCAGTATTTAGACCGGGCCAGTGCTCACTTTTAGTCAATTCTGCACTGACCCTGAAAAAACGGCTCTTTACCTCCTGTGGTGATAAAAGAGTCCTTTTTCGGAGTGACGGTGGCTCACAGCTCAGTATATGTACAGTTTCTTGTGATGTTACATGCTAAAGTAGCACTCCTGACCTCTGACCTTTGGCAAAACAGCATTTTGAGGCAGTTTTCAGCTTTGAAAAACGTCTGTAGGAAAGACTGAGGATCCAGATGCACGACATTGTGACAGTTAACCCCCGATTCGCAGTCTTTCCAAGTAAACACACCTACACGCACACACAAAGGGACTGGTTCAGCATCCAGACCCCCCCCACCGCCACCTTGAGTGGCAGCTTCCTTGGAAAAAAACACATCGCAGGCGTGTCAAGACAAGTCGTGGTTGCTCTTCTTTTCTACTGTATCGCTCTGTCTTGTATCTCTGTCTCCACGTGCAGGCCCGTTGTGTTTGGCGAAGGGTGGCATGCTGGCATACCCCCATCAACATACTTTACCTAGGTTCTAGGACGTGACGAAAGCACGTCGGCACTGCAACTTTCCGCTGCGACTACTTTTAAATAAAACAGGCTTTCACCCCGACGCAGAGCCCACGTGCGGACTCTCACGCAGCGCCTTTGTCCAAGCGTATCTTTATATCTGTGCACAGATAAACCCCTGAGCGTTGTGCTCCTGCCCTCCAGGTCGTCAGCGAGTCGACGCAGCACCAGCAGGACGTCATGTAACGATGTGCAGACGATAAGAAGAAGATAAAAGAATCTGTCCTTCCCGGAGTCTGGACAGATGAAGAAACTAGAAAAAGTGCGCGAATAAAACCAAGTAAAGAGACTTTACAAACTCATCATTATGGCCTGTACTGTTCTTGTTTTGAAGTTACTGCGATATGTGAATTGAAAGCAGGGTGGTGGTGGGTATCATTAACTTTATCAGGGTGTATTTATCTCTGCTTAGTGGTTATAGCTGGATAGAACATACATGCATGCAGCTGGCTATGGGTGCACAAGCTCCCCCGCAAAAAGCTCTCCGTCTAGCAGAGTCGTTTCTGTGTTTGATTGATGCCTAAAAAGCTTCAGAAAGTATATTTTAGCCCGTTCCCAATAGGAGCCGACTTGTTTGAACCGCAGTGTCCGTTTTGAAATCTTGAAATAAGAAGCAATAGGTCGGGTCGCCGCAGTAGAATAAAGAAAAGGACTTCATGACAAAAACCAAGTGAGAGCTTGGAGAGGTTTTGCAGTGTATCGCCACAACATTCAAATCGAAACGTTGAAAGCAGCCCTTGTTTTTGCATCTGAAAGAGGCTGCAAAAGGGCAAAAGCATTTCAGACGGCCTCCTAAATAAAATACGCTGGCGCTGCATACACTTCCTGCTCTGCAATTTAAAACAAATGTCACAGAAAATTGTTCCACAACAACCGAACAAAGTAAGTGTGCGGACGGATCCAAATCCACGTCGAAAATGCAGTCAGTGCTGACGTGTTTTATTTTTGTTTCTTGCATTAGGATTCGTCTCCCGGTTTCTCCTAAACACAGCAGCTTTTAGCCACGTTCCTCAAGGTCAGAGTCACTGTTTTGTCCAATCAGGAGCATTAACGAGAACGAGGTGAACCGCACGTGCATGTGTGTTTGTGCTTATCAACAAAGGGACGCCGAAAAGGACAGACAAAAAGGAGAAGATGTAGGGGGGGGGATTAAAATGTGTCTGGAGATAAAGCGAGAGATAGGAGGAAAGAGGGTGTACGAGGTAGGAAAGACAAGAAAGAGAGAGAGGGGAGGGGGCCCGTTTTCAGGAGAGATGACCCTTTGTGACTTTCAAATATTATTTGCTAATAAAAGTAAAGTGGATTTCATGTTACAGCCGACTGGTGTCTGTATGTCCTTGAGTTAAAAGACGACTCACACGCCTTGAGTGTATACAGGCCCATAGGAACACATGCTTTAATAATCGTAGTCATAATTCAATAATAAAAAAAAAAAAAAAAAAAGATGGAGCATGAAGTTACAGTGACGACGTTGCACTCTCCTTTACAAAATAAATAAAATCAGCAAATAAATACTGGAAAAGAACACGTCTCAGTTCGATTAGATTCCTAACAAATGGAAAATAAACAGTTTAAATGAAATGATACAATGGTAAACAAAACAAAGTTAGTAAGTGTTGTGTTTTATGTACAAATTTCACACTGATGCACGTGAAGGGGGTGGAGGAGGGTGTTGTGGTGGGATGCTAAACAAAAAGAAGCCACGCAGGGCGGATTGTGAGGGGGGGAATCATGCATTTCGGATTTTCGCTGATGAATAAAAACGCGCTGTACGTACTCCCCCCCCCCCCCCACCCCACACACTTTCTTGCTTTTCCTTTAACAAAAAGGTAAAGACGATAAAGTATTCACATTCTCACTGGTGAACTGGTGAAAAAAAAAAAAAAAAGGCGTGTTGTCCCAAAACAAGAAAATCAATGCACACGATGGAAGGAGATGTTGGTCTGAGTGGTTTGGCCCACTGGTCCGCTTCAGTCAGACTCTCTGAGCCTTATTCACACTGGCATCTCAGCCTGGTCGCGTTCATTAAAAGGTGCTTTCGAGGATTTTTAACGTCAATAACACACGTTTCCTGGTAATTGTGGGAGTTTGGTTGACACGACACCTGGCCATCCCAGAGAAGACCTTTAGCTTTCGCCGGCTCTCGGTGGGTGAACTGGTTTGGGTGCTCTGCAGCACAAAACAGGAAGAGGGTGCTGTTCTGCCAGAGCAAACGGAGCTAAAGGTCGAAAGGTTTCCCACAACGACAGAGAGATGAATGCCAAGAATTCACAACCCCTAATGAACGCTAATGTAGGAGGCGCTGTCACTCCAGGAAAATAAATACAAAACTATATATATATATACACACACACACACTGATTTCTTAGCAAATGTAAATTTGATTTCAGTTCAACTGAAATCTCCAAAACCCGGCAACTCACACCAAAACAATCTAGACGCATAAACAGCACTACAGGTAAGAGGAAGGAGATGTATTTTTGATTTAAGGGGTGAACTGTCCCTTTAAGATTGAAAGTTTTACACCATGGCAGATGATGAAACAAGTGAAACCCATCTTTCAGCTTTATGGAACAAAAATATTACTGCTGGGCTTAGCAGCGTACGTCATCTCTTGGAGGGCAAAACGTTTGCGCCGCAGGGACGAAATTCATGCTGTGAAATAATCAGGGGTTGCGGTTCCCACTTGAACATCCTCAAGATCGTTTTCCGTGCGCGGTGTGTGAAACCTCAGATGAGGTGCCAGTGTAAATATGGCTTTCTCGCCGTCAGCTAAAAGCAAATCCTCCTCATATATCCAGGCATCTGTGAAGACAGCAGGCCAACTCCACGCCGACACTTTTTACCCTGCTTATTGTAGCTCCGTGGCCACCCCTTTAAAAAAAACCTCCTGTGATCACATTTAATGCAAAAACAAGCCGTCGATGGGAGATCTGCCAGTAACCCCCCTCCTGTTGATGAGTGGTACAGTCCACGGAGGGGCAAGGCACCCGTTAATAACAGATTCCCGCGGCCATCGGAGAGCAGCTTGACGCTTCAAGAAGTGTATCGTCCAGCACCAAGGGTGACGAAGGGTTTCCCCCCTTTGAAAACGACATTAAAGACGTCTCTCCCCATTTCAAGGACGATTTTTGTTGTCCAGATGGCACAGAAAGAAAAACAAAAAGATCCCGGTTCCCTCACTTCCCTTTACAGATGATCTTTGTTGGACTTTTAAGACGCCTACAGGCTGAGGAACTAGTTGCTTCTCCAGCATCAGTTGAGAAATGACGACAGTGGTAGAAACAGCACGTTCATCGGGGGCGAAGCTGTATTTTGATTTTTCATACAATGCCTGTGTTTGAACCTGAGGCGGGTTTGCGCTGACACTGTGATCCCTGATCTGGTTTGAGTTGAGACGGTGACATACAGGCCAGGGCCGGGCTCAATTGCAGGCTGCCTCGGGTCGCCACGTCGACCCTTAAGATTGTAGCTGCGGTTTGCGTGAGTGCTTGCATGCGTTTGTGCATTTGAAATCTACTGAAAGACAGTGAAGAGAGGTCAACCAAACCTGATGGCTCCAGCTGGTAACCAGGCTTTATGATCCAAAATTGAATTAGTAAAGGGTTAAACGTATTTTGCATTTTGGGTAAATCCAGCCCTAAATATATTTTCAACCTCTTCAGGGTCGTGGCTAAACCCACATAATGTTGAAACCCAGAGTCTTTTCATTTAAACCCAGAGGTGGTTCGTTCTAGCACAGGAGTGTTGATTACACCCAGGTAGGGTAGTGACGGTAGAGGCATGTGTATGTGTCTCCCTGGTTAAGGGGCGTGTTCAGGCCTCCGGGAGGTGGGGGAGCGGTCAGACCCGTAGTGAAGGTCCTGCAGCTCCGGTGAGGGGCGTTGTGGAGCCGCAGTCGTAGCCCACGTCCACCACGGCGTGGGGTCCGCCGACCAGCCGGCTCGGGAAGGGCTGCGCCTGCACCTGGCGGTCTCGGAAACTCTGGATGTAGCTCTGGATGGGACGGAGAAAGACTTTGGTTTTAAAGACGAAGGAAAGGCAATAATAGAAAATTTTACAAATAATAATAAAAAAACAACTGCCAAGTTAAAAATAAAACATGAATTAAATTACAAGAACAAAAAACGAGGAAATCTTGATGACGGGAAAGCGCCTTCCTTCCATTCAGAGAGAAACATCTCTGTCATTGCTTCCATCAAAATTTGTCTGAACCACTTCATTTTCCATGCAAAGTTATGCAGCAGCTGAGATATCAGACAGGCACTTGGACTCTTTGTTGTTACTGCGAAAAAGGTTAAAACTGTCTCATGGATGATCGTCACCCAAATCTCACTCAACTGATCGGTTGGCCAAAATGTTCAAAAACCCACAGAACGCCACGAACGCAACGGGCAAACACACAGCGGGACGCGTGAAAAAGCATGAGGACAGAAGATGGAGAATAAAACAGAAACACCCCAACAATAAAGAACACAAAACACAATAAGAGAGGACAAACAATGAGATCAAGGTTCCTCACCGGCGAGAGGACGTCTGTGTCGTAGCGGCGGATGGGGTTGGGTTTGCGGCGGTAGGCGGGCTCAGGGTGAAGTTGCTTGGCCTGGTGGTGATGGTGGGAGGAGGAGCCGTGCTGCTGCTGCTGCTGCTGCTGCTTCTTCTTCTTCTTGCGATAGCGGTCGTCCCGCTGACGAATCCGCATCACCTGCATCCTCCTCTGCTGCCGACTGATCATTACTGTGGCGGACAGAGGGAGGGCGATAAGGAGAAGGTAATGTCCTTGTTTTGTTCCACCTGTAGCATACCGAAGCTAAAGACAGACGCTAGCTGGTGTATGCTAGTTGCTTTGTAGATATTTTATCGAAGCGCTGGGTGGAGCCAGTGGCTCTGTAAGTACTCCTTCCTCACTGGAAACAGTACTTCTAATAATGACCTCAACGTTAATAAACACAAAACAACAAGAGTGGTTCATCATGTTACAAACTTGGGGGGTTCAATGAAGGTGCCTTGAGGAGCACCTTTGCAGCAGGTTCATGAAACTAGACTTAAAGATTTAACATTTTTAAGGAGATTCTTCAGGGGACACTTTAGTAAGGTGGAAGATTCCTATTTAGTGTAGATTTGGTGAATTGGCGGTCAAAAGATGTCTGGAAATTTAGGTTACAACTGGGATACAAAAATCAGAGTTTCAGTATATTTGGAAATGTCATCGTTGCCGTTAGGAAGACTCATTCCAACACGGACTCAATTTCAGTTTTTGTCAAACAGGACAGTTTTGTGGTCTTTTAAGTGGTGGAAATGCTCAAACAGCAATCATGTGACACTGTTGATAAAAAAAATAAACGGAGTGATTTCCCTTTTATTCACTTCGAACCCCTCACATACTTCTCTAGTCATCCCTAGGCAAGCTAACACTGGAGCAAACGAGCTGAACATGTTGCTGTTGTGTGATTAAGTGGTATTTTATTTTCCATCATGGTGTGAACACATAGCTATTTGCTTTTGAAACAGTAAATTGAGTCAAACCAGAATTTCCCCATCACAACCAGTTTTCCTCACCCTTGGTATGGGAGTATCCCTCAGCGGTCACCTTCCACTGGACCATGACACCCAGCAGGGTGAGGGCAGGCCAGACCCCGAGCACCACCCACGTCAGCCAGCACACAGGCTTGCCAGGCGCCGCTTTAATTCGCTCGTACATGTACAGCACGAGGCCGAAGAGCTCCACGAAGTAGTCCAATGCCACAGTGATGACCGCTGCCCCGAACATCGCTGTGGACAGCGTGGTAAAGAGGCGCTGCCACTGCAGGGTGAGCACGGCGAACAGCATGCCCAGGCCAAGCAGCACGCCCAGGGGCACCCAGACGGAGCGCGGCGGGCTGTCGGAAAGCTCTTCCATGCCCACCAGGGTGGCCACGGCCACCAGCAGGCCCAGCAGAAGGCCCACCATAAAGAGGCCCACGCTGCGGACCAGCATGGTGACCAGGCCGCAGAGCGTGCCGATGCCAAGGCCGATGCCCACCGAGGCCTCCACGCTCAGCTGGGTGTCCAGAACGCGCTCCTTGTAGCAGAGCATGAAGATGACGATGGAGCCAAACATCAGGCCCGTCAGGAACATCACCGCCTTGAAGCAGCGATAGCCTGAAATAAGAGGAAGAAACACACCATTAACAGGGCCCTAACTTAATGAGTAAATCAGTCACACAGAACAGAAGCCACTGCCCGCATTGCTCTCTGGTCCAACTTTTAAGCATTTTGCACTTTCCAGTACATTTTCCGACTCACCAAAGAAGCAGTAAATGATGCCGAAGAGACAGCACATGGAGCAGACAACCGAGGGAACCACCTTGTAGCGGCCGGCGACCTCCTCGCAGCCGTCCAGCCGCTCGGGGCTCAGCTCCTGGCCGGGCTGCGCCAGCAGCGTCTCCAGGGTGGTCGCCATGGGCAACAGGAGGAGCGAGACGGACGGAGAGAGGAGGCGGAGAGGAGAGGTGGAGGAGGAGAGGTGATCAGGTGGGAGGCGAGGGGCAGGGGAGGCTAGGGAGCACCACCCAGCCGCATGGTTTCGCCTGTGGATAGAGGGCAGGAGAGAGAAGAAGAAAGGGTTATATTCTAATGTATGAACAGAAGCTAATGATGTGGACTCAACAAGGAACGTTTTTACTTAAAAGAGGGCATAGTACAAAACACTGAAATAAAAAAGGTACATCGCCCATGTGACAAATGTACAAATTTCCGACAACCAGGGCACCTGGTTTCAGGCTCCGCTGTTGAACTCCAACCTTTGGACGATCTGAATCTCCAGTGATGTAGCGTGGCCCGTGAATGCTTTAAGGCAGAAGAAAGGAGAGTCCTTGAACAGCACCATGAAACGTTTTCACGACGTTAAACGCTTGCACCTTTAGGTGACAATAACTGAACTTTGACCCCCCCCCCCAAAAAAAAACCGAATCAGTGAATGAGTGATCATTCATCTCAACCAAGTTTTGAAATCTCCGCATGTTGATTTTCAGAAAAAGCGACAGAAACCAAAGTTTGCCTGCGGGGCTAGAAATCAATCAAATCTGGATTTCAAATCTGCGGCAGCGTCAAACAGATTTTGTTCTGTGTCCGCGCGCACACACACACAGAGTTTGGCATCACTCCGATTGGCGGAAACAGCGGATAATAATAGCTCAGATAACAGCGGGTGTTCGAGCTGGGCGGACGAGGGCAATCAAAGCCTCCCGCTCACTCCGCGTATGATCAGGGGGCATTTGAGGGGAACAAGAACTGCTCGAGCACAAAGCGAAAACCCTCCGACAAACGTCATCAATCATTCCCTGCTGACATCCAGTCCCTGCTCCCTACAGGGGGTCTATCTAATCTGACATAGAAGATAAATATCTAATAGATGGCCTTTTAAAGTGGCGTTCTTTATAGTCCTAATGCTTACAAAAAAGCTCCGTGGCGTGCCACAGTTAAGGGGACCGTGTTACCGGGCACTCTCACTATTACTGTCAGATTATAGCCCTAATTTGAGTGTGAGTTGTTGCTCTGGCAGATGAGCCTTTTCTAAGCTGAGAAGCTGTATTCCCCTCATGTATTCATCTTTCTACGGTTTATCCTTGCACTGCGTTCTTCTTGCACTGTGTATTTCCTGCCGTACCGTTTCTGTTCACTACCACTGCAACGTGTTCTCTGTTTATTCCCGTTAATGTGGCGACCACATTCACACAGGAACAACCTGTGGAGAGAGTGCACCCCGGAGTTTCCTCAGATCTCACACACAGTACAAGCCCTTCCTTTCCTTCTTGTTTCCGATCTGCAACCTCATCTGTATTCCAGTAACGTCCTTAGTTAACAGCGCTTGTTGAATACATTTGCCTCGACTTTCCCCTTCTTCGCCGCCGCCCCCCCCCACCCTCGTTTGTAATTTTCTGCGCTCGTGACCGTCTGCCTGCGTACACCTGTCGGGGTCCCGCGGCGGCACGGCGGTTCCTGGCGCGCCTGCGGAGTCTCACCTGGTCTTTCACCTCGTTTCCCTGCTGCCTTCATCATTCAAACGTCTCCGTTTCCTCCCCGTCCTCCTTCACTTCCTTCCTAACCTTTCGCCGGCCTGTTTCACTCAGTACACCCTTCACACTAAGAACGAAGGGCTTTATGCCTAACTCAACTGTGTGGTATTACATACAGTAATGTAGGTATACTACTAATATAAGACCAGCCACATTTATAGAAACTATTTCCACTCAGAAAGACACTGATATGTGGACACATATACCTAAGATAAGACTACTTTGATAATACTAAAATCTACAGTCACAGATTCTTGAATATAAGAGCAATGTGGAGCGACACAGTTGGTGAGCTATTCATTGAAAGGTTGGATATGGATACACGTATGCTACACAGCACGCTGCGGTACACGATATTGTATTGAGTAACATTCAAATATTCTGTTATTTTCAAGCCTTTTCAAAATTCCAAGCAAACACTCATGACTGTATCATTTCAGAGTAGATGGAAACCTTCAGAAATGCCCTTGACACTGAAATCTTGATTCGCTTTTCTCGGAAATCACAACATTCCACCACATTCCCAGGATTTTCAAGATCTCGGGGGAAAATACAGAGATACTGAAACAAGCACACCGGCCCCGACAAGAGCGGAGTGCTACAGGGGCGCCGGCGTCATAGGTTTATGCAAAAATGGTGCGATAGTTACGTTAAAAAAAAGTGCACATTGAGTTAAATAAAACGGATGGGATTGCAGGATTGGGAGGACGACGCCAGCCCGTTGCGTTTCCACCCTTTCCTCTTTCACCCCCCCTCTGGCTGTTTTCGTTCTCTCCATCTCGGGGGGAGCCAAGTCCGAAGGTTTCTGGGTCAGAGGTGCTTATGCAACTCCTGTCCGGGGAACTTTGCTTTTGATATTCATGAGCTCCCCCCCTCCCTCCTCTTCTGTTTCCTTCTCCCTCCCCTCCTACGTACCTCCTTCGGTACCTCTCCTCCTCTGCCCGAACCTCATACCTTCTCCCTCCATCTCTTAATCACCTGCTCCCTGTTGCTCCCCTGACTCAGATGCCACTCCTTCTCTTCCTCCCCCTTTCCCGTCACTTTCACAGCCACTCACTTTCCTCCCACGGTCTCTAATTTAATTACCCCCCCCCCCCCCCCCCCCCCCCCCCCGCCCGCCGCCCACGAGCGGCCACAACTATTAGTGTTTTTCCCTTTTCGGTAGGGAGAAACGCGTTTTTAACACCCGAAACGAGCATAGAAAAGAAACCC
>CM022483.1:2315027-2333233 GCA_011952105.1 Coreoperca whiteheadi
GTGGGGGTGGGAGGGGGGGGGGGGGGGGAGGGGGGGGGGGGGGGGGGGGGGGGGGGGGGGGGGGTGCGGGGGACATAAATCTGTTTACACAGTCACACTGTGGGGACCTACCTTCTTTAAGTAGTGGTTATGGTTACGCTCCAGGGAATGAATGTAAGTCAGAGCAATGGCCCCCGATAGTGATGGAAACAGGTTACATACAATTCAGATAAATCATGTGTGACCCGAATATACTTTAAGGGAAACTGCAGTTTTCGTAAACACGAATATGTAATTAGCATATTTTTTTGTATTAGGCTACTCACATACTTGGTAGTGACAGCTTTTTTTACTGCCCACCTCTGTTGAAGAGACCTGGAAAGTACAGACTCCGGCACGAGTGACGCAGGTCGGGGGAAAGCTGGAAGGTGAATGTTAAAGACAGCACAGCGACCGGCGGCGGGTTGGTCAGCTGCGTCGTCACGGAGCAGCACAAAGAGAAAGACACGTGGTTCTATTTTCTGAAAGAGGTCCACAAGAGCGTCTTAAATGACTTGCGTTGCGTAGAATAAATAGTTTGCGGCTAAACACCTGCGCGGCGTCCTCTTCAGGTTCTGGGCAGGAAGCGCAGGTTGATGGGCCTGGCAGGAACGAGCAGGGTTCGGGTTTTAGGCTCCACGATGGGTGCGCCGTCTTCAGGCCGGACCTCATAGTGCTGCATGATCTGCAAGGTGACGCCAACAGATCACTGTGCTGCTCGACCGACAACTGTGTCAGCGTCAGCCTTTACATGAATCGTTGTTGAAGAAACCTAACTCTGTTGGACACCTGATGATCGTTCACTCAGTGTTAGTCCACATATTCTTCCAAATCTGAATAATTGGGTTTAAATTTTGTTTTTTTATGGATTTCTTAGCATCGTAAGATATGGCATTAAAGTACATCTAATAAAACCTTTGGTATATGTTGTAAAATTGTTGAAATTGTTCTAAAGAAAAAAATATATATAAAAAAAAACAAAAACTAGAGAATGGTGGCTTAAAGGAGCAACACAAATTGGACAGGAAGTGGGGACGGCCGGAAGGTTACTTGGGCTTTGACAACAAACGTCCTGCGTGTCCCCCGAGCACGCGGCGCCTCTACGTCACTCACCCGGGACAGCGCAAAGTGCATCTCCATCTCCGCCACCCTCTTCCCCACGCAGGCTCGCACCCCGACACCGAAGGGGATGAAGCTGTACGGGTGATGCTGGTAGAAGCCGGGCGCCGCCCTGCCACCGCCACCGGCGGGCGCCTCGGCGCGGAGCCACCGCTCCGGCGCGAAGAGCTCCGCGTCGGGAAACTCCGCCTCGTCGTGACAGGCTGCGTAGTGACACAGATGGAACTGAGTCTGAAAGGAAAGCACAGCAACGGTTTCTTTCAATAGCACATCACTCTCCTCTCAGTTCTGACCAGAAGCACTGAATAACTCGTCTCGTGAGCCACAATCCTAAAGTGAAGGCAGCACCTGAAGGCAACAGCGCGCGTCACGTCCAGTGCTTCCCTACCTTCTTTGGCAGCCAGTAGTTGTCCACGACCACCTCGTTCTCTGATATAAAGCGTCCGTTGCCAGGCACCACAGGGTAAAGGCTGGTGGAGGAAGACACGGGCGACAATCAAGCTCCAAAGCAGAGAACAACGTGCCCCGCGTAATGCTGTTCATTCCTCAGTGTGTGCGAACTCCGAGTGATTCATTGGAAAGAGCATCCAACACTTTGGTTACGTGGAATTATGTGGCAGAAACTGGGCAGAAAATGGCAACACGCCTGGCTGAGGTCGACGCAGCCCAACGGGTTGTTGTGAGCTCACTTGCCGGGTGGTAACCAGCCATGAGCCACAGCGTGGGCAACCTTTAAAATCCCTCTACACCAAAGGTGTCAGGGAAGAAAAACGTCCAGTGTGAAGTCATGTGCGCCATCAACTATTGGTTAGCAGGCTTTCAGCGCACTTGGGCATTGTTGGGCAATTACCGGAAATACGTCGCACGCTTGTAGGCACTTGTAGGTATTTAGAAACGCTACAAGTGTGGCTTTTGAGACAGGAAATGGACCAGAATGCAACACGGTTACGAGATGTCTTTGTATGTGTGTGGGGGAGGGGGGGGTTGGTTTTCAGCACTGACTGAGTTCATGCCAGGTGGAAAGTTTGGGAAGGATCCAAAACTCCGTCGTTAACTGTGTTACGTTAAACATCATCCAAGGGCGGACTTAACATTGTATCCAAGAAACAACAACAATTCCAGCTCAGCCGGCTTAACCTGCAAACAAGCCAACTGTGTCCTAATATCCAATTTTGTAAGTTATCATTGTCTCATTTGTTTGGCTTTATTTAACCAAGCAATATGTCATGATATCCCAAACTAAACAAAACTACATGAGTAAATTAATAAAGTGAGATGGAATCAAATACAGTTAAATTAAATAAAAAAATAAAGTTGGACAGTTTAAAGTGTTCCAGGCCTTAAAAAAAAAAAAACTTATTTAAGCAAACATTCAGTGTTTGGTTGAAATGCTCAGAACTGTACTGGTGGGTTAAGAGACGAATCCAGCTGTCAGCTCACCGTAACGTCTCCTTTATGACGGCTTTCAGGTAGGGCATCCTGCTCAGGCTGTCTGTGGTCGGCTCCCGCCTGTCCGGGCACACCGAGGTCACCTCGCTGTACAGTCGCTCCTGAGCCCGGCGGTCCCTCGCTAAATGGTACAACGCCCACGACAGGGTGTTGGAGGTCTGACACCGGGCGGGAGAAGAGAGAGCGGCAGGCCAATCAGAACAAACAACAAAACCCCGTACTGGGCAAACAGTAAACCGTCACCTGATGATGAGGTGGCCGGGCTTTCGCAGTCAAGGCCCCTCGGCTCTTTTAAACCACTTCTCAAAATGTGTCTTCACAAAAAAGCCTTTTAGCAATTCTAGCCCTCAGTTGTATTGCTAACATATCGTATCCGTGTAATTATGAGTAATTATCTTTATCGTTGGGGGTTTGATTTTGTTTCATTTTATTTCACTGTATTGCTTAAATGCCTGATTCTATTCGCCTCACTCCTGAAATCTTTTAACCCTGACTCAACCTTGACAGGCCCCTCGTAACTTTGATTTTGAAAAGTGCTGTATAACTAATGTTTCTTCTTCTTATTATTATTATTATTATTGTAATTTATGATTAAAAGAAAGTAAGGGGGACATGAATATGTGTACCACGCCTAATGGCAATCCATCAAATACGTGTTGAGATATGCCGGTCTGGAGAAAAGGGCTGGCCCAACCAACTGACCGACATACACATAATATGCACACACAGCACTGCGGCGTTAAGAACAGTGTGGCTGTACGGGACGTCTAAGTGTGTAAGGGTACTGCTTGTTTGTCATGTTAATGGATAACATGAATGCATATATTTGCTTTTGATGATGGCGGCCTAAAGGAAGGAATGAGTTAATAAGAGGGCGTGAAGGCTCCTGTGTCAGGATTGTTATTAATCATCTGACTGACTGTTAGTTTACTTGCACGGTTGACGAACGCAGTTGTGCCAGGATGTGGTGTTGACAGAGAGCGATGACTCAACGAGTGATTTGTAATCGGCTGCTAAAACGTCTTTCCTCGGGCTGAAAGGCTCCAAAAAGAGGCGACGCTGGGCCGTGTTGTACAAAGAGTCACGCTGCTAAGAGAGAGACAGGGCCACTTCGGGTTCAGGAGTTTAAAAAAGGGGAATTTCTCACTTGGACTTCAACGCAGCGCAGCAGAACTGGATACGAATGTCAAAATCCAGATCACCATCCGAGCGCGTCCCGCTGACCTTTCAGTGGAGACGAATCCGTCCACCAAATTCATTGGGGAATTTGTTTTTAGATATGTTGCAAACAAATCATTGTCATGGACGAATAAAAACATTCAGTTGACCGAGTCGATCACCACGAGCTTCACTCGGCCACATGCACAATCCAAAAAAGAAACCTTTAACATCTGTTTTTGAAGAGAAGTCCAGTCTCAGTATTTCAGCCAACAGGGAGTGGCCTTGTTTCTTTGTCTTGGGAATCGTTTCTTCGGGGAAAGGAGACTCTTTTGTGTTTCTCCTTGTGTTGGACACAGTATGTGATTTCAAATGAACCCATGGCGACTTGTGCCTCGGCTCACGTTACAGCCCTGAGCAGCCTCCAGCAGCTAAATCAATCCCAACAAGCCTCACCCTCACCTGGGAATGCCGCCAGACGAGCTCGGCGACTACTCCTACTTGCTGCGATCAGCCCCGTCCTTGTTAATGTTTTTTGGTTGTTGCAGGTCGCATGTGAGGGATTCTGATCTTCTGCCATTTTTTTGAAAGCTGCCTGAGCACGTATGCCTAAAGACGCAGGGCCCACTTGGACGGAGGTATGGGAAGCAAGACTGTAACGTTTTTACCGGCAACACAGAGAACTCTATGAAGTCCTGAGTGAAGGTCTCAAATTTGATTTTAGTTGGAAAAACTCTTCAGCTCTGGCTGCACAAAATGGTGATTAATAATTTCCAAGTGAACGAAACAGACCACAGTCAAACAAACAAGCCATTAAAAGTCGAGCCACTCCGGCAGCACAATCTGCTTCTCGTCTCCCCATATGTAGGCACGCTGTGTTCCTAGCACACGCTTTCATCCAACCGAAGCCGCTGTGCAAACTGTTTACAGCCGCCTCGCAGGAGTGACAGGTTTTCGAGTTGCTTTCTGGGATAATAACGACGCCTGCAAATTGTAAAATCGTGACTGTTCAAAAACACTAAACTGACGCATTGTGAAACTATTGATAAAACGTACGCTTTGAGCAGACGAGCAAACCAACTGAAGGCTTGTTGTTTCCGATTAAAGGTTGTGTTGACTGCACAGAACCCAGACCGCCGGTGTGAACTGGTCCCATCATCCCCCGTTCTCACCGTGTCGACTCCTCCCAGCAGCAGCTCAGTGGTGCTGATGTAGATCTCGGCTCTGGTCAGCTTGTCAGAGGACAGCAGGTAGGTCAGGTACATGCCCTCTGCCGGCTCGCCGCTGCACACCTGAGCTTCAATTTCAGCAATTCTCCTGTCGATGAGGGCCTGGGCTGCCGAGCAAGAACACGAAAACCAAACAACTGACTAACTTGTTCGTGAATCCTTATTTGGAACTCCAAATTGCGTGGCTTTTCGCTTCTCTTGTTTCTTTCGCTGCATACCTACGTCACAGAGGTCGTCCCAGGCCCCAACGAAGCGTTTCCAGAAAGGGAGGACACCGCGGCTCCAGCGTGGGAAGAGGACCACAGTCTCGGACAGCGTCAGCATGTTATTGACGGCGGCGATGAAGCGCAGTGTGTCTTGGGGAATCTCCTCCTGCAAACAGCCCAACCTGGTCTCAAACAAGATGGAGGAGATACCTGCAGGAGGTCACATTTGGGGAAAAAGGTGCAAAAGAATCAAAACCTGGGCCCCTGACCTCGACCTCTGGCATTCCCGTAGTAATTCCCACCTTCGAAGCCGAACTTGTAGAGCTCAGCAGCCATATCTGAAACAGTGGCCCGGTCCTGACTGCGACTTCGGACGAGCTCGATGCGTCGCAGCAGATCTCCGACCACCTGCTGGATGATGGGCGCGTAGGCCGACACTTCCCGCAGCTTTAGCATCTTGGGGTTCAGGGCGCTGCGGATTCTGTACCACTGCGGCCCTGTGCTAGAAAGCAAAAGAGAGGCTCTTCAGATTACAAACTCGAGGGGCACCGTGAGGGAGCCCTGAGGAACTCCTTCATGAAACTAGACTTCAAACACATGAACCATTCAGGGACCTTTTTAAGGGTATTTTCATCCAGTGTCTTGCTCATGAACACTTCAGCAAGAACTTCTATGCTAACATGTTTAAGGTTTAAGGAAGGTCCATGTCTGAGCGAAACTTTCTGTTTATAATATTTTTGTTAATACTACAACATCGCCTGTCTCCACTCACTCCACGTGCAGACCGTAGGCCTGTCCTCTCAGGTCCCGGTACTCCTTCCAGTGAGGCAGCTCTGCTCTGACCGGGTAGCGGCCCTCCTGTCGGATTACCTGAGCTATGAGCTCTGGCGTCGCCACATTGACAATGTCAAACGGGCCAAACCTTGAGCGCCAGATGGGCCCGTAAAGACTCTTCTGTACGCCCTAGAAAAATAATGTCAATTGGAGTTTAAAGTACATTTACACAAGTGTTGCAATTTAGGACAATTTGAGGAACTTGCACACTACAGCTGTAGTCACTTGTTACTTCTTGTTTCAGATTAAAATGTTCAACTAAAACATATAATTTGCTCATAATTATAAAGATTAAACTACCCAACAGTACAAAGTAGTCAATTTAGCGTCACTTAAAACAGCCACAACATTTAATTCTGCTAGCATAGTGATGAATAAATACACATACACCCTCCCTTCCCAGGGGACTTTTGAAGCTCAGCAGATAGACTTTATTCATATGCCAAAATGTGATCTGCGTTTTCTCATCCTAGCCCGAAGCCTTAGCTAGCAAAATGATTTTATTACTGGTACAATGACTAATTCAGCACTGGGAACTCGCGCTGTCAATTTGAACTGGATGTTATACGTTTATACCTGACAACAAAGCTGCCACGCGAGAAATAACCAACCACTTGAATAATATGGCCAAGACATGTTAGGGACATTGGGTTGTTTAATTTTTAATTTGCCTTGAATCCTGGCTGTTATCAGTCTCCTGATCCCCTGTCTCAAGTCCTTTTGCAACCCATGTATCACTAGAACAACCACTAAAGTCGTGCGTGTAAATTATTATTCTTTTAAAATAAAAAGTGCTGAGGGGAACTACTAATGAAACGCTTCCTGTCTCCTGTGGGCCCCATGCAGGTCTCAATGCAAATCCCCCCCCTTATATAATACTATATTATGACACTCTGAAAGGGGCATTTCTGCATAATAATGAGTGACCTGTGACTTTTACTCAGGGTTTACACAGTGAAATTCACTCATGTATAAATAATCTGAAAACGTCGTCCACCACTGTGTGTGAAGGCCACACAGCAATAGCAGGTTCCTAACGGGGCTGTACCAGGGGACACATGAAAAATAAGGCTTGGAGGAACATTTCGTTCTCCGTGCGGTTGTCAGGTTGGCCCGTCCTCGGGTATTCCGTATCATGGCAACCGAGGCGTCTCAGCTGAAAACAAGCGCTCCCGGGCTTCAATGGGCTTACAAACATTAATTAAAATGGCTAAAACCTAATAATATTAGTTTAATATAACAACTACCCCCTGGAAATTCTGTACAAAAATTATATGCTGCCTAATCAATTTAAAAAATATATATATATCTCTGTAATAAAAGCAACAAACGAAAAAGAAGTGTCAGACGAAAAATAAGATCTCACTGATCAGCAGCCAAACGCACGGAGTTTTAAAGAATCACTGTACCTGCAGTAAGTGGCTCTTGTCCGCGTATCCTTTGACAAATAGCCAGTACAGGGTGGTGGATAAACTGGGTCCCGGCAGGTCATCGATGCTCTTCAGCTTCCCCGTCTCGGTCGCCGCCTGCACGTTCAGGAACCTTCTGGCTCCGCGCCGGAGCCCCGGACCGGCCCGCGCCGCCGGCGGTGTCCGGGCGCAGAGCGCAGAGAGCCGCAGAGGCCGGGCGGCAGCCGCCGGGGAGCCCATGGTGGGAGCTGTGCGTCTGAAAGGCCTGTTCTTGGAAGAGTGTGTGTGTGTGTGTGTGTGTGTGTGTGAGACAGACTTTTACTATATTTATTCCGCACACCCCCCTGCAGGGAGTTTACTAGTACTGCAGGAGGATGGGACGACGATGTCCTTTTCAAACAAATAAGATTTCTAAGGAGAGCTGTCTCTTAACATCCCCACAGTGCATCTGAATGGTGAACACGAAGCCAGCATTATGCCTAATTCTCAGATGTAGAGTCATAGCAAAACGACGTATAGAACATATAAAGTCTGCACGTCATAGGAGCCTAATAAAACAACAGAACGTTTTGTTGTTGTTTTTTTAATCACAGAGGTAATTGGACCTTTCTTTAGAAGCCCATTTGAAGGAAGAGCTGTGGTGTAATGTCGGCACAATTTAAGGATGCAAAGTAGGCATTAAATCACATCAATCTACTGTCACACACACACACACACACACACACACAATGATACACAGTACAAAGTGGGGTGAAATGCTTCGGTGCCTATTGCTCCAGAAAATAAAGATGACTAACAATGGGATGGAAAAGGACCTAGATTACTGCATCAGAGCTGATACAACTGGGTGCGAAGCGGAGCTTTAAAGCATCTGTGAAAAAGGAACACTCTGCTGTAGTTTTAGGTTTTACCTGTTGCTGATTGTTGTTTTTTTGTTAGCTCTGTACACAGATATTAACACCACTTGCACGGTAATAGTTGCTGATTAAAAAAAAAAAAGAAGTAAATGTTAAACAAAACAAGTGTAGTTACACGTCAGGGCCACCGGAGGGCATCTTTATGCATTTTCTTTGGCTCATACAAAGTTATATGAAAGACAAAATATCCCAATATAAATGTAGTGCTCCAGTGTCTCATCTCAGTTTTATATAAAGTGTGACCACTCACATTTATGGATGTTAAAATAAAAACACTTCTCTCTTCCCCGTTGAACAAAAAACAATCCCCGTATTTTCTGTGAGTGAAAGGTTCAGTTGTGGCAGCCGCTTTCTGCGGATACATTTCAGAAAATTAAGTTTGAAATATTTTCCTTTATTATAAAAAAAAGAAAAAAAGAGGCAGAATTAGCTTGTCACACTTGCAGATTGTAATTCATGCCTGAGCAGAAATCTGGGCATAAAACACACACACGAAATGCAAACACCACCCAAATGTGAAATAAATATCTTTTATTGTTTTCGTCGTCATAATTGTAGTAATTATGAACACAGAGCCGTCGCAATACTCCAGAATTTCGCCCCCTCAAAACCAAAAAAAACAAAACAGCAACCATTCAATGGCACCGCTGCGTCGCTCAGGACCCAACCATGCAGAAAATCTCCCATTTAAAAAAACAAAAAACTAAAAAAAAACTAAAAAATATATATTAAAAAATTATGCGTACCACTGATATACAGATCTGATATAAACAGGCGTATTGGTCACAAACCAATTAGAATTATAAACATGGCTTCTTTTACAATACACAGAGACCAAACATAAGTGGATATAGGTGGACTTTTCTTTTTTTCTTTTTTTTTTTTTTAAAAAAAAGGGTACATTTTCATTTTATACATTTGTACATGATATTTTTTTTTGTTTTGTTTGTAATTACTATTATTATTTTACGGTTCTCACCACCTACAGTCAGAATGCTCAAGGCATTTCGGGCGCAGTGTCCAAAGAGCACAAATTGCAGTAAATGCACGTTACAAACTCACACACACACACACACACACACACACACACGGGAGTGGCAGCAGTGGCTTTAGACACTAGAGAGAGTGAACTACAGGTGTGTATCTTGGCGTTTGCAGGTGACAAATACTGGTACGGAAGAGTTAATCCACGGTGGTGAACGAGGCCATCTGACGGTTAAAAAGTAACAATAATTATGAGACATTACATTCATGTATTATAGTCGTCGCTCACACACACACACACACACACATCCGCTCACAGTCACACTTGTGTAAAAAAAAACAACAAAAAAAAGAAGAAAAAAAAACAGTCTTTAAAATGTGCAAACAAAAAGGTTGCTGAGCCGAGCTGCGTGAGCGCCAGCCGGCGAGGGATCGCGACAAAGCATCAGTGGGTCAGATAGTGCATAACGGTCGTGCGTACCGAGGTTAACCAGTGCTGGCGGCGCCCACAACCGAGTCTCCGTCCGAGCCGGACAGTTTCACGTAAGCCGCCTCAAAAACGCGATACGACAACTTTTTATTTTATTTTTATTTTTTTTAACCGCAACACGACGCTAATTCGCAAAACAACGTTCCAAAAACGCTCTGATGGAGATTTTGCCTCTTCGGCGTGCTTCGCCTTCGGAGAAAGCCGTGAACGGCGGTTAAAGAGGGCTCGAGCCGCGACAGCGAAATCGGCATCGAAGCCCGACCTTCGCGAACCCAGCGGGCGATGGGTTAACGAGGCCACGGCGAGGAAAAGGTGCAATCAGTAAAATATGCATCGTTAGTGACACCTAGTGGCCGCTGCGGGGAACGTACAACAACAGCATTACGGACGCGTAAAAACAATCACTTCCTGCAAAGAACTATTTATTCATGTATTGTTGGAAACTTCATCCTCCACACATGTTGAATGCAGCGGATACCTTAGCTGCTCAGGATCCCTACCAACTGAGAACTCTCTCGATCTTCCTTCCAATCACACCCGTACCCAACAAACACAGTTCTTTACCCGGAATTAACGGACATTTTTTTTTTTTTTTTTATTATTATGGGAAGTTTTTCCCGAAATGATATAAACAAAGTGTTACCGAGTGCCATAAAAACATACCGAACCCGGACCCCCCCCCCGAAGCTGCATCGTGTATCGTACCGTACATTTGGCGTACCAGCAGACGCCGCCCTGTCCGCCACAGCACGTGTCCACGCCCCCCACCCACCGAGTACGTGTGAGGTGGAGCCACTTGAGCTTAGCAGTTCATAAAAGGAAGTCAGGAGTAGAAACCGCTCCTCGGCAGGAGCAAAGCGTGGGGAAACTGAACCAACGAGTGCCGGGTCCTGGGCGCTCGGAGCTTCACGCAGCTTCTTTAGAAGTCACAGACGACAAATAAAGTAACTGCAGTGCCCGAAAACATTCAGCATATTACGGTTCATTTGTGCAAAGAGCGGGTTAAATATTACTGACTGCACCTTTAACAGCAGGAACCAGCCACCTGCTCCATCAACACTCCAGCTTCGTTGGACTCACTCCTGTCGGATTTCTTTCACTTTCACCGTACAATCCAGCAGACACGTGCGCGCACACCGAGACTGTCAGATTAACATGGAAGTGGCTTAAAGTCATTACTTATCTGCAGAGCTCAGAGACTGCCTGAACGCCCGAGCGTTGCATCAAATCAGGGTAAATAGGGTCGTTAGTGTGCATGTAAGTGTTCTGTTCTCGGTGGGAGATACAGTCGAACAAGAAAGCCTCTACAAGAGGACCAGGTCCAAACGGCGAGCTGACAGCGTACTGGTGCATAGTTACGGAGCCGGTGCTATGAACGACCTCCGCGTAATCAGCCGTACTCAACGGCCGGGCGTCATGGGAAGCTCGGCCCAGGCTCGACAGCCAAGCAGGACGCGGCCCGCGCCGTGCGGAGCGCTTGTGGTTCGGCTAAAGTGACGAGTTACCACCTTTTGACGCGTTTGGTTTGGCGGCGGCGGCGAGCGCGGCGCCGACTGCTGCATGGGCACGGCGCTGCGAGAGAGGCCGTAAACGTCTTCCAGTGGGAAGCTAAATCTGCGGGAGTGCGTGAGAGGCAGAACAAAAAACTCAAACAACGAAACAAGACACCTGACACAAGGAAGAGTGCGCCGATGTGGCACAGCGACAACAGAGAAGAAGGTAGCGGCGGCAGCAGCGGGGCAAATGAGCCGACGCGTCGCCTGTTGGTTCAGTGATGAGCCGCTAGTGAGACAGGACAGACGCCCGGGGGCTTCCGGCTCTTCCAGTCCCAGCCGAGCAACAGCCGGGGCGGCGTCATGCAGCCAGACCTCTGGCCAATCAGCCGCGAGCTTCTTGCCTCGCAGCAGGTCGCCGCTCTTCAGAAACCCAAAGATAATCTTTTCATTGGGAATTGATGCTTTAAAAATAACTTAAAATGACTCAGCGATTATCACAGCAGATTCACTTTCAGCCCCTCGACTAATGGGACTAATCTAACTGTGTTTTATGTACGGTTCAGTTCTCCCGTGGCTTCTGCTGAATCCAGATTACTGAAGGGCCACAAAAAGGCTGGCTGCTTTTCAGGAGACCGTTAAACTACTTCATTACACACTGGAATGAAACATTCTGCTCAGCAGTCAGCCATCAGTCTGT
Source organism: Coreoperca whiteheadi (assembly GCA_011952105.1). Classification (NCBI taxonomy): domain Eukaryota; kingdom Metazoa; phylum Chordata; class Actinopteri; order Centrarchiformes; family Sinipercidae; genus Coreoperca; species Coreoperca whiteheadi. The sequence continues at coordinate 2,327,034 of CM022483.1, forward strand.
ACACGAAAAACGACTGCAGGAGCACCAGTAACGCACCAGTCGATGCCAACAGTCAGCAGTGAACGGACTAACCCACCTCTGACCTGCCGTGACACGAGTTCGACCAATCTGAATGCTTTGAGAAGCACGGGAGGGTAAAAAAGGGGTGCATTTGAAGGGAGAATCCAATCTTGTGGACGCGGTTGCCATCTCTGACTGAAGCAAGGAGTACCAAACCTGTCTGAGAACCAGCACGGCAAGTTTTTTTTCCCCCCAAGCGGCAAGCCTGGCGAATATTTGGCTACCAGCAGGTGGAGCAGGCAAACACACCGAACGAGCTGAGGTGGGATCAGGCTGCTCAACACCAGGAGTCTCGGTTTACGGAAAAAAGGCAGATACGGAGATCCAGAGTGGAGATCAGCTGGATTTGGGCTAACAGTGCAAAGGCAGTTCATCCGACCCGGGAGGCAAAACGACGCTGAGAACCGGGCTGAGAACAACGGGGACTATCCACGAAGTCACGCTCGAAAACAGAAAAGGCACACGGCTAAGAGCGAGGGGGGAAGAGGGTCGTTTACAGACAGGAAAGCAGAGAGACGGGACGTTTCGCCTGCGAGATCAGACGGAGAGGACGAGGACGAGGGGAAGGTGGGTGGAAACTGTCTCTGCATCTGGGGTTTAGTTTCGTCTATAGCAGCGGGCCCAGGTCGTCCCCATTGCTCTGGGTTTTGGCAGGAGATTACATTCTGGGGTCGGGTCGGGTCGGGTCAGCAGGATGGGGATGGGGAGGGGGTCACGCGAGAGTCAGGCATCACCTCCTGTAGGCCCACAACACCGACACTATCACTACGCTTCCAAAACGTTTTGAAGTGAGAAACCGTACAAACTTAAAAAGACGTCTTCAAAGAGTCGTTTTTCATCGCTTCGGGGGGGGGGGGGGGGGGGGTGCTCGACCCCTCCAGGTCTGAGAAATTAAGGTGCAACTTGCGGAGAAAAATAAAATAAAATTTCATGTCCTCTACAGCGGTCTCTTAGAAACAGAGACCGCCTACACACCCCCACCGTCTTCCGGGCCAGTTCCTCCTGGTTCAACGCGGTTTCAGCGTGGAGGTGCGCTGGCGGGTGGGGGAGGGGGGGGTCAGAGGGGTTAATGTACAAAGATGTGCCTCAGCAGCTCGTCCGCAGACGGCCGCTGCTTAGTCTCTACAAAGATCCGTTTGAGGAACTCTCGGCAGTGGTCCGACACGTGGGCGGGCAGCACAGGGTTGGTGGGCTGGGTGGCGATCTTAAAGATGGCTGCCATGGCCTCAAACTCCGCCCACGGGGGTCGCTGCGTGAGCATCTCCACGACAGTGCAGCCGACACTCCTGAGGGGGGTGGGGTGGGGGATGACATGACTGATCAGTTCCCTTTTTGAAGGAATGAAGGTGGTCGTATGGTCTTTAAGTTTAATTACTAGTAAATACAACTTCTTATGCACATTTGATCGTTGCCGTGGCAACTCTGAATTTTGATTCAAGCCATCTACAAGAGATCAATAAATCCAGGGTTTCCCCACAGTGCCTTATTCCGCTAATATCATAAATTATAAGAACACTTGAAAGGGAACCTTAGCTTTCCAGAAACAAAGAGCAACAAGCCGTCACATTAACAGCGGCTGTTGCTAAGGCCGTCATCGACTAGCTGAAACGATCAGGATCGTTTCGGGGAAACCTGGGAGCCCACAGTGAGGTGGAATATTAAACCTGCGCGGGGTCTCACCAGATGTCGGCCTTCCTGCCGTAGCCCTCTCCGCTGATCACCTCCGGGCTCATCCAGTAGGGGGTGCCGGTCACCGACATGATGCCGGTTCCCGACAGACAGATGGTCTGCAGCCGCCGGCTGGCCCCGAAGTCTCCCAGCTTCACGTTACCCACCGAGTCCCGGAGGATGTTTGCCCCTGAACAAAGAAGAGCGAGAGTCACCAGCTGCATCTTCCCGTAAATGGCGTTTGTTCCTGACCATTACTTCGTTTATGTTCCTTAATTTTCCAAAGCAAAAACAAATGTCAGATGGCAAATTGCTTCAAGTATAAGAATTTTGAAGTACGCCAAAAAAAGTAGTCCACCTCACCTTTGATGTCTCTGTGGACGATCATGTTGCTGTGCAGGTAGGAAACCCCCTCCAGGATCTGCCGGGTGTAGCGGCGCGTCACGTTTTCCGTCAGCGCTCCGTACGACTTCAGCTGGTCCTTAATGGAGCCCTTGGGGCCAGAAAAAAATAAATAAAAAAGTATGAAACTAAATCTTGCTTATGTTACACAATTGCGTAAAAGCAAACATTGGCAGCTATATCCTCACCTGATCTCGTTTCTTCACTCTCAGTAAACAAAATCATTTTAAAGAACATAGTGTCCGTCTCTGGCTTTAATACACACTAGAAACAAGTTCGAAATGTGACCCCCCCCACCCAGCGGGCTACACATAACCAGATTTTAATTTACCGTGCCGGTGATATATTCAAATCCTTCCAATAGTGTATTGCTTTATTAAACCCTTAGCATTAACAGTAAAAAGTAAATGAGCACTCACGCCAGGCATGTACTCCATGAAGATGGAGAGCGTTCGCTCCATTGTGTCTCGCAGACAGCCGTAATACTGGACAATCCGCTCGTGGCACAAATTCTTCAGGAGCTGGATTTCACACTCTAACGCGCTCACCTCCTAAACGACGGAAACGAACACATCACAATCTCTCCAATCCCCCCTCCCATCTTTAACTGATCACACGTGCAACGCTCTCCGATAACAAACATTCCTACACATCTGAGGAAACTACAGAGCGGACTCTCAACCTTGCTGGTCTCCGGACTCTCCGGGTCAAACTGGACCTGTTTGACCGCCAGTTCCCGTCCGGTGTCGGCGTCGTAACAGAGGAAAACACGTCCGAAGGCCCCCTGGCCCAGGAGCTTTCCGAGCCGCCAGTTGGTTGGCGCGCGTGGAGCTGGACACATCGTACAAACGACAGACGCAATCACATCACTGGAAACAGCGGAGGTGCGTTTGTTGTACTGGCAAATAAAATCAACATCCGACTCACAGCGGCTGGGTGGGCTGATGTCCATCACAGACAGGGTTGGAGCGGCAGCTGCGTTGGGTTCGATGTCGCTGCCCCGCCGCGGCCTCCTGGCGGGCCCCGGGGCCTCCTCTAGGTCGGGGGTGAAGACGCTGCTGCCGCTGCTGGTGCTGGGCGACTGCTCGGTCGGGCTGAAGCTGACCGGCGAGCGGAAGCCGTGAACCTGCGTTCGCCGAGCCCGAGGGAAGGTCTTCCTTCCTGCGAGCGGGGGAAGAGAAACAATCAGAAACGACGGACATTTCTATCTACTTAATCAGCCATATTGTTTGGGTGTCATTAAGGGGAGGGGGGAAAAAAAAAAAAAAAAGTCAGCCACCATCGCTGTAATCCTGAAGGCCGAAGGGAATGCCGTATCGTCGAGGGTACGTTCCACCTTTCCCGGACTTCTCAAACACTGGGATGTCGTACTCTACGGAGGAAGAGGACGACGATGAAGAACCCAGAAGAGTAACATTAACGAGGAAAGGCACAACAGAGAAATGACATCCGGCGGCTGCAGGTGGGCGGATGGAATTAAACGTGTTCTGACTTGCGACTTCCGCTGCATTACGGCAGAGGGGAAGCATGGCAGCGGTTTGGGTTCAGTGTTAAGTCTTTCTTGCTATGTTTTCAAACCTGGAAAGTCCTGGTGGTTGTCTGGGTAGCTCTGTGCTCGGGGCATCCTGGACTTCGGGTAGTCACTGAAAACGAAAGAAGCAAGAAGCAACACTGAGAACGGTTCCGCAGTTCTGTTTCGAAGGACATGGACGTCAGCGCACCGTGTTTGCTCGTGTGTCTCCCATGTCCTGTTTCATTGTTCAGTAAAGGAACATTATCAATGAAGAAGCAACGTTTTTATCATAAATAGTGGAGTCGTTTTAGTGCAGAGTTTACTTATGTGCATTCAAGAGCTTTATTATGTGGGGTAACATAACTAATTTGGTCTGAATATCTGCAGTTATGAAATATTAAATCCCTATTAAATTTACAACGATCAAATCATAAACACAAACGCAGTATCTGATGCTCCTTTTAGTATATTGTTGTATGAATAAAACGCTGACCTGTCCAGTGGGCTGTCTAAAGAGGGACAACTTCCAGACGCCGAGTTTTCTGGACTGCTCATGGACAGCGGGTCCAGCATCTGAAGAAAAGACAGAAACTTAGAAAAAAAAAAAAAAGAAACTCGCATGCCGTTGACCATCACATCCTCTTCCGTGCAGGACTCTCAAAGCCCGAGTTTTACTTTCCGTATCCGCACAGGGTTCGCATGACGGCAGGGTCGTCCCTTGCACGTGCCCGCGAGGGGACCACGCTGGCGCCTTTACGGCCACGCCTACAAGCGTGCCGACTGCACATGTGTGTGTGTGTGTGTGGGGGGGGGAACACGTCCGCGCACCACGACACCTGATACAGTATAGACAGAGCCACGCGGGCGTCCACCGTCTGCCCTGCTGTTTGCACCCGGGTCCTTTATGGAGCATATGAGGGACTTAACATTTCCTCCACAGTTGTCACAACAGGGAGAAGGGGAAGAAAGAATGAACTTTAATAAAATACCAAAAGCTACAATGTTCAGCTTTTAAAGGGGTCATGTAAAGAGCATTTTGAAAACTCACTTGGCTTACTACAGAGATACTATAGTGTCTCTAAATGAATGTTCCATAAATGTACTATATAACCAAATTGCGCTACAGTTCTCAACCAAAAATAAGCAATTTCAACACATTTCAGCTGAAATCGGAGCATCCAATAGCATCGTGGCTCTTCCCCGTTCTAATAAATGCTAAAGTCAACACTCCTGAGTGGTGGTACCTGGTCCATGCTCTCGGGAATGAACTCCCCCTCGCTGTTGATGCTGGTGAAGGAGCCGTTCCTCGCCACCTGCTGCAGCGCGTCAGGAATGTATCCAGGAGGAGGGGAGCTCCGGTCCGTCGAATGGGAGCCTGAGGTCGGTCGGCGACGGCGTCCAAGAGATATATATTTTTTTATTTAGGGTGAACTTGTGCCTGTAGGTGCATCAGAGTGACACGAGCTAAATGTTTTAAATGTACTTTGCTGAGACATTGTTCACCTATCAGAGCCAGCATGCTCTTCTTGTCAGCGACCCTGAATCCCGTGTTGTCCAGCTCCTCGTGGGACGGCAAGAGGTCCATGTTGGTGGAGGAGTTCTGGAGGAACAGTGAAACGAAAACAGGCTGTTTACGCTTAGACGACAAACGCATGCTACGGTACAGCAGTCTCAATGACATCTACGTTCCTGTGTATTCTTTGAAACAGAAAATCAAAGCTGCTCTGCTGTTGTTAAATAAGTCCGATAGAAGCTCTTGCCTGGTAGGAAATACTAAAAGCTTTTGTTATTGTGATACAAAGCTAGATGTCATGATCTAACATCATCAGTATAATACTGCGTCACCGTCTGGAGGTCAGTCAGACTAAAAACGCGCCAAGGACGTAATAAACTAACTGGTCTGTCCCAATCGGCAACATTTCTCTGCATCTAGAGTCCATGTATGTGACTTAGGATTGAAATCAATATAGAGGAGTTTCCCCTGGTGCTTGAACCTGGGAGCTGCTGACCTGAGAGGAGATCTGGAGCACCAGGAGGATCTTCAGGCTCTTCATGTGAACGCTGCGATCCAGCAGCTCCACGGCCTTGTCGAGGTCGTCCTGAGTGGTCAGCGGAATCACCAACTGCAAGAAGAAGAAAAAAAACCCCACAACTTTAGAGGAGATATCTTTTTTTTTTTTTTTTTAAATCACTATTAAAGCCTGTGCAGCCCTGTGACGTCTGTTAGCTTCACACCTCATTGTTGGTGTAGTGAAGGTCCATCGTCTGACCGAAAGCCACTTTAGCTTTCGACCTCAGGTCGTCCAGCTTGACAGGTCGAGGGAACTGCAAGATCCTACGGAGAAGGAGAGAGGTCAAAGGTCAGGGGGGCACAGCTAGAGGTCTGCACTGACAGCATTAAAGTGGTGAACATGGTAGAAGCCTCACCTCTTCTCCCCTTTGAACTCGAACTTCACTCTGACATCGTTCTGTTGGAAAGACATTCAGTTCAGCAACAAGAACGAGAAAGGTGAGAAATGTCACTGAGCGCTGTTTGCCCTGTTGATCTGTTTTTTTT
>CM022483.1:2333425-2353760 GCA_011952105.1 Coreoperca whiteheadi
GGGGTGTGGTGTTTTGTTTGTTGTGTGTGTTTTTTTTTTTTGTTATTGTTGGGGTTTTTTTTGGGGGGGGGGGTTAATTACATTAAGATTTGTTCATGTTTAAAACACAAAACTAGATTAAGAAATTATTAGAATCCAACACCAAAAACAACATAATGGCCCCGGACTAAAGAACGAACCAGTGCATTTTATTGTCTCAAACTGGCCTCTTTTTACCGCTGTTTCACACTAATTGCCCGGCATCGTGTTTCTTTCTAACGGAGTGGCTACCTGGTTCTTGGGCGAGGAGGCTTTGGGTTTGCCCAGGTCCGACAGGCACATGGCAGGACGGCTAGAGCGGTGCAGTTCGGCCAAGTCCTGCATGATCGAGTTCAGCGCCTCCTGCTCATCTGAGTGACAACAAGGTGACAGTTTACAGATTTTACCAATACACCTTTTTTTATATATAAAAATAAGAGTGAAAAAGGAAAACTACTTTTGCAAAAGCGGACAAACATTACTGTGCAATAACAAAAAATCCAGGTGGTCACAAAAACACCTCACTGAAAAACACATTACTTGAATCTAAAAAGGCCAAATATATAAAATTGAATGACATTTACAGGTTAGTTAACAAGAGCATAACTGTACGCTTTTTATTGTCACGTAAATATGGTTTCATTTCTTGGCTGGATTTGATTTGATGTAAACTGACTAACATGAGTATCAAAATGATTCTTCACAATAGAAAATGTCATTGCCTTAGTAGGACGGCACAGTATTTTCTACAGTTTCCTTGCAAAGTGCATTTATTGAGTTGCCCCCACCATATTATATGCCACTTACACTGAAGTGCATGACACAAGGGATTATTGTGAGGCAAAGATGTCAAAGAAACGTTGTTCAGGGGGAGAAAACAAAAAGAGGAAACATTCCTCGGGTTGTAGGTTTGACAAACAGTAACACTATCTTAAAAACACACGCGCGCACACATACCCATCATCTTGGCACAGCGATTGACCCAGGAGGCCAGGAAAGAGGATTCTCCCATCAAAGGGATCCCTTTCTCCTGCAACAGCAAAAGGACAACATCAATCCTGACAGGCAGTCGATCGGGACACAGGTTAGAGCCTGAAGCCGCTGACTGCCCAGCAGATCTGGGAACAGGGAATCCTGCACAGGGCTGGGAAACACTGGAGAATGATTAGCACCATAACTGGGAAACATTGCTTCCAGTACTTTGTAGAATCACAATATGTGTTTTAGCAAGGGGGGTGGGGGGTGTCTACTTGGTGTCCTACAGTTTCATTTAGTCATATCTGTATTATGTTAACTTAAAAAGCAAAACTGCTCAACACCAATCGCAACATAATAAAAAAAGGAATAACACAACAAGTATTCAAACAATTAGTTGACTGACTTACTAATTAGTTTACACAAAAACGTATCTAAGAAAATACTCATTTTGCTAATCGTCCAGTTGGGTGATATGATATATATCGATAAACGTCCCATATTTTGCCGTACCACAGATACGGCAGTAGCTCTCCCTTTAATGTTGCAAACGGATTAACGGCAATATCGGGTTCTTATATGTTTTTTGCCTCGGCGTAACGATTTGCCAGGCTTTTAATTTGCTTCACTAGCCAAAAGCAGGCATTCCTTTACTGCTTTTTTCGCCCCCCATTAGCAGTTTGTCAGCTGATTTTCCAGAACATGTCTTTTATCATCAGACGCTCAGTTTACGAGATCCATGAGGCTAAAAAAAAAATAAAAAGAAAACACGTCTGATAAACAGCCGTGCAATAAACCCTATCTTCATGATAGTTTGGAGACGTGCTGATTGAAATTTATGGTCATTTTGGAGGCTGAAGTTCATGCTGCTGTTTGAGTGAATTGTATTGCGTTATACTGAGAGGTGTTTCTTATATGTTTTCTAATACTTTGTCCCACCCATTTATATAAATACGGACAGACTATTAGATTTATCTTGGTGTCCCTCATAAACTGCCAAGACGAGTGCATATTCCAATATTGCAACAATCCTGCGATACAGGATTTTGAGTCACATCACTGACGGAAAAAGTCATTTTCTATATTATAATGTATAAGAAAACACAAATAAAAGGGTCTGGAGTAAAAAGGGACAAAGAAATAGCAGAAAAACGCACTAAAAGTATCAAAAGTGAAAGTTCTTGTAGAGAATCGCCCACTTATAGTAAGATTATATACTATAGCTACTATATTACTGGATTACTATTAATGATGCAGTAATATACAAGCAGCCTAATGTCAAGGTGGAGCAAGTACTTCATAAGCTGTTGGGCTTTTGTATGCCAAATCCTAATCTGCAAGGTAACCAGCAACTATAGCTGTAGGCATTAACGGACGGTAATGATACATAAAAAGAAATGATCATTAGTGGCAGCCATTCCCGTAACATCTAATGGGAAATTATGACATCTATGGCACCATCACCGCCAGTTACTATAGTGATATGTTTCACCAGCTGTCGTTACATGTCTGTTGAGGGTCAGCTGTTGGTGTGAAGGCGTGATGTTACCGTGCAGCTCTGCAGACTGAGGCTCTGCATGAGCACGGGGAGTCTGGACAGCCAAGATGGCCTCTGCTGAGTGAACACTGCCGATGAGAGTCCACGATCACCACTCGATTGATCACTGTCTGCGAGTGACGTACACGCCTGACAGATCCCGTCACGTCGATGACAGCGGGCTGTGACGTTAACTTAGCGACTTAACGGTTTTCTAGCGAATAAACGTCCTTCGCGAAGCACCGCGGCGAGCTGGCGACCCGGTGTCGCTGATCACGGCAAAGTTGACACCAACACCACTATTATGGCCTCCTGAGGTGTACAATTAGCTTTGAATTAACTTGCTAGCGTTAGCTCAGTGGCCCCGCAAGCTAAGCTCGACTAACAACTGTTGCTAGCCAATTTGGCATTCACGAGCTACGACGACATGTGCATAAAATGAATGATGTGGCATCCTGAAATATGGCCAAAACACACGGTTAGCGACACATGTGTGGCTGATAAGAGAGGCCAAGTGGCTAGCGCTAGCCGTGAGTTCCGTGTTCTGCCTGTCAGGCCAGGGGAAGTTGTCGAGCTAAGCTAACGCTAAAGTCCACTAGCCGCATTGCTATTCAAAGCGCTCCTGCGCGGCGCGAGCGTGAAGGGGCGACCGTTAAACGAGCGAGCGAGAGGTTTGGAGCACGCGGTCCCGTCTCCATCGGCTCACCTGGTGGTTGGTCGACTCGTGCTCACGTCCTCATCCACAGGGCCGGTGACAGGAGCCCCGGGCCCCGCGGAGGGCCGCCGGAGGAAGCAGAAGTTTGGCAGTCCGCTCCCAACTTCACTCGAGTCCTGCTGGGCCACGACGACGAGGCCCGACGGCTGTCAGCGTAGCCCGCTGGGTCCTTCCAGGCGACAGAATGACAGGATAACCGTCTATCCAGCGACGTATCCCCGCGTCTGTGCGGTAGCAGAGGCGTAAAGTTAATCCACAGCTTTCATTTTGTTGCACTTTACAACCTGATTGACGGCGGCTTCGCTCGCCGTTGCGTTAAGATAACGGGCAATGAACAAACGGACACCGGAAGTGTTGCGATTTTGCTGACAAAATAAAACCCACAATATCTCTTGCGTGGGGAAAAACCCTAGTTAAACATTATGCGTCTTGTGTTGACAGCCATCAACCGGAAGTGTTATTTATCATTGCGGCTTGCTTGACAGGTCTTAACCCCCCGAAACCTCGTTGGAAGAGTCCAACAAAAACACAACCTGTGATGTCAGAGACGTGTGTTGGTTTCCTGGATCCCGTTTGAAATCTGTCAAATAAATACGGTATTTCATATTCTTTGCACCACTAGAACATTTTGCCCCTAAAACTGCCAGAAGACATCGTTTTTGTAATGTGCATTATTGTTGTGTTCGTTCTTATCGATGAACCGTTGCCGTGTAGCCACACCACCAACTTTCAAAAGAACTGCAACCTCCTGTCACTCATAAATCGACTAACAGGTAATTTCATACAATTTTAAATTTAATATTACAGTAAGCAAACATTGCGTTAATGCGTTTTGTAAACTCCTGAATGAAATAGGCCAATATTTTCAATGATTATCTTGATATATGCCTATTAAACTACATTGTGGGATACACCTGTAATTTATGTGGTCATAAAACACTGGCTGGATTTTGCTCAGATAATCTCTCATTTGGAGGGCAATTTAATAGCCTCTAGCCCAGTGGACTATAAGGGTATATAAAACAAGTTTTACTTTGTGAAGAACTCACCCATTGGTACTTGCATTCAAAATACATAATGAAATCTTTAACAAACAATTTTTTTTTCAATAGAATTACAATAATACAAGAAATTAGTAAATGATTCTGTTTACGTGTTTATTTTTAGCGAACCGTGAAATGAAGGCTCTTATTTTGAAAGAAACTGTTCCCCCGCGTCACTTCCGGTTGGTGGCGCATCATCTCACAACATCAAGCTAGAGCCGCGACCGAAAGCTAACGTTCCGTCTATTGTTAATATACATTTAACAACGCACGCAGAGGGAAAAATATGTCAGATACGGTAAGAAATACTTTAAAGAGCCTTTGTTCTTTCTGGCGGGCACGGAATCGAAACGGAGGCACAGCGGCGTTTTTGTGGCCGCTGCCCCGTGTCGGGTTATTTAACATGCTAACCGTTAGCGCGCGTAGCTTCGGGCCCAGACCGCTGCTGGTTTAGCTGTTTAGCTCCGCGGCTAGCTTTCGTTTTGCTTCGTATTCAAAGTCCCGCTGTGAAACAGCAAAGCCATACCAGCATTTCGAAACCCGAAAGAGTCGGATATGTGAGTATCAGTGTTGGCAAACATCAGCGGATTTAAGCACTCGGGCCTGTTAGAAATGTGTGGCGTTTACATGTTTTCTGCTGCTTTGTTTTTTTTTTTGTTGCTTATATGTTGTTGTTGTTGTTGTTGTGTTTTTAGGAGACAAAACCATCCAGCCAAGACGGGGGGGATAAAAAGGATGGAGAGTACATCAAGTTAAAAGTGATCGGTCAGGTGTGTATGGATGCAGGGATGATGGATGGGGGATATAGAGCCCTGAACATTAGTTGCTGCTGTATCACTGATTTCAGGGACTTTTATTTCCACTTTATCACGTTCTCTGTTGAATGCTGCACAGCATAAGTCTACTTTCGTGCTGAATGTCCTGTGTAGGCTGTGGTTGGGGATGTGCGGAGAGTTTGCACTGTGGAAGTCGAGTTGTTAACGTATATAAATAAAGAAAAAAAGGTGACTTTCACTCATTAAGTGTATAGATATATATATATGATAGTGGCTTACTTGGCATATACAAGATATTTATGTTCCCAGAATAAATTCAGAGAAAGGGATTTGTATGTGTGCAGCATTTGGTATTTATTTATCTAGTGTCGTTTTATCTTGAAGAACCAAACTAAACTTTGTGAAGTTTTTTAAAGGAAAATGAATTGGGAGGTCAGTGACAATGTCCGGCCTCAGCTACAAAACAGAACATATTTCATCGTCCACTCGATGTTTCAAATTGCTTTGGGGGCGTTCATCTTTAACAGGCGCGAGGAACGGTGTACCCGCAATCCTTTTGTTTTTGTAACAAATGTTATCTGAAGTGATCTCATGTAAGCTGTGCAGTTCCCAGTAAGTGGTTTGGCTTTATATAGTACGCACGGCTCGCTCGACGTTGCCGTCTTCTAACTTCTTACAGTAATGATGCTATTTCGTAAAGCGACCTGCCGCCTTGTCGGAGCGTGAAGCCGCCGCCTCTCCTAAGCCTCCCTTTCTGCCCCGCAGGACAGCAGCGAAATCCACTTTAAGGTGAAAATGACGACACATCTGAAGAAGCTGAAGGAGTCTTACAGCCAGAGACAGGTACGAGGGAACGCCGGGAAATTCGCCTGGCAGCCGCTCCGTGTTGCTGAGCGACACAGGTTTGATTCCCGGGCCATACACGACACAACAGAGAGATGGGTCACGTTTTAAATGCACGCTGTCCGTGTGTTTCTCACAGGGCGTCCCAGCAAGCACGCTAAGGTTTCTGTTTGAAGGACAGAGAATCGCAGACAACCAAACTCCAAAAGAGGTAAAACTTTTCGTCCTCTCCGGTGAACTTGAGGGTCCCTGTGTCCTTTTGCTGAAATTTCTATAGATCCCAAGTGTCGTGCGTTTCGTTTAGAGACATACAAGCATCTTTTTACCTCCTTTTTCTAATCATTTTCCCCCAAAACAGCAATTACGACTAACTGGATTTATCCAGATTCTGTCTTTTGTGATCATGACAAGGAGTCCTGGGAAATCAGGGGATAGTTATACTACCGCAATTTTGGCATCTTAAATAAACGTTTTGAATAGCACTTTTCTCAACAAGTGCTATTCAAAATGGAATAAAATAAAACCAACACATTTATTCAGTAGCAGCACACATGCGGCAAAGCAAAGCGACAGACAAACGACAGTCACACCAAACAACATAAAACTGGAATGCTGGCTGATCAGATACATTTGTGGTTGGCTGTTTCAGGCGGAGGTTCTTGTTTTTCCCCAACGCTTGGACACTTTTACACCTTGCTTTGGCTTTTAGAACCGTTAAATGCCTTCTTGTCGGCAGATCTTGGCATTGGCACATAACAGCTTTGAAATCTTCTTCTTTTCCTTTCGGCTGTTCCCTTTCAGGGGTCGCCACAGCGAATCATGCGCCTCCATCTAAATATTAACTTTAATAAACAAATGTAAATGTTGATCAAAATGTTCCAGTATTGACCCAGAAAATTGCAATACCACGCGATGAGACCCGTCCCATGCGTCAGGTGGAATTTGATGCAAGTGAAACGAGTGTTATACAGTTGTTACCAGGGAAGGGGTTGTCATAGTTTGTCTCTCCTCTGCTGTTTGTTCATGTCAGCTGGGGATGGAGGACGAGGACGTCATCGAGGTTTATCAAGAACAGACCGGCGGACTTTGGAACGATTAAGCCTCCTGCGTTTCTAAATCTTTTTGTTTTCCTATTTTGTATTTTATTTTGTATGTATGTACGTATTTTTGTTCAGTTTCAAACCATCTGGATCAAAACCGACTCTTATCAGGGCTTCCACGTGTGAGGGCACGAGGGTGAACGGACTGAGGTAAGGACGAGGAAAAAGGACAGCGGGTCTCTGCTTCCCTGAAGTGCAGGGACGCTCGTGTCGTTGACCCCCGAACAATAGCATTCAACGTGAGTGTTAAACCCACATTCACAAACATCTTGTTTTTGTTTGTTTATCTATCCCGTTTTTTTTGGGGGGTTAAGCTGCATTAAAGGAATAGTTCACCCAAGAAGAACAACGTTGTCATCTAATCACACTTAAAGTGAATTTATCACAGGATCATAGCGCACTTGAACGGCTTTGTGTCAGCTTTCTCCAAAAGAATCAAAGTGCCTGTGAACACGTGTTTGTTTTTAGAAGAACGTGACAGTAAAATGTCGTTCCCGTGTAATTTTAGTGTTCTGACGCCAAACAGTTGCATTTTGGCGCGCCAGAAGTTCGATATTTACTTGTTTATCGTCTTGATTTTTAGCTCTGCAGCCTGTTCGGGGAAATATTGTAGTACCCAATCAAGTTTAAATGGCTAAATTAAAATTTTACGTGATAGAGAGTGTCAAGACGTGATGTCTTGTTTGACTTGTCGATAGGCGACGCACCTCACAGGCAAAACCTCAGGTGCAGTTTCAGATTTCTTTTTATTGACGTGCTTGAAAATGCTATGGCTTTGAAACTAGATGATCACCCGAGAACATGGTGGAGTCTGCAGCAAAACACAGCCAACACTAGTCCTCATGGCCTCTAAGTCTGAGGAGGCCGAAGCGAAGCGGTGTCCGCAGAGCGGATAACGTCAGAAATAGATTTGGATGCACTATTCCTTTTAAAAGCTGTGTTTTGACAAGCGGGGACACGACGACTGGCGGCATCGTCTCCTCTGCCCGTTGTACAGGACAGAAGCACGCTTGCTTGCAGTCCTGCGTAGTAGTGTTGAGCAGACGTGAGTTGGACTCCCGAGTTAGACGGCACAGCTGCAGTTGTTTGCTCGCGAGGCAGCTCGTCCCGCGTGCTGCGTCTTCCGTTTTAACACGCGGGGCTTTTTAGCAGACGTTCGCACCAGAGAGGGGGCTCCCTTTGACACAGCACGGGCTCATAAACAGCTGGATTACCGGGCAGCCTCTCTGTGTGACCCCCCCCCCTCCTCAGTACCACACGTAATGAAAGGGGACGTTCTTCGACGTTCTCTGTCACTCTGAATCATTTGCATTCACAGCCTCTGCGTGCCATGTTTTTGAAGAACTGCACCCTCATGAAATTGCACCAATATGATGATAATTGACCCGATGCGGTAATGATTGACACTTCAGACACGTTTTTAAGTGATAATTGTGCTTTACTTGTATATGTTGTATTCAGTATTTGAATGATACGCCATGTGTCTCTCCAGTGTCGTCTTTTATTTATGTTCGAGGGATTCATACACACACACACACACACACACACAGAGAGACCACTTAACATGGAGAAGTCAATGTTAAGTGGTCTCTTAATTTTTTCCAGAGCTGTATATATATATATATATATATCCCCCCGTTATGGAAATATTTTGCTCTGTGACGCGGTATTTTAAACTGAGAAGATCCTGTCCTCCAGCAGTTGGTTCAAGGAAACATCTTGCAAATAGTCAGAACCGTCATCTGACGGGTTACACTGCGGTGTCGGTGCTTATTCTCAAAGCTTTTGTTTTTAAGCTTCAATCTGTGTGCTGTCTGAAGCTCCTCAAGAAGGTTAAGATCATCAGCAGCCCCAAACTGTGTCTTGCGTGACGGAGATGCCTGACCGTTGACGATCTGGTCAGTTGGCTTCACGAACCGTCAGCATGCCAGGTTAAAGCAGGAGTGGATGTTGGTTGAACCGCACCTCTGGGACGAGCCTCTGCCCTCGCGCCAGCTGTCTACTGCCATCCATGGTGTTTTCCCCCACCAGCCATAAAAATAGGAAGTTCCAAAGGCAACTTTTTGAAGGAAGTAATTATCCTTTTTCTTAAAGAAGCGAAGCAATGATTCGGGGATTGCGGGTCATCTATTAAGTGGTCGTCGTTTCCCAAGAGGTGTGTGCAGTGAGAAAACAAAAAAAGCTCCTTAAAAGTCAAATATTCCCTCCATTGGATTTTCTCAAGCTGAGCGACTGTTACCATCTTTCCTCCGTGCGGCAGTGACAGGCTCAGGTGAACTCCGCTCCACCCAAACCCTCAGGCAGGAAGGGCTGAGCCATAACGCTTGATCTCAGTGACGTGAAGGGGACGGGTCATCATTAGGGGAACGTTGATACAGATGGTTTGAAAATCTGGAGATGAGCTTTTTGCTTTTTTTTTTTTTTTAATAAAATATTTAAGAAAATCCTGCATTGCATTGTGTGTTTTATTGTGTGCCTTCGCTACCTGCTGTGTCTGTGATTCCAGTATCTCCTGTAAAGGTTTAAATCGTGGGAAACGTATCAAGTCCACCACTAAATGTGTCCACATCCAGCAGCTACAGACTTAAAGAAATTAAGACTGCAATTTTTTCTCCCCTAGTGAACAATGTTTGCTCAGGAAGCAACTCATAATTTGTAAACAAAGAAATTATATATATATATTTAAAGAAATAAATAAAAGACACAATGGAAGTATTCAAATCTGTCAAATATTTTTAGATATTGCAAAAATGTCCAAAAACCCCCTGAAAATTATTAAAATGCCCCTCTTACGTACTTAAAAACATATTCCCAAATGCCACCTGCCATTTTGTGTTACATAAGTAATGCAGTTCATTTACACAGCTTCCTATATTAAATAAATATCAGGTGAAAATGAAAGAAAATTTAGCAAAACCTGTTCACGACAGTGGTTAAATGTGATCCAGGTAACTATCCTGAGAGGATATTTTATTTTATGCTGGCTTTCTTTGGCTGACGTTCCCCTCATTCTGAGCTTGACAATAACAGACACGAGTCTTGGCCAGAATGCCTTAAAACTCCCGCCAACACAGAGATGATCGTGTCACTTTTCGTTCTGAATAAACAAGCAAAATCAGCAGATTTCACATCATACCTAAAAAAAAACAACAGAAAACTTAACGTGACTGAACCTCACTCAGGCAGTCAGAGGCACTGAGCGGCATTATGTTCGCTTGCTGTCAAGATCTATCAAGCTCCTCTCCTGTGGAATCAGATCCCAGCTCGGGTTCGGGAGGCAGACACCATCTCCTCATTTAGGAATAGGCTAAAGACTTTTCCTTTGATAAAGCTTATAGTTAGGGCTGGCTCAGGTGAACCTGAACCATCCCTTAGTTATGCTGCTATAGGCCTAGACTGTCGGGGGACTTCCCATGATGCACCTCTCTCCTCCTCTCCCTCTCCATCCGTATGCATTCTCATCCCATAAATGCATGTTACCAACTTCACTTCTTACCTCTCCCGGAGTTTTGTGCTTTGTCGTCCGTCTCTTTTTTCTTACCGTCGCTTTCAGCAGGTATTTCAGTGTCCGGAGATGTATCTGGATCGGTGACTATGGCGACCTCCTCAGGTCCTGCTCATTGGGCTCCACCTGGAGCTGCTCGGTTGTCTGTCTGGACCCATCATCTTCCCTTAAGTTTTGCATTCCAGACTTTTCAACATAATTATATATATAGATACACACACACAACAATGTTGCCATTGCCATCATAACTGTATATGTTATAATTTTGATGCTATGAATCTATTCTGTACTTAAGACAGCTATTGCATGTCTGTTCATCCTGGGAGAGGGATCCCTCCTCTGTTGCTCTTTCCTGAGGTTTTTTTGGGTAGTTTTTCCTTAATCGAATCAAGGGTCTAAGGACAGAGGGTGTCGTATGTTACAGATTGTGAAGCCCTTTGAGTCAAATGTGATTTGTGATATTGGGCTATATAAATAAAAATTGAATTGAATTAAACTACTATACTATGAAACAACTATACTACACTACTAACCTACTATACTACTAAACGACTCAACTATACCACTATACTATACTACTAACTGCTATACTATACGACTAACTACTATACCACTAAACTACTCCCCTGGTGGAGTAAGCTCTTAAGCCTCTCAAGGAAGCCTGACCGCACGCCTCATAGGCAAGAGCAATAGCATCCCTGACCCACTGTGACATGGTTTTCTTGGTGGCGGCAGAACCGCTGTTACGGCCCCCATGAAAAACAAACAGCTGCTCCGACCTACGCCACTGGCTAGTGCGGTGGACTTAAGCCCGGAGAGCATACACTGGACACAGTCTATGAAATCTCTCCTGCCCCGGCGTAACAAACGGTGGAGGGCATAAGGTTCCATAATGACAGGATGTGCAGTCGAAAAAGGAACCTTAGGCAGATAGTCAGGATGAGAATGTAGGATAACTTTCACCCAACCTGAGGCAAAGTCTAAGCAGTGTGATGACAACCGACAGAGCCTGGATGTCCCCGATTCTCCTCAGAGAAGTTATTGCCATTAGGAAAACCATCTTAAGAGTCAGAAGCTTGTCCGACGCTGACTCTAGAGGTTCAAATGGGGTCTCAACCAGACCCTCCAGCACTAAGGCTAAATCCCACGAAGAAGTCCTTGTTCTGACGGGAGGCCTCAACCGCCTGGTCCCGCAAACAAAGCGGGCTAGCAAAGGATGCCTCCCCAGTGGCGCCCCATCCACCAGGGCGTGGCAAGCCAAGAGAGCGGCCACATAAACCCTGAGAGTGGAGGGGAAAGCGCCCATGAGCAACTCCATCTGCAGAATATCCAGAACTGACATAATCTGGCAGTCGACTGGATGCACCTGACATGTCTTGAACCATCTGACAAGGACACTCCACTTACTGCATACAGCTTCCTGGTAGAGGAAACCCTACCACTTAAAATAGTTTCGATAACTGCAGGCGACAGCCCAGTGGTTCTCAGCTAGTGCCCACAGGGGCCAACATGAAGGTTCCACAGGTCAGGCTCAGGATGGAACATCGTGACCTCCGCCTGAGACTGAAGGTCCCTCCTCGCTGGAATCGCTCACAGCGAGCCTTTGAGGAGACACACTAACTCCGAAAACCATATTCCGTTCGACCAACAAGGCGCCATTAAAGGTGTCGGACCCTTGTTGGCGAACCCCGGCTAGAACTTCCAGGAGCAGAGCGACTGGAGGGAAGGCATACAGGCGCATTATAAGCCGCCTTACTTGACGTCCGGCTCCCGTTCACACACCACACAGAATCGGTCTGAAGGCTGGCAGCCGGAGCTCATCTACTTATAGCCCCGGGGCTTCAGGTGACGTCACCTGCCGAGGCTATAGTTTCGCTTGAGTCAATTTCATTGACATTTTTAAACACAGCCGGCCACGCAAAGACGTTCCCCGCACGCACACTGCATGCAGCATCGAGTGAAGCCTTTGAAAGGGAACAGAGCCTTACTGCACGAGTAAACATAACGAACACTAAGTAACTTTGTCGGAAAAGGCAGGAGCTCAGTTACAAAGACACAGGCCCCATTGTGACCTATGGGGGAGATGTATATTCCTTGGTGCACATGACTTGAACAGGGGAAAGCAAGTCTAAACCACACCTCCTCTCTGACCAACCGGACAGCGGCATAATTACATATATACTTTGTATAAGCCTTGAGGAGTTCTTCTTCTGTTTCGGATGGGCTACAGGTTAGGCCTACCTGCGGGTGGCCTGTGCTGAGTCCCTGAAGAGAGAGAACCCGTGCACATGTGGCTTGATATTCTAATGGAAAAGTAAATAATCTTAAAAGGAAGATGAAGTCTCTAGTAGGTTTTTTTTGTCCTGCAAGAAAAGATCACGCTACCGGCGTCTAACGCTCGTGTCAGGGCATGCTGAACGATTAACGAAACGCAGCCTTTGTAGTTGTATGTGTTTTATGCCCACCAGAAAGAATCACGGGGCCACAGTTACTTCAAGAAAAAGCTCAGGCAAGCTACAGGACATGCAAAGATGTTTACATTTTTCCAGACACACAAAAATCATACTTTTAATACACTGTTTCCTATTGATCTGCGCGTTTGCTACAAAGAAGGCGTCACATTCTTAACTTCCACTGCTTTACAGTTGGGATTACTGCAGAGTTCACATTTCATAAAAGAAATCCACGTACGCAAACAAAGCGACAGACTTGATTTAAGCCCCGTTCGGACCGGATTCCTTTCTCTAGGGGACGTGGGGAGAATTTAATCTCGTACGGTACGCGGGTCCTCTTTCACCCCCACCTCGGGAACAATTCCCTGCTGCCTTTCTGTCAACTTGTATTTTAAAAAGGTGAGTTGTTTCGGAACAAAGAGCTGCTTGTCCTTCTACTCTATTTATATATTTTAGCCGATCGGCGTGAAATTTGACTTGTGTGGGACAAATGCCAACGCCAAACACGCAGCGTAGGCCCATCTGGCAACCAACTTCATTAAGCCAGCAGGAACAGCTCCTCCAATGGGGCGCAACGTCGGCTGCAGGTAGGTCCAGGTGATCTCTTATGAGGACCGTTTGTCTTCGTGGCCTATACTTTTTTTTTTACATTTTGGCAAACTAGGTCCATGAAAAGTAGCAGGTCCTGTTTGCAGCGTACCCGGGTCGACTGTTGCTTGATTGCTTTAAAAACGTGATGATGTTCAAGCGGATTTGTGGAGACGTCTAGTCTGGACGGACATCGGAGATGACGATAGCCTCGGGAAGTCTAAGTCCCACTGAATGATATCAACGTAGGGTTCACGTTTACGTTTGGTCTTTTAACAGACGTTTTTATCCAAAGCGACTTAACTTATGACAACATTCACAAAACGGAGGCGCAGATTCAGGAGCATTTATTTGACCGCGTTATGACTCGGAGGAGGAGGAGTGCGATTTGCGAGTGACTCGCGCGGCATCTTTGCACACCTTTCAACTCTACGCCGTCCCGCTGAGGAGGCTTTTTCCTGCCGTATGTCAAGAACAGACCGCATCCTTTAATTTCAGTGAATTTTTGATTCCCCACCTTCCCCGGTAATGTCAATGCAGTCCAAATGGGGCTTTAGTCTAGCCGTTGTTCCTGCGACGTCATTGGTTATTACGCTGCCCTGTATCCAAAGTTTAAAAAGGACAGTTTCAACACCAATAGGAGCATTTCACACGATCTACCGAGATCTTGTGACCTCTAAAAGAAACAAAGGCTCTGCGAGAAAGTACAGTGTGAACACGTGGACGAAGTGAAGACACTCTGCCATCCTCAGTTTTCTTCCGGATACTCTGCGCTCATCTGGGAAGAGAAGAAGAAAACGTTGCTCAATAAATCTGTCTGTACCTTTTTTTGTTGTTTCCTCCTTTTGATAAATACACAGAGACACAAAGTAAAGCAACTTGGGCTGACAACTGTAGCTTACAAGCAAAGGACAGGCGGAGAAGAAGAACCTCATCGTTTAGTATTTAAATAAAAGTGGCTGAGCCTTAAGTCAACATTTATTCATACGCTCACAACTGAATTTAACGGTTAAAAAAAATAAATAAATAAAATAGGTGGCGCTGCTGCGACGTTAGCTGCACGCTTCAGTCAAGGACGGATCAAGAGCTAGTGCCATGAAGCAGAACAGACACACGGTCCAGTACTGTGCGTAGAGCAACAGATTAAAGCCGCGTCTACCTGAACGTCAAGCTCTTCAAATCCAGAAATCAGATTGTTGGCCTGAAAGAGGAGCAAGAAGAAAGACACAGACACAGACAGACGGCACGAGTTACAGCGGGACAGACAGACAACATTTCTTCACGGTTCAACTGTGCATCCTCTAGTGTATCATTCCATGTGTGCGTTAGTTTCCTCTCGGATTATGGAAGTTCGTCCACGGCTGGCGGCGGCGGCGGCAGCAGCTTCCGCCTAAGTTAGGGGCGGTTTATTTGTAGAGAATGTGCATTTTCCTGTGCATCGACACAGGATGCGTTCGGGGACAGTACCGAGTGTAACCCTTCTATTTAGTAAGCCGGAAAAAGATTTAGCGTAAATGCGGCACGCAAAAACAACCTTGGAGCGTTTGCACGCGGCACGCAGCAGGACTTGGTAAGGGCAGCTGCAGCACGTACTGCGGGGACACAGCAAGAGTAGGCGGTTCGCACGGCCGCTGCATCAAACCGAGGAAACCAGATGGCCGCGCTGCACTCGTCTTCTTCTTCTAGTTTGCATTGTTGTCCTTCACTTTCTTTATCGTGGACCTGAAATTAGCCTCGGGCTCGTTGGCGCGACTCAGAATCCAGACTCGTTTAGCTCTGCAGGACACCGACGTGACAAAGGGAAAAGTCCGATTCAAGTTGACATTTCAAAGAAATCGTTAGAAACGCGCGCACCGGTTCGAGTTAAAATGATCCCCACCGACGACCTAACTTGCTCCCATTTAGGAAAATGCACATTTTCTACAAATAAACCGCCTCCAACTTAGGAAAACATTAGGAGCCGACGTGTTTGACGCAGCGAGAAAAGCTCGCAGCTCCTCTCTCGCCGCCGCCACCGCTACGATTAGTATGCTGATGTGTGGAAAAGCTCGGAAGGCCAAGTTGCCAGACGTTGGAACGGTTAACGAAGGGAGGCCACTCACCACGGCGTCGATGTCTCTGGGACTGACGTACTGCGACAGGGCCTTGTAGTCGTCGGGAGACATCGGCAGAATGTTGTCCTGCAGTCTGGACGGATGTCTGGACGGACGGGACGGAAGGACATGCGCGTTAACTCGAATGCTAACACAAGATGTCGCGTTAACGATCGGAAGTGTGGCTTAGTGACGGATGACTGCTCTGCTTACACTTCTGAGACCGATATGAGCTCCGTCTTCATGTAGCCGGTCCTTGCCGGGTTCTCCACGTCCATGGGCTCCGATGCTGCGGGTCGGGAAAACACAGATCGCACTTTGAACATTTGAAAGAAGCGAATGTGCATGTCGTTACTGGGTAAATTAAATAAAACAGTGTGCAGGCATCGGGAGGGCGGGGCGACCCCACACGTTTTAAATTCAAAATTTGTACTTTGTTACGATTTTAAAAAGACACCGATCGTTTCTTAAAAGGTTGTGTCGTCATTTTTCAAAATAATGGTGATATTTGGAAAAATAAAAACTTATAAAAAATTTTTTTTTTTAAATCACATGACACATTAATTAAATTAAATAATGTTTGTGCTAATAAGTGTAAAAAAAAAATATATTCCTGTATTTTACAGAAACACTATGATTAAATAATAATAACATTAATAAATAACTGCAGCATAAATCTTCATAAAATAATTTACATAATTTAAAATTCCTGAAGATTTGACTATTTAGGCTTCCTAAACAGCAACGTTCAGGAAACAACTGATATATTTTGGCATTTTTACTCAAGTTTTAGAGAGAACATTAACACGTTCACATGTGTTGAGCTTCAAGACAATGTCGCCTGTCTGCTGGAACTGAGGCTGCCACAGTTCCAAGGTCTCTTTCTGCCACTTTGCTGAGCGCTGGACTCACTTTCCCCCCCCAAAGCTAAGAGTCCTCACTCCTTTTGGGCCACGTTTTCCTTCCGTGTATGGAAACGCACGCGTCGGTGTTTGCCGTAACCCTCAAGTCAAGTGCCTCGACCTTGTGCTTAGTTACTCTCCGCAACTGGAGCTTGGGGACTTACTCTCTGAGGGCTTGGGGTAGTACTTCCCGAAGGCCTTGTCCTTTGGGATGTTGGGGTAGAGGAAGCGGAGCGGGTTCTCGGGGATGTTCTCGGCGGCCATCACCTTGTAGGTGCGGATGATGTCGGGCAGAGAGACGGCGGACAGCTCCTTCTTGGTGTACGGCTCCACAGAGTGGAAGAGCGGCTTGTCTGGGTTCACGGAGAGAGACGTTAGAAACGGTTCGCCCCCCCGATCGATCAGAAAAAGACAACAGCAACTTCATTATCATCCGGGGCTGCTGGAGTGGTATTACTTTATACTGCAATATTAACCTCAACCGGTAAACCCACTTTGTACTTACCTGTATTATATTTTTGCTTTTTGCCTTGCTAGTACTTCCATTCTTGTGTTGCACTGACGTGACAGTGAGCTGCTGATACAAAGAGTTTCCCCTCGGGGATTAATAAAGTATTTCTGATTCGGATATCCACCTCGTGTTGTTTCCCCAGCAACATCTTTCAACCTCCTCTCCGATCCCTAATGTTGACTTCCGACCACTTTAACAGCAACTTATTTCATAATCAAACAATCGCTTTAGTCGATTTTTAAGCAAAAAAGGCCAAATTGTGCTGCTCCGGACTTCTCAAATGTGAGGATTTGAGTGTAGTGTAGTAGAATATAGAGAATTTCCTCTATGGCGATCATGCAAACGTCGCTGTGTGAGGTCCACAAAACCATAAATGAACAACATCGATCCGTTCAAATCCGCCACATTGTTATTTAACACACACTTAGAAATACCAGAAAGTGCCATTTTTATGGGAAAAATGTTGAGATAACCTTTGACGCCTCTGGGGAAAGACATATCTCTACGTTACGTCATGAGGTAATGGGGTCTTTTCCATTCTGCCTCATAAAACGTGGAGGTTTGTACGGGATCTGTGAACCGATCCGACGATAATCGGCTGGGCGGACTTCCAGTGCTTCCGGGCAGACAAAAGGAGTGTCTGCGCGACGCCACGTACTTTTGAGCGTGATTACGTGTTTGGAATTTGTAAAATTATAAATAAATCATTCATTTGTGTGTAAGCTTTCTGAAAAAAACAAACCCCAAAAGAAATAACCAACTTTTACGATGAATTACTGGATACTAAATGTGGACTTACTCGTGTTCCCTTTGCCAGTGCTGGAGTGTAACGAGTACATTCACTGAAGGACTGCGCTTATGTACAAATTTGAGGTTCGAAAATCACTTGCCAACCATTTTGACAATCGTTTTGTCGTGTTTCCACGCGAAAACATTTCGTGGTTCCAGCTTCGCAAAACCTGACTGCTAACATCTGCTGCTTTTCATTTTCATCATTTCAATTTAATCTTATACAATTTCGAGGTTTGTTGGTGGGACAAAACAAAGCAATTGTTACGCTGTCGCTTCGGGCGGCGTTTCGCACTATTTTCTGAATTTATACAAAACCAAACAAGCGATCGATTTATTGGAGAAAACAATCAGCAGACGAACCCGTGGTGAAAATACATTAATGCACGAGTCGTAATAATCTCACGATGTATAAGAGTGTCACAGGGTAACGTTTACTGCATCGAGTACTTTCAATACTTTTAAGTACATTTTGGCACCGGCACGTTGCTCACCGTGGACGTCGTGTTCGATCCAGGTGAAGGTGATGGCTCCCTCTCTGCTGCTCTCACTGAACCGGAGCAGGAAGGTACCGGGACACTTGTCGCTCAGCAGAGCCTTCTCCCGCTCCTTGCTGATGAAGCCCATGATGGAGCTGCGCACAGACGCGAAAGAAACAAAAAAGGAAACTCTCAGAAGAGTTCGCTCCTCGCCCTGCGGACGTTGCGGGCCAATCACAGTAGCAACTCACCCGTCGTTCCAGAGGGACAGCAGGTGTCTTTTGATCACATCCAGGATTCCTTCGATCCACAGCCAGAAGGGAAAAGCTTTCTCGTTGGCGCTCTGCTGCGGGAAAAAAAAAAAAAAAAAAAAAAACCGTGCCGACGTGTAGGAGGGGGAATAAAACTAAAGGTGACACCTCCAAAAGAAAGCTAAATAATAATCCCATTTAGACTGAGAAATAAAGATCCAATTTAGACTGAGAAATAAAGATCCAATGTGAGCTTGACGAGAAAGACATCATTACATGACGCTACATTTTACAAACCTGACAAAATAAGACCATGTTAAAGAATAAATATGTGTAGCTTACCTTGCAGAACTTGGTCCAGGGGATTAGTCCCTCTGGGTTCCTCTGCAGAGCTTTGGCTCCTGCAGAGAAACATTCGGGTTTGACATGATACGTTTCTGTACCGAAGGCCTCCGCTGAGGTCTGTGGTCCAGCTGTTTGTGACCCAGCATGTTGAGCTGCTCCTGGTTCAGGCCTCGCTTGGTGACGGAGGAGAACTGCCAGCTGAGAACCTCAGACAGCTGAGACCACTTCGCCGGCGGAGGGGTGAGGAAGAACTTCAAATTCTGAGAGGATGAGGGGAGAAAAGAAGAAGGGGAGAGGCGAGGATGAAACTTTATTGACAACCGGACGTGGATTTTTGGAGAGAATGATACAAATCAAATCATAAAAACACACATTCATAGCAAATCTTCTCTAATTTAACACTATAGCAATAAACTTCAAAATCAAAGATTACAGTAACGGTTAGTACAAGATTTTGGGTTTTTGCTTTACTGGATCAATAAATATTTCTGTCAGGTCACTTCGGTTGAGAAAAATAACATACTTAACATGCAGCCTGTGAAATATGTATTACCATAACATGCAGCCTGTGAAATATGTATTACCATAACATGTATCTGTGATAAGTTATGGTCGGGCCCTAAATCAATGCATCTTCTCTGTGTGTGTGTGTGTCACCTTGGGCTCGGTGGTCAGCATGTTGTACCAGAGGATGGAGGCCCAGCCGCTGGGAAGCTGACAGACGTTAGAAATGACCACAACAGGCAGAGACATGGCCTACAACAGGAAAATCCACAGTAAATACAAGCCAGACTTTACTTTTTCCCCAGCAAGTGAAGACAGGGTCCTCGCGCTCGCTCTCACCTCCAGTTTGATGTTGAGTCCCGACTGGTTGAGCTGCAGCTCGGACTCGAAGCTGAGCGAGTGAAGCTCCTCGGTGACGATCAGAGGACCCTGCACGCAAACACACCCTCAGCTCACGCAAAAAAAAAACCTACAAAACTACACTACAGATGAAACTACACAAAACCTCAGTCACACTCCTGAAGGAGCCAAAAACAAATTCTACACATCAGCCAAAAACAAATTGCTGCTCAACACGCTGTCTCGTTGGTTCTAATGTTTTCTTCTGCAAAGCCGTCGTCGAATAAGGGACAAAAATTGTATCACCGAACACAACCGTCATCATAAACTGAATACCTGAAACGTGTTGTGATTAATAAGACACTAGAAACACGTGTCTCACGCTTTCATGTTACAGTAGATTTAACAAAGTTTTCATATTATATGTGGATTATTTTTCCACATTTATTTATATCTATTATCTTTTTGCTCATTTAAGTAGTTTTGAGGGGCGTTTTACGCTACTCCTGCTCCACTACATTTATCGGACAGCTTCAGTTACTTTTCAGATGAAGGTCTTGCATAAAAAA
>CM022483.1:2357052-2423397 GCA_011952105.1 Coreoperca whiteheadi
AACAAACCCCAAAAGAAATAACCAACTTTTACGATGAATTACTGGATACTAAATGTGGACTTACTCGTGTTCCCTTTGCCAGTGCTGGAGTGTAACGAGTACATTCACTGAAGGACTGCGCTTATGCGCGGGGAGATGGGTAGAAGGGGTGGGAGGAGGGGGGAAAAGGAGGGAGGAGGGAGGAGGGAGGGAGGAGGAAGAGGAGGGTGGAAAAGGAGGGAGGGAGGAGGAAGAGGAGGGTGGAAAAGGAGGGAGGTGAGAGGAGGGAGGTGGAGGAAGAGGAGGGTGGAAAAGGAGGGAGGTGAGAGGAGGGAGGAAGAGGAGGGAGGAAGAGAAGGGAGGGAGGTGCGGGGGAGGGGGGGGGTGAGACGAGGAGAAGGAGGATGAGGGTGAGAGGATGGAGGAAGAGGAGGAGCCCTGTGGAGTTGTCTTTAATATTAAAGTGTGTGAAGGTATTTTCTCCTCATAAAACAAGCTGTAATAAAGTTGGATGGTTCTGTTTCTGTTGGGTTTTTTAACTCTGACTCTGGAATCTCAGACGCAGTAATAATCACACCCATTTCTCGCCGCTTCGCCAAACGTCCCGGGTGCGTTTACGGGGTCCTGGATTCGTGTGTCGGGTCACCGACACGCCCCCTGCGAGCTCACCTGTCGTTTGGCCTTCAGCTCAAAGCCCATCCTCCCGACCGTCATCTTCTCCTTCTCCAGCTCCTTCGGCGTCATGCCGTTCATTTCGTTCTCTGCAGGAACACAGACACGTTCTTTTTGAAGACAACGCAGAACGATGCCTTGTCCTTGTACAGTCTACGCACACGGCAGCCACCCCAGCGCGGACACGAGCCTCCGCGCTGCTTTCTGCCGTTTGCTTTCTCATCGGGGGAAAAACAAAACAGAAACTCGCCTGCTGGCAGCGTGAGAGGAGGATAAGTTACTTTTTCCTCCTGCGGAAACAGGTGTTTGTTGTTGTAATACTCGTTTCGGCCACAAGAGGCCGCAGTGCACCACTGCCTCCTGTTCCAGGACTGAAAGTGTCTTCGTCCACGTGAACCGCCGATTAAAATACATCTCTAGCCAAATTAAAGACACGACAGTAATGTTGCGGAACTTCCTAATAGTGCACGGAGAAATTAAAACTCACCTGGAAGAAAACATGAATGCTTTCAGTCCGGTTTATTTCGTAACTATCCTGGCAAAACTCTTTTTTTTTTTTCCTTTTCTTTCCCACCTGTTTCACAGATGAAAACTAAAAATTAAGGAACTTGGAAAGGTTATCCTGAAAAGCCCTTTTCACCTGTTCTTAAGTCAGAAACACAGGAGAGAACCCAACTGATGTCAGACTCGGATCAGAACATGAATTTCCTCGGGGGCAGCTGGAAACATCGACCCGGACCTGTGACTCCTTCAGGAGACGTTTTCCTCACCTCTGTTCTTCAGCGTGTTGATTTTAAAGTCGTACTCGTCCTGCAGATCTTCCAGGTTCTTAATGTTCTGATCCGCCATCTGAGGGAGGTTTGAGAAAAAAAATTGGATTTAAAAATAAATTAATGAATTTGTTCGAAAACCTGATCCTCACCGTGGCAAGAAAAAGAAAAAGGACAGTAAAGAAGAGCCGTTCTTCAAATCAGTCAAACTTTATTTTGTACGGCACCTTTCGTACAGGCGAGTGCAGCTCGAAGCGCTTCACACGTGACTGACAACATGATCACAAGGCAGCAGTGTAGTTCGTAAAAGAGTGAAGAGGTTAAATTACAGAACAAAGACAACAATTATGGCCGTGAGAAAAGGGTTAAAAGCTATAATAATAATAATAATAAAAAAGCTGGATAAAAATACACTAAAAATGTGATAAAATGTTTAAAAAGGCAGAAAAATAAATACAAAATCATGAAAAGAATAAAGTAATAATCAAATAATCTTAATCAAACGCCTGGCTGAAGAGGTCGGTTTCTCAATCAGCTGAAGCTGTACGTTTTTTTGGGAAGACCAGGTGTTTCTAAAAAAAAAAGAAAAAAAAAAAAAGAATGATCTCGTGTTGTCTTACCTGGACTCTGTCTTTCATCTCCTTCACCTTGTTGTCCAGCTTCTGTTTCTCCACCACCATGGCCGACACCGTCCCCTCGCCCTCCTGCTGCAGGCGGGCGAGACTTTATTTTAAAAAGGTCTGTTCGTTTAAACTTCTATTCTTGTCTGTAGACGAGTTTCACCTTTTTGCCTGTTCCGCACCGATTAAAGAGCCTCTCTAGACAACTCATCAGAATTAATTAACTGGAAGTGTACAAATTGGACACATCTTATGTATATTTAGCGCCAAATTACAAAGCCAGTCCCAGGAAAACCCCTAGCACATATTAGGGAATAAATGGGGATTTACACACGTGTAAGATAAAGCTGAAATGAATAATAATAATAATAAATTAAATAATTTTTCCTAAGATACCAAATGTGTCAGCCTCAATTACAGGAAAATAGCCTTTTGGAATGTCCCCATTATATATGGATATGAAACAATAATAACAATAATAATAAAAAGTTGTTCTGGCTTTGAATATTTCACTCATTGTAAAATTATTAAAACGCTAACGATCACAAAAAAATAAGATAATTGATGTTCTGTGCTGCACCGAGCGGCAGGTTTTCACCTCGGCACTCTTGGCAATGGCCAGGATCTTCTGCTCCTCCTTCAGGTTTCTGGAGATGATCATGGCCATGTGGACTGGGTCTTCCTGGAAGCGATCCTGGAGAGACAAGTCGCCCTGCGTTTAGAACTCACCGCCCCCAAAATGAGAAAAGACCGCTCCGCGTTACGCGACGGGACGAGGTCCGTGGCGCGCCGACTCCGGGGCTCTGACCTGCAGGTTCCTCTTGATCTTGCGGATGTTGTGCTGCAGCAGGAAGTTGTTCTCCAGCGCGAAGCGGCTGTGTTGGTCGTCCAGCTGAGCCAGGAGGTCGTGGAACCGGACGGTGGCCAGGGAGTCCTGAATCGCCACCGTGTCCCTGAGGGGGCGGAGATTAATAACGAGGATCACAGATTCACCAGTGCTTTTTGTCTGGTTTGTATCAAAGTACATAAAAGGTCTTAAACGAGCTACACATTTAAAGACATTTGAGAAACTGCAGTGAGTATTTTATTAACCGTTTTCTGACATTTCATAGACCAATTAAACGGAGAAAGTATTAGGCAGATTAACCAGTGAATAAATACACTATTATTTATTTCATTTACTGACAACTTCGATATTAAGCTCTGATCGGTCTTGTTAATAAAGTACTTTGAAATAAGGGCTGCAAATGACAGTTATTTTCACCATCAGTTAACCTGCAGATTATTTTCCCCATTTAACTGATGATTGGTCAATAAAATGTCTTCAAATGTGTCGTTTTGTCTTGCTGTGATCTGTCTTTTTGTAAAGCACTTTGGACGTGTGAAAGCTATATAAATATTTTCTTTAAAGATAAATGACACAGAGGGAGCACACAGACAGAAAAGCCGTCTCTCAGGTTTCCTGGCAGTGCGACGGTCGGGCCCCTTACCAGTCGATGCTCTCGATCCACCTGCTCAGGTACTGTCGGATGTCCATGGGGAAGGAGTCGTCGTACAGCTGGTCCACCTGCTCCAGGTACTTGCAGTCCAGCATCTGGAGCTGGCACCACTGCGCCATCTTCTGGTGAACGTGAGCAGCTTCGTGAGGGTTTTTCCCCCCCCCTTCTTCTAGGTTTGTTCACGAACTATTCTTTTCTTAATAAAGGATCGCTCGAACGTGAACTGAGCGGCATGTTTTTACAGGGCACAAAGTGTGTAACACATAGTAAAGCGTATATATATATATATATATATATATATAACGGAGACACCTCAAACAGATCTTAAGGAATTCCTTTACAGCAAATTTCGGCCGGCATACAGTATATATATAACGGTTTTGCTTAAGGGCACCTTTCAGCGGGGTGAGAGGTTTGAATCCTGAGCCCCTCTCTTCACTCACCACAGCAAACCAGCTGCCTGTTTGCAGAGCAAGAAACTCAAAAATCAGAAGTGCTGACTGAGTAATTATTATCCCTCCCTCACTCATAACTGGTTACATTAGAGACTGAAGCCAAGAGGCCTTTAATCTGTGGGGATGGGGCTTGATTAAGGTTTGGATGACAAGTTTTAGGTTAAAAAAAAAAAGCGTGAACTAAAACTTTTGATGGGAAATGCCAAAAAAAAAAGGGAAGACAATTAATCAACAAACATGGCCGTCCTGAAAAAGAAAAGACGTGGATTTGCCTCATTCTTGCACTTGAAGAGAAACTGAAGACACATTTGCACAGATCACCTGCAACTGGTTTATAAAAGGCTTCTTCAGCTAAGCCAGACAGAGATGAATGTTATTGTTGCATCTTTTTTTCTCTCTCCTTTATAAGCTGGTGACAGGCGAATGTAGGAGAAGTCCTCATAGGTTTCATTTTCCCCCACTGGTGTCACCCTGCCTCCATCCTACCGCAGAAATCCTCAATAGCCCCGACTCACCTGGCCTGTGCGAGTTTTCGCGTGAACCGAACTCCGCCCAGAAGTGTGACTTTTTCAAGGAATTCCTTCGATGTCGCAATAGATGCCAGCGTCACAGAATAAAAAACAACACTTTACCGAAAAGGTAATTTCACACTGGTGAATTCGGCTTTCATGTAATTCACCTGGTGTAACACGGTGTAACGCTGGGCACAGGTAAGTTAACTGTTCTGCGTGCGCCGCCGCAGGTGGGACAGGGTGGCCGTTAATAACAAACGTCAGTAAACGTCAAGGTCGTGGACTTCAAGCGTATATCAACGTATTACGTAAACCCCTGTAAAAATAAGTTATTTTTTTTAAATAACTGCTGCTCATTACAGCGAATATACAAGTGGAAGCTAGATACGTATAACAGCCCTTTAGTGCTTTTACGAGTTGTTATCCGTATAACGTTGTCGACTAACGTTAGCAAAGCCAAGTTCGGCTAAAAGTTAAGCGTCTCTCAATAAACGTGAATGAACGGATTTGGGCTAACATATTGCCACCGCGTGACGCAGTAAGGAGCGACTTACCTTTTTGTTTTGAGGACAGGTGTACAGGTCCTGACAGAAACGTAGTTGTACTGCCAAAAGGTTTTTCCGAAATCGTGCACCGAGCGTGCCAGGCAGCTGCTCAGCCTAGTTCTGCTAGTGTAGTGTATCTAACAGCACGGAAACAGCGCCGGCCAATCACCGCGTAGGATTCGCGACACGCGCCCGCCCTTTTGCTCGCGACAGCCAATCGGAGCGATGGAAAACGGCTGTTCCGTCAGTTAGCGAGCGTGCCCGTAACAGCATCCATGCATAGTGTGTATTTCATGTAAATGTGGTAGTTTGAGCCCAAGGTGAAGGATAAACACCCGCTTTATTTGTTTTTTCATGGACTCTAAAGGTGTCAAACTATATGTAAAATCTATTCTAAATGATTAAAAGCAAAATAATAGGGGTTTTTTTTTTTGGGGGGGGGGGCGATAAACAGAAGAGCTTACATGACCACG
Source organism: Coreoperca whiteheadi (assembly GCA_011952105.1). Lineage (NCBI taxonomy): Eukaryota > Metazoa > Chordata > Actinopteri > Centrarchiformes > Sinipercidae > Coreoperca > Coreoperca whiteheadi. The sequence continues at coordinate 2,362,578 of CM022483.1, forward strand.
TGTTTTCAGAGAAAGAGAAAGTAACCCAGACACCCACAACTCTGAAACCGAAACCTAACTTATGACAAAACAACAGTCCGTTCAGTCAGCAGCACACAACTATGTTCATTTTGTCTAAAATGAGAGAGAAAAAATGATTTCCAAAAGATAGGATTGGAAAATAAGACTTTATTTGTCGCGTGCGTGCGTGCGTGTCAGATTTGGCCCCTGGTAACAACAACAATAATAATACAATCCCACACAGCAAGACGACTCATAGCCCAGAAAAGAGGAAAAACTGAATTCTGCTTCGAAATCATTTGACATTTTTATGTCCGACAACGGAACCATCTGAAAACAACTGTTAATCACGAATACTGGAAAACATCAGAACAATTTACAAACGCATCCAGGCACATGATAAAATACTGTTATTCATACGAGAGACATGTCTTCAACTAACATTGAGGGGGGTACAAACAGCTTTAAAGCACTATCCTTGAGTTTAACACTGCTTATGCTTTATAAGCACATACTTGCACTGCATTACTGCTGTGCATTTCCCAATGCAAACGATCAGTGATCTCAGGAGATTTCGGCTACGTTTTGTGAAGGAATCAGCCTGCAGGAGCTCGAAGCGTCCTCGAAATGTGCGACACGTGACGCTTCACGGCACTGGTCTTAGGCAAATGCGGGAACTGCTTTCAAAGACACAGGGATGCACGGCGGATACATCTCAGAGCTGTTTTTACCCCAGAAAAATGTTCATTTTCAAGTGACACCCATGTGTTCACTCGCTGTCTTCGGGGTTAGATGTTCCCACCTCTCCTTCACCCGCAGCACTTCCCCTCATGATGATGTTTCGCCAGTACTCGTGTTGTGAGCGTGCACATCATTGCTTACTCGACATTTGCAAGGGAGCATTTCCTGAACTCTTAACCATCGGGTCTTCCTCGTTCATCTGGAGAAGAATAGCGACGCGCTTGGTTAAACGTTCTGCTTCAGTCTCAGCCGCAGAAGATAAGCAAGGTAAAACAAACATCCATCCAAATGCCCTTCTTTCAGTAGCTTTCTTTAAAGGCATTTCTCCTCACATTTCTTATGATAACAGTTTAAAATCAGAAATATACACTGTAACATTTTATTTAGTCATTTTATTGAGATTTTAAAATCTCATGAACTTTCTTGCCACGCAAATCTTGGTTCTTTCGTATTGATGTGCCCTGACCTTTCAACTTTAGCAGAGATGAACACAATGAAGCAGTAACAACGGGATGAAACTGCTCAGTGATCTGACATTGGAAAAGCAAACCCATGTGCACACATATATCAGAACAAAGAAACAAAGGCTTTCGGGGACAGAACCCCCCCGGGGGGCACAACAACAGTCAGGACATCTGCACTCGGCTTCGAGGCGAGATCACGCCTCCCTCCGAGAGTCCCTGCCCTCACATTGTAAGCGGCCGATGGATCCAAAACTCCCACGACTTCCCTCTGACGACCAAGGCTGGTTCTGATTCTCTCGACGTTTTTGCTCCACGGGAGGAAGGTTACGGTTCCTCGGTTGGGCAGTCCGAGTTCAGAGGTGCGGCGTTGCTGTGGAGCCGTGCAAATCAATTTATTATCGCTTCCTAACTGCACAATTTTCTATAAACCAGCACAACGGACAGCAGAACTCTAAAGCGTTGAAGCGCCTTCAGCTGCGGTCCTCCTAATGTCCACTAGATGCCGCTGTACTCTGACTATAACAGGAAACGCATTGTGTCTGTAAGAGGATATAATAAAGACTTCCCGTGGCTGTGAACACCTTTATATTTGACCACTAGTGGCTCAATGTGGCTGTGTTCACATGAGCAGGTCCTCATCTTGTCCGGAGATATTTGCTCCACGAGCATGCGCCCGATGATGCGTGCGTTTATCTATTTTATTTAAGTGTTAGGAAGAGCGTACGATGTTAAACAGACTCTTGAAATACTACTTTTTCGGTCAAGTTACTCTTAATATCCTGCAAATGTGATGAAGGAAAATGCTGAAAGTCCTTCGTGGCGCTAAAAATGCATTCACCTTTTAAGCCTCAAGGATAGGCTTGCCTTGATTGACGATGACTGATTTACAATGTCCCACACAATCCGCCACGAAGAACACACAATTGACAGAATAAAAATCACAACACACCTGCAACAACGTCCTTAAAAGAAAAGAAAGAAGTGTCTTTCTCTCTCTCTCGCTCTCTCTCTCCCATCGCTGTGGATGCTCTTGAGAGCAGATCACAGCGAGGAGTTCGCAAACAAGCCTCGGGACAGGGAAGGGCTATCTGTCAGCTCAGAGTCACTAGGGTTCATGTTTTTCAAAATAAAGGCGCACATGGAAGACGCCCAGCAGAGTCTGTTCTGGTCAAGGCTGAAATCAGGGCACGTTTTCACAAGACAGGAGGACAGGAAGCAGCGGGAGTCTATCTATCTGTCCGTACAAGTTACTGAGCCCTAAAGTCATATGATGGTATTTTATGTTAAGTTGTGTTAATATTCAAGAAAATTCCTGACATTTGTTACCAGGAAGCAGCAGATAAAGATGCAAACGTTTAGATTATTTAAGAATTCCTGTGATGTCTGTTGCGCTTTTATGACCTTTAGCTGGTACTTTAGGATAGTACCTGTGGTTTGTGTCATGTTTGGTCTCGTAGCTAATTTGTGTTGTAGGTTTTAATTTGTATTTGGGATAAAAGCACAAAAGCATGAAACTTAAGAACAACTTCAGGAGTCCTGGCCTTGAAAATACTCGCTGCGTCTCTTTCATAGATGGAGGGTTACGCTTCTTTTCACAAACTACTGGGCTAAAGTTTCGATTTTGAACAAAACATTGAACTTTTGCGTCACTTTTGCAGAAAACGAAGCTTCTAGGATCGAACCAGATGCCCTGCAGATGCCTCAGGTTTCCTCAGGAGCAGCCGCAGTGGTCGACCACCATGGACGGGATCTTTCCGTAGATGATCTGCTCCTTGCGGTTGAAGTAGAGCATGTTGATGGGCGACATCTTGGTGGGCGTGCAGCAGGGCCCCGCCGTGCCCCGCGGGTTGGCCTTGTTCACCAGGTGTGCGTGCGGGTACTGCTGCAGGTGCATGAACTCGCACTCCCCCGAGCAGTAGTTGGCCCGGTAGCGTTTGGGCGCGATGATCCAGTCCCAGCCGAACTCCTCGAAGTCGACGGTGAGTGGGTAGCGGCAGCAGCGGGTCTCCGCGGACTCCTCGTCGCAGTTGATGCCCGAGTCACGGCGGGACCTCTTGGGGCTGTCGAGGATCTTCACTTCGATGAACGGTTGCTGGGAAGGGAATTGAAAACGATCACGACAGGGCAACAGGCAAATCACCTGCTGACCTTTGGTGCAAAACGGCACAGACTTTCCCTGACATGACAACGCAGGATCCCCTCCCTCAACTGGGGGTCGCCAGAGTGCAATAAACGCAGATCGTATGAGGGGAGGAACTGATAATACTAATAATAATGAACAGCGAACAAGTCAGCCCTCGATTATACGGAGCTGCAGTTTAGAAACAATACACAAACAACCAAAAAGATGTGAATACGCCGCCGACTTTTCAGTAAACTCATTTTGAAAATGTTGAGCAATTAGATTTATTGTTCGGAAGAATTTCGTCAAATTCAAATTCAATCAATATAAAATAATTATATTTTATGAAAGCCACACGTTATTGTATTCTATCCCCCAAAAAACGGTGACACCTGCATGTTTTGTTACAACCCAATTGCTCTCATCTTTGACTTAGTTTAGATTAGCTTCCAAATAATTTGGCTGAGGCCACAGCCAGGTGTTCTGCTTGAGGTTTTAGCTACAGCTACTGTTCTTGTCGGGTCCCCGAGGTCCAGCATTTTGTTTGTGTAACTACAAATTTCCTGTGACGTTAGGGTCCTGTTCTTCGTACGTGGATAACGGAGTTAGCCCGATTCAACTGCTGATGATTAGACACAAACCTCGGTTTTCTAGTGTTTTTAAATATTGGCTTAAAGGTGACCTCGAAGACGTCCTTAAACCCCACATCTGCGAAAATGTAGCAAGATAATCACACCAAACCTCTGTTTACAGAACCAAGTGAACTGGATGAGAATGAAAGGGATCATTTTAGCTGGACGACATCATGTTAACCTGGATTGGTTGAGCCAGATTGGAAGGTTTTATACCAATATTATGTTACTCTTCAATTCATGCATCATCAGCCCACTAATGGCATTTCCAGGGAAGGTTGTAAGGTGATAATTTGATTGCACTCACCAGTCCTTCCTCTCCAGGCTCTGCTGAGGTGACGGCCAAATCGTTTCCTTCGGAGTCGTAGGCGTTGATCTCGATCCCGTAGTTGGTCTCCGGCTGCCGCAGCCACGCCTGCAGCAGAGACTTGATGTCAATGCTCTGCCAGGAGCCGGAGCCGGCCTCGGTGTCGACCTTCAGGGAGCGGACTCTGACCCGGGTGTTGTTGCCCTCCTTGCCCGGTTTGAGGCGGGAGATCTGCAGGAAGACGGTGGTGACCACGTCGGCCGGCCGCAGGTGAACCCACAGCTGAGCGCGCAGGATGTTCTTGGGTTGGATCTTCGGACTGAGGCTGAACAGACAACAGGAGGACGACTCGTCCTGGGCGGTCGGATTGGCTGGAAGAAAGCATTGAACAAACAGACGGAACATTTGGCTTTTGTCTAGTCCTGTCCGTCAGACACCTCAGTCAAGAACAAAACACGTCAAAACTGCTGAGCAGATTAGCCTGAAGTGTGCTGTAAATAGTCATGCTCTCCAGAGGATGAACCCTAAATATTTTGGTGGCCCTCTGACCTTTACCTCTAGCAGCACCACCCGGCCACAAAAGCCACTCGTAGGATACACAGGGAAAAGTCTAAATCTAAGTGTCAGATGGCCAGATGATTCAAAATGTGCGGATTCAAAATGCTGCCGGTATTAGCGGTTTTGTGGTCTGATGGAGCAGCTTCTTTTGTTGCTGAAGCGCTCGGTGAACATAAACTCCCCCACTATAGTTGTTTGGACGGCCGTGACCGCTCCACAGTGCAGACGAGAGCTTATGATTGTGCGAGTGCGAGGGTCCATAGAAACATCTTGCACGGAGGACTGTCATACCGCTGCTTTTACTGCTGTTGTTTTACTGGTTTCAACCTCACTGGTCGGCTTTATCTAATAGTCATTACAACAGTTGGCTGCGGGGGAGGATTAGGGCCGAGAAAAATGTATTTGGCAATTGAATATTTAGACACATGAAGATTGTTCTGGTACATTTAACACTTTAAACATATGTTTTGTTGTGACAAGCTGTGCTGTTTTGATATTAATTGAATGATGTGACTTATTCTCTATTGTTCCACATTACCAACATTGTCCCAACGTGTACAAACTGGATTGTGTGACTTCAATTTAGGTTTAGAAAGAATAACCAACCTTTTACACGGTGCGCAAAAGGTTGCTGGATAATAAGTAGCCATCATTCTTCTCGAGCTACAGGCACAAAAGTTCAGCACTTGTTAGTAATGTAAAAAAATATTTTATTATGAACTATTTGATTTAATTTGAAGAAAGATTTATGTTTTCCCAAAAAACTACTTTGTGGATTTAAAGTACTAAAATCTCTCCAGAATCAAAATGCTGCCTGTATTTTGGGTTAAAACACAACATTTCACTTTGAAAAGGGATTATATTCTTGGGGATATAAAGAATTATATCTGCCTACATGGTCTACTGTCCCCTGTTTTCGGCGCGGCTACATGGACACAAACTTTACGCGTTGGATCATACGCTTCTCCTTTTACGCACGACGTTCAGAAAAGGCGCAGAGCCACGGCAACAACAAAAAGATGAAGAAAGCACACGTAAAGGATTTTTGGTTCGGTTTAGTTACGCTTGGTGGCCATGGTGATGATGGTCTCCGTGGTGGCGTGGTCCTCCTCCTCCTCCACCCGCGGGTCGTACTGGTCCAGGAGCTGCGTCAGAGGGGGCGCTTTGGGCAGCAGCTGGCGGATCATGTCCCGGCTGATGTTGGGAGCCTGTTCGAGCCGCAGGATGCTGAGGATCTGGGACTTGATGCTGTGGAGCCTCATCTGCTTGCTGTGCTCCCGGAAGTCGCACGCCGAGCACTGCTCCCCGCTCTCCTCCAGCAGCTTGGAGGTCTGGTTCACCTCCGCGGAAAGGCTCGCAGAGAAGAAGACGGCCAGGCCCAGGAAGAGGAGCATCCTGCAGAGAAGAAGACGCCAGAGCAGTGACGCTGTCTGATATGAGTCTGTCCCCGGGCCTCAGGACTTTGTGATTGGCTGCTAGGACGATCTTTATTTCATAAGAAGGGAGATTTAAAGTGGTAGCAAGATTTCATGATCAATATGGTGTTGACTGCCTGTGATGGGTCTTCATTTTACACTGAATTCAGGTTTTAATTCTTTTTTCTTTTAAGTATGCTGGACTAAAGACTCCCTAAAAGTGATCTGTTTTGTTTTATAATGACAGTTTGAAGCAGTAGACTTCTTAGGCATTTCCAATGCTCGTTTTGTTCATTTCTTCAACAAATATAGCTGTCAAAGAGAAGTCAGCAGGATGGGCATGGTTGTAAACAACAAGAGGCCCCACTGGGGCCTTTGTTTTCAGGGTACTACTAATAAAGTCATTCGAAAAAAACAGAGTTTGTTTGTGTTCATGTAAAACGTCCAAGGCAAGAAATAAAGAAGGCAAATATTTTCCAAATTCCAAGAACCCCAATTTAGTTTTGTTTCATTCGATAATTGCACATACTCTGCGTATGCTGCAGCCAGAGACTCGGCCCGACGTGGTTTAACGTGCAGGGGCTTTACTTCTCCACTTTGCAACAAAGGTTGCTGCTGCGGAATAAAACACTGTCTCACTACAAACTGCAAAGAATAACAAGAGTTGTCCTTCTTGAATTACCCGAATTCCTCAAAGGCAGCCCCTTTTGGCGGAGGCCGTGGGGCACATTCACAAACATCGGTGCTGCATTCAAGCACTAAAGTTTAAACAGCCTGTAAAAACGCAGTACACCTGTACATTTGGAATACAAACATTGCCTGCATATAAAAAAAAAAGGGGTGAATTAAACTGAATTCTACCAAAAATAAATCAATTGTGGCATCCCTTATAAATAATATCAAAGTGTTTTTAAAGTGAATCCCGTCTGTCTCCCTCGTATTCCCCTTACTTTGAGCCCCACAGCAAAGCAGGCTCACATTTTGACTGTAAATAATCTACCGAGGACCTCATGCCTTAACTTTCCTCCCCAGTGCTGGAAAGGGACGGGTGACCTCATTCTGAATATTAAGTAGCCATGTGCTTCCGAGAGCCTGGCTTATTATTATCATTCAGAATGATGATCAAACCACTGTTCTGTGTTCACCTCCCCTCTGGCTGCAAACCGTAAACAGCTGTTTATCTTCTGACACCTCTCCGAGCGCTCCCGTTCAGGGCCCAAACCCCACAAAGGGCGGCCCCGGCCGGCCAATCGCTGGACAGAGTGGGACTGAGCTGTGCTGCTGTGCTATTTGAGACATTTGAGTCTGGAACAAAGTGGCGGACCGACAGTCCACAGAGCTAGTGCCCTAAGGGACTGGAAGATATTGACTAAAAAAATAGTTGTATCATGGTCACAGCTCAATAAAATGGTTCCTCAAACCAGATCTGTCTTTGTGGTCTGAATAAACTACAGTGTGTGTGTGTGTTCATGGTGAGGAAGGAACAGCAGTGAGGCTCACTGAAGGAGACACATCAGGCTGCGATGCACACACAGTACCTGTTAGTGGACAAGTTCATTGTTGGTTCAGTTACTTCTTGCTGCCAGTTGGTGTCACCGATGATTATCTTTTATCCAGGTCTGCTTGATTGAACAAATCAAGTTCAAGACGTCTTGAAACCTACCGAGTTGTTGTTTTTCTACCACAAGGAAAACCATAACTCACATTCAGAATGGTATATTCCATCTTTTCGTGTTTATTTTCTTAATGTAATTAGTGGCACAAATACGCGTTTTTGGCATTTTCTTTGGTCGAGATTCAGTTTTGATCGTGCATAACAAAAACCTCGGATATTCCACTCAAAATGCAAACGCAGTATTTGAAACAGGTAATCAACTTCTGTTGATTAAAGCACAGCTGGGGCATGAAGTATCTCAGTCAGAAGTGACAAGACTGATCATTTTCTCTGTCAGTGAGAAGGTTGTGCGCCTGAAGCCTGCTCAACAGGCCGACCTTGTCATTCGACATGTTTACCGTGCGGGTCGCAGAGGTCAGTCGCCGTTAACTCAGTGTTTCCCTGCTCGGGCTTTCATGCCTGTTTTGGCAGGAGAGGAGGAAGCGAGACGTTCAGCTGAACTTTGGTCACGCAAAGAGGAATAATGCTTGTAGAGCTGTCTTGTTGAGGAGACACTCGCTAAAAATGCTACTTTCAACCGAAGGAGCCACAAAATGACAACATTTTTGAGCATATATCTGCTCTGTTTTCATTATTCTCTGTTAGATGAGGTTACATGATAATTATTTATTGCAAGTTGAGAAGCAGGAAGTCATTAGTTGATGCCTCAAGACCATGTGTATTTGCTTTTAAATCTTTATTTTGAAAAGTAAATTTGTCTCTGATCTTTCAAGTAGAGTGAAACTTGGACTAAACTGAAACCTATTGCAACCTGTTCTATTATTATTAATATTAGACCTGTAATAATAGCACACCCAATAACAAAGCCAAATCCAGTGCATCACCATCCCCGTCTTACCTTTATTTTTAGTCATTTCCAATAAGTAGTATGAACTCACGAAATCCAGGACAAAATGAATATGAAAACCCAATAAAATCTAAACAAAGAAATATTATACATAAATACACATATGTACAGTATGCATACCATTTTTGTTACTTTCACTTTGCAATTAAGTGAATATTCAATCAGGCCAATCTCTACACACACGTTACTTAAAAGAGACTTAACAGTAAGTCTTTAATGAGTCCCTTACGGTTAGTTTAGCGAGTTATTAATGTTAAATGAGAAAACGTTAATTTTATATTATTTTTTAAAACAAAAACCTTCTTTTCTTGCTGCTTTAATAAAGTCGGGAAAATAAGAACTTGCTATTTAAACTGCATTAATCTCACAGTCCCCTTTAGCTCGGGGCTGTTAACAGGCTCGTGATCTTAAAGTCATAAAGTTTCCAGTTGTAAACCGTGAACCCTCCTTGCTTGTCTTCATTCCTGCTGTTCACGCTGCCTGTCGACGAATGTGGACGGCAGACAGGCAGCTCAGGCGGCTCATGCACTTTAGTCCACTCTCCAGCCTGGAGCTGCACCTTCCACACCTGTCCCCACCTTAAGTGAGGAGCTCCACCCAAGCTCAAACATCTAAACAGATGGATGTGGTCTGACAGGACAGACAGGACTGCCTGGAAAGCTCTACTCAGGGCGAAAAGGACTCCCTGTACTTCTTAGGCCTTTAATGACCCCTTACTCAGGCCATACTATGAACAAAAACACAATTTTATATACCTCAAATGTCCTTAATACGACATTATTATTCATTAAAAATGTCAGGGTTAGTAAGCCTATCACTGGTGTTTAAACTTTAGTGTTTTCATTCATGGGCTGATATGGAGGCGTTAGTAATTAACAGATATTTTTTGTAATTTATGCATTGTGTACAGGGTCGTAATGTGAAAAAACACAGCAACTAATATATTAAGAGTCTGTTTAGGCACCCCTTACCGACGCTCACCCAATCTGACACTGAAATGTAATCTTTTTTGAAAACTAAATCGGAGTAACTAAAGGTTTTAGGGCGATCCTGTCCCACTAAACTTTCATTTACCCTTTAATAAAGCAGCCAACAGGGTTTGTTTGAAAATGTCCCAACTCAAGGTCCACTTACAAGCTTTTCCCCCGAGCTTTCAACCACTTCTCACAGCTGCTTTCAGGATGTCGCTCTGCCCTACCTCCATCCCCTCTGCTAGCTGCCTTTTCAGTTCCTCAGACTGCACGTCATTTTCTATGCTTTGGTTCATTACTTTGTTCAGAGGGTGGAGTTCGCTCACTGAGGGCAGACAATGAAGCTAGTAAGTAGGCCTTGAGTTAAGAGTTTCTTGCCAAAACTCTTGTAGTGCATGTGAAGAAAGGACTTTAACGCACAGTTATGGTATTTTATTTGTATAGTGGTCTCAATAAATAATGACATAGAATTTTCAGGTTATGCTTTCAGAATGCTTTATTTCATATCGTACAGAAATACAGCGTTTTCATGGCAGTGCAGTGTGTTATTACTATTTTGCCTCACGCAGTTTGGTTCCCTGCAGCCTTCTTGTCGGGTAGTTGGACTTTTCGAGGGCCGCGGGCGGGTTGACATGTCAGTTTCCTTCACAATGAAACGACCAAAGCTGCTCCAATGGGAAAACAAAATACAGCACGAGTAAATGGCGAACTGCTGTCTAATATTAGGCCTACGTCTTTTAATGTTTCCTTCAAAGGGGGAGTACAAAGGCAGGTATGACGTGCGCTGGTCAGTGTGTCTGCTGCCTGGAAGACCAAATGAGACAACACAAAGACAGTTAAGTTTTGTCCCTGAAGTTAACTATAATACAGTCAGGTCATTTAGAATTGCTCTGCCTCCTCGGGACTGCGTGGGGCTGCCTGGATCATACTTGACTGACCCACCAGCTTGTCGTCAGATTCAAGCGATGCTAAATGCTGTCACTTTTATTTCCATCTGAGCCCCGCCCAACTCTCCTCCCACGCACACAAAAGCTGACATTTCTGATGTGAAATAGCCAAAAACTATTCCAACTCTGGACAGAAACACGTGGCGTCCACGTACAGGAGCCCATCGCTCAGAGGAAGAAGCCGGCTGAGAGAAAAGGTTTCCAGGGCCTTTAATGAACGTTGTATCTCACCTGCATTCACCTTTCTAACAGTGGCCGCGTCCTTGGCCGCGCCCACGGCCTTGACCCTGACCGTGGCCGTGCCCGTGGCCGTGCCCGTGCTTTTCTTTGTGCCCGTGCTTTTTACGATGGCCGCCGTGCCCGTCGTCGCTGCCGCTGTCGCTGCTCCCACCGCCGTGGTCGTGACCGGGGGTTCCATCCCCGGTTCCAGGACAACGAGGCATGTGGTCGGGTTTGGGAGCCCCACAGTTATCCTCCCCCCTGGAAGCGTCTTTACCAGGGTGACAGTCTTTGTCAGGCTTGGCTCCAGGGCCCTTGACCAGGCCGCAACCCCCGTGAGACGCCTGATCCCCCGGCTTGGGGTTCTGGCCGCAGCCAGAGGCGGGCTTGTCTGTTGGAGCGCCAATCAAAAGTCAAATAAGGACATTTGTTTCGACGACAAAGCTACAACTTCTGCAATAAATGACAGATATGACAATAAGACTGTACCCATGGATTCACCGTTTTGTGCACATTTTGTTCTGAAATTACTTGAAAAGGCAAAGAACTTTTACTTGCGTCTCTACAACAACAACAACATAAATAAAGAGAAGAAGAGATAAACTGTGTTTTACCTGAGCAGGACATCTTCCGTGGACGGGGTTAGTCTTTGGATGACTCCTTAATGATACAGGACTCTAGAGATAGTAAACAGGGAGGTGCCGTTTACTTTTCAGTTAAACCAGTTTGACTCGTTGGAAAAACACATGGCATGGCAAATGACGTGACAAGGCTGGAGAGCTCCTTCAGTCTTAAAGAGTTTAACGTCTAACGCAGCGCCGCTTCGCTTCTTTTCTCGGCGCGTGTCGTGTAAGTTTCCTACTCTCCTGAGGAAAAGGCGCGACAACGGCGTTTCCGGATTCTGACTTTGAATTCGACAAGAAGAAGAAGTAGCATTTGGGCCTCTGTCGCGCTCAGCTGATCACTTTTAAGCACGCGGTTCAACGTTGCACTAAAATCAAGTGGAAAATACTCCAGAGTTTGTCAGGTTACCAACAAAAGACTAAATATGTCCCTGCCTCGACGGGAAACAATGCTAATCACTTCATATCATATCGTATCAAATGCTTTCAAAACCTTTAACGTTCTTTGACAAGTTTGATCCGAAAGGCTCATTCCCCCGTGCAGACCTTGCGTTTGTAAGGACAGAAGACATCCAGTCGATTAGAGCTTCACATATGACTGACGACACGATAGGAAGACAGCAGCAGTAGTGAAATGAAACAGATTAAAAGACAGAAATGAGAAACGGATTAAAAGCTGTGATTTTGAATGGTAAAATAGAGTTAGGTAAAAACTAGGCTAAAAAACCGAATAAAATATTGAAAAAGACAGCAAAATAAAAAACAAATAACGTCAAAAAAGAGGCATAAAGGGCATTTTTGTAGCATAAATACAATAAAATAAGCGAATAAAATAAAGTAACTAATGTCTACGAACCAGTCTTAATCAAAAGCCTGGCTGAGGAGCTTCATGAAACTGTGTACTTACATGAGCTGTGCAGCAGTCAACAGCTGTGTGCGTGGAAAGAAGATGAACTCCGGTTGATAAGCGCTGCGGCCGCATTGTAGTCTCAGCGCGTCAGCGTCAGGGCGGTTGGAGTGAGAGGCGTTGGCGTGTGAAATCGTGGCCGTTTGTCGATTTGATCCTCAGCCAAACAAATTATAATAATTGTAATAAGTGGTTGCAGTAACGAGACGCACACGCCTAACTATTAAAGGTCAAGTATGCAACATTGAGGAGGAGCGGTTGGCAGAAATGGGATATAGTATTTTATAGGTGCGTTTTCATTCGTGTAAAGTCGCCTGAAAATAAGAATCCTTGTGTTTTCGTTACCTTTAGAATAAGCCTTTTTTTTTTATCTACAGAGGGAGCGAGTGCCCCTCCACGGAGGCCGCCACGTTGCTCCGCCATGTGTCTACAGTAGCCCAGAACAGACAAACCCAACACTAGGTCTACAAAGGGCCTTTTGCGTTTCTTCCGCGAGTTCCGCGGCCGCCGTAGTTTCTCCTGCACGCTTGGAAGGGGAGGGCGAGGCGAGCGGCGTTCAGTGCCGTTTCGCAGCTAGATGCCACTAAATCTCGCACACTGGACCTTTTAAGGATCAATACAGTAAATGTTTTACGCAGAGATACATGATGACAAGAGAGAAGGGCTAAATAGTTTCCTTTAAGTGGTATAACTTTAATGCGTAGATTTTGAAGGTAATAAATGCTTTATGTAAAGTCCACTTAAACTGAGAACTAGAGGATTTAGAAATCTGAGTATACTTTTAGGGACATCCTGTCCCTCTGAACTTTCATCTAATCTTTAGCAGTCAACAGGGTTTATTATAATTTACTAATACTAATACTGCTTTTGACGTGTATGGATCCGATCTGACACTTCAAAAGTTTCTCCTGACAGAGAGAGAACCAGGCAGAGGTAGCTGTGAGCTTTGATGCTCTCTAGTGATCAGTGTTAGTAAGTACAACCACACACACACACAAGCACGCTGTTGATGACATTACACAGTTTTCCCCCTTAAGCCTGACGTCATGTTTGGACAGAAATCTGGATAACTGACCCGGCCTCATTTCAGTCTCGTGTCATTTGACTGCAACAACTGTGCGGACTGTTTCTGCCTCTGCGGCCCCTCGCAGAGTCACAGATCAGGCTCAAGGCAACAGCAACGAGGGCCCAAAAGGCACAGGACAGGCAGACTTAGTGGAAGTTTATGACACTGACAGACGCATCTTTTTAATATTAGTACGAGTAAAACTAATAACATATTAATCTATAACAGCCAAACGTATCATCAAAATGTAAAAAACAATCACTTTATACTATAAAATGTTTACAAATCTTATACAGTCACTAGATATTTTTCTAAGAACTTTAAGTCTTCCTAACTTAATGTTTTTTCCCCCCAAAACCCTATACAGCATTTAGATTAGGGCTGCAGCTGACCTTATTTTCATTACTGATAATAATAATCTCTAATATGTCAGACTAGTCCAAGTGTGTGATGTATTCCAAAACCTGAAGCTAACTCAGTTTGAAAGCAAATTAGACCAAGAACACAAGCGAATATTCAGATTTGAGAAGCTGAAACAAAGAATTTCTTTTTGAAATGTTTCATTATAAAAATAGCTGCCGATGAATTTCAGTTCTGATTTTGAAGACATTCCCATATCACAGTTAAAGGATGTGGTTGATTTTTATGGCATTCAAACTCCTGTTTCTGCGGGGACTCCTATTGTAATAAAGAATCCATCTGAGGTCACTTGTAATATAATTTGTGGCCACGTAAATGCTCTTTCTTGCAGAGTGTAGTGATGTTGATGGAGCCCACTGACCCGGAGGCGTCATGGACCACAGAGGCGACCCGAGACCTTCATCAGCCGGACAGATGAGGTGGCGGAGGGAGGTGGACATGTGGAGAGGCCCGGGGCAGCAGGGGGAAGACGGGGAGGATGAGGAGGACGAAGAGCTGGTGGAGGTGCTGCTCCGAGGCAAAGCACCGTGGGGCTTCACCCTGAGGGGGGGCGCCGAGCACCGCGAGCCCCTGGTCGTCACGAAGGTAAACGAGGTCGCTTATGGGGTGAAGCTCAAGTGCTGTTCTGGCCACTGGCGTGGACCAAATGCTTGTAGAGTGACACGAGGCAATCGTTTCTTCACGTGTTTCAACACAATCAGACCAGAAATACTAGAAAACGGCAGAAAATACTTTAAAACACCCCTTTTATTATTTTCAGAGCCCAGGGTGACGCCATCAAAAGTCTTGTTTGATTATCCGACCAGAACCAAAGATGTTCAGTTTACTGTAATGTGTGACAAAGAAAAGCACCAAACCCCCACAAAGTAGTTTTAAATTTACTGATTGTTTCAGCTCTAGAAATGCCAAAGATACGGTTTTACGTTCACGCCAAGACGTGACAGAAACCTCGCATGAATGACCTCCCAACTGCCAGAATTAGTTTAACCCACGTGTCGAATGTATGGAAGGTAAACCCTGACTAAAGATACAGTTTGACTTGGGAATGGGACCCATGGCCCTGGCGCTGAGCTCCTGGGGATGATACAAGGATCATAGTGTACATTCAGTCTGCAGGCGCCGGCTGCCTCGGGTTGCAGGCGGTGCAGGATTTAATTTTTAATCAGTGCACTCAGGTTGCAGGGTGACGAGGATGAAATTCTACCCTACATGAAACGTGCACCTTTTACAAGGTAGAAATAGGAATTGTAGCCGTGCCTCACCTCTCTGGGAACATCTGATCATTTTGCTGCAGTGTTTGTTCCCTCGTGTTATTGGCTGGTTTTAATTCCGCCGCCTGAAACAACGCAGTGCATCGCCAGATATTTCTGGCTAAAGGGAATTTAAATAAAACAAGAACAAGACTGACAGTCTGTAGCAATGGCAGCGCCCCCCTGAGGCTGTGACTGTCATCACACGGTTACCAAACTCAAAAATGCTCATCCTGTGTACGGTGGCCCTCTCAGGACATCTCAGGCCCGGCTCTATGTCGTCGGCCTTGGCTCGACTTTCATCACGGATGTTGTTATCCTCAGCTCTACCAAGACTCAGCTGTGCTTTGAGCTGAACGCTAATGTTTACATCCATGTTATTATTGTCTGGGTTTTGGGGTTTGCGTTCTCTTGGTTCCTGTTTTATTTTGAAATGTGCCCTTTCCCTCATGCGTCTGTCAGTTCTGCTTCCTGTCTGCGATAGCCCTGATTGCAAAGGAACATTTAGCGTGTAAGCATACTAACATGCTAAACTCTAGCGGTAACACATGTATATTAGTATCCTTCCTAGCATTACATTATATACTAAATGTTCTCGCGTTAGTACAGAAACGCATGCACTAAACGCACTAAACCTCTTGCATGAAAAGGTTTCGGGAGCTTCGCGGCCACCGTAGTTTCTCCTACACGGGTGGGAGGCTGCGGCGAGCCGCACTCAAATGGTTGCAAACTGCAGCTTCACCACTAGATGCCACCAAATCCTACACAGTGGACCTTTTAAAATTTTCTTTCATTGAAATAGTAATCACCGTGTATCACCACCAAGATTAAAAGTTTAATTTACATGTTAAAGCGTCAAGAGGGATTTAAATAAAATCCTCTGGATATGACTCACCTCCACCCACACCCATATGTTTAGATACTGACAGGGTTAAACGAATAAAGTAAACCTCTAATCCCATTAGAAAACACAAACCTCCTACTATGATGTTGCAGGACTAGGAGACCTGAGGGATAGCTCAGGGCTTGCACCCTTCTCTATCAATAAAGTGGCGCTCTTATTTCTTATTTGGTCCAAGGTGGTGGAAGGAGAGGCAGAAGGGACCAGTGGACTGCTGATGTTGGAGGATGCATGTGGACCAGGGCACAAAATATACACAACTTATGCGTGGTTTGTCCCACTTACCCACTAGCTAATGGTCAGCTGTGGGGTTTTTTATATGAATGGAGAGGTCAGCTGGCACCCCAAATCACATTTGGTTGGATACATTTATACAACCCGAGTTCAAGATGAGTTATAAGTGTTTGTATAGTTTACAGGTGGAGGAAAGACAGGGATTTGCTTCTAAAGGTTTTTGTTTTTTTACACATCTAGCAAGAGATAAACGAGTTACCAACAAAAGGACACAGGATTATAAACTTGAACATTTCATTTTTAATTTGTTTTTAAGACACTTTGAGGCCGAAAATAAATCAGTTGAGTTACATCTCATTCTCCTTGAAACCCTGGTGGTCCGAAGGTACCCTAACAGCAGACGTCTGAAAAATTGGCAAAAATATGATTTGAATCAGGAACTAATCCGATCGAGAGAACGAGTAAACGAGATTATAAATCCGCCCAGACGTCCGATGCAACACATTTCTGGCAGTACCAAGAAAGTGTGGCGGTTTGATACCCTATTCGTGGTTCACATGTGGTGCGTTTGTTGGTTTCGCATCAGTAAAAGTAACTGTTTTGGATGAGCAAGCACCCAGTCATTGGGAGGTCGGAGGTCAAAGCCACAGATTCCTGACAATAGATGAAGTCAACGACGCCTTCTGGTGTCCGAGGAGCTCAGCAGACACGAAAGCTGACGAGAACACGTAGAAAGAAGTAACACGGTGCTCATGAGCGTACTGTGCCCTAAAAATCCTAAAATCCCATCATGCTGCTTCGCGAACCGTTCACTCCCCTTGTTTAGGGGCGAGTCGGCTGAGGCAGCCCCAGCCCGACAGCCTCACACATGGGCCTCCCGCTGCTTGTTTGCCCCCGAGGGTAAAACAAAAGCGGGTGTTGTGGAGGCAGTCGCGCTCCGGGCCGACGCTGTTATTTCAGGGCGCTGATAATGACCCCCGAATGAGACAGGAAGGAGTCCCCTCTGTCAGCTGGCAATGACGCCGACGCACCAGACCTCAGCAGCCTCAAACCAGCCTGACTCCACTTGTGGACCCGGGCGACAGGAAGGGTCGACCTTTAGCCCAGTTCAGCCTTCAGGTCATGAACGTGTGCGGTTAAAAACGTTCCTGGACAGGGGTTGGTTATGTTACAGGTTTAAATGTGTTGCACCGAGAGTGCAAAAGACATAGGAACAGTCATTATCGGACGCGCACTCTTTCATGTCCTGTGTTTACTCGTTCATCCCGTACTGACTACGCTTCTTTTACTACCGATAAACCAGTTAATCCTAGCTTAGACCGGTACTGATGACAAATCAAATACAATAGTAATGGCGGCACACATACGCGTAGCCAATCTCCCTCTGTAAGTGAATCAAGACTGGTTGACTGGTTCAGCATTGATACACTTTAGCAGATACTGTTGAGAACAAACCCACCATGTCTATTCTCACCCAGGTCGGAGGTGCGAGGAATACAGCACGAGAGCCAGTGTTCTCTTAAGACACAATATAATTTGTTCACAATACTTACACTCTTAAACATAACCCTACTTTTGTGCTCCTATAACCTTAACTTAAAATACAATTTCTAGTCGCTCTTTTTAATACTACTGCTTTAATCCCTTTATGAATTACTCTCATGAACTGACTTATTTAACCAAACACATTCTAAACCGATATATATAGTACTGTACTCACAAGCTCTTGTAACCTTCGGTGTAGCTCTTAGTAGCATTTCAACACTTAATCCAGTAAACACACACAATTTCCGAAACACACAACGCAGCTTTAAACAAAACACAACGTGAACAAAACCTACTCTCACCTTAGCTAACTGACCGAATTAGCACTGGCCCGTTGTCCTCGCGCATGCCCTTTAGCTTAGCTTGACCCCTCACCTCGCTACTTCGTGCCATGTCATTCACACTTCCACTCAGTGCGACATGCCCTAACAGTCAACTCGTGCTTATACCATAGCCATGGGCATTTTCCGAGCACTTTATATTTCTCAGCTTAGACCACACATTAACGAGTTCTTCAACAATTCACCGCGGTCGCCACGGACTTACGGCCGCCATTTTGATACCGCAACATAACGACTCGCGCTCGGGACCTCACGCAGTCGGCAATTTACTCTCCTCGGTCCAATCTGTAACACTCTAAGGCACTGAAGAACCACAACTACTGTTGTCTAAACATTAGTGTGTTAATTACAACCTGCTTACCTGCAAAAGACATAGGAACGCCGTCATTACCGGAAGCGTTCATCCCGTGCTGACTACACTTCTTTGACTAGCGTTCAGCTACTGATGCGTAAGACGCCGAGTGCCCCCTGCTGGCGAGGCTGAATAAACAGGTGTAAATATTCCTTCTTGGTACACACATTAGACTAAGCATTCTCTAGACTGACAGTAGATCCTTCAACCTTATTTGTGACCACAGTTCAAAATTAAATGTGGGGGCAAACTATTTCTATGTACAGAAATCAACACAGTGCCACAGTTACATGGATACTGACAGAATAGGCACTTTCCTAAACGTTTGAACGGGATTTTATGGCCCATTTTGAGTTAATGGGCCATCGCTCTTCGTGAACACTTTGGTAACCTTCAATCGTTTCAGTTATTTATGAAAAAATGCCAAAAGCTCTGCGGTTCCGGCTTCTCCAGTGTGAGGACCTGCTGCTTTTTCTGTTTTTATCTCATTGGAAACGAAACGTCTTTGGATTTTAGCCTGTTTGTCGGACAAAATAAGACATTTAAAGATGTCACCTTAGGCTCTGAAGGCTTCTGAAGTGCTGTTTGGTTTGGGGGTTTGAAAAATAATACAGTAAATTAGTGGTTAAAAAAGGACAATTCACCAGATCAGGGTACTAGTACCAGCTTTGGCAACAGCATGTCAGCGGTCCACATCTTAGTTTGGCAGGTCTGAGTGTCCCTGAAAGATTTAGCTCCATCCTGTGGAGGCTTGAGTTCGTTATTCATGTTTGTGTCCTGTAGGACAATTTATTTTTGTGTTTTTAACCTCTGAGGACCAAATATTCTCACAATAATACTAAAAAAGTAAGAAATCCCCTACTAAGTGAGGGTATTAAGGTTGTTACTCCCTTTAAACGACTTAATTCTGAATTATTTCCAGGTTCTGGCTACTGGCACTAGGTTTTAAAGTGAAGAACTACATTTGTGATGGAGTAATTTGCACGAGCGCCAGTTTTAAAGGCTGCTGTGCTAATCGGGAGTGAAATACACACATTACTCCACCAGGTCACTACTCTCTTCCTAGGATCCATGTATGGCACTTAACCCTTACATGCATAGGTGGGTTTTTTCAGTATTTTTGTGACAAATATATATATCAGTATTTGATTTTCCAGGTATGCCTCGACCATCTTATGTATTAATATGTAAATACTAATATCCTCACATTCAAATATTTTATTTTACTTTTTAAGAAAATGTAGTTTTTGTAATACTACCCCAATTTTCTACAAGTGGGTCAAAAATGACATATGCATATGGAAATGTATAGGGTTTTTGGGTCAGGTATATACACTACTCATTTATTAGCATTACCACTCACCTGCACTATGTGTTATCTATATTTATTACCCCTCCAGGGAAGAAGACATCACTAAACTGATAGCTGTTCTACTTAATATTTATACTCTGGTTACAGTTATGTGAAAGAGAGTATCTGCTGTTATAATCAAATTAGCAAAAAAAAACGTGGATGAACTGCTGCCATAACTAAGCCGAAATTACAGGGGGAAAAAGAAGAGTTTGAGGAGGTTAAAGAATTACAGAACAGTCAACAAATGTTAACACCCCAAATCCAAACAGGAACAAGAACTAGAACACTGAGCAGTAAAACTAATCATTAAAAGGTTTGTTGACTTATTTCGGGCCTCACGATAAGAATAACCTCTGTGGGGGCTCCTTTTAAACCCTTTTTACCACATGTTTCCCTGATGTCCTGTCCTGTCAGAATTATGTGCTCACTGGCAAATGGGCAACAGGGTCTTAAAGCCTGAATCCAATTACCAGCTGCAAAGCCACAGGCGTGGGCTCAGCTTTGCAGGAGCCGGTCGAGTCAACGGGGGGGGGGAAGGTGGGCCGTTCGTGTGCGTTTCAACGGCCTCGCCTCTGCTGAGGAAACACTCGATCCGAGGGGGGCTTGTGAGAGCAAACGCCGGGCTCGTCTTGAGAGGGGGGGCAATTCAAAATGCTCGGAGAGAGCTCTGACCCGCCGTCAGAGCTGCGTCGGCCCAGGCGCCCTCCCCTGTTTGCAGCCGGAGTGGTACGGTCTGCGTTGCCTAGGTGAGGTGACGCTGCTTAGTGGGATAGGCCATATCAGCAGAGCCTATTGTTTCATGGGCTTTGGCTGCTCCAACAAGCACAGAGTGGGCTCTCGTGTCCGCTGATCTCTACTCTCGCCGGACATGTTTGGATTGTAGAAGACACAGAGAAGATTCACACTCCCAGGTACTTCCTCTGTCCCCCCACTTCTTGCCTCTGTCCTTCTTTTTTTCTTTTCTGCATTTCATCTCCTCTGATTCAATCATTTGGCCTTCTTGACAAGCGGGATTAGATCAGGAAGCGGGGGGAACGAGTTTGAGATAACGGCGGGTTCCTTCGTCTAGGTGACGCATAAAAGGTGGAGAGGCGGTGGCCCCGGTTGTCTCAAAGGATCAGCTTTAAGTTGACAAAAAAAACCAAACCTGACCAACTGCCTGAAGGGATGTTTTTCAGTCTTTTAATGTCCTGAGGATTTACCTGAAGGTGGGGGACAAAAAAGGCTGGGGGGACGACGTTGGTGCAGGTAAACTGATGATACAAACTACACTAAATCTTTTGCATGTGTCTATCTGATGCCTAAGCTTCAGCAGAGATGCTCGGTGTGAATTTACAAGGCTAATTGTGTGCGTTAAATTAGCGTTGCAGCTCTTACACCTGTTGTCCCTCTCTCTCACACACACACACTGGCAAAGAAAGCCGGCTGACAGTTAACTACAGATGTTGAGCGTTTTCCGAGGTTCTTTGACTGATTCACATGAGTGTCCATGAGCAACAAGTGTTTTTTGACCCTGTGCTCAACAGTATAGTTATCAACAGCAGTCTACAGGATAAATTACCAGCATTTTTGGCCTGAAACAAAGAGGACTCGTTTTATTCACCAGCTAGAAAGCACGTGGGGAACTCTTAAATATATTTGTATGTTAATAATAGAAAATCTGAGGATTTCTATTCTGCATCTGGATCCAGATCTGCATCAAAATACACTTTGAGTCATGGGATGTATGTGCCAGATTCTTCTTCCCCTTCAGGTACAGTAAGTGCGGCAGTTCATGAGGAAAACGGGCCATTTGTTGAACAGTGTCACCATCTCACTACGCTGAGAAACCCTCTTAGAATGTGAAAGTCTGCTCCAAGATCTTGTCTTTGCTACAAAAACACACCAGGACCAACATTTAGCAAATCACCATCAGGTTTCGACTCATTATCGACTTTTAAAGGGCCAACGTTGTGCGTATTATTTGACATCCTTCAATTTGAGCTCATTAAAGGGTCAGTTCAGCCAAAACACGGACATATTTCGGCAGGAAAACCGACCATTAACAAACAGAAACTACAGTTTAATAGTTTGTGTTGTCAGGGTGAAGCCCTCCACTGTACTTCATATTAACAGCTGGGTGGATGAGCGATGAGTAAACAAATGTATGAGAGCTAAAAGTTCCTTAATTAATGCCTTTTACTAGAGCTGAAGTGAATAGCTGATTATTCGATTGGTTGATCGACAGATACATTTTTCATAATTTATTAAGAAAAACAAGATAAAAATGCACGTGTTCCAGCTTCTCAAATATAAATATGTGTAGTTTTTGATTACTTTTTAAATTTTTTTATGAAAGTAAACTGAATATCTTTGCGCTTTGGACTGCTGGTTGGACAAAGAAAGCAGCTGAAATATGTCTACCTGGCCTTTTGTAAATCGGGACCGGCAATTTCCAATGACATTTTAATAATCGGCCAATTAATCATTAATGAAAATAATTGTTAGTCTCAGTCCTAGTTGTGGTGAAGTATATAAAAAAAGCCCATTATTGGCCTGATATCAGTAGGCTATAGATTTTGTGAGAACAGAGCCAGGTGTTCCAGATGTTGGTAAATCTTCAGGTTTGCATTGTGTCAAAGTTCGTACTTTTCTCTCCAGTACATTTTATTCTCCCTCCACCGTCCGCCCCCCTTTTTATTTTTCTTGTTGCCGGTGCAGGCCGTGACACACCGATAAGCCCAGCTGTGATGACGCTGGCACTTTCCATTGTGCCGTCGTGTTTAGAGATCGGCCCCACAGGCTGCTGCCTGCTGCTGCTGCTGTTTGGCCTCCCAACACCAGCAAGCTGGTGAATCAGCAGGATGCGTCACCAGTGAGCTGCCTGACAGGAGCCGGGAGTGAAAAGGCGAGGGAGTGATGGAGCGATAGACGATGGTTAGGAGAGGAAAGGGTGGTGATGTGAACCATCATTGTTGAGCGGCGAACACCGCCAGACTTAGTAAATCAGTCATCTAACTTGTCAAGCGTTTTCCCATTTAAAGTGACTTACTTACTGTACATCACTTTTGTTCTAAAAGGACGTGGGTTTGTTCCCAAATACAAAGGATCTAGTTGGGAGTTCTGCAGTGCTTAGCGAGACACCAACAGATAGATGATAGATAACGGGGATAGAATATTATAGGATGACCTATCCATAAAATAAAACAGGTGGATACACAGGGTTTTTTGTCAGTGATCAATCTAAATAGAAGATACTAAGAGCATGATAGTTTCCATGTCAGCCATTAGTTGAACATAACAATCTAACACCCTGTTTAGTTACAAGTGGCTTTGTAATATCAATATAGTGGTATATTAGATTTTCTAAAAATAAATAAATTGAGACACTGTTAATGGATAAAGTAACTAGACAAGTGTGTCTGTTTTGGGCCAATCCAGCAAATCAAACGCCTGAGAAGTCAAGGCACTGTATCACATTGATCCAAAGATCCTGTAAAAATCAAATATATATCGGCCCTGCTCATTGATTTGTAACATTTGCAAAAAATATCCTTACAGCTCCCCTCATTCACAGCAGCTACATGTTGGTTTGTGTCGACACTCGGTGGCGGTGGAGGTGTCGGTGTCACGTGAAAAAGGCAAGTTTATTTTTGTATAGCACATATCAACAACAAGGCATTTCAAAGTGCTTTACATAAAGCACAAAAGCAACACAGGGCGATACAAAATTATATTTTAAATACAATTAAAAAACAAAACAAAAACAAAAGTTTTTTAAGAAATGCATCAGTTCGTAAATCCCTAATTTACCAGCTCTTCTCACTAATTTTGGTCGCCTCATTTTCTAAGTGGCTGAACCAAATTTCATTAACATTTTGGGTGATTTTAGGCGCATTGACGGAGATTCAACATGACCTAAAATAACACCTTGGCTCACCGGCCCTGCACAGAATGATTGAGTGGATAATATGAACATGAACTTCCCTTTAAACCCATATCATTCTAATTCTAATACACTCTAAAAGACTGCAGCCTCTCCTCCCCAGCGGAGGAGTTTCTTCACGGGTGGCGTCGTCTCTCAGTGTCTGCCTCCCTCCTCCCCCTCAGTCTGACATTGGCTGGTATCTCTCAAAACAGACGTGGGCCCCGGGCCAAAACATTCCTGCCCGCGCTGTGTTTCCTGACCAGGACGCTGAAGCAGATCTTCAACAGAAACACGAGGTTGTGAAATGTAGGGTCGTGATGGAATGCACGCCAAACAGAAGTATAAGATATCAGGCCGGTAACAGGCCAGAGCCAGTGTGAGTTTCAGAGTTTCCCCATGTCAAACATGACAGCCACTTGTTTTTTTCTAGTGTTTCACTGAGACAGTTCACAGATCTCTGTACTGGCTTATTTTCCAGCAAGCTAGGTTGAAACTGGGCTGCTTTCGGTTGAAAAACTGCTGCATCTACCACTTTAAAAGGTGTGTGTAACATTAAAATATCCCAAAAAAACGGCCAGACTCATGTTACGTCGGGATACGTCAGAGAGCGAGGAAGGAAGTCGGCGAACGTGACTACACGTAACGGGAATAAAACTTCAATGCACGACCTCGCGACCCGTGAACACGATTTCTGCCTGAGTCGCGTCAGACACACGTTCCTCAGCAATGGTGGCTGTTTAACAGTGAAGACGGCAGAAGTTACATAACTGTGTGTAAAACCTTTTCAAAATCCTTCATTTGTTTTGGAGTTATGTTTTTTTTTATTTTTTTTTATTTGGTCTTTTTTGTTTCGCCAGGATGTTCTCTTGAGATCAACCCTTCGCTGGACACAGTCAATGCCAAAAAAGGGCGGCACAGTTTTCACAACAATAAACATCATAATTAATAAAATACAGTACAAAATAGAAATATCAGAAGTCATGATAAACTTTAAACGAGAAAGAATAAGGCTGGTTGCTGCACAAGCATGAACACATATTGAGCTTCTACCACCTACTGTTCCACCTGCAGTAGGTATTATTATATACTGTAGGACTTTGTACTAAAAACTATTGGATGCATTGCCATGAAATGTAGCACAGGTATTCATGGTGTCAAGACACTGAACTCTACCGACTTTGGTGATAATCCGACTTTTCCTCTAGCGCCATCACCGGGTCAAACCTTGACTAAATGCCTGCAAAACTAATTACATTCCCATCAGCCTCAGCTGTCCTTCATCCGAGGGTGCTAACAACGCTAAACTAATACGGTGAACATGGCAAACGCGAAAGAAGTTGAACGCCAGCACGTTAACACCGTTTGCACGCAGATGTTGCCATGTTAGCTCACCACGGCGCCTAAGCACAGCCTCGCAGAGCGGCAAGCGTGGCTCTAGAGACTCTTGAGTCTTGTTTGTGTGCAAACTCGTCGCAATGGTCTAACAATTTGGATTTAGGTGGAGTTATAAGTTTGAATTTGGTTTTAGAAAAATCTTTCCTTGAAACCCGCTTTACTGTAACGGCCGTGTTACAGGCGAATTGCTGGCTCCTGAACAGCCAGCACTAGTTTTTGGCAGCAAAAATGTTTGTGTTGCATTTTTGACCTGAATCCTTCATCTCGCCACCTTGTGACCAGCTGCGAGCTGTCGTGGTGTACACGTCCCGTTGATTCTCCTTTCCCAGCAGCCCCGGCGGCTCTGCGGGCCCAGCCATTTACAGCCCAAACACTAGATTACAGCAAGGACACCGGGGCAGGACAATAACTCCTCCCCTGCGTCTCAAATCCCCCTTTTTATAATCCCAGAGGAAATCTCCTCCGCAGCACAAGGTGGAGTGTGTTTGCATGTGTGGTCATAGTAGGACGAGGAGGTGGGGGGGGGGCAGCAGCTCTTCACTCATGGAGGCCCCAGATTCCTCAGAGCGCTCGTCTCTGCCAGACCGGTGGGAGCTGTGGTGTCAAAGTTTGTCTTTTTTTTTTTCTGTCCTGAAGTGTTTCTGAAGGGGCCGGCTGTGGAGAGGTGAAGTGGAAGTGCCCTTTTGGAACCAGAACTGGTGTAGAGCACAAAGAGAACTCTAAACTATTTGCGGTAGTTGGTAAGTTACCATGTTTTATTGTCACGTTTTGTTGCTCCACTTCACTTCATTTCATTAGGGGAGACACCCAAGCAAGCCGCCTTAAGGTCTCCTTATCCTTTTTGTCTGCTGTTGAGCTTTTAAAGGTTTATTTTACATAACACAAGTGAAAAAGAATGTGTCAGTCCAGATATTTTAATAACCGCCCCAAAGATTGGTGTATTTTCTCTGTCAGTCAATCAAAACTTATGTCTTGTTTGGTTCCGAGCGGGAGCCCAAAACCCAAAGATATTGAAGATTATAAAGGTGAGAGAGAGAGAGAGAAGAAAAAAAGGAGCAAATCCTCACTTTTGAGAAGCCAGAACCAGAGAACCTGTGGTTGATTCTTTTTCTGTTGATCCGCTAATCGTTTCTGTTCTACCTGGGATATTACGGATACAGATTATTCAAATATTGCATCAGAATTATCAGACACCAAATGGAAGCTTTATCGACCCTACAGATGTACGTAAGTACCGACCGGGTCAGCGGTGTTTCAGTGTCATGTTTTAGTTCTCCTCTTGAATGAACTCCTTAGTTTGGCTCATATATCCTGGGACAGAACGGTGGCGTCTCCTCCCCTTTGGAATATCTGTGACAGACCAGCTGTATCCCCTGACAATAGCCCTTCGGCTCTTTAGTGACATTTGCATTTCCATCG
Source organism: Coreoperca whiteheadi (assembly GCA_011952105.1). Lineage (NCBI taxonomy): Eukaryota > Metazoa > Chordata > Actinopteri > Centrarchiformes > Sinipercidae > Coreoperca > Coreoperca whiteheadi. Next base: position 2,389,190 of record CM022483.1, read on the forward strand.
TGCAGGAGTTTGTTTGGAGGCAACGCGACTCTCACTCTGTGTGTCACATCGGGCAGAGGGAGGGAGGGTTTGTAAGTTCAAGTAACCGCTTGGGACATTTGCGAATAAACACCGATGTCCACTTCATTAAAGACCTCATTCGCTGTTCCATTCGTCCGCTGTTGGAGCCTTTTCCTACATTTCTGGTTTGTTTGGGATATACAAAAGATAAAGGGCTGTGTAGATACTCTGCTTTGGTTTATAGCCAGAGAAATGAGTGGGAGGGCCTTCAGTCCCGACAAGGTGCATTCAAGCTACAAAGGTTTGAAAATCATGGATGTCTGCAGAAATGTTTGCCTGTTCATGAGTTCCAGACACTTTAATTTGTGCAGTTTAATCCTGCTATGGTTACTGTAATGGTAAACTGATGCTAATTTTTTTTTCTAAACGTGCTGAAAATCAAACAAACCTGACCTCCAGAAAAGAAACTCAAACTTCAAGAGCTGTTTTTTTTTTTTTTAAATTAAACTATTTTTAGTTCCCACTTTAAACTGTATGTTGACCTAGTAGAAACGCTCTCAAAATCTCCTAGAAAGGAACTGATGTGGAACTGAACCTTGATAGGAAGGTTCGTGGAGAGCATTATGTAACCTGGAACGAACTAAAGGGAAAATGATGACCGTGCTCGTTTGGTACACCTCCAGCTAATGAGTTAGTTAGTTAGTCAGGGACAGCAGGTCAGCTGAGCGCGCAAAAATGTAAGAATCTTACCATTTGCAGAAGCAATGATAGCTGGACTGACAGTATAAGAGGGTCAGACATCAAACTGCATCAACAGATAACCCAAAAGGAGGAAGGTGCCAGTCTCACCTTACAAATGAACTCTGTAACATTTGACCTATTCAGCTGCTTATCTTTTCTCCTCAGTGACTTAAAACGGCGAAATAAACTTAGATCATCAACGTTACAAGCAGTTACTGGGTGTATTGGAGGACTTTGACCGTTGCTGTGTTTTCTTTCTCTCCCTTCCTTTCCCCCAGTAATTTGATGCGTTCCTTTGCTTCTTTTGCCTTGATCTTTTTCTGTTTTATTGTAATTATGGAAAACTCTTAATATCAAAACAACACATCAGGAAATCAACACCTCGACGGGATTAGTACAGAATATCCGCATTGTCCCCCGAGGGATTACTCGCAACAAACCAGCGACAGTAAAGAAATCAGAGCCGGGTGTAGTATTGTTAGAAAGTCAGAAGGACGGCGTCACACTTTCTTTAATCCACTGCAGCGACTGGGAAACTCTCCGACTCCTGGGAGATGGCGAACATATATAGTCCCACTTGAATCGAGGGTAAGGCCTCCCTGCATTCCTTTGCTGAAAGAATGCAGCGTCTCCGTCACGGCCTGGCAGGGGCGAAGTTTCAATCAAGGCGACCGAAGTCTCATTTGGATGAGATATTTCACTTCGGTCTGACATTTGAACTTGGGAACTTGGAAAACAATCTCCCCCAAACATCGGCATTTTAGATTTTAAAGAAGACAGCATTTTAAGAGATTTAAAAAGGATGGTCCTTCTAAGTGCCTTTATTTTTATTTTGTACCATTGATGACTTATTTTCATTGTGAACCTTGAGCTGCACGTTAAAAGGAGCGGATGGTTGTGGTCTAATGTTTCTAAAAGCCAAGCAGCTAAGCTCCATCTGGGCCATATGGCTGTGACGGATCTGTCTCCCGCTCCTGTTGTAAAAGCCCTTCACAATAAGAGGGGGGGGGGGGTCACAGGTTCCACCCACAATATGAAGTTTCCTTGGGCATGGCCCTAAACACCTGCCCGAAGACATCATTCTGGGTGAAAGTCCCTTCCATGATTTGGTCCGAAATGCATTCACATTTCACCATTTAAAAACACCGATTGTCTTAATGAGGCAGCTTATTTCAGTTTGACATTTAATTTCAAGCAGGTGGTCCACCCCCCTGGTAGTGTTTTTGGAGAGATGGGCGGCAGAGTTGCACTGCATGAGGATTGGAAGTCTAGTTTGAAATAAAAATGGATAAATACTTTGGGGCAAAAACCTGGTGGGAGGTTGGTTATTATTTTAGGCTTAAAATGAGGCAGTTTTATTTGGTGCAGCTGTACTAACTTACGTTAGACTAGTGTAATAGCAAAACTAAGACTGGCCTAACTCTCTCTAACTAGCTCTCACACTCTCTGCTTTCCTAATTCTGCTTAAGAAAGGAGAAACATTCTATTTTATGTGTTATTCTGGGTCTTGTCGTCTCTTTTGTTAATGTTTCATGCCGGCCTGTCCTCCTCCTCCTCTTCTTTTTTTCTCCTTCCTCCACTCGCCGCCCTCCATTCAGGGCTAAAATGGTTGATGTTGTATCACCACGCACAATGCCGTCAGAAACCGAGGTTCATGTGGCGAGGAGCTTTCTCACCAAGATTTTGCGAAGCTCTATGAGGTACCATCAGTCAGCCACGTCCCGTTGTGTTTGCTGGTAGTTTTTGGTGAACCTAAGTGATCTTTGGTCATCGAGTTTGTATATTGTCCTTTGTGTTCCTTTTGTAGTGTTTCGCACTGTGTATTACCCTAAGTCTGGTGCTAGTTGTCCAAACCAAATATTCTTTAGTTGTAATTTGTACGTTTTGTGTTCATTCATTTTTCTCTGGTTTAATATGTTGTGTGAAATTAGGGTGTATGATCTATTGAACATGTGTAATTCTGCTTTCCTCTCCAGGAAAAACCGCTTCAGGCAAGGGTATGTGCAGGTTTGGTGTGAGCGCAGTAATGTACAGCAATTAGTTTATCTTTCTAGGATTCTTACCACGGTATGGATACTATTATAAGAAGGTATGAGAAATTTATTTCATTTCCAGGGCAGAAGACTTTGCACACAAGTATCTAGAAGAATATTTAATAAGGTCCTAATACATGCATGACTGCAACTGAAGTCCAGTTCACAGTCCTACTGCCAAACTTTTGATGGCCCATACTAAACAACAAACCAAGTGCAAATCCTGTGATGAAATTCATCCTTTTAGAAAAGTGAAATGCAAATTGTGTAGAGACCATCCTTACTCAAAGACTGGAAGGAGTTTGTCCGTCATGTTGTTAGTGGATTTTTATTGGGTAATAATACTTGTGTCAAAGATGCCAGAATATCAAATTCAAATTTGATATTGGCCAATAGTTTCTCAAATACTCAATAGTGAGTTTGGATCCTTATTGAAAAGATTCCCTATTGGCTTACCATTGATATATATCTATTTTGTATTTTGTGATCTGACTCTTCATCTGCAAATGTTGCTTTGGTTGTTTGGAGATGTAATCTCCTTGGCAAGCAACCCAGTGTTAAACTATTGCACTTGCAAAATCCTGCCATCTGTCTTGACATGAAAGATTTTGAAAATCGCAAATAAGCTGAAATGTCAAATGCTCATTTTGCGATTGTGTAAAGCATTTTGCTGCCTCTTTTTGCCTTGCAGGAAGAATGATCCAGGCTCGCAGCCCCAATCGTGGAACTCATCCAAGCTGACAGAAGAGGAGTCAGAGCCCGCTAGCAGAGAGGCCACCCCAGCACCTGTCTGGCAGACAAAACATGAAGCAAGGTGAGTCTTTTAGCTTCTCTCTGTGTTAGACAGTGCAGAAAATAAATGTTATTCATTCATTAGCCACAAGCCTGATCAGATGGTGCTGGTGTGTGTGTGTGTGTGTGTGTGTGTGAAGGCTATTCTTATTATTTAAAGAATTATTTTAAGTCTATTCAAGCATAAAGTAACAAAGGTAGCATCACGACGTAGCCTAACGATAATTCATCTAATTGAAGCGTTAATTTTGTTCTGATGTTAAACACCAGGCCAAAAGACTCGTCCACTCAAGGGGACCAGGACACCCAGCATCAGCTAACCAGCCGGTTCAGCTCAGTAAACAACATGGAGAGACTGGAGCATCCCTCTCATCCCTACCCACCAGGTCATCTCTCCCAAACTAAATACATCAGCAACACTGAGCCGCTATGTGGACCAGGAGGCAAAAGAGACTCTGGGTTCAGCTGTTTCTCTAGTGGCTCCAGCCCTCCTGTTCATGACCCCAGCACATGTGGAAGGAAGGGTACCAGCACTGAAAACATTTTCTTCAAGGGCATTCGGAGTGAAGGGCCTCAGCAGGCAGAGCAGCCCAGGTACCTGCAGCCGACGCTGGGGAACGGAGGCCGGGAGGGGTCACGGGCCGATGAACAGCCTGCCTCTCGGGTCTCCTTTGCAGGGAGACCCAGCATTGGCCCAGTGTGGCAGGTACCAGAGAAAAAGAAATCCCAGCCTCCTCCTCCCCCACCACCTCCCCTGCGCAGTGACAGTTTTGCTGCCACAAAGGTATTCCCTTACTCTGAAGGGCCTAGTGGTCCAGCAAAGAGCAAAGGCAGGTCAACTGAAAAACCGACAGAAAATAATGATCAGAATGGCCTCAGATGTCAGCAGGAGAAAACCACAGAGGCCAGACGTAGCTTCAACCCTCTGCCCACCAAAGACTTCCTCCATCCCAACATGGCAGCTGACCACAACCACAATCAGCTGCGCCCCAACAAACTCTTCTCCCTATCCAGCAATGACGTCAGACAGTCTCATTCCACCCAACGACCAGCACACCAGAGGCAATACAGTGACGAAAGCTCCCTCTACCTGCAGACCAGGTCAGCTCCTCCCACCAAGATTCAAAGTGTAGGAAGCTACTACCGCAGCCTCCAGGATCTGCCCGCAAACGCCTTCAGCCGCAAACATATCCGGCACTCCACAGCATCCATGGCAAGTTCTGCTGCAAACCCAAACCTGGAGAATGGGGGGCACAACAGATACTACAGCCTGGCAAGCAAGCATTTGGTTCAGACTGCTGGGCTCCATGCCAGGCCGGGCAAAACAGAGGGTTGGAGGGGGGAAACAGAGAAACCCAACCAGGTAAACAGCAATGAACCAGGCTTCCCAACTTCCTTGAAGACAAACATTAAGGCAAAGTACTCTCTACCTCAGTCCCAGTTGCCTTACAGTGAAAATAAGGAGCACAATGGCCATTCTCCTCTGGGGAATGGTCTACCTTATGACCACCAAACACCTGAACATTCAGTTCAAAGCCGCAGCCCAGAGGATTCTGCAAAGAGAGGTGAAGGACACTCTAATGACATGAAAAGACACTTCTCGACACATCAAAGTAACGATCATAAGGTCGGTCTTTCAAGGCACCAAGACCCATGGGTGCCTCAAGAAGATCACCGAATATCTCCCTTGAAAACCCCCTTTCTCCACTCCCTGGCCCAGGAGAGTAGGACTCCTGCAGCTATGACCACGGGTGTCATGTCCACCCAGGTTGCTGGTGAGCCCATTGCCGTCAGCATTGGAAAGTCAAATCGGCGCAGCGACCGTTATGCCACCACCCTCCGAAATGAGATCCAGGAGAAGCGAGCCCAGCTGCAAAAGAGCCGCAGCGCTGCAACCCTGACATGCGATGATGAGGAGGCAGAAGAGTGGAGATCCACAAAGACTTCTACGTCTTATGGTGTCTCCTTCTCTAACACCTACAAGGACCACCTAAAAGAGGCGCAGGCCAGAGTCCTCCAGGCTACCTCCTTCCAAAGACGAGACCTTGGGCCAGAGGCGCCGGTAGTTAAAACCTCCAATGGACGCATTAGAGGACGTAAGCGCTTCCCCCTGGCAAAGAAGATGCACTCCTTCTCAGAGCCTGACAAGATAGACAAAGTGGGAGTGGAGGGAGAACCTCAAACAGGGTCTTTCATAGAGAGGAGGAAGTTCTTTGAGGCCAAACCGGCATTTTCCAGGCCTGTGCTGAAGTCCAGTCAGAGTACAAACTTGAACGCAGACCTTGGTGAGACAGGCAAACCCAAAGAGGTAACTCCCTCTGAAGGACCGGTGGGGGCTCACCCATCCACAGAACCCAACCACCTCCGCCCTGGACATAAACAGGTTTCACTAGAGCAGCAGAGGCTTGGGACCTTCGCTGAGTATCAGGCCACGTGGAGCAAACAGAAGAAGTCATCAGAGGCCAAGACGCAAGGGAGGTATCACTCAGCGGAGAACATCTTGGATGCAGATGCCGAGGAGAAAGCTGTGTGCATCCACGAGAGATCCCGATCTTCTCCCTCTGCAGACTTCTATACACAGGTGAGAAGCCCAGAATATGTAGATATTGAATGATTTAGAGAAGTCTATTTTGTGTGGCAGATGACCTACCGAGTCTGTTCAAGTGCCTATTTGACAAGAGTTATTCCAACATGAGTAATGATTGACCTTTTAGTAATGAAGAACTCATAAATGGATTAGCAGAGGTAAGCAAAGGAGGCCCTTTATCTTTCTTTTGCAGAATGTTCCTTCACCATGGAGAGACCCTCACAGCCAGCAGAGCAGTTACACCACCAGGTGAGAAGATTGCACATATAGAAGATGACACAGTTCGATAACACAGAAGACAATAGAGACTAATAAATGATCAAATCCACTCAGTCCAAGAATTACAACAAACTAAAAAGGAGGCAACCAAAAGAAACTGTAAATTGGACAGTGAAATAAACAAATTAGCAATTCTTTACTCATCACTCTTGCTGTATTACATTTAATGCTCAGTGAGTGTTTGGCCAAAGGGTTAACTAATACAAATATCCAACGACTTGAAGGGGAGCAGGATGGCACAGTGTTTTCCAAATCAAAGAAAGGTCAAACTGTTGATCGCTGCACTTTCCAAAGCGTCCATCAGAACGACTACCTGCTCACGCCGACCTGTCGATTGCTCCGGCATGTCCGCCAAAAAGAAATGCTTGTGAAGTTGCACGGTAGATTTCAGGGCAGAGAGAGAACATGTCTCAGTTTCTCATTTCAGGATTCCTGAGCTGAACCTCACCTCGTGTTGTTGGAGCTCATATTGATGTGAACAGCATCTCCTGGACTCCTGTAGCAAAACTACACACAGATTCACAAAAGTGTGGTTTACGGCGGGTGGAGAGTTTATCATTTAATCATTTAAGCTGGTGTTGAAAATGAACACATTCTTGGCTAAATGGTGAAATTAATCTTCAGCATTTGCGTCTTTGTTGACATGCTGCCTTGTGCCCAAGGTGAGACATAAACACCTTTCAGGAAATACGACATTCAACTAAAAGTGTTACTTCGTGCACCTCTTTAGTGGGTGGTATTTGAACAAGTTTACAACCACTACGGTCTTTGGCGATTTGTGCAGTTTTGCTTTACATTCCCCATTAACCGAAACCCACACTTTATATACATTTACTTATTTTATGCCCATTTCACCTTAATCTGAGGATTACAAGTTTAAGAGATAAACTAGTACATTCCACCCTAAAAACATCAAAGTGAAGCCCTAAGCATTGCTTATGCTTCTCAGTTTGCCCATACGTGAATGATTACGTGTTTTACCTAGTTAATGTAAGGTTTATCTAAGTGGCCTGTGTGTTAGTCTTTCAAATTAAGGGAAAGTTGAAGCATTAAATTTCAATATTCAAAAGAGCCTAAACCTAGTTTCTGCAGTCGTACCTCAGTCTATATTCAAGCCAGAGAGATGCTGCAGGAGGATGATTAGTTTAGAGAAGCTATCAGATCAGAAGTTATCTGATTTATAAATGAAGGGAAACAATATTTCCATTAGGTCTGGATCAAAACTTTCCTTTTTAAAAATCCAGTTTGTCTCCAGTTTATTTTAAACAACTGGCTGCTAATGTAATCGTATCATTCCATGTATGGTAGAGAATTGTATCCTGGAAAAAACTCTGCCACTAATAACAATTACAACATTTATGTAGATAAAGTTTTTCTTTTAAGTCAGATGCTGCGCCTATCTCTGTCTCTGCTCGTGTGCAACCCAACCTCTGTGTTTGGTTTTTCCCACTTGCGGCTCAGGTTTCCTGAAGTGTAACATACACTCACTGTGAACAGGCCACACACCTCTAAAGCCCTTGAAGTCAACAGGCGGATTATCCACTAACGTGGTTCAAATAAACCAATCAGACAACATGTTAGTGGAGTAAACATGGCGGTGCTTTAGCCAAGTAAACCTCTTGTGAACTTTGCACATCGGTCTTCCAAAATGAGCTACTGGACTTTCTATCAAAAACATACCAGCAGAATTGCAGAATAAAAATCGTATGTTGTTTGTTTTTTTTTAAGATGTACTAAAACCACCAGAGTTACAGGCTTGTTTTTCTACAACGAGCTGTGGTTCAACCAGCCAGAAAACTACTTCTGACTCATGCTGTCTTGTTGGAGTTTGAGCTGATGCCCAATTTCTTCCCGGTACTACTGAAAATCATACGGACATAAACATATGGACCGCATCCATGCGTACCAGTGCGTAAACAAAGTTTTCCAAACTTTTCTCCTTCGGAACTTGTAATACATCTTCATATTTATTTTCAGAGATGTTTTATATGGAAAACATCTTTGAAAGTTCTTCTATACTGATATTATATATTGAAAAAGGTACAGACGTCTTGCAAAAATACAAAAAGTACACTTAACGTACAGTGAACTGTTATACGCGAGGGGTAGGAACATTTCATAAAACAATTCTAAACAGAAATATAGTTAGTTTTAACAACTTTATATAGAAAGACAAATTGATTAATGCTTGTAAAGAAGGTAAAATTAGACTTTGCCCTCAGGCACTGATGAAGTTTGATTTATTTTGACCTGTAGAGGAAAAACTGAGAGCACGCTGCGATACCAGCCCGACCACAGCCCACAGTCGGCCCCGTCAGTCCCCAGAAACGAGGGCCCGGTCCCAGGCCTCACTGACCACAGGACCAAACCAGACGATGCCAGTCCCTCCCCCACCACACACTCCTCGAGCCCTTGCAGCCTCAGCCCCAAACCTGGCTCCCAGCACCCATCCCAGCTTCCACAAACCAAGGGCCTCCTGGCGCCGCCCAGGCCCCATTTAGGCCCCAAAACCACATCCTCCTCCCAGGAATTCCTCGCTGGCGCCCAGGCAGCGCTCCAGCCTCTGTCCGGCTCCAGCTCTGACACCCAGCCCCATGCTGCTGCCCAGAACTCCTCCGCCCCGGCCGGCTCCCCTCACCTCGGCGGGACGTCCGGGACAGACACGAGCAGAGAAGGTGCAGACAGCGAGGAGGAGAAGGAGCGGCCGCGGCCACCTTCCTCTTCGTCCCTGCTCACCTCCCGGCCGGCCGCTCTGTCCCGTCCCGCAGACCGAGCGCGGTCTCCCTCGCCACAGTTTGCACCGCTGAGACTGACCGACAAGCCGCCGGCCGTGTTCGTGCAGGATGACTCATGCAGGTAAGCAGCTTAGCCAAGGTGCTTCTCGAAAAGCTTTCCCCTCCTGTTCTAGTAGAGGAGGCTTTAAATAACAACTTCAAGTAAACAAGCTGAAGAAAAAAAGGCAAGTCAGGCATGCGATAAACATATGATAAATGGTTATACTTATATGACAGACTTCAAGTAACACTTGTGGTGGGATTGACCTCAAAATAGTGCAAAAAGTGTCAAAGGAATTCATTTAAGAAAACCATCCTTGTCAGCTGCTGAAAATGTAAAATGTGCCCACAGAGAGGAAGACTGGAGTTCGATTGTGCGTGTAGCTGATTTCCTCAGCGGCCTGAGACAAATCGACCACATGGCTGCCGTGACCTTTGGTTTCCATCCGCAGTTCTACCGTCCGACCCATCCCTTTAATTAGAAACGCTCGACTGCGTAGCTGTGATGTTCATTCAAAACTGCATTTCCACACTCCGCCATCTGCGCTTCATTCTTAGGCCGGATGTTTTGTTGTTTTTGGTTTTTTTTAACTGTCCAGTTAAAAGACAATGTGTTCCCAAAATTGAAAACTGTGCGAGTGCATATTTTTGATTTTGTTGTGCAATTTGTAAAAAGTTCTACGAGACCTTCGACTGAAGTCAGTTTTCTTGAGTCTTTTAAGGTTAAGGTGAATAACAAAGCATCCCCCCCGCCCTCCAAAACAAAACACCTAATAGTTGCAATGTGTTTGGGTAATAATTATCTTTGCATTTGTGCCTTTTCTTCTTTTTTTTGTCGCTGTTTTGCAGATTACAGATTAGAAAAACATGCATCCTCAGCTCCTCAGTTAATAATTATAAGAATAATATAAGTAATAAAACAAATGTTTAAATGGTACTTCCAATAATAGACACATCAGACAAGGTTCTTAAGGTAATTAAACAGCCAGATGTTGTTATCACATCACTCCACCTGTCCTCAGTCCTTTGCATGTTTAGTGTCGGTAGTTTTCTGAGTGTTTGAGATTAACAGATGAATATTTTCATGCTTTGATATTGAGATCTGTTTCCTGTGCAGGTCAGAAAAAGATTTGAAGCACCCAGCAGAGATGGACGTGAACAGTCCGGTGAGGAAAGTCCCCGTGAGGATCGTCGTCGCTGAGAGCAGCTCGGAGCGAGAGGGCAGGGCCTACCTGCCTCAGAGCAGCGAGACCTGCGGCGTCTCTGAACCGCCGGCGCGCGTCCCCTCCCTGGGCGCCGCGGAGCGCCCGGCCCCATCCCCGTTCAGCGCCTACACCCGCCAGGCCGCTCAGGACCCGGCTCCGGGTCCAGTGTCGGTTCAGGAGTCAGTCCCCGGGTGGAGTTCAGCAGGCGCTCGGCGCTCGGAGGAGGACGCCAAGAGAGAGGAGCTGGCCCGGGACATTATGGGTAAAGACAAGTCCCTGGTGGACATCTTGGACCAGAGCGGCAGGATGACCACCATGGACCTGATGGAAGGGCTCTTCCCCACAGATGAGCAGATCCTGGAGGGGGCCCTCGAGCGCAGGAGGGCCTCGGCCGGCTCCAGGCCGCTCACGTCATCCCCCAGGAGCACGGACAGGTGAGACACTTTATTAGTACAGCAGCGTGTTCAGCGTTAAAGACGCTCAACTCTCTCCAGAGAACACTGGTTTAAAGGTTTTATTACATTTCAGCTGCTTGTCTCTTTTTATTGCTGCAGCATTTGCACCTTCAGAAACACAGCAGCAAAAAAGTCAGTTAACTTCTTTTTCTAACTGTTAAAAATCTATATAGTCAGAAAATACAACTGTATACATGAAAATATAAATGCACAGTAAGGGTGAAAGGAAAAACGAATCATCTATGACAATTATATAAAAGGAAAAACCAGGGAATTGACGAATTAAATTAATAAATAAACCGATTTTAAGCGTTGGACTAGTAAAAGTCTTAAAGCCTTTTAAATAACAGTCCAGAAATGAGTGAGCCGAGGGTTTGATATTTGTTTTCCAGTCCAGCCTGCTCAACCTTCACTCAGCCTGCCCTCTGCTGGACAGATATCTCGTTACAGTTTGTCGACCTGCTCTAATGTTGCTTGGTTTATAAAAGCAATTACATTTGACCCAGAATACTTTAGACTATTTTTCTGTGTATTCGGGCTATTGCTGGTGACTTTTTTTTTTTAAAAGAACTTGTTGTAAAACTTTTATTTTCCTGTCGGTAATATTCCCAAATGTCTCCCTTATCTTTAATGATTGTCATAACAAATGGCATTAAAAATATTGGGGGGAATGGATTTAAAATAGATCACGCGCATATGAGACAGCGTGGGGAGAGGGACTCGCCAGTGTTGAAGATGGTTTTTATCCCGGGTCTCCGTTGGGGGGGGGGGGGCACAAATAAAGATGTCAAAGGGAAAAATGTGTCAGGACCTCTGCCTCAGCTGTGTGTGTTTACCCGTGTGTGTGTGTGTGTTGTCAGGAGGGACGAGGAGGACGCGTCTGTGTCAGCAGCAGCCTCCCTGGTGCCCAGCTCCTCCTATTACAACACATCGGCTCCCAAAGCCGAGCTCCTCATCAAGATGAAAGACATGCAGGAGCAGCTGGAGGAGCAGGACTCTGAAGACGAACTGGACGTCGACCTCGCCAGTAAAAAGGTAACTGAGAGACAGTTATGTTTTATAACACTTGCAGTCAATCAGCCTCCATCAGTCCATCTCAACAGTATTTAGGAAGAGGTTTTAATAGTCTGTCTGTGGACGTTTGCTTTGAGGGGGAAAACGTTCTCCCTTCTTGTTCTAATGCTCCGTGTGTGTGTTTCACTCCGTTTGTCTTCTCCATGCTCTCCAGCAAGAGCTGATCTCCAGCCTGGCGGGGAAGCTGGAGGTGCTGCGGCAGGCGCGGCGCAGCCTGCAGGAGGACGTGGAGGACAACGAGGCTCTGGGCCGCGAGGTGGAGGCCACCGCGCAGCGCCTCTGTCAGCCCAACCAGCTCGACAAGTTCCGCATGTTCGTGGGCGACCTGGACAAGGTGGTGAGCCTGCTGCTGTCGCTGTCGGGGCGGCTCGCCCGGGTGGAGAACGCTCTCAACGGCCTGGAGGACGAAGCGCCGCCAGAGGAGAAGGTAAAGCGGCCTTGGTGACTTGAGGGCAGCGAGAAAGGCTTTCATCTGTTCAAATAACGCATAAATCCATACTGTCCCCCTGAATAATGACTCCTATCCGTCCTTCATCAGAGGACCCTGACTGAGAAGCGCAAGCTGCTGATGCGGCAGCACGAGGACGCCAAGGAGCTGAAGGAGAACCTGGACCGTCGGGAGCGGCTGGTTTCTGGCATCATGGAGGCCCACCTGGACGCGGAGAGCCTGGACGACTACCGCCACTTTGTGAAGATGAAGTCGGCCCTCATCATCGAGCAGCGCAAACTAGAGGACAAGATCAAGCTGGGCGAGGAGCAGCTGCAGTGCCTGGTGGACAGTCTGCCGCTGGAGCAGAGGCCGCTGCTCTGATGCTGTTCACCCAAGCAAGAAAAAAAAGGAATAAAGCATCTGGGTTTGCAGGGGAAAGTACTGGATCGAGACTGGGGCACCAGGACGTGGCTGCCACGTGTAGCATTTTAACGTTAATGTCATTGTTAAATTGTGTCTTGAGTTCATGGCTGCACTTCCCAAGTGTTTTTGACCAAACGGTTCTTGGAACTAAGGAGCCTCAGGAGCTAAATCAGGAACTAGAGACCCGCCAATTAGAGCGATAATTGAGTTAATTGAATTAACTGATTCACGGCTGTGAGGTTTTTAATAGATATTGCACCTGAAGATACAACTAACAAGGCACACACGAGGCATCGGAGCATGTGGTTTCCAAGCTGGAAACATCTGGAAGCCTCTGCTTTTAAAGGCAGCTGCGTAAATCCTGCGCATCAGCTGTCCGACTGCGTCAAATCAAAGTTTGGCTAAAGACTTGCGCTTTGACCGAAGCAGCAACAAATACGGCACGAGCAGCTTAAGAATCAACTGTTTGTGTTTAACACCGATTCAGTTCAAGACCAGGAGAGTCCACTAAGTTAGAACTAAACTGTGCTGTGAATCCAGCAGATTTCAATTAAATAGAGACGGTTAGAAGTGGAACGTGGTCCCAAAGTCAAGGTATTTATGATTTACTAATGTTTCAGACACAACTCACAGCACCCTTTTAAAAAGCTTATATTACCTAAAAACATTTATGTATGGAGTATCAAACACAATCAATGCTAAGAGTGACCAGCATTTTAATTCTCTGGGCCTGTTTTTTTTTGTTTGTTTTTTTAAAAACACCGTTGACTCCAAGTTGAGCCTTCATTCTCCAGCAAAGTGGAGTGGTTGATGCTTTTTTTTTTGTGTTTTGTTTTGAAAGCGTAAAACTATAATCCGAATCATCCTTTATTGTGTTTGCACCGCAACGCCCCCTGGAGACAAAGATGGGAAAGTGAAGCTACGTGGAACCAAATTATGTTCTCGACCATTACGTAAACACGTGTCTTCGGGGCGTCACTTATCTTACGGTGTTTCCGTGTGCCCCCTTTGCATTATGTGTGTGTCCGAATCGTTGAGCTGCTGTTTTACGGCCGGGTTTGTAATTAATTATCATCACCGCGTGTTTTAAGTTTTAAAGTCATGTTTTGTAGCAATTTATTGCACCCTTTTTGAAAAGCTCTATGGAGAAAAGGGGAGATGCTTCCCCAGTACTTTATTTTGACTCTTGACGTACTTTTTGTTTTTCTAAGGAAATGAAGAGTTTGATTCCAAAATGATATGAATCTGTTTTACGTTACAATCCAGATTTTAAAAGTGTTGTCATCCTGTCAACCATGATATTAAGTTTACTTTGCTTCGACAACAAGCCCTCTCTTCCTTTTGTGTAGTGTATTATTCTATAAGGGTAGATGTCACTTTTTACATAATATCTCATCGTGGAGTGAAACTCTTTAATTTATGCTAGAAAAAGAGGTGAATCTGAGAGCTTTATTCTTATGCAGACGATGCTGACTTGTTCCAGCAGTAAAGACGTTGCTCCTACGTCTATACGAAAATACACTGCTAATCTTCCCTGGATGGTTTTGTTGCCTGTAACCTCACAGGTTTCCATTCACGCTTTGTGCTTTTAGCTGAAGCTCCCAGCTTAAAGACTACGGGACAGTCTCATTACCACTGGACCCCTGACAGATGTTCCTTTTTCTGCTTTCTGGACTGAGGCGCAGCTGACGAGGTTTCTGAGGAGGTAAAACCGAAAGTTAGCACTTTACTCTCTGGTTTGGGCCATTCAGGGGACTCTTTACACATATATTTATTTGAAGACGGTGCCTACTGTAGCCTCCCACCACTGTGGACGGATGTGGGTGTGCCCCTGGGTACTGTGTACGGCCCACGCACACTTTATGTATGCAGCGCACTCATTAACCAGCTTTCAAATAAATAAAATAATTAAGCTGAGAGATCTAGTCTTTTTTTTATAAGTTAGTTTTATGTCATGTTACTGGAACAGATCACTTTATCAAGACTTTATCTAGTCATTCTGTCAGTAAGCCCTAAAAAGCCCTTTAAAGTAGCCTAAGTGACAAACTGCAGCCGCAGAACGTGCGAATACCCTCAATGTCATAATCCAAACAGTGTTACTTTACTCAGTTTGTAATTTTTTTGATGTAAACTATTTAATTTGCATCAGTAATTTCTGTCAGTAACAGACTAAAAGGGGCCTGTTTTACTTCTTTTTTTTTTTTTATTATGACAGAACAAAAAAGTTAAATGCTGATTTTTCTACTGATGTCTAAATATGCCCACAATTTAAGAAGAAAAAAAAGGGGTCTGATTGGGTCTTAAGGTTTCTGCAAGGTTTACCTGAAACAACATTTTGGGCTTCATTGTTTGTTTGCTGCTTTAGAGGCTTTTCTGCCCTGACTTGAATTAAGTGCTGGTAATTATTCACATTTGAAAATGATCATAATTGCAGAACAAAACGCTGTCCTTCAGTTTACAGTCCTGAGACTGATCCCATGTCGCAGCCTTTGAAACAGTAGTTACTGTTTGTGCTGTTTGTTTAGGTTTGGCAGGGCTGGAGCGGAAACAGACAGGCGGGGGAAGATTATCACCACATCTGGTAACAGAACAGTGCAGTTGAGGATGTGAAGTTCACTTTGTGACGAAACAATATAGAGATGATCACAATACTGACAACAACATTAGGGTCAGTTTAATTTCTTATTAAAGACATACATTGTGAACAAAGCACAAGCATGTCTATTTAACTGTCTGCTTGTACATATATACCTACTCTCACTAGGTCTTTCTTAATCATGTAAAGCACAGATGCAGAAGAAGTACAGACGTTTCCTGTTGTTTTACGAGCTCTGATGACGCGTTTTCATCCATTGCTCAACTTGCTGAAATAGCAAACATCGTCTCACACTTTTAGAGCCCCATGCTGGGACATTTCCTAGTGCTATTACCCGCCATTCTGGACTTTGACTGCACCTGATGGATAAAGGATCAGGATCCTACATATTTTATTTTGTCTTTTCAGGAGAGGAAAATCGATACCAATTTCCCTGCCAATCCCCTTTGGGAGCAGAACAACATGTCTGGATTCCTTTGGGACTCTGCCTTCACCACACAGAATGTTTTACACTTTTAGCCCAACTTCCATCTTACTTGGCCATGACTTCCATTTAAATGTAGCAGAAGCCAAGTCAAAACAGTAGCTTTTCAAAATAGCAGACATTATTACATATTTAGTTTTTCTTTGCTGCACATACAACGTTATCAACGTTATTCAGTAACGCGGATGTTTCTTTCACTGGGCCACATTGTTTCAGCAAACCTGCAAATCGTCCAGCAACAGGAAGAGGAAAAGCTCAATTATTTTAGGATCCTAGAAGACTTAGAAATACACCAGTTGGAACTGTAATAACTGCAATGTGATAAGTGGCGAAGCTCTATATGAAGGTTAACGCATGATCAGAAATCAGGGTACTCATGAAAACTAAATTCCAGTAACAATATCACCCTGCCTTTCCATCAGAGAGGCATTCTGTGCCAATATCCTGTCAATCATTTACACTTTCGTGACATGACAGGAAACTATATCTAGGTTACTGGTAGCAAGATGAAGAAATGTTGTGCTGCGTCCGGGAATAAATAAAAAAAAAAACCTTCCTGTTTTTCAGTCTGTTTTCCAGTTTCAGAGTTTGAAGAGGTGCTCTACAAAACAGCACTCAGGTACGTGTCAAAATCTGCAGTCTATAATGGACTCAAGTCATGTGGAACCTTTTCAAACCTGCTTCAATCTTATGTGCTCAGTCATGAAGTCAGCGTCATCAGCTTTGAATTAAATAAGTTAATTTGCAGGAGCCTGTAAGACACTGTGTTTTTCATTTGAAGTGATGAAACTGCTAAGAAAAATACTTGCAGGAGTGAGATCGCTGATGTTTCTGAACACGTTTGTCTCATTATTGACATATTGTGTCATCGTGGATTGCGGGGAAATGATAATGATAAGCGCAATTTCCTTTTTTTGTTCATTCCATCTTTTTAGATTCCCGTCAAGCTTCCTCTTAATGCTGCTTTCAGTAGCTGAATAATTAAGACATAATGGACAAGATTCAAGATATTTACATTAGAAAGATGTCGATAATTAATGATAAGATACTTATTATTGTACTTAATTTTCATTAGTTGTTTGGCACAGGTAATATCAGAACGTTATAGCCTAATAACGCACAGTTTATTCCCCTTTGTCTACCAAAAAAAAACTACAAAATAAATCATTTCAGGCGATGCTTTAAAAACCAAGAGAAAGAGACTAGACTATGGATCATGTTGTGCATTTTTCTTTGGCGGTTTATCAGCATTGCACTCGCGTACTTTTATGACAATCAAACAACAGAAGGCGATAAACAAACATGGACATAAACTGAGCATTCATAAGTCTTAGTCCTGAGGGTTAGCCTGAGTTTGTCCAAACGTCTAATGAAGCTTCACCTGCAGGCTACAGAAGTGTTTTCCCGCCATTGAGGCTCACGAGACTCGAGCTTTCCCACCATTTTCGAGACGTTTCTATCTATTTTCGGGAGGGTTTGCTTGATATTCTCTAATTCCCACCACAATGGGTGCCTTAGACACCTGTAGTTCAATCACACGTCAACAATGAAAGCTTTATAAAGCTATTGTATTGATACAAACACAATCCCTGTAGTTGTTTCTCATGATGATCGATAAACAACACGGTTAGCCTGTTTAGCAGGCTCAGCGCTACATTGTCAACCTTCAGCAGTCGAAGCTGTAGGCCGCTTCGTCAGCCTTTAGGTGTATTTCGAACTAAATGCTAGAGGTATGCTAATGTAAGCATTCAGTTTAAGAAATGTTCAGGCAGGGAAACGTAGCTACGGTACATTTCGAGCTAAAAGAACGAGACGTAAAGATTTTGAAGCTAAAAGAACGAGATATAAAGATCCCACACTTCCCCCACAAGCGCCTAACTACAACCACGGGGTGTTGAAATGGAGACGTTTGGGGTCAATAATTAACACTGAAGCGTGTCAACCATGCTAACATGATCGTGTTAGCACGGGCTCACGGCTGGTCTGTAGCCTAATCATGGTGACATGTCATGTTTAGCTTGTTAGCCAACACCAAGTTCAAGTTCAAATGTATTGTATGTAATAACATTCAGCCATGTTAGAACACGAAGGAAGAGAACAGACTTTAGAAAGGAAAGCGACAGCCACTAACTCACTCTTTGAAAGAGTTGACCACTCAACAAAACTTTTCCAACAGAAGAGGAATCCAGACGATTTAACGTGGCTCTTTTGTCTTTGTTGTCGCCCGCGGACACCTGTGTCTGTGTTTCCGTCCTCTCAGGGGGGAGCTGCCGGTGCTGGTTTGCCAGGTGACAAGGCGGCGAATGAGTCGCAGCCACGGAGAAACTCTCCCGCTGGGCGTAAAGTTGCAAACATGACACTTGGAGAGGTGACACCTTCCGCCTGGCTTTGATCGCCTGCCGATGCCCAGTTTGGGCGGGATCAGGACTTGCTTGGTAACCGCCATCGTGGCTCCACTGCTATGACCCGCCCGGCTCGCACCGCCCACGCCCAGCTTGGCGCCCTCTGGCTGGGCTGCACGGGTTGGACGCTCACCGCTGTGGCCCTTGGGACTCATCCAGTGGAGGGTCTGGCAGGTGTCTGACAGGGAGGTCATCAGCTCCGGGGTGGCCTGGGTGGGCGTTTGGCGGGCCTGCTTCAACAGCCACACCCTGGTGACCCCGGGCTTCGTGGTCATGCACTGCAAGCGCATCGGCCTGAGCGAGGACGTCACGCCGGCGGAGTTTACGCCCTGAGGAACGTCCACTTTGGGATGGAGAAGAGCTCGCCAAACCGTCTGGCGCGCTTGGCCCCCGGCGCGCTGTGCTTGTTGGCTGCCGTGACGTCACTCATACCTCTCCTGTGGAACCTGAGCTCGGTGGTGACCAATCAGACCATCAAGTTCCCCCCCCGAGTTTCTAATGCCCCCGGCTCCTGATTCTCAACACACGGGGTGCGGCATCGGGGTCGGGATGGAGGGGGCAGTCCTCATGACAGCCGCCTCTGACAAAAGAGGTGCACCTGGACTCAGCTGTGCACTCTGTGGCTGACACGCGGGGGCCCTTAACAAGCCCTGGAGGGACATTGGAGTCTCACGAGCGCTTGTGATCCGTTTGTTTGGGACTTGAGCGTGAAAGTGAGAACTCACAGATGAAACCGATCCGACTCTAAAACAGGAAGAGTTTCACTTACATCCATTATGCGTGATTGATTTGATTTAAACAAATGTATTTATTGAAAACAGCTCCTCCACGGCCCACAACCACACTGTGAAAATACTCCACGACAGGTAAAAAGGCCTGCATTTCCACATACTTAAGTACGAGTATGTAAGTATTGTCTGTAGAATTTACTTACAGACACTGTATCCAACTACTAAGGTTAGTAGTATAGTTTAGTAGTGTAGTAAAGTATAGTAGTTAGTAGTATAGTTTAGTAGCATAGTTAAGTAGTGTAGTGGTATAGTAGTATGGTATAGTAGTTGGTAGTATAGTTTAGTAGTAAGTAGTGTATACTACTCTACTACTAACTACAAAACCACTAAACTATACTACTTAACTATACTACTAAACCACTATGCTACCAAACTATACTACTAACCTAAACTACTATACTACTAAACTATGCTACTACACTACTATCTACTAAACTATACGACCAACTACTATACCATACTACTATACCACTACACTACTTAACTATGCTACTAAACTAAACTATACTACTAACTACCAAACCTTACTATCTACTATACTACTACACCACTAAACTATACTACTAAACTAAGCTACACTACACTACACTACTAAGCTACTTACTACAATTCTACTTACTAACTACTATACTAGAAAACTGCTTCCTAGAAAAGAGGCTTCCATCCAGGTGAAAGGGCCAACGTGAAAACAGCATGAACATGACTGTAGGGGGCAGTTTAACATACAAAAACCCACACATCTATTTGACTTGTAGAACTTTTATTATCTGTGAATAAATATCTCAACATGAGCTGAAGCAGCATAAATATGCAGAACACCACCAAAACACATTACATTCAGAACACATTTTATCTTAAAATACTGCTAATTTTTGGGTACACAATTGCGCTTCCTTTCAGTTACAACTGTTTTAAATGTACGGCAACTCAACGTGTGCACTACTTGACAGATTGTTGTGCCAATCAAACACTCTGTATGCTGAATAACGCTTATTCCAGCGTTTCTTTTTCGCAAACTATGATAAAATCATTACTTTTCTTTAAATTGGCAGTGTTACCTTTAAAAGGACGTTTTGGTGGGACTTGGTTTGGGGATTGTTTTGACTCCTTTGACTAACCCTAACCCTACAGTATAATTCTAAACTGGTGGATGTTTGGTCTCTGCTGGCAGTGTCGTACATGATATTTACACCAACAACAACCAACAGTTTGTGTGTTGTGTTGCTGACTGTATAAGATAACAACGCCACTTTTGGGGGAATTCATAACAAAAATACATAGCAAATCAAAAAGCCTTTATCTGTTTAAAGAAACTAAAATGTCATTATGATTCCTGGATTTAGATTTGAAATTTCCAGAGTTTTAGTTAAATCTACCACAAATATACACCTGTACGTATTTACACTAATCTATCCTCATCTGAGAAACACACACACAAATACAAATGTACAGTTTTATCTTAAATAATTAACAAAACATCACACGCACAAGTGTTTCGGGAAAAATACATTCGACCGTGTTGTTTCCTGTTACAGCTTTTCAGCGTAAAAACCGATGACTTTAAAGTCAATGACGCCGTCCGTCTACTCACCCGAATGAGGTGAGCTGACAAAATACAGAAGGAGACATGAAATCACAATATTTTCCCCACTCAAAGTACATACGGTAGTTAAACACATGTAATGACGGGAGCTTTTTACGCTGGAGGGATGGTGGCTGCTCTGTGGGTCGAGTTAATGTTCTATACGCTTTTCTGTGTGTTTAGTTAAGTCTCCTTTCTGACCTTTGGGATTGAAGGCGTTTTCTTTCTCCCCTCGCGGAAACCCGTCCGGCATCGCGAGCTACTGCGTCTGCGGGTGTCCTCCGTCAGAGCATGCCGTCCAGGTTCTTCTCTGCGTTCTGCTTGTCGTCGGTGCTGGTGCTCTCCTGAGGGCTGTACTGGGTGTGGTAGTCGCGGAGGATGGTGACGACGTCGTGGTGGCCAAAGTGGACCGCTTCGTCCATCGGCGTGTTCCCCCACCTGCGGCGGAGGGAGCGTTACGCTACTATTCACCTTTCATTGCGTTAACGCGTCAAGTACGGTTGTTGTTGTTTTGAATTACCGAAGCTCTGAACTAAACTAGGTTGCGTTTGGTTGAGTACGCGGTCTTGGTTGCAGTCAGCCAGACAGTGTTCCCAGCTGTCTTGTGCCTTACCTGTCTTTGGGAACTGGGTTGACCTTACAGGCCTCCAGCAGGAAGCGAACCACCTCGGCGTGTCCTGAAACAAACACACGCGCGCACACGTCAGCGCCGCAAAAAACACGCCGGTCGACGCCGATGACTCATCGATACGTGTGTCCTACCTTCGGCGGCGGCCACGTGCAGGGCCGTCCTGGAGTCGTAGTCCCTCTGCTCCATGTCCATGGAGGACAACGCGAACCTGGACGGGAAAAAAAACACAAAAACGTGGATTGAAGAAACTCTGAGGACAAAAAGGTAACGGAGGGAAGAAGCCAGCCTGACGCTAAAGGACGCCGAAAAGCAGTAAAGCGTCGGGTTACCTCCTCAGGGCCGAGACGTCTCCGGTGTAGGCGGCAAACAGCAGATTGATCACCGACTTCACCTGAAACGCAGGAAGACACCGAGAAGGAGAACAGGGCCGGATTACAAAGAGTTTCTTTTAGGAACGGAAAAGTGCGCCGACGGCGGAGCGCGCGGCCGGGACTCACCCTCTGGTCTCCGCCCTCCCGCCGAGGATCCAGTTTCTTAGCAAAGTGTCTCAGGTTGTCGTAGTTGTGAAAGTTGCAGAGGGAAACCAGGTCCTGCAAGAAGAGAACGACCTCGGTCGAACAAGCACAGCTACTGCGTGGTTCGTCTTTTGGGAGGGATCGCTCTCTTGGACTGAATGTGGAGCGCGTGATTTTCAAAATAATAATCTAGAAATTCTTCCTATATAAACGGACGGAAAGGGGCAGTGCTTTTGCTAGCTTTCTGTTAATATTTGAAGCGTTTATTCAATTATTATAGTACAAAGCACTAACAACTGAATTGCAATAGAAGAACAACATGAAATGTTGGACTATTTACCGTATGATGTAAATAGTCCAACATAAACAATCGGGTGACCCGTCCACCAATCGACTGGCAGGAAACCAATCTGCAACTGTGTAGGTCCATTTTTAAAAGCGGACCTAAACAGTGCGAAAGCTGAAGCGCGGCTTACCGTGCAGAACTGGATGCCTCTGACGCTGTTGCCCAGCTTGTCGAGGGGGGGGGACCAACACATGATGCCCATCACGTTAGGAACCACCAGCAGAATGCCTCCGGCGACGCCGGATTTAGCCGGCAGACCCACCTGAAACACAAGGGCGGCGCGTGAGGACAAGTCGGGCGACGCGTACTGTTCGGGGGAGGGCAGCGGCGTGGGGATACTGACGTGGAAAGCGAACTGTCCGGAGAAGTCGTACATGCCGCAGGAATGCATCAGGCTCAGGGTGTTTCGCACCGCCTCGGGGCTCAGCACGCGCTCTCCCGTGATTGGACAGAAGCCGCCGTTGGCCAGGGTCGCCGCCATGACGCTGGCGCTCTCGCAGGTCACCTCGATGGAGCACAACTGTAAAGGCAACAAGCTCAGTTTGAAACACAGTTTTCCCCCGATAGAATGGGGCTTCATTTACCAAATGAAGTTGCACTTAAATACCGAATACCGTCTACTTCCGTCAAAGTACTTTAATAAGTTTCGGGCCGAGCTCCGTTTACCTGAAAGTAGAAGTCGAGGATGGACGTCATGTCTGTCCCCTCTGGAAAACACTGAAAGGACAACAACATCGTCAGCTAACGCGGTGTGCTGCTTCTCTTCCGCTAACTCTGGAATGAGGAATAACCACATTACAGAGAAAGCGAATTTCTGGCACCTACAATTTTCATTTGTACACAACAAATTTTAAAAAAAGGAGAATAAGGTGTAAAACAGAGCCCATGGAAACATTAACTTTGCATGCATGCAAACCTACTTTAACGGCTCGTCTTGACACATTTTTAATCCACACTCTTTACATTCTGATTTACCAGCAATGACCGATCAATCAACGTGGATTAGGCAACCTGTAAATTGGTGGGGTGTGTGTGAGCTTGGGGAAAATATCCAGACGACGACCTTTGACCTTACCTTCTTCTCCTTCAGGTAGTAGCCGATGGCAAAGTTTCTGTCTCCGGACTCTCGCTCCGACTGGAAACTGGGACGGCACAGAGAGAGAGAGAGAGAGGGACGGGGTTGGTGACTCGGCTCGTGGACCGCCTTCTCTCCACAGTTGCTTTGGCTTTAAATATTGATTGTATCTAATAAAAAAAATAAAAAAATCACTAAGACGTCTGCGTGCTGCGTCGGCAGCGTTCGGTACGTTTCCGTGGCGACGCTTTGTTGTACTCACGTGGCGTTGCTGAAGCCGACGTACTCGTTTCCCGCCAGTTTGTTCATGAAGTTCATGACCTGCAGAGCAGAGCGGCAGATTTAGAGTTCAGGATCCAGCAATAAACCAAACGTGAGGGTTTTTTTTCCCCCCTACACCTTTTCTTTAATAACGAATATCTACTAAGCACCGCTTTGTTTTCTCCTACTTTTATTCGAGAAGCCTGTTCCCTTCCTGTCCCAGAATTAATTGATTGACCATTTAAGTACATTTTTAAGTAAAAACACCCCCAAAAATGTGAACATTTGCTGGTTTTCTCAGTCATCTATCTATCTATGACAGTACACCGAAGAGCTTTAGGGTTTGGAATGCCGGTTCAGACAAAAAAGAACATGTCAACATGGACTTTGGGGAATTGTGACGGGTATTTTTCACATTTTGTGACAACGGATGCGTGTCTTTAACTGCAACATTAAGAACAGCACAGTGATACTCACGTAATCAAACTTTTCCGCGTTGCTTGCCCCTTGCTGAAACGCAAACAGAACAACGGTATTAAAAACGATCTCTTCGCATTTTAAACTGCCACGTGGCGACATTAGCACTACTGTGTATGATCCACATCTCGGGGACGTTAAACTAGCACAGGAAGAGAGTGTAAGTTGACGTCACTACTGGGTTTAAATTAAAAAGCTGAGCTCATCAGTTACGTGACCAATCAAACCAAACCAGTCAATGAATTAAGATTAGAAGTGGGAGGCTGGCTGGAGATGGAGGAGGTGAAACAAAACAGTCAATCCACTCAGAAGAAATCATCATGGAAAGCGGCAAAGACAAAAATGGTGTATTTTCTACAAGGCAGAGTAACTACAGAGCGACGTTAGATGTGGCCGGCAGAGGTCTACGGGTGCCTTCATCGTACCGTGCGTTCACACTGCGAGCCCGCGCGGTCGACAAGTCGCAAAGCGTCTCAAAAAGCGGGACCGCGCCGCCAAAGTGAATTTGCCGAGTCATGCTGCTGAGGCTACTCGGCCTGCGATGTCATTGTGACGTCGTCGGTCAAGCGTTTCAAAACTGGGGGAGTAGAGTTTGAAAAGATGTGGCTTTTTACGAAAGCAGCGACAGTCTGACAAAAACCTGCTATCTGTTGCATTATGGGACATGTGGTTTTTTGGGGTGATTTCCACAACTGTAGTGAAGTGTGATATTATGTAGCTTGCAGTGTAAATACACGTTTTGGGTTTTTATCAACTGCTGTAGAATGAAAATTAAAACCGTAAAACAAATGACAAACGAGGAGATCGTCCTCTGCACAGGAATGGAGGATGACAGAAAACCAGTGTTTGAGTCGAGCCACAGCTGTTTATAATCCAGGCGTATAAACAGTTTTGGGTGCAAAGTATAAAAGCCACATTTAAACATTCATGGGCAGCCACGTGAAGGCTAACAGCTCGTCACAAATCCAGACAAAAGAGGGGTGGGGGGAATAAAATAATGAAGAAGGAAAAATTACCAACGTCATTGACCTGTTGCAGTGGTCATAATATCCCACAGATCCTAATGCTGGAAAATATGCAACAACACGTAAAACCACACAAGGAGGTACATTGCAAGTGAGTGTATTTGAAGTGCAGATGTAGATTCCGGGGGGGGGGGGGGGTTGCATGCACAGAAACTGGTTTTATTGTTCGGATCAAGGGGTTGACAGGAAAACTGCTTTTCACGTCATACTGGAACGACCGCGAGAAGGATCAGTAATCCTCCGCTGCGCTTTCTTTTTTTAAATCTTGAGTGCGCAAATGGACTTTGAACCCAGGAGCGCTCCCTGGCCATCGTTCCCACAGGACGCGGACGCAACAAGGACAACAACAACAACAATAAAATGGGACGCTGGATGACTCCTCTGCACGCACACAGCCGGCGTCGCGTCAAATCATTTGTGGTTAACGTAAGACACGCCGTTGAATCCTTTAGAGCCTCTCTCACAGCCGCGTCGCGTGTTGGGGATTTATCCATTTAAAAACCAAAAGGTTCCGCAGGCTGATCGGGCGACGAGCTCCAATCTGGCGATCTCTTTGGCCGGTAAAGACCCGAGCTGGCTGACTGTGAAACGGTCAGGGCGTGTCGTACATGGACGCATTTGTCTTTTACTATATTTGAATTGATTGTAAATTCCGATGACGACGAGTTCATATTTTCTACTTATTCAGCACCACATATGAACCGCTAAAATGTTAAGATTTCCTATTAAATATCCCCCCTAATATGAATGGCATTACAAAGCAAACTGCTCCCAGTGTGAAGGGGGTAGTGTGATCAGCGAGCGGTATCTGACACCCCCCCCCCCCCGATTGGAAGAAAACTGATACGACATTCCCTTCGGCATCCAGGCGACGGACAGCAGCTTCCCGTGGACCGTGTCTCTCTGGGTGAGCGTGACGGTGGGATTAAACGACCTGCGCTGAGCCGCTCGGGGAGGGGAGGGGAGGGAGCTTTCCTTTTTTACTTTGAGTCTTTCGATCAGCAGGTGGTGCTCTTGTGTTCCCGACAGCTCGCCACCCGTCTGAGGGTCAGCGGAGGAGATTCAGCGAAACGTTCAGGTGGCGGAGCGGTTTCTCTGATTAACGCTGGTGATGTGGCTGATCTCCGCCCACTCTGTGTGTGTGTGTGTGTGTGTGTGTGTGCGTGCGCAGGATATCTGCACGATACTGCTTTCAACCAAATCCCCTTTCAGCGTGATTATCTATAACCTTAATCTCCCCGTGTACGGTTAATCTGGGGGAAACGCGTCCCTCCACACGATTATAATGCCATTTCATACGCTTCCGCTTTGGATGCAACTTGGACGGGCTTTCTAGCTGCAGTTAGAAATTCAGAATTCGGTTGGAACGGGACATCTGGGACACTGAAAATAAAACCCCTACAAAACACAACAACATCTTAAATTTCAGGATTTTAGGCCATCTGAAACAAACCCGCACTCACGCAGGCCTTAGCCCAAGCTGTTTCTTTGTATTGGAGCCGATCAGTTTCCAAAATAAAACGCACTTAATCATGTTTGATGTAAATGCAGCTTACCTTAATGAGGGAGGTACAGACGATAGCGCCAGCATTAACCATGGGGTTGTGTGGTTTATCTGGAGGAGAGAAATTAAAAGGTTTGTGTCAGCAGAAACACAATCTAAACGTTAAAGAGGAGAGAGAGACAGCAGACTGGATAAAATAAAAAAAATTGAATTAAAAAGGACATTCGGGGAACATTTTTATGCCGGAAGTCAAAACACGGCTGACTGATCTGAGCGAACATCAGCATAACGAGGCAGGTAACAGCACCGTATCTACAACACGCACCGCTGCCCCTCTGCGTTTTAATCTTCTTACGCAACAGGCCGGACGGACCGATGCTTAGAAAAAAGATAAAAATAAATACACAGCTGGATTATTTCCGCTGCCAGCGAGTCCATTTCTCTGTTCTCACACCAGATTCCATTAAAAAAAAAAAAAAAAACACACAAAAACTATTTTTACAGCACCCGACGCCGGGGCGGGATGTAATGTGCTGCGCAGGAACAACTCAAGCTTCGGCTGAACAATTTCACACACAGAAAACTGCCTACGTTCGTTTATTAAAAGATGCTGCCGGGGGTCAAGTTTGCATAATATCTACCTTATAAACTGGATTGACCCTATTATTAGCACGGAAGCTCAGCAGAAATAGTGACTCAGTGAGGCCCTATATCCACATGTCCGGCCCCCTCTCCTCAGTACATCTCAGACCTGTGGGAAACTGGACGTCTTTGGCTAAACAGACAGAGCCTCATTGTCTCTGCTCTGCCCGGGTTTACAGAGTCGGTTTACAGTTCCATGGCAACCGGGCCTCGTGCCGGCTCCTCTTACAGCGAAGCGCGTGAGCCTGCAGGGAAAGTTCACAGCTGGCTGGGACGGTGTGGTGTGCGATCGGGTACGGCTCGATCGTTTCCTCACCTTCCTCGTTCAGGAAGAGCTTGTTGAATCGCAGGCCGCTGGGCTCTTTGCCGATGAAGCGGTGAACGTACTCTGTGCCGTGGTCGTGCACGGCGATGGCATATTTCAGCGGCTTAACGCAGGACTGCAGGCAGAAAGGAACCTTGGTGTCGCCGACAGTGTGCCTGAGGACGAGACGCGCAGACAGACATTTCTTAAGAAGAACTTCAGAGCACCCTGAAACCTTTTAAGCGTATGAAGCTTCTACAAATGTGCTGAAGAAACTGTAGGTGACCCTTCTACATTACATACAAGGGACCATGCAAAAAGCAACAGCTAGATAGCGCCGAAAAACTATTTTAATTGCACCTCTGTCCGTCGACGGTGCACAGGGCGACGGCCCACAGGTCGGGGCTGAAGCGAGCCAGCTGGGGGATGTAGTCGGCCACCTGCAGCATCGCGGGACATAAATTAATTATAAAAACGCACATTTACAGTCAGGAATAGCACTTGTTTACATGGCGATAGTCGCCCAAATAGTTCCAAATATTGCCAGCGACCGTAAAGGTTACACGAGCGGTTTGTAGACTGCCAGGTAAAGCGTTAAGAAACCGCTCCATCGTGTCTGAGTATAAAACTTTATCTGTGCGACAGCCTGCCCAGCAGCCCCCGCTCACCTGCCCCCCCGACATGTTTTTGGCGTTGTCGTAGAGCTCGTCGATGTGCGCGGAGAAGGACTGGAAGTCTGGGATGACAAACTTCTTCCTGAAGGCCTGGGTGAGCAGGACGATGTTGCTCTGCACGCATCTACGACAGGAGACGAGACAACAGTTCAGTTTAGGCCTCCGGTCAGCCTACGGGCATGACTCGGGGGAGCCGTTTCCTGGGGGGGGGACATGCTCGTGTTAACCTACTTCGGGACGTCAGACGGACGTGTCCTGTTGAAGAAAACACATTCAGGTCTTCGGCCAAAGAAACGAGCACAAAAGGAAACCTTAAAATTAGACCTGAAGATAGAGATGCCGACGTAAACCTGCTGCAAACCTGCAAAATGTAAGACCTTTGTTGACTGGAGCACGTTTTCTGATGAAGGGTTCTGATTCTTGATTTCTCTGGGCAGGTGATTATTTACACTGTGGCTCACCTGTTTGATGGCTAAACTTCAAGTCAAGCCTTTGCATAAAACCGATCATCGCGCTGGCTTCAGACTCTTCAGTGTCAGAAGTCCAGTTCTTCGCACACCAGCTGCCACTGAGACGTCTGCTGCTGGACTTCGATATCATGTAATTAGCCACGTTGTCTTTTTGTTTGCGTCTCTGCTTCAGGGCCTTCATTTCCAGGCTAACATCTCCTGGCGACTTTTCCAAACAACCTCCGCTTGATGAGCTTGTCGGGAGGAGTTGGGCACCTTTGTTTAACCCAACTGAATCCTCAGATGTCCACAGCCCAGTGTGTTTATCTTTCACTGCAATGAGCTTTCCTGGTCTCCCAATGGCATGCGCTGAGAAAATATACACACATTGGTACAGTACGGTCCTTCCTCCACCAATCTTCCCCCCCAATAAAATCAGGGCTTCCAGATTTTGTGCTGATCCTTTTTATTTGAGCGATTAAAAGACTACAGATAGTAAACGCATGACGCCACATAACAAGGCGGTGCCTCTCTGAGCCACAAATCTCTCTGCTGCCAGCGATCTCACTGCATCGAACCCTGCCTAATCCCTGTAGCGTGGGATCCCTGCAGGGGAAACGCACGCTACGCTCCGCTGCCCGCTCACGCGCTTCCCTCTGCGGGGCCGAGCTCTATAAATAAGCCCGGGGAGCGGATGTGATGGATCCCAGCCAGGAGCCGCTTCCCAAGCTGTCACCCAATTCTGTCTCTGCATCGTTTTCTCGGGGGGGGTGGGGGCGCGAAACAGCGGTACTTCTGTATCAGGGGGTGGAATGCTATTTTACCTCACACCCATCCTTGTTTTGTTTCCAGTTGAGGTTTGACAGCAGCTCGTGGGGCTAAAACTGTTCTTTGATTACTTCATAAATGTGATTAATACTGGCGCTGCTTGTCTTAGTGTTAGAAAAACTGACATTTCATGTAATTATGGCGATTGTTTCTATTTAATACTTCCCGACTCCCGTCTGTATTTAAAAAGGGAACTCCACTGATTTCACACATCAAAGTGTGATTGCACGCCTTGACGAGTACGACGTAGGTGGGAAAAGCAGCATGAAGCCTTCAGTGTCTCCAGAGGGCGCGTCCTCAAGTGATGTCGCTTGAGTCAGCGTCGAGTTTGAAAACGACAACAAATCTGTTGGCGTGGAGTTAGAGGAGCTTCTCGGGAGTTTTATTCTGTTCTCATATGTACGTCGCTTTGGATAAAAGCGTCTGCTATATGACTAAATGTAAATGTATTCAACTTGATTCAATTGCACTGTTATTCACGTGTCCTATTTTCTTCCCCCAGAAGTCGCGCTCTTGAATGAGGCGTGATGAATAACTGATGACATGCAGTGGCCCTCTTCAGCTGCGGGGAAGTGCAGAGGACTCTGGCCGGCTTTAATAATTCACATGATAGACTATGACGAAAGACCGACGCCGGTATTAAAAAGGTGGCACGGCGAGCAGGACGTTAACAGCCCACCGGCTTCAACTAAGAAATAATAGCTATAATACGCCCCATTATTAGGTCACAAAAGAAGAAGGTTTGATTCGTATGAAAGTTTCCAAAAGTCTTCATACCTTTGCCAAAAAACAAACCTCCTGACAGCCGCAAAACGTGCTTGAAAATCAAACCCTCTCTCCCCTCTGGCATTCAAATCGAGCTGCACATTTGGATCTTTCGTTATACCTAAAGGCTTTCTGCCATTGCTGCTATTTTCACGGCAATAGTGTGTAAAAGAAATGTATCTCCTTGGTTTGAAAAATATATGTTTAACGCTTCAATTTTAAAAAAAATATCGGGGAAAAAACAAAAAGGAAAACCTACTTTTTGAAGAGGTGCCGGTCCAGCGCTCCGTCGGAGGTCGTCTTCACGGTCACCTTCAGCATCTCCATGCATTCTTTCAGCCGGGGGTCTCCCGTGCGGAGCCCTGTTGCTTTAAGAGCCTGCACGGAGGGGGGGGGTCACGATTAAGACAGCCTGACAGCAAATCGATAAAGCTACGAGCCGTGAACGGAGACTCCCGAAGAGCCTAACAAGAGGAGTTATCCTGCTTTTCATAATTCACTACGCTCACATTTGGTTGCTTGCTATAAATCCTACAGTACAGGCCCTTTCGTGTTGTATATTTGCAAGTCTTGCATAAAGTAGTTCCCGCTCTGACGACTCACTGTGGTGAATTTGTGGGCGGGGATCTTTTCCTGGCCCTCTGCGATGGTGTAGAAGAGCAGGTCCTCCAGACTGGGCAGGATGCCTGCCTTCCTTCTCCTGCGGGAGAGACGAAGAATAAAAAATTAAAAGTGAGACACAGAACTGCACAGTGAGGCCCGCTGTGGTGGAAACATGGAGGGGAACTGCAGCAGAGGGAGGAGGGGGAAAAAAAAAGCTTTTTGACTGCAAGGAAAAGCAGTGAGTAATAATAGCTGTAATACTGAACTGGAAACCATTACCTTAAACTGACCTTCGTTCAGCATTCTAACTTGTACTTACATTTAGTCATTTAGCAGACGCTTTTATCCAAAGCGACTTACATATGAGAACATTCACAAACCGAAGGCGCAGCTTCGGGAGCATTTTTGGGGTTCAGCATCTTGCTCAAGGATGCTTCGACGCATGGCTGGGGGATCGAACCGCGACCGTCCTGCCACCGAGCCACGGCCGTACTGTATGTTCCTTTCTATAGGTTACCATGCTGCCACAAGGCCGCTGCAGCGTCAACTGTTAATTGTTTACTTTGCCAGAGCACCAGCCAGGAATGTGTTTAAAAAGCCAATTAACATGTAAGCTAACCAAACAAATCACTGCGTTGTTTGGAAACCTTCTGACCCAGAATGAAACTCCCTTTGAGGAGTTTATGATTGAGAGTTGTGCATTTATTTATCCGGGTTCTAGTTTGGGCAAATCCCGGGGACAGCGGGGCAGGACAGCAGCAGCAAGTCAAGACCAGAAAAACAACAAATTCTTCATGAAAAATAACCCATTCTGAGACGGAAAGTGACGCTGCGGGCGTCTTCGTGAGGTCGTCTCCGCTGTGGCCGTTAAAAAACCCTGAAATCATGTCCAAAGCAACAAGGTCACAGCCAGAGGTCTAATTATTTCTTCCAGAGCAGAGCGAGCGTGAACAGAGGGAACTACGTGTACTGGTACAAATACAGAAACGCTTTCTCGGTCGGTTGAGGGGACACAAACGTAACAAAGCATGCCAAAACTATGTGCACGAGGTCATTTTCACAATGTGCTGCGGTTTCTATCCAGCAGTGAGCTGAACGGCTGCCTGCAGGCTTTAATAAAGCTCACTCATATTTCTCTGTAGTTCTGTAACTTGTAACGAATTGAATAACCTTAATCTTTAAAGTGTCCGATGAACTTTATTGTCTAGGGTTACGGCCTGGCTGGTATTCTGAGCAGCGCCTCCCCATCAACTCGTCTCTGGGAGGAAAGTCACGTCAGGCCGGCTCACAGCAGGCCCTCTGCTATGATTCATATCAGTGCCAAATTGGATTTGTGCAAAGCTCTGGGTGCCCAGGCGCCCTCTGTCCTGCAATGCATCATGGGGCACTGGCCTGTGCGCTAGGAGAGGATGTCTGAAGCTGGAGCTGTGGGTTGGCAGGTGGCTACTCGCAGTAGCCGGCCGGATGCATAAAGCGGCGTTTGCACCCGTGGAGACACGAGAGCAGAGATCTTCCAGTTTGTAATTTCAGACTCCGCACTAACAGGGTTTCCTGGATTCACTCGGTAGCGGCGACATGACATGGCAACTGTAATGAGCCAAATTTGCCATTTGACAAGTCAAGGGATACTGGGGTTTTCGTACAAACTGTCAAATGAAAGACATCAATCAAATCTTAAACCATTTCTCTGCATACTTTTGATAAAACAGCATTGGACATAAATTCGGTCACTTTGAGATGCGTCACCGCTCCGATATGGGAGCAACCAAAACACCAGTCAGCTGATCGCAGCTTTCTCCCGTCTCGTGTTCAAGCAAGAGGAGCTTGCCGTCAACAAATCCCACAAACAACGTGTCCGTCCGTCTCTGACTTCCTGTCTGTGGCTCTGAGCCCCGAGCCCATTGGTTCCCGCTGAAGATGGAAATCTTTATAAAAAAAAAACCCCAAAACACCTCACAAATGTATAGTTTAATTTTTTAAAATGCTCAGTAATTTCCTACAACAGCTTTCAGCAAACATGACTCAAACAGGAGCAAACAGTGCATTTGTTTGGGACTATTTTCAGCAGTGGATTAATCCACATGTGGTGCTGTGGTGAGTGTTTGGGGCAGCGGGACGGTGTGTGTGTGGGGGACTGAGTCAGAATAAACTACAGTGTGTGTGTGTCTGGCGTCATTAGGGTCGGTTCACTGTTGGTTTTGGTGGTGTCGTGGGATTTGTTGACAACCAGAGAGATATGCGAGTATCGCCCGGCCTCGTCGCTCAGAAAACAAGAACAAAAACTAAAAATGATCAAAAGTTGAAAATCATTCTCGTGCACTCCGGACAATCACGTTGTCGCGTCCTTAAAGAGCCTGCAACTTTTTCATTGATCGTTGGTGTGCTCTGACCTCATCAATGAAGGTTGATGCCTGCCGGTGAGGAAGGAATACACATCGGACAGAGAGTGTGTGTGGGGTGGAGGGGTGGAGGGGTGGAGGGGAGGTAGAAGGAAGGGGATTCAAGCGCAGCCGCTGGGAGGAAGGGAGGTCATTTCAAGGTAAACGCGGCTTTCCGAGGAAAACCTCTACTTCTACTGGGAAACTAAAAGAAAAATAGAAACATACTTACAAATGCAAAGCAAGCAGATCAACAACAGGGAGAGAGTGTGCAGAGGGAATAATACTGAATTAGTAACAGTGAAAATGACACGTCAGCAGAGCATCGCAACGCCAAGCAGTCACGAAATACTGATAAGCAAACGCGTACTGATACTATGACAAAAAACTAAATGTAGACACATATTAGGATTACACGCTAACATACAAGTGCAGGGGAAAACTATACACACGAGTATGAATACTGCCATAATTCACCGCTGCAAGAAAAACAGAGATTAATGTGTCGCAAAACCGAAGGAAATCGCAAGATGTAATGAATCAGAATATGCAGTTTTCACGCTGAATCGACAGTAAGAAAACGGTGGCATCTAAACATGCTGAGGATCTAAACATGAACCCCGGCCGAGGCTATAATTATTATTCCCGCGTGCTGCAGTAACGCTAAAACGAAGGGGGCGGGGGTAGGAGAGACTGCACTCTGGGACGCCCTCTCGCCCTGGAAGTAAATATTAACGCTCCCGTTTAGTTAACGAGGCCGGTGAGAGACTGCACCTCTGGGAGCATCATCGCCCGCCGGGTTGGAGGGGAGCACTGGCACATCTGGAGCGGGCCTGCATGGTCTCATTAGTCTACCTCGGCTGCTCCCATCAGCCTCCCTCCCTGCATGTTCTTCAAAAGGTCAGCTGTTATCCAACAACTCGCTGTCCGGTTTCGGTGTAGTCACGTGCTACGGTATTAGTGCTAGACCGATATGGATCACACCCCCCCCCCCCCCCCCCCCCCCACCGAACCCCTCCGAGCGACCGGGTTGGTCAGTCGCCAACATAGAGACACCCACCAGCCCTGCCCGACTCGACACAC
>CM022483.1:2425202-2440288 GCA_011952105.1 Coreoperca whiteheadi
GGGCTGCTGTGTTTGTGCGTGACCCTTTTGTGTCCCCCCCCCCCCCCCCATCAGCCTGATGACCGATACGGGCTGCCGATTTTCTTGAGCCGACATCTGGAGCCGATACCGCTTTTGCTCCCTCAATTTAAAATCATAAAAATAACACAATGATTACGATAACAAGTGTTAGAAGTTAAAACACTATTGCACACAGTAGTCTGGATCTAGAAGAGTCCAGCACTCTGCTAGCGGGGGAGGGGCTGTGCATGGTCCGCACATGACTGGCCGATATATCGGTCGATCCCTATACGGTAGCTAGCCACGCCTCATACTTACTCTTGAGGGTATATATACCCTTTAAGGGCGATCCACTAGCGCCGTTTTTTGAGTGTTGTTCACACAACTAACACATTTGAACAAACCTGGGTTTTTTACGCTGCAGGGCAGCTTTCAAAATCCTCCATGTGTTAACGTTAATCAGGCAAAATCAATTAGTCTTTTTTATTTTTTTACAGCAATATTTATGCCAAATATTCTCTGCTTTCAGCTTCTGCAGTGCGGTGATTTTGTTTGCGTTTCTCTCTCTTTTTTTAAATTTTTATTTCAGTGTAAATTGAAAGCGTTTTGGACCGGAGCTCGGACAAAACGAGGCATTATTTCCAGGCGTCACCTGGAAAGTTCTGATGTGCGTGTTCCACTAGTTTCTGACGTTTCAAAGACAAAACGATTTATCCAGAAAATGGTTGCCGGATTATTCAACAATTCAAATATTAGATACACGTTTGGTTTCAGGAAACTACCAAGGCATAATTAGCCTTAATGATGCAGATAAAGATTTATAACCGACCTTAATACTCACGGTTTTATAGACTTTCCACAGATGTCCCACTTGTTGTGAGCAGTTTCATGTTGGAACTATCGGTAGAAAGAAAATAGTTCCTACGTGAAACTTCTCGCAATAAATCTGTGGGTCACCTCGAGTGGCCGGGTCTTGATTCCTGGAAAGGGACGCTGCTGTTGAGTTTTTCAAATGTTTTGTTTTTGGCGCTTTGAGCTCCACAAGCCGAGTGTCATATAGTCCCGTTATATTTAAAAAAAAAACGCAGACGTCTCTGAGGCCGATATCTCCAAAACTCACAGCAAAACAGTCTAGATGGATAAACAGCGCTACAGGCGAGAGGAGGAATATGTATTTTTGATTTGGGGGGGGGGAACTGCCCCTTTAAGAGATGCTCATATCGACAAGTTAAAGGTCTGCGTCTGGATGGAGTCGTCCGTGGTATTTATTTGACCCGATCGATGGCGCTGGTGTCACCGCCTCACAGATGTGTCATGGCTAATTGGTGTTGGGTGGAGGCAGACGGTAACGCGCCAGTGTTGAGAGGCGGGCGCTGCACAAATCAATCTGTGCGAGTGACTCATCTGCTCCTGGAGGCCCCCCGACAACTGCCGGGCAGCTCGCCAGCATCCAGGCTTTGGTGCAAAAAAGCGTAGAGAAACGACGTGGGCGGGATAAGCTCCCCTGCATTACAAACATTTTTAACCCCTCATTAGCCGGAGCACGGCCTCAGGACCCTCGCAGCCAGACTGGGTTCAGCCGAGGCTGAACGTTGTCGGGGCCCCTGGGACTCGCTTCAAAATCACGCCTATGATCTTGGAGATCATGTTGTACTGGCCTGATTTACTGACTTTTAACCCTGGTGATTCTTTACGCCTGGCACCACAGCCTTCTGTGCGATGAGTGACCGCCACTAATGATTATTTTCACCAAAGGTTCATCTTTAGAGGACTTTTTATTGATTAGTCGATTAGTAATTTAGTCCATGAAATGTCATGAAAAATGTCCCTGAGCCCATGATAGTGTCTCCAATGCATATTGTAACTTCCTAACCCTTCCTCTTTATTGGTGACTGTTTTTGTCAGAAATACCCTTCTAGTTACTATTTGTTGGTCTATTTAGTACATTTTATTAGTTTTATTTCCCATGCTTCATTTGTATATAGCAGATGTTCATAATGTATTTAATATTCTAGTTATTTTAAGTAACTAATTTGCATCTGTGACACTTTAGTTTCCCTGTGTGCGGATCAATAAAATGTATCTTATCTTATCTTCAGGGATGCAGCAAACAGCTATTTTCATTACCGAGTTGTTAGTGACATCATTAAATAACTTGTTTTGTCCAAACAACAGTCGAAAATCCCAAAGATACTCAATTTCCTATCATAGAGGACTAATAAACCTGTGAATATTCACAATTGAGCAGCTGGAATCGGTGGCATGTTGGCACTTTTGCTTTAAATACATGATTGTTTGATTAACGAAATGCTCCCTGAAGGCAGGAAACAGGCTGGTGTGGTGGCTGCTTCACGGCCGCTTCAAATTCATTCAACATTTCCGTGACCTTTTGTGTTGCAACTCTCGGACCAACAACACAAGTCCACGTGACCGGATGCCCCCTTTCAGCTGCCTCAGAAACTGACAGTGAGAAGCCAATGTGTCCCTCAACAGCAGCCACAGTGTTCTTCTGCTTCCTCCATCCTGCACGAAGCCTGTCGAGGACTTCTTCTAATCTTCACTGTGGGTATTTAACGGAAACTGAAATTAGCCCCCAGAGGGAGCAACGTGTTGCTGACAACCAGTCAGCCGAGCGAAGAGACATGGCCGACTGCTTAAGCAAATTGTCCGTGAACGGAAACAAATGGGACAACGTCGGCCTGCAGGGGCCGTGAGGCATTTTATTACCATGGAAACTCTCTGAAGGGAGGACACGGGCTGGCATCACAGCTGCTTCGAATCTTAACGGCAGGAAAGACTTCTACGTAGGCTTAATTATTAGCTGGCATACCTGGGAGACACTCACATCTTTATTTTGGACTCATTTCTTGAAATTAACCCCTGTTGCTTTCTTTAATGCCACGGCAACGCCTGCGCTGCCTTTACCTTCGTGGTGAATGCTGGCACGACTCGGCTGCGGCACCAGCTGACATATCACCAAAGCGCGGCTCTTTAAATGAGACGGAGGCCAGAAATCGAGCTCGACTGTGAGCGGAGTCAGATTCAGGCCCGGGCCAAGGCTCCAGTGTTTGCGGAGGGAAAGAGGGGGCGTCGCAACACATCCCAGCCAGATTTACATCTCATTGAAACGACAGACACATCAGACTGGAAGCTGCTGCCGTACAAATGCAGCCACAGACCAACCAGGGCCCGCGATACCATCAATAATCTGTGTTTGGTTGCAACGTGCTTGGAAATAGTGAGCCTCTTTCAACCTAACCCCTAGCTGTTAAGGAGCATGTACATATTAAGTAAGTGGCCAGTATGAATGTCGCACAGAAAGTCATCGATTAGTCGATCAAGGAGAAAATTTAAGAAAGGCAACTATTTTGATAATGGATTCGTCATGCGCTTTGGTTCCAGCTTCTCAAGAGGGAGGATTCGCTGCTTCTCGTTGTCTCATATGACAGTAAAGAGGATATTTGGGGGGTTTCGGGCTGTTAGTTGGATAAAATGAGGACGCCATCTTGCCATCTTGAATTACTATAATGGGCATTTTTCACTATTTGCTGACATTTTTACAGACAAACAAGAGAACGATGGTAAATTGCGGCCTTACACGCTATAAAAAAATGTACTGAAACATCATTGCGCGCCAACTGATGGTTCACTGACTAGGACAGGATCAAGTCATCAATTTGTTACTGCAGAACTTTTCACCGATTTTATTAACAGACTACTTGTTTTAGTCATTATAACAATACCGCACACGCTTGTTAAAGTGTCACAAATGCTAAACGTTTCTTGCCTTCCCCTACAGAAAATACCAAAATGGGTTTCGTGATTGCTAGTTAGAAATCCTAACGCGTTCACTTCCGGTACCGTGACAGGTATTTGTCATAACATAATGATAGTTAAGTGGATGACATTTGTGACTCTTATTTGGTGGTTTTGTCTGCGTTTCTTCAGTCTAAAACATCTAGTGGGAGAAATCTGTCACATGAGTGGATCGTCCGTCTTAAGTGATGGCAGTGGGGGTTTGAAGTGGAATCAGGAGGCCTTGTCGACGCGTGGCGGTGGTGTTATGGTGCTTTCTTAACCCGCGTCCCAATCCATCACCAGGAGCACTCTCCTCCTCACTTCTCCATCAGCACTCACCCA
Source organism: Coreoperca whiteheadi (assembly GCA_011952105.1). NCBI lineage: Eukaryota > Metazoa > Chordata > Actinopteri > Centrarchiformes > Sinipercidae > Coreoperca > Coreoperca whiteheadi. The sequence goes on from CM022483.1 coordinate 2,429,343, forward strand.
TTTCCCCCTGCTGACCACTCGCCTCTGTCAGGAGCAGTCAACCACTGCCTCTTCTGCTACACTAACACTGCAAACAACCACTGACAGTGACAGTGCAACGCTCCGCCGATGGACCCTCAAACGTCAATAATGACAATAAATTAAATAACCAAAGGGACAGGCACTATTCGCGCTGACATGTGTAGCTGTTGGCGGATATTGGCTGACTGTAAACTGCATACTAGACCATCTGAATTATTTATTATAATAAAATACAATCCACTGGTCTCAGCCTTGGCTTCTTCTGGTCTTTATGAAAAGGAGATCTCTGGGGGGTTTGGGGGGCTTTTGATAAGACTAAGTAAATAGAAACTGGCCTCTGGATATTTCTGACACAACTGTGCCATTTGTTCCATTATGGATTTAGTAAATAATGATCAGCACATTACATAAATAACACAACATTATTGCTCGATGACGGCTGGCCTTCCTCAGTCAGTGAGCCGAGGCTTGGTCTGTCTGCGTGGCGCATTAGGTCATGTTGCAGTTGTACGGTTTTCCTCCAAAAAAGGCAAAGGGAAGCTGGCAACAGATCACTGCCTCGGGGACTTTAACATGCCGGGTTCACGATATCTGGCTGCCACACGCTTCCATTTTCGCACGCATCATTATTTACCATTTTATCCACAGCGCCGACAAGCCTAGCTAGCTCAAAGCCACACTGTAGCCTTAGCTGACCGGCTATTAGCGGACTGCCTGGTTCGTGATTTCAGCGGAACGGCAGCTGAGCGAGCTAGTTAAGTTAGCATGTTGGCGTGACGCGCTCGTAGACCCTCGACGCCGAACTACGTTGTAATGATCGACTACTTAAAAACAGGCCTGGCTTGTACGTGGAAAACATATGAGACATTAAGACATTTTCATCATATGGTAGTATTAGGAGCCATTCTTTGATTCGGCATTAATCATGTGTGTAAATATATACTTATTCCGATAAAAAAATATAATCTTTTGCGGGAGTTGTCATCGCGGTCTTCCAATCCCGATTAAGGCTACGCTAAATTGTCCGGGTTTTTTCCCATTATGTTCGGCTTACGGTGGAGCTAGCGGGTTAACGTTACTCACTTCTCTGCTGAAGAGTCCTTGGCGGCTTCACTGTGTCCGTCACCCTTGGCGCAAAAGCCCCTCACGCCGTGCCTCCTCCACCCGACAAACGCCCTCCATCTGCCCGGCGACCTCCCATCCGCCCTGGCGGTGCTGAAGCCGGCAGAGGTTGCAGGGGTCGCTTTAACGCCCACTACACCTGCCAACGGCCGCTTGAGCTGGGTTTGAAATAACTCCTTCAGGGCTACCGTCGACCGAAAGTGTAACATTTCAATCCCGTCGAGAAGAGGATCTGTAAAGTAACGTGAAGGCAGCTGGGGAACTAAAGAGCTCAGCTCCTAACGGGAGTGTCGGCGCTCCCGGTCGAGTAACGGTCTGCCCGGTGACTCACCGACAGCAGTGGGAAACAACCTACCGTTAGCGCCTCAAAGCCTTTGATTGGAGCATGATAACGCATGCCTGCACCCGACTGGCCAAGAGGGCTGTCAATCATCAGGACCGTCTCGCCTACTCGGGTCTCTGTTTTGATCGTGTATCTCCATCACCCTCGACAGTTGGCTGGCATGTCTATGGCTATTTATGAACACATACTTACTTTTAGAATGTTTTAAAGCAGTTTCCCCCGCTTCGTAACAGTTTACTTAAGACGCACAAGAACCAAAGCAGTCATATATTTAGAGCTTAGAGAGGAAACATCATAGCAACGTGTGTGACAGATGCCATCACTGCTGCCTGAGCTCCAGTTAAGTACTACAATAATATACTAGTGGACAGAAGTCAAGTACAATGATTGCCAGATATATACTCATGTTTGTGGGCTATTGCAGTAAAAGCCCCCTTTATAAAAGTCCCTAAAGGTTTAATTGTAGGCGATTACTTTAACCTTTTAATAAAAAAACCTCATTTACATCACACTGTAAGTTCCTAAATAACTATTATAGCCACTTATTTGGGCTACAATACAGTGTGTGTGTGCCTCCAAATCAGGTAAAACGTTTGCTCAGTCTGGGACAAGTGAACTGGGCAGTTTTCAGAGCATTTATAGTTTGAGTTTCTGTCTCAATTCTGTCTTTCTTTACACATACGTTGTTTTTCCTTCTGTACATCTGTGTTTCCTTCTTATTCCCGACCCTACAAGTACTGCTCAAAGGTGCTTACGATGTGGGGCCAGGCTGTAGAGATCATTAACCCCAGGGATGCTTCGGACACACAGAACATGTTAGTTTCATGTGGTGATGAAGAGTAAGAAGTAAAGCGCCTTAAGGGCGAGCGGCACGTTGTCCATGTCTTGTCTTGGTCTGACACCAGGTGAATTACTCTGGTATTGCACACGCTCAGACTGCGGTTCCCTCAGCAGATGGCGGCCTCTGTCCTTCTCTGAAATGGCTACAGCACCATCTCCTGGCTGGACATAATTTTAGATTAGAGCAACACACTGACAAACCAATAATAGATTGCAAAGATAATCTCAACCCCTGAAAGACAGGCGGTGGATCAGTTATAATGTAGCATGTTCCGACATAGAGTTGGATATTTCCCGCTCTGTTCGTTTCATTACATGCACGCAGCTTGGCTTTTCTCTTTTTGCACATTTGTGTTGTAGCAAATCTGGTTTTTATTTCCATTATGTGCTGCGTTCAAATGAAGTGGCGCACACTCATCTGCAATAAGAACCATTTCTAAGTCTAAGTCTAAGTCTGGTCGAATTCCTTTTATGTTGCCCAACCAAACAGATTCCAACTTGAAGGCTTTAATATGTCATCCTGCTGTATTAGACCTGAGTCAGACAGCATTTTAATGTTTGTTTTGACCTCTTTCGCGGCCTGGGTGGGTGGAGTTTGACACCCAGCACAAAATAATGACCTACAAAAGAGATTACTCACTGGAAAGTATAGTTTGTGCGTTGCTTCAGTTTACTTTGCTGCGGCTCGCAACTTTTATCTGACTTTTCTATCTGACTTTTCTCTTGGTAAACTCCACCCACCTGGCGCTCCAAGTAGGATTCATGCTGACTAATGGTGCCTCACATGGAACAAGAAACACACTTGAATTCGGACTAAATGCGCTGGAAGAAACCCAAACTCTGCGGCTTATATTTTTGTGTAATCAGGCCTAGGCTATAAAGGGAAATTCCAACAAATCTTGTAGGTTGCTATTTTACAGGAATCCACATTTTCATTAAAAAAAAATCCCTTGTTTTTTTTGTTTTTTGCAGTTGCTGAATGAGTCCTGAGCCTCACACGCAACCTAACCTAGATCACCAGACTGGCTGTTGTGGCCAAAAGTCTGTGGACGCTAAAGCCTTTAGTTCGAAAGCCAGCTCGATCAAGACATGTTGTTGTTTTTATTCCCAGTTTGGTGTGGAAGAACTTGACTGGCCTGCACGGGGCCCTGACCTCAACCCCACGCCGACACCTCTGGGATGAACTGGAACGACTGGGAGCAAATTTGGGTTAAAGACTTTGGGTTTTCTGGGACAAATGTCAAAAATATACACCCGAAATTCCAAGAAAACCTTTTCAATTGCCTCTTAAAACTCATTTTTATAGGTCAGCTGATGAATAATTTTTCTTTTGGTTTCCATCTTGTTGATTCTATCCCCGTCTCTTTGTTTAGGGTAAGGGACTCTGCAACACTGCTTTTGAATGTGGGTGTAATTTTGTTTGGGTGTCCACATACCACGGCCACGACGCGCCTTTGACGAGCTTGATAACACGCAAATTCACAGGAGCCCTTGCTTGCGTGCGCAGAACATTTCCTCGACCACTGGGAGCCTCTAAAAAATAAGACTGTGCAATCTGTCACGTTCAATCTGCAATTAAAAAATGGGTTTCAGGGCGGGCATGTACGCATGCAAGCGTTCTGTACATTATGGTCTGCGAGTTCCCGGTGTAGTCGCGTCTCCAATATCAGCGTTTGTGAAGACGTAAGCTTTGACAGTCATTTACCTGCTGTGGCTTACAGACACATGACCTGGTTCGGAACAGCTCACCAGATGTGTGAACAGCAGAGATGAGTGACTGTATCTTTAGTTGTTTTGGTTTTTTTTAATCTCGTGTCTTATTTCAACTTTGTGCATAGCGCTTCTTTATGTAATACGCTACAGTTGTCTATTTATAGTTCGTTTCAGTTTATTGTAATTTTTTTGCGTGCTAGATACATTTTTCTATTGGCTTTCTTTCGCCCCAGTTTCATAATATGTTGTGCACATCTGGTTGCCATGTCGAAGCTGTACGTTGACGTGATTCTACTGATTTTGACATGACCCTGATGGCCAGTACATTTAACAATATGGAAGAAAACATAAAGCCTGTAGGAGATAGTCCACTTGTGCATGCTAATTTTCAGTCTCAAAAGAGGCACGCATGCATGGGTAGTGATCTCCACATCCACCCTATCCTTAAAAACTATTGATTTATTCAGTCTAAGTGAGCCTTTTCTATTCCACGCTTTATATCTCTGAGGTGTCTGTCTTGTGGAAAACCGGTGTGAAAACTGCCGCTTTTTTCAAACTAACAGCCGCTCTCAAAGTTTAATTATGGTGAGAAATCCCCCATGAGCAGCTGCATTATCACAGCGTTCAGCAGCAAACCAGAAAACAAAGGAAGGAAGCAAGGGAGACAAACAAGGCGATCCCTAACGAAGCTGCAGGGAGGAGAGGCGATAATTCACCAACACCCACACCTTCTCAAAAGCAGTCAGCTTCCTGCTCCTTTCAAAATGAGGGTGATGGGTGCGCTCGGCAGATCCCTCCCACGCTCCTTAGCGGCTGGCTTCCGCCCACCGCCCGTGGAGCCGCCCACCTCCAGCCGTTGCCGCGGCAACACATCATCATCAGTGACTTGCACCGGAGGAGGAGGAGGACGGTTGAGGGGAGGGGGGAGCCGGGCTGCCACTGTGAACGGCAACCAGCATGGGTGTTCATGAGCTGAGCTATTCTCCAGAGAAAATCTGTCTACGTGTGCGCGTGTTTGTGTGTGTGTGAGAGAGAAAGAGGGGGGTGAGACAGGGGGGAGGGGGTGGAGAGAAAGAGAGAGAGAGAGGGAGAGAGAGAGAGAGGGAGAGGATGATGGGAGGTATGTAAAAAGGACCTGCGTCAGAGTGAGTCATCAGCCAGTTTCACAATGTGTTGATGTGACGCTGATGCAAATGGCCTGCGCAGGGATTCATCTCAGTACGACGACGACAAAAAACAAACAGAAGACAGAGAAGCTCCTTTAAAGGAAGCCAAACTGTCCCTTGAGTGCTTCCGCCGGCCACCACTTTCATCCCCGTCACTGCCTATCTCTTCTCACCTGTCCTTGCTTGGGAAGGATTACCAAGCACTCTTGTTGTCTTCCAGCTCCAGCCGGCTTTGCGTTCACACACACACACAAACACACACACACACACACGTTCACGCTGGGAAAAGCCTGCATTGCTCAAAGGCACCTTCAAAGTAGTTGCTGGAGGATGGCGGCTCAGATTTTCCAGCCAGGATTCGGTCTGTTTTTGAACAAGAAGACGCTGAAACTCCACCAGCTCCTCCCTGTAGTGGGAAGCTAATATATAATCTACCATAACATTATTATCGCTATAGTGTTACAAAGACTATAACCTATTATCCCAGCACTACGAGGACCCATTTTCTGCCCCATTAGTCACTGTACTTGAAATTCTGACACTGGCTACAAAAGTTTTTTTAAAAAAAAGCTCAATTCTGACCTTGGGAGCAGTAGTTGGACAAGATAATCTTAAGTTAAGGTCCCAGAAAAAGCTAATAAGTGACACTCGAGTTGATATATTTGTCAAGCTATACAACAGCTGGCATATAAAGATAAAACTTTTTGTTTTAATACTGAGGGTAAATATAAATTGTCATTATTAGTAAATCTCTTATGAATAGTGAAAATGGGTTGTCAACAAAAGTCTTAGCTATCTTCACGTAGCTTGTGAAAAGCTGCTAGCCATGTTTGGTCAGCTGTGGCTAAATGTTGGCTGTGTTCTGGCACCGGACAACCAAATATAAAATTGGCCCATAAATGGCTGCCAGATTTGGGAAGGCGTTGTGTGGATTTTAGCCGATTTGGATTGAGAACTAACTCCGGTTAGCAGCCTTCAAGCTAACTTTGGGCCAGCGTAATAATTTAGGCCGTTTCGGCATTAGTCCAGCAACTGAGAATGCTGGATTTAAGTTGATGTTTGTCCATCATTTTGGATATGTAGTTGTTTATACATCTTTAATCATTAAATTACAATTAACTCACATCCTCACATATCCCGTGAAAGACTTACTGGCCAAGTCGGGCTAACTGTGGCTAAATGTCAGCCTTGCTGTGACACCTGACGACCAAATGTGAGCCGGCTTTTTGGCCGTGAATGGCTTCCAGATTCAGGTATCGGTTTTGTGTGGGTTTAAGTCATTTTGGATTTAAAATTAGCTCCTTCACACTAGCGTTCAGCCAGCGTTCGGCACCCGGATTTGGACCAGAGTAGCCTTCTTAAGGCAAATTACGTAGGCCATTTTATAGTTTTTCTGCGTAGGTATCAGCCTCAAAGATCCCGTACAATTGGGCTATAATGGTCAACAGTCATATTACCATGCCAACACGAACACTCATGACAAGTAATGAAACCACAGGTTTAAAACTGGATTTAGATGATATTGATCACAGAGCGCACTTCACAATAGAGTTCAAAAAAATAAAGTTTAATGTTTATGTGCTGTATAACAAATAAAATATATTAGTGTTTAAAAAACAGGTGCATAACTAGGTGAAGCCTAATCTATCACTTTACAATAAACAGTGAGGAGAACAGTGATCAGTGAGACGGCAGGTCAGACGCGCGCTATTCTCTGAAACATCGCACAACGGTCCCGCTAACTAGGCCGGCGTTTGAGCCAGTCGGGCCGGAAACGAAAGATGGTTTCGTCCCCGAACCACGATGGCTTTAGCTCCCGGAATTCACCAGCTAGTTTAGCTTTAGCAAACTCTATTTTTACAACAGACCACGACCTCCAAAATCTGTGCCAGATCCTTGCCGTAGTGGCCGCTTGAAACAAAACAATCTCGAAGGAATTTCGTGAAAACAACACAATGTCTTCAAATACAAATACAGTGCCCTGCGCACGAAAAAAGTGAGACGACACAAACCCTTCCCAAGTTGTGGGTGAATTCCCACCCTGAAGTTCGTGACAGACATACAGTTACCGAGCACATAACAAAATGACGGATCCATATAGTATGCAAATAGACTTATTACTTACATAAATATTGCATTGGTCTTTCATTACGCTGAGTGAGACTAAACTATCTGCAGGGAGCAGGGGAAAAAGGAGTGTTCGACCAAATTGTCTGGACGTTATCATCATCTTGGACCAAACAGACATATTTACACAGTGTGGCAAACACGTAAAAACACAGTGAACACTTACTTGTTATGTATTTACCTCTACACAGCAAAAACACATCTTTGAAATATGCACTGATGGCCATTACAGGTGGATTAAACACTGTTAGGAGCTAAGGCTAATCAACATCATCATCATGTTAAGCGTGTTTTAATATACCAGACACTTTCACACTTGTTGTATTTTTTTCCTCACTGACACTTAAGTTTTGTTTTTGCTCTACGTACATAAACACCGTATTGACACCAAAAATCTACAGCAAAGTTACACTTGACAAAGGAGAACCCTGGTTGAGAGATTAGGCTAGCACTATTTGTTATCACGGTACTATTTACAGACCCCAGGCTGCTGCTCCGCGAAGAGCAGCAATAAACAGGAATTTTGCTTTTGCCGCTGTTGTTGAAAAACCACATGCCTGCAATCTTATATTATATTATATATATAATATTTTAATCTGTCTTCAGTTAAAAGGTTTACAAATTGAGGGGATTTTACGACCTGTGGGGCTTGCTGAAAGCTTGTTGGATCATTTCTAAAAAATACACAGGCTTTTTTCCTGAAATGCTCGCTGTTTGCAGATGCGTGGTTTCGGTTCAACAGCGGTGTTTTGCTAAATTACAAAGTGAAATGAACCAATTAGCTCGGCCTCCGGCATGCCAGCCCAGCCATCCTGCCAAGACCAATGACGGTTGTCCCCTGCTGTTATTCCACAAGAGCTCCTCTATATCCTCTTCTTAGATTACATCCCATAAATATACACAAGACAAGAGCGAGGACGGAAGCATTAATCCAAACCTCTCCTGTTTTCCCATTTAAGAAAACCGACTTGCTACGGGGGCTGAATCCTAACTCTATCTCCCTACAGTACTTTTACACTTTGTTTGAGTTACAGTACAAATGCAGACACCTAAGTTAGCTTTGGGAGAACGGTGGAGGCTCAGAAGACGGGGGGCTGGCGGCCAGAGAAATGACAATAAGCCATCAGACGAGTGCTGCTAAATGTTTGGCTGTTACTGGTAAGTTTTAAGATCTTATTATAGTCAAAAGCTCTAGTTGCCTCGTAAAGTCATGAAAATGGATTGTGAATTTGTGGATATCAGCCATGAATCTCAAAATTAGGTAACACTTTGTACGTCTGCCATTAAAAAGTGTTGACAACTTTGATCTTTTTTCCATTAAATATTCACGTGCTTGTATGTATGGTTTATCTCAAGTTTCAGCTATAATGTGTTGATGACTGGCAACATAAAGCACCAATAAGCACTTATGTGTTGACATATAAATGGTCATGGTTAAAACCTATGATCATTACGAAAGCCTTAATAATATACTATTAGTGTTAGGGTAATTGATTATTTGGGGACCTTGCCTACAAGAGCTGCCAACCCCAAAATAACGGTTACACCCCGTTTCCATCCTGAAAATAATAAGCCTAAAAGTCTACTACCATGCTAGCAGCTCTGTGTGGCTTTCAAGCTAAATGCTAATGTTTAGCACGTCGTGTTTGCCATGGTCGCCATCTTAGTTAGCATGCTAACAATTGTAAATTAGCACCATACGCAAAATACAGCAGAGGCTGATGGGAATGACATTAGTTTTGCAGGTATTTGGTCATAAACCAAAGTACTGGACAAATAAGTTAAGACTTCTGACTTTGTCAGCTATTCCATAGTTGTGGAGAATTTCACTTCAAACTAAATGTGTCAACCTCATGGTGGCGCTAGAGGAAAAGGCAGAGGTTTACCAAAGCCATAAGGTTACGCCATCTGAGAACCATGAATGTCTGTGGAACTACCAATGTTTGTGCCAATCCATTTGGTAGATGTCGAGATATTTCACTGGTTGATTGTAAAGTTTGACCCTGCAGGTGGTGCTAAATCAAACGTCAGAGGAATGTCTATACCAAATTTCATGGCCAAATAGCCAATATTTTATGAAAATATTTCAGTGTGAACCAAAGTGGGGGCATTGCCATCCCCTAGAGCAGGAGAAACACTGGTTACTTTGGAATCATTTTATGGTACAAGTGAGTGAAGGAGGCCTTAAAACATTGGCTATATATAAGTCATACAAAGGTGTTTGCAAGATGCTGAACTTGCCACAGTGTGGACGTGCAGCAACACCGCCGAGATTTCTGCTTATCTCTCATCTCTGAATCTACGTTTGAGTTAAGACTCAGCCCCGGCATCACAGCCTGCAACCTGGCTGTCCAAAGAAAGCAATAAAATACCACCCAGGCAGAGGTAAAGAGTATACAAATGTCTGCAACAGATCACTCTTAAATTACATGTACATTTAACGTGTATAATTAATCAACAGACAAAGACCTGTAGAGCACTGAAGGGCTTCTCGACATGCTCTCTAGGTGCTTTGGCAAATATCTTTTAAACAAAAAAACTAAAAGACAAAATCAAAGAAAAATAAATGCTATTCATGAGGCAACATTGGTTGTTAAGGCTCTACTGTGGCTGTGCTTGCTTAGTATCTATTGACGGGTAATAACTGCATACTGTCAAGTGTGAGTAGAATGAATTGAGGGTAGGTACAAGGGGTGGGTTGGGGTGGGGGGGGGGTGGTAGGGTGAGGCAGGAGGAGGCACTATGTGGAGTCTTCCGGCTCTGACTTGATGGTCTTCTTCTCTGTGTTGCTGGACACTCGCTGCGACGTCCCGTTTTCTGAAGATAAAGGAGAGTATCATCAGCAGAGAGGTTTATAGTGCAGCATAAAGCCTCGTAGAAAGTAGTAACTGTAGAACAAATGTAATGCGGTAAATACTCAGATTTTATGTACCTCAACTCTTGCCCAAAGCATCCCTGGGCAAGGTATTCAACCCTCTACCTACTTGCTCACTATAAGACCTCTAACATCACTAACCTGTTGCTGGTAACCTTTTGGTCTCGTCTGTTTTGTTGTGTTGTTGTTGTTGTTGTTGTGGTTGTGATGGCGCTTCAGTCATTGGCGCTTCAGTTCATTGGCTAGCTGCCTTGCCCATGTTCTGACTAACCACCCGCAAGTTTATTGGTCTAACCATCTGGAGGACAGTTTATTGGACAGAAATTCATCTGGAGGACAGAAATATACAGAAACACGTTTTACTTAGAACTTTGTAACGCCCCTCAGGTTCAGGGTAGTTTTTTTCTTCCAATCAATGAGTTTTTTTCTAAATAAATGTTACATCAGACGGCATTCATCACCAATCAGAATTAGACAGAAATGAATCTAGATAAAAGCAAACATCAGCCCAGATTTTGTTCCAACACTGTCTTTGTTTTACATGTTCTTTGTTTTACATGTTCAATATTCCTGGTGGTAAAAAAGCCTGTGTTTGTGTGAGTTGAGCTGCCTTGTGTTTGCCTTTTATTCCCTTTGAGACCAAGAAAGTCAGAAAGAAAGAGTTGGGGGGGGGGGGGGGGGGGGGTTTTTTTTTTTTTCCCCCCCTCGCCTGCCTTTTTTTTAAAAAAACAATTTTTAT
>CM022483.1:2440313-2457945 GCA_011952105.1 Coreoperca whiteheadi
TTTTATTTAAGTTTTATATAGGTAATCTTTACTTTAAGGGGAAGAAGAGGGAAGGGAGGGGGGGGGGGGGGGGGGGTGTGGGGGGGGGGGTTTGGTTTACTGTATTTTCTGCACCACTAGACTGCTCTATTCTTAAATACACATATTCTATATTTTACAGATTATTAATTTTACATGCACACACTAGTGTCCCAGATTGAATTCATATCCTGGTTTTGATTATTCCGGATGTGAGTTTTATATAGAACATGAGAAACCATGTAATTTATATCCCTGTATACATGATTGAAACATTATGCAAGTTTCTGATCGTTTGCGTGCAGGTGAGTCTTTGACTCCTCCACATCACAGCCGCTTTCTGCCCTCTCTGCATCAGCTGGGTTACCTCAGCGGTGGAGGATGAACCCACTTTGGTTTCTGGCTTTTCACCAATAACATTAAATGAGAGTGACAATAAGGTTTATCCTCCACATTACCGACTTTTATTTTTACTTGCACTTTCGTTTCAGTATATAGATCATCGTCGATCGTCATATTTGTTTTCCAAACTAACTACCACGTTGACGACGCACTTGCGTACATTGCAGACTTCACAAACCTGGATCAGTGTACAAGCCACAGTATCCTGGTCTCTATCAGAGTGCTTCGGCTAGCATTTTTACAGTAGGTTTCTCAGAACCAGGTTTCTGAAAACAGGATGTGATGCTTGCATGTTAACATTTTCTACCTGTTTCTTTGGATTTTAATCTCGATTACATTGATTAATGCGCCGATTACTTTCTCAATTCATCGTTTTGTTTATGAAATGTCAGAAAATTATAATGTCTCAACGCTCAAGCTGATATATGTAAAATTGCTTGATTTATTTAGCCGTCAGTCTAAATCCCCACATATATTCAGTTCACTGTCACATATGACAAAAAAAAGCATCACATCCTCACATGTTTGAAGCTGGAACAAGTATTTGTTTGACATGTTTGCTTGATAAGGGACTAAAACAATTAACTGATTATCAAAATAGTCGCCAATGAATTTTCTAATTACACGAATATTGACTAACGCCAATCTTTTTGCAGCTCTACACGGTTGCCTTAGCAAAACACGAGTGGGTTAAAAAAAAGCACACAACTCCGGACTTCAATCCATAAGACTTTTAGCAATTCTCACCAAAAAATATGCGGATATGCTACCTCAACCAGGTTTTGTGAACTTTTTGGTGATTCTTATTTAGCTGAGCTGTTCTAGTGAGATATGACATGAAAAGGAAGGTATAGGAGAATATAAAAAAGAGAGGAATAAAGAGAGAAAAAAGCAAAAAGGAAAATTGGGGTTAAGAGAGACGTATATACAGGAAAAGACATAAAACTGTGAGACAGGAGAGAGGTTAAGACAGGCAGAAGACAAGAGGGAGAAGAAAACAAAGGACAAAACGAAAAGGAACAAGAGGAAGGAAAGTAGAGGAGAAGAGGGGGAGGAGAGAGAGAGGTAGACATAGAGAGAGAGAGAGAGAGACGCCCCCCTCCAGGCAACTGGCTGGAGGTAAACAGGCGTGGGCGTGATAATTACAGGTGCATTGTGGGATTTGTGGGAACAGCGATATAATGAGCTGTCGGGAGTGGGTGGGGGAGGAATGGGATGAAAATGAGATGAGGCCTGGAGGAGAAGTCAGATCCTGAATAATGATGCGTCTTTTTTCTCTCTTCTTCCTCCTCCTGTGTTTGACAAGTCGGAGATGAAAAAAAAAAAAAAAAAAAAGTGACAGCCGCCACCTCTGGGTGTGGAAAATCAGCACCTATGGGTGCTGTTTCCAACCACACAGCCACGTACACATCCTGTGGCATTTATGACATGAAATTAATCTTCCCTTTCAAATTAGCCTGCAAAAAAGATCAACTTATTTCAAGCTCCGCTTCAGTCTCTTTGTTTCCTATTGAGCTTCAATGCGTTTGAATTTGGCTGAAGACGGCAAGAACCACAGCTGCATGCTTTCTCTTGATTGGAAAAGGTTGGATTTTTTTAACCAGTGCATGAACTCCCCTCCACCGTCTGCTCACGCCCTACCTTGGGTGTCCCTGCTGGCTTCGGCGGCGCCGCCGTTGGTGTTGTGGGCGTCGCTGAGGTACTTTAAGGCGGCGGGGGGGATCCTCCAGTCCAGAGCCTGGAGTCGCTCCTGGACGGCGGCGTCCTGCAGGATCTCCATCTGCCTGGCCAGCAGACGCTCCAGCTGCATCTGATGGACACCGACGATTCACAAGAAGAATTACAGGAACAATATGTGAAAATGGTCTCGTTTGCTCAACACAGCAAGGGATTATCTGCTTGAAACGTGTCATCGAAGGAGAATCTTGCCGATCAAGTGACTGATGACGAAAGTCCACCGAGATCTTTAAGCTTCACTTTATTCATTTTAAATGAACTGGAGGGAAATTCAAATACACACAGAAAACAAGCATGTCAGGAAACTACTGCGGAAGAAGTCAACAGCTGACTTTATTGTATATGCTGTAATATTTACCCATGGCGCTTTTATGAATGTCAATGGACACGATCATTATATTTCTATAACAACCAAGAGAGAATTTCTAAAGGTTAATATTGATATCTGAGAGTTAAATAAAATTTAAAAAATTGATCCAGACCGAGGAATCATCGTCCACATACTGGATTCTGTTTTTCGGCAATTCAGACGATAGTGCGGTGATAGCGAAAAGACAAATTAGAGTGATTATCAGGCCAAAAGCGTCCACAGGATATGTTGTTTTGCACAAAGAAAGTCAAGAAGATTCACTCTTGTGCTGTAGTTTAAGCCACCGCCACTCTGACTCGTTGAGAACAACAAGGCGACTGTCCCACAACAGGAAAATGACCGTAACAAACAAATGTCATGCTTCTAAAGCTGGAATAATGTCTGTGCGTGCGTGCATTTTAGCACATGGTTCTGTCACAAGTGGTCTTCTAGCAAAGCATAGATTCAAAGCATATATTTCACGTTTGTTTCGCGAACGTAGCGGTTTGTTTGCAGCGTCACCGGGGTGAAGCTGATTTCTGTTTCCTGTTCATCTTCATATTGCGGCTTGCTAAACGTGACACCGCTTCCTGTTGGACACAAGCCGCGCAGGTCTGGAAGAAACACACAACAAACGAACGTGTCCGAAACGACACCCGTGCTCGGTCGCTTACGTGCGGCCTGGAGGAGCCAGTTCAAGGCAGTCAGTGAGCATTAACGTGGAGGACGGAGGGAGTAACGACTGACAAACAGCTGACACCTCGGTTTCATAGAGACGGCAGTGGTCTCTGTCATCTCGGATTACTACGGGGCCGTGCTTTGCATCCTCACTCAGCTGTTCGGAGGGCCCGCGGTGCGAATGCAGCCATGAAATCTCGTCTTCATCTGAAATGCGATTTCTGAAAAATCACATCAAAATGACAACGGTGTGACTGCAGCGGCACAAACACAGACCGAGAAAGCGGCACGTGCACAAGCACATATGTCTGTGTGTGTTTTCGACAAACACACACACATGAACATGTTTCCTGCGTAATGAGTTATCATAAAGCCCTCCTCCTACGCTCCGGCTCTAATTAGGAACAAGCTACAGGAAACCAATAAAGAACATTACTGGGATCAAACTGGATCCTGCTGCCACAAACAGCTGCTGACGTGGAAATCTGTCACCGTATCTGTTGGTGAGAATCCTTTCAACCCGACAGCTGAGGTACATTTGTCTGAGCTTTAGAGAGGCGCTGTCATCTCGGATTTTCATTTTCATATAGTAGCTTGACGAAAGGGAGAAACGCTAGCTTAACAGACAACTGACAAACGAGCTGTCCGCCGATGAAGGCCGTGGGATGCGTTTGAAAGCTCTGGACAAAGCTAGTAAGCGGCCCTCTTTTTAATTTGTCAAACTAAATTAAATTATTTGCGTAAGCCCACTCTAACAATATAGCATTGCCTTTTTTAGGTTATATTTCCAGTTAGCAAGGTATCTTAAAAACATAACAAATCTCAATGGAACCTGGTGGAGAGTTGGTTTGTTTTAGAGGATTTCTTCTGCAAGAGGAAGCATTTTTTATTTTGAATATTTTCTCATACAGCACACGCTGACAATATTCTAGATTTTTTATTATTAAAAAAAAAATTTAAAATCCAATGAAAAATACCAAAACCAACAACGTCTGACTTCCTGGTTGTGGCTCAAAGCCCGCTGGTTCCGAATGAAGATCTTTACAAACGCCTCACAAATATATAGTTTCATTAAAAAAAAAAAAAGGCTCAGTAATTTCCTAAAGCAGCTGTTCACTGTAGTTTTTACCAGTGAGTGGGCCTTTTTGGGACTGAGTCAGAATAACCTACAGTGTGTGTGTCCATGGTGATGAAGGAACATTAGGGGAGCTTGAAAAAGGTAACATCTGTCCTGAGAATTGGCATCTCGGGTTGCCCTTCAAATAAACTCAACATTTACATGAATTAGAAACACTTCTGTCTCAAAGCTACAACAAAACCAACCAGCAGCAGCTTCTACCGCGGCTTCTGTTTTATTCGCCCGCCCACCTGCAGATTTCGCCCGACGGTTTCTTCCCCTTTCGACTTGGCGCAGGCCAGCTGCTCCCTCAGCATCTCCTGCCGCATGTGGATGGCCTGCAGCGCCTCCTGGATGTCGAAGAAGTTCTCCTGAAGGAGTCGAAGAGACAGCCGGAAGGATGTTAATCTCTCAGCCTTGTTTACCATTTTTAGAGGAATTGTGTAATGTCCCTCCCATAACACTTAAAAAGAGATAAAGTGGCGTAGCAGGCCATAGGGCCATTTAGGGGGCATGTCCTCAGTCCTAAAACAACCTGAGGAGGAGTTTACTTTGTACAACTACACACAAATTACACCTGATATTTCTTAAAGCTGGTTCTGATATTAGATAGAGTCAGTGTTCTTAAAAATGACACAAAATGTAATATAAATAAATATAATGTAACAATGAAGGAAAAAAAAAGGAAAAGACCATAAGACGCTGGTTGGTTTCATTATTATTTTTTCATATATTATAATAGGGGGCGGCCGTGGCCTGGTGGCAGAGCGGTCGGCGGCTCGATCCCCCAGCCATGGGGGATCTTTCTCTATTTTCATTACTTCAATTTATTAATTTGTGCATATATTTATAACCATTCAGAAGCTGCTATAGCTACTATTATACTACTATGTCAATTGTATTATTATAATAACAGTAACGTGAGATCAGGAACTTATTATTATTCCCAATTTGTGCCTTTCCTTTGATAATAAAACAACTGAAAAAACAAAGTGGAATTTTTGGGAGTTTTTGTGTTTCTGCAGAATGGCGGCCTGAAAGTGAAATTTGGCAGGAGTCCCCCCCCCCCCCTTTGGGAGCGCCGAGCAGTTTTTTGCGAGCAGGTGTCGGCTCATCCGCAGCTCTTCTTCTTGGTTTAAAATCCCTGCAGAGCTCGCAGCCACCACATGTTTTCGATCATCGGTTTACAAACTGAGAGGAGCCATTCAGAGCTCAAAGACAACTCTCAGCCAAGTGTGTCAGGAGACGAACGCTGAGAGATCGCTTTGTACTCCGTTCAAGGCTGGAGCTGCCGTGTCCAGTCTGTCTCTGGTGACCGCACACAGAGGAGCTCCATCTGCCAAGCTTGCGTCTTCACGTTTGGGGGATTTCAAACACTGAACATTAACCAATGAGCGAGCTTCAGCAGCCCAAAGTCAAGCGTCACGCCGCAAAGACTCGCGAGCGATCCTCCGTCAAACAAAACCCACAACTGCTACAAAACAACGGCGATGTGGCGCAGAAAACCTCGTTCTTCATCTTCTCATTTATCTGGAGGCTATTCCACGCAGGAAGTGATGCGTGTTTACTTTTCTGGTTTGTTTGGAACGAGCGGAAGAAGAGGGACGGGGTAGTGAGCGGTCCTCAGACTGCTCGTTTGGACATTTCCAGACCCGTTTTAAGACGCATAAAAACAGCGTGACTGGAATAACAATTTGTGTCCGATATGTGTAATACAACTCTTAACATCTCTTCTTCTTCTCCTCCCTCCCTGCCGGCAGCGATGCTTCAGTGCTGACCTTACCTCTGTTTTAATCCTTTTAGGGGACGGCTCGTCTCTGTCTCCACAGCGAGACCTGCAGAGAAACAGCGGGAAACCTCTAAAGGATAAGTTGGTATGTATATAATGGATGGAGGGATTCGTTGTCAGTGCTGGAGAGACTATATAGAGATGATAACTACTTAAAGATAAAGAAAACATAAAAACACTGGCTGCCTGAGGAGAAACAGTGCATGAGCTCTTACTTGCTGGTGCGGTAGGTGTATTTGTAGGTGACCTCTCGGGAAATCTGGCGGGCGAGTCCGAACAGCTCGTCTCGGCGCGTCAGCAGAGCCATGTCCCTCATGCAGAGCTGAGCCGCCGCCTCGTTCACCGTCAGCTGCACATCGCACACATCGAGTCGGTTCAGTTGGGGAAAAACACAGACACATAAGCCTCAAGGATCCCTGAGGACAAATTCATCTAGCAAGCGTGCGATTTCAAGCAGTGATTTTTTTGAGTGTTTGGGTGGACAACCTCATGCAGCGTCAGGTGTTTGCCATCTCTCCTCTTGGAGTCAAAGCGTCCATAGATGGCGCTGTATTTCCGGATCTCCTCTTCCCTCCGCGGGTCATCGTCGCCCAGTTCAAAGATGTGTCCGATCATCTTTGCCAGCTTCTTGTTGTTCTTCAGCTGCTCTTTGACCTCAGCTAGGTCTGTTTTAGGCAGCCCCGGTGCCATCCTGTCCACACACTCCAGGACGGACTGGACGGCCGCGGCGTCCAGAGCCTCTAACGCGTCTCTCGGCGAGGACGGGGAGCCGAGGTCCGACGGCGACAGGCTGTGCTCGCTGTCGTTGCTGTGGCCCGACCAGAATCGAGCCTCGCTGCTGCCCTGCAGCGGCGACCCGGCTGCTACTTTGTCTCGCGCCACCTCCAGCTTCCCTGGGTCGGAGCAGGCGGCGGCGACGGCTTTGGGCATCTTGACGCTGGCGGTGTTGGCCCGGTCCTGCGCGCTCAGCAGCGTGGGCGAGCCCTCGGGCAGCTTGTAGACGGGGATGCTGCAGACGGGCAGCGACGTGAGCGGCTGGTTGAAGATGGCCGGGTTGGTGACCCAGTCGCGCAGCGCCTTCTGCAGGCGGCGCACGTGCAGCGGCTTGCTGGCCATGCCGACGAGGGCCATGATTTCCAGGAACTCCTCCTCCCCGGCCTCGCACAGCTGCTGCACGTCGTCGCCGCCCTGCTGGATGAAGGCCTCGTAGTAGTAGAGCAGGTTCGCTCGCTGCAGGATCCGGTAGAGCTGCAGCTCACCCAGGGTTCTCGGCAACACCGCTGCCATACCTGAGGGAGGACGCACAACAGGTCAGTACGACCGTAGGACTAATTTAAGAAAGTACGCCTATTCACTTTCTTGCAGAGAGTTAGATGAGAAGATCAGTCCCACAGATGCCTGTAAGCTCTTTGGGCCAGAAAGCAGAATGTCAAACTGTTCCTTTAAAGCTGAATAACTTGTCCAGTTCTTAAAAAAAAAAAAGGAAAAAAAAAAATTTAAATGTAGAAATGTCAGATAAGTCATTAGCTGACTGCAGGGCCTGGACTCCCCTGCTGAGCACCAAATGGCGAGAAAAACTTGCCGTCCCTTATGGAGAAGTCAGAAAGACGGAGAGCCGCGCTGCTATTAAGGAAGCAGCAGCATCTGAACTGCGCTTTCTGTCTCTCTGGATGGTTAATTAGCGGCCACCAAAACAAAAAAGCCTGTGCACAGTTCTTGACTTTGACAAATACAATTCTTAGGCTTTCCAACCAAAAGTCCCTCGACTGGTGAAGCTCGAGATGCGGTTTAAAGCCAAAAAACTAAATCTAGAAAACTGCCCCTGAGTTGAGATTGTTCCCGTCAAAAAAAAAAATCCAAATTCTTTCTCCGTTCTCTTGTTCCACCTGACTCTGCACCAAAATTTGCCACTGTAAACTGACATTGAGACGCGTTACTATGAAAATGCACATGACTTATATTTGGACTGTGCATGTTATGCTATCCTTGGCAGGTGCATGGTTGCAGTTTATCAGGCTTCTGCAGGTGCGGGAAAAGGTTAAATTTTCCATCGAGAGCGCCATGAGTGCCTTTCATTTTTAGAAAAACAAATGGCACAGGTAGGACTCCCAAGAGTTCCGCTTTAACCCTGTTTAGTAATCTGCATGTTTTCAGGTGTTTGAACTTGAAAGTATTCATGTTTCGTGTGCGGGACAGAGACACAAAATGAGACCTTACAGACTACTAAGCTGCCTCTTACGGGGATAATTCTGTATTTCTTATACTTGTAGAGCACCAATCTACTAATGAGCAAAGATTTATTTTTGTAGTTTAGTGCCATACTCTGCTTGAATGCACATTGTAGTAATATGGTGAAAACATGGTATGTTTAATCTGCTGTTACTATTTTAGCTCAGAGTGTGTCTCTGCAGGCAGATTCCACGTTTGCAGAACCCTGTGAATAAACCTTTTATGGACGTTTGGCTGTCTGTTGCCCTGTCAGCCTGTTGTGATGCCGTCATTCACTCTGCCTCCAATGTCAACCCTTACAAAGCGAAGAAACACTCAGATCTGTGTCAAATACTTGTCACACTTGCCACCGCAAATTGAGAAAAAGCAAAAGCAAAAGCGGAGGGCTGGAAGAGGCTTGTTTTTTTTTTTATTCCTCTTCCTATGTTCATGCGAGGCCCTGCGGAGGCCTAGCTAACAGAGGAGTGGCAGTCAGCAGGCCCGGGTTACTGGGAGGACCACATGCCTCTCTCCACCCCTGCAGGATGTGTAGGTGGTGGGCTCGCCTCGCCCAGAATAGGCCCGGAGAGCCTCAGCCCAGGGAGCCAGGCAGGCCTCGACTCGGGAAAATGACAAAGACAAACGCTGCCGGAGAGAAGACTAAAATGATCCGTTTTATTTCAACAAGAACCACAAATACTACTTGTGCCACTACTACTGCTGTTGCCAATGAAGCTTTTGCTAATTCATGAACTGCTAGCCCCAGAATGGATTATCGATTAATATCTTAACCTCTACAAACCGGACCAGCAAGAAGTTGGAACAGGTTATTGTGACGTGTCTGCGGGTCCATTTGGGAAAGTTCTCGGTCACAGTGGACAGACTCGAAATGCAGATTTGTTTCACTGTGACGCTCACTCCCAAACCAGATTCTGTAACTCAAAAAAATGCAAACGTACTTTTTAGCTACTATCTTAATCAGCCCGTTTTGAGTTTTGGACATTGGGAGGATATGTGTGGATGCTCAAGGTGTGTAAAACGCGGGATGCTGCAACATCACATCCTGTTGGAAGTTAGCATTGGTAAGTAGATCCAAATCACAAAGATGAAACTCGAGGAAAAACCCTCATTGTTTCCTGAGAGCAACGTTTCGGAGGCTCAACCTGCTGGATATCAATCTGCAGCACCGATCGCCCCGACCTCGAGCCTGGCGCTTACGCGCTAACACGGCAGAGTGAGTGCTGGCGGGGAAAGCGGTGACACGGCAACATCACCGGGAAAACGACGTCACGCTACGGAGGAAGTTCACCGCCGTGTGCATCGCGGTGCGCCAACCGACGCGAGGCCAGCGGAAAACGTGACCGTTCAACTTCTCTCGCCGTTCATTTAAGCCCCTAAAAAAACATCTTTCGGACTCAAATTATGCGACGAGCGTTGAAAGTGGCGCCGAATAGGAAAAAGAATCAATGAGCAGAATCAGATCTGGTCACATCTAAATGATGCCCGCAACTCAGAAACGCACATTTGTGACTATGACAACGGTTGGAGTTAAATGAAAGAAAAAAAACAACAATATTGCATATTTACACGTAGTAACTTTTCATCATTTATCATTGGATCTTACATTTATTTTGATCCAACAAGTAAGCAGCGAGTTTGTAGCCCCAACTGCTCCATTAAACAACAGCCAACCACGGTCCAGACATGTATTCGGCATACTTACTGAGAAAAGACCCAGGTGTTGATGTCGATCTTGGGATTTTAGGAACACATTTGGATCGCTCATGAGAATTGCAGTTATTTGGGAAAAAACTGTTGTTTTACGGCCTCTGTACACTGCGTAACCCTCTCTGATGAACGCTGACGCCTCATTGGTGTCTGTAATGATCTATAGATCACTGCTGGCGCATACAGCGGTGGAAGAAGTATTCGGATCCTTTACTTAGGTTAAAGTACTAATACCACAGTGTGAAAACACTCGTAAGTATTATCAGCAAAGTTTACTTAGAGTATCAAAAGTAAAAGTACTCATAATACCAAAAAAGGACCCCTGTGAGGGTTTTACTATGATATACTGGATTGTTATTATTGAGGTGAAGCTGATTTGAACTACTTTATATCATGTTTGGTAGTTTAATGCAGTTTATGTACAAAACATATGATGAGCTTCTAAAACAGGTTTGCATTGTCATCATGTTTTTTTGCGTGTCGGATCTTAGTCCGCAAAGTAGATAACGCTATCAAGCGAATGGAGTGGAGTAAAACGTACAATGTTGCCCTGTGGTGGAGTAGAAGTATAAAGTGGCATACTCAAGTGAAGTGCAAGTACCGCAAACGTGTACTGAAGTGTACTTGAGTACTTTGTTACACTCCACCACTGGGGATGTATGTATGCATGTATGGCGAGCGGCATTTCAGAATAAAGTGTTGCAGATGGCCTAACGTCAGCTGTCTGCCTCCTCAAATCCGAAACGCTGTGAGAGGAGGAGGTTTCAGACGCTGTTCGGCGGCCCAACGAGCACTTTGTTTGACTCTAACACGCCTTTCAATTGACATCGTGCAGTCAGATGCAGATTTCATTAGACCCGTTTTCACGCAGAGGGGAAACGATCATGATTTGATAGCGGATTCGTGGTTTGGGCCATTTTTCAGGCACAAATGCAGAATATTCTCTGATTCTGGCTTCCTAAATGTATAAAATAGCCTTCATTTGATGCTTTTAATTTGACACACGTGACAGTAAAGTGTTCGTCGTCGGGTTTTGAACTGTTGTTCGGATAAACATGTCGCCTTGGGCTCTCGGAGAATATAACAGGCGTGTTTTGAACGCAGCCCCAAACACAATAATGCAACTAACAGGGGTTGCCACTTTTTGTCTGCTGGCTTTTCACAATAAAGCTGTGTGTGAACTGAGGGGCTATATTTAGCTGCAGCGTGAAGGTAGACTCCGGTGTGTGCAGCAGGTAAATTGTCCATCAGCTGCTGAGAAAGAAAACCCTCTGCCTGGAGAACAAGATAATCCCGGCAGCTGCAGCTTCACAAGCACCACATTGCGTTTCTACAAATAGAAACTGGATTAATTTACTTCACTGAGAAAATAGCCTCAATGATGCTTGTTTGTCAGCGTGTTAGTTCAACAGCCGTCTGCACAAACACTCTCAGACTGATATCTTAACAGCCTGCCATCTTACTCCAGTTTCATCACAGCAGACGTGTGTGTGCGTGTGTGCGTGATGGGCGGCTGTGAATGGCAGGCCTTAATTGAAGTCCTGCTTCACAAAAGCGAGTTTAGCGGGTTCGCCTTTTCACCTGGAGACGCGAGGCGTGCGCTGGCACAAAGGCACTCACAGAACCACACACTTAGATTGCACACACGCGCACGCGCGCAGGATGATGTGTAGTTTTCCAGGTGAAGTGCCACGCAGGAATTCACCTCAGCCCGGCCCCCCCCCCCCCTCGGTACAAGTGAGGATCACTTTGATTTCGCGGTGATTCAGGAGGATGTTACCAATTCTTCAATGTAGAACAAAGAAATCATCCCTTTGACCTGGAGAACATGTGGACATACAGTATATATATATATATATATGTGTGTGTCCTCAGTCCATGAAAGCATCATATTTAGTCCAATTATTGAGTGACCATTGTTAGAAATGGCCATGAAAGAGCCAGTGATACTGTATTCAAATGAAAAATCCTTTAATATTCCTATTGCAACTTCACTTTGGTGCTCGATAGCGAGTTCACAACGACACTGTCACCTTTCGTGGCACTTTAGCTCCTATAACACGCCCGTAATGTACATTTAGCATGCACGGAAGTGGCTATAGTTCTACTTTAAGGTATTTTCACCCCTCTATAATATTCACATGTGGTCTTAACGTCTGTGTATGATGCTCACAGTGAGTGAGTGAGTTCACAGTAACATTTTTCACACCACTATGTTCCGTTAAGGTTTGTCTACACTTTTCCAATTGAGACTTATAGTATAGGTGTGTGGTGCTCAGTAATGCTATTTCATCCTGCTATAATATTCCCACGTGTAGTCGGACATTTTAAGAAATTTCCCATAATAACTGGAGGTTTTGTGGTGCTACCTGCTTGCTATCTTTGCAAAATATGACAGAGTTAAGGCTAAAAGCAGCAGCAGCAGCAGGTAACATGCCGGATTAGATGGAAGTCTGATTGGGCCCTACCTGGCGAGTCTCTGGCCCCCTTTGGTCCGCCCTGGTCCCGTTCTTCTTCTTCTTCTTCTTCTTCTTCTTCAGTGTTTATCAACACAACGCCTTGGTGCCAAATTGTGCAACAACAACAAAAAAAAAGAAAAAGAAAGAAAGCCCGCAAAGAAGGGGGTCCCCTCGGGGCAGCTGGAGGGATAGGGGGGGGGGGGGGGGAGAAAAATTCAAAGATTATTTCCAGGACAAAAAGAAGCCAAAGAGCGTCTGCTTGCCTTTGCGTGCTCAGCCCGAGCGACACTCCTCTCCTCTCCTCTCCTCTCCCTTCCTCTCTTTCTGGAAACTTTTTCTTCCTCCTGCCGTTGAGACAGCGAGAGAGAGAGAGAGAGAGAGAGAGAGGGAAAAAAAAAAGAAGCGCAGAATATCAGTGAAAATCCGCTGACCTTCGTGCGTCTTTTGGTGCGTCTCTTTCCTCCGAGAGTGTGTGGTGTGCGCGCGCGCGCGCGCGTGTGTGTGTGTGTGAGAGAGAGAGAGAGAGAGAGAGAGAGAGGGTGAGTGAGTGAGTGAGTGTTTGAGTCCTCTCCCAGAGTCTCTCCACTCCCCTGCGCTGCTCACAGCTCTGTCAACGCGCGCGCAGTCGCACACCGACACACTTCCGGCCGGCGCGACAAAATAAACGCACCTAAAAACACAGGCCGGCTTAAAGGGTACAAGCATGTGATCACATGAATTAATGAAAAAGCTATAAGGTAATGCCAAATATACTCTAAACGATACACAAAAAAAAACAAATACCAGAAATTCGTAGTATTCAGACGTTTTGTGCTTTATTCAATGTAAAAGTACATGTTTATGAAGAATGGCTCCTTTTTAAGATACAATATTTAGGTACTTTTACTTTACTTGAGTATTTCCATTTTACGGTACTTTATAGTCCACTGTATTTATCTGACAGCTACTTTTCAGATGGAGCTTTTACATAAAAAAAACACACGGCACGTTTATGAGATACAGCACATTGCTGAAGGTTGAACCGGTGGTTCCTTAACTTTTTGGCTTTACATAAAAACCTGTAGTCGGGGCCTCTGCTCACGTTTCAGTTGTGGTTGGTGAGACGTTGACAGTTTCCCTCTAAACTTCTCACATCGTTTCATTTAAATAACCGTTTGAGGCTCCAAAAGGTAAAATTGTTCACCATTTCACACAAAAAGGAGTAGAGAAAAGCAATAAAATGTGTAAATCAGAACTTTGTTTCCCCTCCCTTCCTCTCCCATGAATCACCTCACGACCCCCCGGGTTTACCTCACATTTCCGACCCCTGGGTTGGGATCCACGGGACTAAACTAGCCAGCTGTGTATAAAGCAGATAAAACTGGCCAAGTGTACATAAAGCAGTTTAATAAACTCATACAGCAGTAAAATGCTGCTCAGACATCGGTGCATCGGTAGGCTGTTGATAATCTAAACATAATTTGCCACCCAATGATCTGCAGAATCTGATTTTCTGTGGAACCAGCACTTTCGACGCTTTAAAGTAAATCTTGCAAATAATACGTCTGTACTTTAACTTAAGTGGGATTTCTTAATGCAGGACTTTTACTTTCAATGGAGTATTTTTATAGTGCGGTGTTGCTACTTCCACTTGGGTAAAGGATCTGAAAACTTCTTCCACCACTGATTTATTGTGACTGTCACGCAACAAAATACCTTGCATGTGAAAACCTACTTTGCAATAGTACTTTTTTTTTTTTTTAACCCATCAAGCCACGTCACGTTTCAGGTGCTTTTATTTTGGCGGCGCTTCCTGTTCTTGCCGCGTTGTAACCGCGCGCGGCTTCACGCGGGCAGCAGCGTAAAGTGGGATATTCCGCGCGGTTGCCACAGAGCCTCTCTCTCTCTCTCTCTCTCTCGCTCTCTCTCTCTCTCGCGCGCGCGCGCCCACGCTGCTCCCTGCGTGACGCAAATCCGCGCGTGGGCGGACACACGGGGCGTGGGAGGCTTTCTGCACGGAATACCAAACACAGGCAGGTTCGACACCCACGGAGAGACACAGCAGTTTGCGCACTTCATGTTCTCAAACTAAATTATTATCGTGGAGACTGTTTCGTTTTTTCACCCTGAGCCGTTAATATTTCCAAAAACCAATAGTCAACAGACATGAGACGGGACCACGGCGCAGTTTAACATGCTGCATCCGGTTTAAAGCTGTTGTTCCTGATGTGACATTACATATTGTTAAATATATTACAAGGAAAATGTGTCTCTTTTCTGCCTAGAAAGGTGCATGTAGGCCTGTAAGATGTAAATATAAAGTACAACGCCTATATATTCGTGTACAATGACAGCAAGCTCATATATTTTCCATGTGTAGGCCTACAGTGTGTCCACGTGTACTTTGTGTGCATGCATATATATATATATATATATCTTTTTAAAAATACAACTGTGAAATGTGAGTGAGTACATTTTCTGTCTATAAATTGTGTTTCGGTTCATGATTTGCGTCTATATATGTATATTCTATACAACGGGTACATATATTATAGATATTTGCTTCATGTAAAATGGCAGCAGGGGTATACATGTGTACAATGTGTACACATGTACATTTTCTTCATGTAAATTATGTGCGCGCATATATATTCTTACATATATGCATTTAAAATGTCAATATGAGTACATTTTCTACCTATAAACTGTGTTTATAAGCATACACTTTCGTCATGAGTACATGTTTATATTTTCTTTATGTAACATTAAATGGGTATATATACTGTACATATTTCTTTTGACATATGAATGCCTTTAAAATGTCATTGATAAAACGTTTTCTCTCTATAAATTGCTTATATGTACATACTTTACACTGTATTCTGTATGTACAATGTGTCTGCATGTACACTTTCTTCACGTAAAATGTGTGCATGCGTATATATTTATATATATATATATATGTGTAGATATATGTCATGTATGTCTATGTATATATTATTATGCGTAAACTATGTTTTTAAGTTTATGTGGTATGGGAACTTTTCAAAATAAAATTGGTTTGCGTGTATACACTTGCCTGTTGGAAAAGCGCACCTTTGCTTATATAAAACATAATGTTCAAACACATTACATCTGCCGGTGCTTCTTTTTGGTGCTTTGTGGGCGAAAACAAAACAACATGCAACAAACTGGATGTTTCCTTCCTGCTTGAGAAGAAATTGGAAATAGTCCAGCTGTGGTCCAGACTCGTCTTGAGGTTCCTTATTTTGGCGGATTATGAAAAGAAGTACCTTTTACATTTTTCTTTTTCTTTTTTCTTTCAAGAAAATATTAGAAAAGTCGTACAGAAACATTCCCGGTGGCTGCTTAAAGTCACGGCGGCCAGACTTTCCTGCAAACTCATTCGACACAGCGTGAGAAAGCAGCGTGTCACAGCCGCCGCCGACTGATACCCTCAGAGGTGGTCACGTGTGAGCGTGTGAAGCTGAGTGACACACAAGTGCGTCAATGAAACGGGCCTGCATGCAAAAAAACAGTCAATTCAGATTTCCCAATTTAACGATCAGCAGCGGTGTGAGGGGGCATGCAAATGGTTTCCAACGCAGGGAAGTGGGCAGCAGGAAGCCCTCTCTGTACACTGTGTGAAGCTCACTGGGTTGTTTCTTGGCTGATCTGCTTGCGAGTGTTTCCCGAATGTGACTTTCACAGCAGAGATCTGATCTCGATCTGGAAATAACCACAGTCGCACGTTCAAAGCCGAGTGTTCGTGACGGCGTGCACTCCGCCGCAGAATACTGCACCGCCGTACGGACCCAGCGTACAGCTCTCCTGTTTTTACCATTTTAACTCTGCTGAAGTGTTTTTAAATGTCCCTTTAGGTTTCACGGAAAGCACCTCGAATTGCCTTGTTGTTGAAATGTGCTTTACAAATAACCTTTCACACAAATATTCACACAGTATAATAATACACTGTAACCTTTGCTGCTACTGAGAGTACTACAGCTACTGCACTACTACTACTACCACTAGTACTATTTGTACCCACCCCACTACTGATACTACTACTGCAGCTGCTACTCATAGTACCCATAATACTATTAGCGTTAATACAACTACTTCTGTTACCATTAGTACTAGATAGTACTACTAGAACTAATACTACCACTGCTGCTACTACACTACTGCTACTACTACCATAACATTACTACTGTTACTGGTACCCATAATACTACTAGTGCTAATATAAAAACTACTGTTCCTAGTACTTCTAATGCTACTACTACTAATATGATAACTACCACTGCTACTACTAGTACTCTTAGTAGTATTTGTACTTACCCCACAACTTATAATACTACTACTGCTGCTGCTACTGCCACTACTGCTGTTAGCAGTACCCATAATACTACTACTACTAATACTACTGTTTCTGTTATTGATGCTACTAGTACTATTACTAAAGTTCCTAGTACTGCTATTAGAACCAATACTACTGCTGCTACACTACTACTATTACCCCCAATATTACTACTACTACTACTAATATGATTACTAGCACTACTACTGCTGGTACTCTTAGTAGTATCTGTACCAACCCCACTACTGGTACTGCTACTGCTGCTGCTGCTACACTAATAATGTTTATAGTACCCATAATACTACTAATACATCGTTAATACATCTACTACTAATACTGTTATTGTCAATACTGTTCCTACTACTACTAATATGATTACTGCTACTACTAGTACTCTTAGAAGTATTTGCAGTACACCAGTAGTTCTTAGGGAGTCCCCAAGTAAACCTCCAATAAGGAGGTGAAAGGTCAGAGGTCACAGCGTCCGTGCAACACAGATCTGACCTGTAAAGTAACAGGAGGGAAAAACACACTCACTGCTGGTTGAAACTTTGACATGTGCATGTAAGATGAAGCCCAGAAGAGCGAGTAGAAAGCTGGCGAACGGCGCTCTCCCGACGCCCTCGGCGCTCATCAGGGCCGCCAGCAGCTCTAATCAAATCTCTGCGCGATCGCTTTGACTCTGCCCGATTCCCCATCAACGAGCTATTTTGGGGAATTAGGCCAGCCGCCACCAGTGTAACACCCTGGGGGACGAAACCAGAACGGCTCCTGTCAACCCCCGCCCCCCACCTCCTCCCAAAACCCC
>CM022483.1:2464279-2486682 GCA_011952105.1 Coreoperca whiteheadi
AAAAATGTTGAAAGACGGGCGTTTGCTGGCCGGGCTTTTAATCACACCAAGTGGGGGTAAAGGGACGTGTGTTGCTTTCCCCCCGGAGCCGCCCCCCCCCCCCCCCCCCCAGAGGTGAAGCTCATAACTTCCATAGATTCTGTCGGTCACTGCTTCCTGGTCATGTGTCAGCTGTCCTGGAAGCGAAGCCAAACTGCCCACTGGAAGTCTCTCCAGGTAAAGAGAAGCTCCAGCCAAGTGAGGGAAATGTAAATGTGACTGTCCTGACTGTGGGCGATCGGTGGATTTAATCTGCACTCTGCTCTGGACAACAGCGTCCAATAAATGGCTAAATGTAAATGCAAATGTGCCGAGTGTTTGTTGGCTGCGATGTGGGCGATCCAGGAACTTAAGCTCCCTGCAACGGCGCTCTTATTAGAAGTCGCCCTGGATCAGAGAGTCAGCTACGATGAAATGCCTAAATGACTCATTTAAAAGCCTTTTTGTTGTTAAAATGTAATGCTGGTGATCCAGAAACTGAAGCTCATTCGGCATAAAAGCCTCAGCTAAATATCTGCACTGCAACGGAAAAGAAGTACTGAGATCTTTTACTAGTAAATGTAGCAATACCACAGTGTAGAAGTACTCGGTTACAAGTAAAAGTCCTGCATTTTAGCATCAAAATATACTTAAAATACCAAAAGTAAAAGTATTGATTATGCAGAATAATGTATATTATTGAATTATTGATGCATTAATGTGCTCATCCCTTTAATGTTGCAGCTGGTAAACATGGGGCTATCTACTTTATATACTACAGGGTAGCTTTTGAATTTAATCACAATAATATCACAATTTATTTGTGGAATATATTTAGTGCTATATATCGGGAAAGTAACTAAAGCTGCCGGATAAATGTAGTGGAATAAAAAGTCCAACGTTTGCCTCTGAATTGTAGCAGAGTAGATGTATAAAGTGGCAGAAAATGGAAATACTCAAGTAGAGTACAAGTACCTCAACATTGTACGTGAGTACAGTACTTCACTCACTGATCCAGTCACATTCAGCACAAAACGTGTCAGCATATAAACACCTAGCTCCTCTTTCACTGGCGCGACAGATCTGCTGAGCTATCAAACCGCATTATCAGCGAGCGTACGTGCTTCTCAACCATCTTGTCGATCACAAAGTGCGCTTCCATCCACCATCACCTCGTCGTGTCCTCTTCCTCTGCGATGCTTTAATGGCACTGACTGGAGAGTTGGCGCCACCAACTGTTTATCTCCATCGGCCCACTCCTGATATTCACGCCGCAGTGGATGGAAACGCACATTAACCCCTGAACTTGGATGTTGACTATGTAGCAACCCAGATGCTGTCGATTCATTTCAGTGACATGGTTTCTTTTCTTTCCTGAAATCAGCTGTTTTCTGTTGTTGTAAAACTCACAGATTTTTGGGAACAATCACGCCCTCCCGTCCAATCAAATTGCCTTGCTTTCTCTCACTGACATCCCCAACCAATGGGATGTCAGTGCAGCCGAGCAGTTAAGAAAGCTCGGCTGTGTCCTACGGTGACTTTAAAGTTCACTTGAGCGTCAGCTGAAAGCTTTCAGATGTAAAGTGCAGCTCTCCCGCTGTGCTGGCCCTGCAGGCTGCGGGGGCCGGAGGAGGGCCCCCGGGTGGGGCCGGACCGGGCCTGCTGGGCTGCTGGGTCTGCTGGCTGCCCACGGAGAGGCCTGGCTGGGTGGGCGTCATCTATGGAGCGATTGATCCCAGCCAGGACAAAAAGTCTCCCTGTTGTCCTGCTCGAACCACCAGCAGCAGAGGAAAAAGTGCTCAGAGTCACTGCACCACAACACTGTTGTACTACAATATACTACTACACTAATACTACAACACGGCTTAAAAATACTCAGTATCACTGCTTCTTCACCACTTGGCTTTGGATAAATGAGTTATTTCAGGAACGCTGCTCATGTCATACTACTACTATGACTAACCGGCAATCTTTGAAAGTATAAAAATAATTTCTACTCCTATTAAAAGTAACACCACTAAAACAATCACTGAAGTACTACTATTACTAACTGCTGATAATACTATTATCTCTGCTACAGATAAGAGTGCAATTACGACTGATATTATCCATACTGCTGCGGTTACTGAAGTTGTGCTCTTGCTACTGCAGTTATCAGCTACTGCTTACATTATTAGTGCTATTAGTACTTCCACCAGATATTTCTATAGCTATTATTACGAATACAATACTACTACTACAGTGTGCTAAACACACAAGAGCAGCTACTACATTTCTACTAAATTACGACTTTAAATCGACATTCTAGCAGTGGTTGAAAGTAACTGGTGTACTTTTACACGAGTACTGCACTGAAGTACAAACTCGAGTATTTGCATTTTTTGATACTTTACGCGTCTACTTCACTACATCTGAGAGAGAAATATTTATCTTGTCACTGCACTACATTTAAGAGCTTTAGTTACTTTTCAAAATTAAGATTTTACAGAACAAAAAAACATATATAACCGGTTTATTAAATATGATCCATTGTTACAGATTAAACAACTAAAAGTATATGAAGTAGTTAGGATTGCCTCCATCTTGACCAACGGCTTCACTAAAGTACTTCTCCCACATTAATGCATCAATAATAATGATCCAGTAATATAATGGCATAACACAGTAGCCACTGTGAGTACCTTTGACACTTTAAGTACATTTTGTTGATAACGCCAGTTATTTAAAAGCAAGATTGTGAACGCAGGACATTTGCTGGTAATGGAGCATTTTACTGCTTTTACTTGAGTAAAGGAAGCGAAAACAACTTCTTCTAGAGAACAACCACCCTACGCAGGCTTAGTAACTCTAACCCGGCCTTGTTTCATGGTTCCTAAATATCCCTTATGGTCTAAATGAGCGTTACCTTTGCACAAAGACAACTTGGTTGTTTTAGCCCTCCTTTACGTTACAAGGTCACATGATCGTGAAGCCCGATCCCTTGGCTGAATGTTATGCTGTTTAAAGTGCAAACAGAGCTCTTTTAGCCGCCTTTCGCCCAAATTAAGTTAGTTTTGTCTATGTGAAGGGCACGAAACATCACCCTATTAAGTGTAAAACCTAAAAGTAACAAAAGGAGGTGAAACGTCACAGCCAGAGCCTTCCTGTGACTGTGGAACAATCGTGGTTGTCAGAAAAATGATCTGTAGATAAATGTATCTGCTATCGTTGGACTTTTCCATTAATTAGCGCCACTGCGTGAGACAACTGTGGAAAATGTGAAGTGAAAAAACAACAAAGCGCAGAAGGTAAACTGTGTAAAGCGCTGTAATATGACTCTGGTACCACGCCAGTCTTTCTCCTTTGAAGTCCAGGCAGCCGTGCTGGGGAGGCGGCTGCTGCTGTGGGCTCGGTGTGGAGGTGTTTGCCTTGGGGGGGGGGGGGGTCACAGCTACAGAGCACACATCTTTTACACTTTATAATTCTTCCCTTCTGCGTCGGGAATGAGCTGTTCATCAGCTGCAGAGGAAATAGAAAGTACCCGTAGTTCTTGGCTGTGCAGGTTTGACGCGGACTTTGTTGCAATGAGTTTTGGAAACTTTCGGGCCTGAAAACTGCAAAAGATGCCAACAGGAGCATTTAGTTGTTGTTTGTTGTTAGATATGTAGGTTTATCTGGCAACATCACCAGAAATCAGAAAGAATATGCATCATGTTTTGTTTTTTTTAACTTTTCTGGTCTTTGTTCTGATCCTGCTGAAAGGGTTTTACTTTCCGGCATCCACAGACTCCGGACCACAGTGAATTTGACAAAACTGCAAAAATAAATAATAAATAAAAGACAAGAAGTGATTAAACCTGAAGGGCATTACAACTAGCCCTATACACCAACAGTAAAGCAGTGAGAGACACATATGCAAAAAAAGAGTCTACAGTGGGGTTTTAAGCTAAATGCTGATGTCAGCATGCTAACATTGACAATGCTAAGATGCAGGTATAATGTTTACCATGTTCAGCGTCTAAGCTTAGCCTGTTAGCATGCTAATATTACTAAATCGCAATAAACACAAAGTACAACTGAGGCTGATGGGAACGTCATCAGTTGTGGAGGTATTTGGTCATAAACCAAAGTATTGGACAAATTAAAATGTCGATCTACCGATAA
Source organism: Coreoperca whiteheadi (assembly GCA_011952105.1). NCBI lineage: Eukaryota > Metazoa > Chordata > Actinopteri > Centrarchiformes > Sinipercidae > Coreoperca > Coreoperca whiteheadi. The sequence continues at coordinate 2,468,441 of CM022483.1, forward strand.
ATCAATCTATATATCGATTTATATGTTATACGGTATGTCAATAAAACTCACGTGTTTTAGCTTAGTGGTTAATTCAATAACTCACCAAATTACAATAAATGACCAGGAGACAGTCTTAAAGTGCACTGGTAGACTGGGTTACCAATCACAAATATGGTTACAATATTAAATTAAAAGCCCCTGAAGGAGTTAAAATCAAAGCAACTGGCCTGAACATATGGAATAAAAACAAAGACCGAACTATACCTTAAAATGCAATGAGTATACAAGGATACATGCTTGCATGACAGTATTTGTGAAGCTGTAAAACTAAGCGAGCTGCTGTAAGATAAGGCAGCAGATCACTCATTTCTTACCTTCACTGAAGCTCTGTCAGGCTCCTCCATGAAAACCAGCTGCTACAAAATTCATGATTTTTCCCACAAAACACAGGAAAGTCCTCTCAGGAAGCAGCATTTGTGCCTTTCATCACCGACGTCAGCTGGGATGCCCGAAAAGTGCCGACGGGGACCAGGATCAGGAGCCATTTTCTTTCAGTTTTTCTACAAACCGACGTTAAAAATTCCTCCAAATGCTTCAATTATTGACTGAAGAAAAACCTTCTTACAGGAAGTAAAATATGGAAAATGTGACGCTTTTCTTCCTCTTTTTTGTGGTTTATGGCCCGAGAAATTGCAGCTCCAAATCAATTAAACAGAAATTATGATTTGTATTACAAACATATTCATTTGTGAAAGACATTTCAGGAGTAGTCACTGAAACAGAAAAATAAATGCTTCCTACACCTGGGCTGTCCTTGCTTCTGATGTTTAAACAGAATGGACAAAATCTCAACTCAAGGTCCACTTACTCGCTTGCTCTGAGGCTTTCGACCGTACCTCACGGTCCTCGTCAGCAGAACGAGTTTGCTCAGTAGCTGATGACGGAACTTTGCATGATTGTCGGCGCATAAAAGTTGACTCAATCTGCTGATGACGACAATCTGATATGGCCGAAATCTCCAAACGAAGGAGTAAGTGGACCTTTGGGTTGATTACTGTTTGATCAACTGCTGCAAAATCCCGGACTGAACTGTCGAACTCAATTCTGGAAATGTGCTGGCAATTAAGGCTGCGACTAATGATGATGATTTTTCTTGATTAGCCGTTCATTCTAATAAAAACTGTCCATCCCTATTTTCCAGAGCCCAAAACGATGTGCTCAAATATATTGTTTTGTACGACAAACAGGCTAAAACCCTAAAATATTCAGTTTACAAAACAGAGAAAAGCAGCAAATCCATAGATTAGAGAAGCTTGAACCAGAGTGCGTTTGACATTTTTGCTTGAAAATAATTTTTCTGAAACAGTTGGTGATGATTTATCTCATCGTTTCAGCTGTAACATTCCTTGAATATTTCCCAGCAAAGTGCGAGTAATTTTGAGTAAATTTGCGGCGAGAAACAGGTCATGCAAAGGCAGGATTGCGCTTCATTTGTGTACCTTCGGTGCTTCATTTAAATGAGTGAGTTTTAAGAGGTGGCAAGTTACGTCATCTTACCCACTGCCCATAGTTCAATATGTGGTCGGGTATCCAGTTCAGTCTTTAAACAAAATTCCAGTTTTCTTACAAACGCGGGTCCTAGTTTTGTAGTTTTGGCCGCCATTTCTATCGGCTATGTCGACAAAATGTGAGACCTGGGAACACGGTGAGGTCGCTAATCAGAAGAAATGTTATTATCACGATAGCCAAAACTACACACATAAGACGCAAGTTGTAATAAACCAGAATTATCCTATATATTAGTGAAGAGTTTCATCAATCGCAGGTAATAAGGCTTCACAATGTGTTTCACAGAACATAAATGGGTTTTGCATCAGTGTAATAGATAAAATATACATCCCTGCTTGATAATCTTACTTTTCCACAGATGCAGCCCGTCCTCTCCGCCTGAGCAGCAGCATCTGTCGGAGGCCGCAGATGTCGATGCATCTGGGAAAATGAGATTTTGCTGTAATTAGTGCGGTTAGTGACACTTCCCTCTGTAGTGCTGTTACCTCATGGTAATTATCATCATAATCCATCATTAACCAGACCTACACTACTGCTTGCAGCTCATTGATTTCATGATTAATAATGCATGTCCATTATACAGTAGACACAGTGTCTGTGCTCTCAAATCTACATCGTGAGGGTGTCTATACGGCACATGATACAAGCACTGCACTGAAAAATGATTAAAACTTTAATGTGGTGAAAAGGACTCTGATGGTTGTATTTACTGATTTTAAGTAATCCGCAGCCATCATATTTAAACTTTTCTCTGATCTTTCCCTGATATAAAATGAAAAACAACTAGAGTGTCTGCAATCCCTAATCCTAATCTGTGGTGCAGAAAAACACCAGAGGCCTGCAGCCAAACACTGATAACCTCCCATCCTGCTGAGACTTTGTAGCTTTTTTTCCAAATTCACATTTGGCTGGTTAGACAGCGAAACGCTCTGGCAAAAATCTGGAAGGCAGCACCCATTGTGGCCGGTGGATGAAAATGTTAATTTCCTCCCTTGATAATGATGCATGTCGTTTCCAAATGTGATTATACAAACAGAATGGTGTGTAACACGCTTGTAATGTGCTTAGGATGTTTTAAAACACATTAGTATGCCTGCACACTGTGAAATGTAAAAGACCCTAAAGGAAACCTTTAAGGTTTTTTAGATTAAAACCACAGGGGGACCCGGGACGGCTCCCTGAGGAACCCCAGGAGCTCTTGTGAGATTTGTCATGTTCTGGTGAGGAAGGAGATTATTAGCTTTGTTTGGTTATTAGAAGAAGGAATCATCAGCCTTTACGTTTACAGAGCTGCATTTATACACAAGAGACTGTGTTTTAAGAATTTGAATGATCCGTACGGCAACAAGTCCTTAAATATCTGGACTGATGATGAATAAAGCTGTCCTTACAGTAAGATACTGGATCACTCGGAAAAGAAGTGGTAAGCCCTGTGCAAAATACAGAGGGCAGAATAGTGTTTTCTGACACACTTCACCTACTGCCAAGGTGCTTGGAGACGAGGGGGGGGAAAAAGAGGTAATTTCAGCTAAATAAAACTTCACATTCAAACTTGACCTTTTATAGGCATATAAGTGATGAAGCCCAATCGGAGGAGGTCATGTACATGTTCTCAGAAAAAGCACAGGGGCATTTTGGATTTATATAAATCTAAAAAGTCCAGGGGACATGAATGAGGACTTCTAAATTACTGGGTTTTTCAGTTCCTTAATATTTCCATTTATGCGTTTTCATAAAGTTTCTCTTCTTATCATCTTTTTATTTAATTTTCTCTCAGCTTTTACATTTTTAAGACACAGATTTGTAAGAAAGAGTGCCGATCTCATATAGATCCACTAGTGGCTCTTGTCTTTTGCAACAACAAATGCCACCATGTTAGTGATAGTTTTGTTTTTATTATGAAATCTGTTTTCAAGGAGCAAACAAATGTTGAGTTTTTGAGTTTCTGAGCAACTATAAGATCAGAAAACTGATTTTGGGTGGGAGACTGACTAATAAATCAACAACAACCTCTGACGTGCAGCGGATCCAAGCTCTTTCCCTTCATTCGGTCCAGCGGAAGAACTGCGGTCTCAGTCTCAGTAAGCGTCAGTTAATGAAGTCAGCATAATGAATTCACAATTAGTTCAACGTCCAATAAAGGATGAACAGGAGTGTGCTGCATACATGGACAGGTAGCGTTGCAGCGTCCTCACTTTCCTGTGCAAACAGAGGCGAGGTTGTATGAACACAGCCAGCGGGATGATGCCAGACCGACCGTGACAGCTGTCTGCTCTTATATATCTTAGTCTGCTGCACCGGTTAACACTGCAGCGCTCGTCCTGCTCTGCACACGGATACTGTTAACGTTACTGTAAAACCGCACAGCAGGAGCAAGGCGCCGACAACGCTGGGGGTAAATCCCATATTAATAGAGGCTTCGCAGTCTCATCGTGGCCAATATATTCCCAACTAACTGTGTCCTTATCGTGGACTAAAACTGCAAAATGATCTATTAGTGATCTGGTATTGCCTACCAGCTAGAAACAGAACGATGGCTTCAAAAGCTTGTTGTGGTGTGTCTATAGATCAGGTTTGTCTCCAAGGTGCCGAAAATACATATTTTAACTATCAATTAATCTAGCAAGTTCTTTAAATTAATGTTTCACCTATAAAATGTCCATATCAGGTTCCTAGTGAACAAATTTGACGTCTTTAAATGGTTGTTTTGCCCAACCGACAGCCAAAGATACTCAGTTTAAAATATAAAACTGAATGAATGAAAAAAATATGTTTTGCATTGAAAAATCAGCTAACCCGTGCTAACTGTTATCCTCTATTAAACAGCAAATATTAGCCTGCAAATAAGACATTTAATAGTGCTACAAATGTTAGGTAGTATTTTAGTTAGATAGTGGTGCGAGAGCCGCAGCTTGTCGACAGGCAAGGCCATCAACTGCTTGGGGCCCCAGGACGTTAGGGGGCCCCCCCCACAGCAAGAGGCAACTCCCGTCACGTCGAACTTGTAAAAAAACAAATACAAAACAAGAGGATGAGGAAAAAAGAAGGCAAGACAGTGATAAGTGGAGCAGATATGACGATTAAGTCGCGTAACGGTAAGTAACTGTCTGAATGCTGCTGTTTAGTCTAACGTCAGCCTTCACTATGGGGAAGACACTTGATTCACTTCAGCTGGCATCAGATTAAAGGTGTTTATTCTTTCACGTGTTCTGTTAGTACGTTAACGTAGCTAGCGGAGCTGGGAGATGCCAGCCTGGAGCGCTGGGCCGTGAGCGAGTTGAGAGCAGCGTCGGTGTGATATTATTCATAACATAATGGCGACACATGCTGGTTGGCGGGGCCCCCCTGTACATTTTTGACCGGGGGGGCCCCAACAAGACTCTAGAATCGCCACTGAGTGGAGAGTCATGTCGCCTTGGCTAGATAGCAAGCTAACTTTAGCATTGTAAACACAAAATGTATGACATGGATCAAAGATGAAGTGATCAAGTAGCCTAGTAAGTAGCTATAGTAGTACAATTATACAATAGCTACCGTCCTGTCCTCGCTATTGTTTCTGGGAATTTACATTCTACAAATTACCCATGGTGGGTTCTTTTTAAGGCTCATTCTCTTTAGTGTTCTTTTTAGAATTAATGTGTTTATATTTGATTTTTTTTAGGCAAAAAAAAAAAAGCGTTGCTCTTGTTTAAAAATGCCCCTAAGATAGGGTAGAGCACTGCGGTACCCACTGTACAGACACAAAAGGCCCGGGCCACATGGGAAATGTGTTGTGGTAACACGCAGCCCCTGCAGGATGTTTTTAGTGTCATGCTTAAAATCAGCATGTGTGTTTTAAAATAGGCACTAATTTCTCAATCCAAAAGAGAGCCAGAGGCACGCAGCCATGTGATATTTAGTCTGTAGCATCCTGCCAATAGCATGACTCGCTGTGGTCTTGTGTCTGACTCAGACTTGACTCAGGTGGTCCTGATCGCAGCGCTGCAGGAGGTCTAACCAGGGGTCGCCTGGGGGTTTTCTGGAGCAGCGTCAGCGCCAGGCTCATCTTCAACCCGCGGCCCGCTCCGTTGTGTGCTCACTTACACTTCACAGGTTACTCATTTAGCCCGGTGGTCTCCAGCAGCTCGCAGCGCGGGGCGACGCGTCTGCAGCTTTCTGTTACCAGCAAACACTGAAGCAGCTAGTTTCACTACCTCGTACGACACAGACAAGCCCCAAACAGTCAAAACAAAACGTGACGGCAGTCTGGGGCTTTGGCTAAGGCTTAGCTATTCTGTCTGCGTTAATGACCTTTTGTATTGTACAATTACACAGATCTTACACATGCTGTGTGTTAAAGGCTGGTTCTGATATATTTTACACTCAATATGTTTATATCTGAATGTTTTTAGTCAAAAGGGGCAATGTCTAAATAAACGGAACTATATTCCTGGCAATGTCACGAGACGATTAAAGGGATAGAGAAAGAAATTATAGCTGCTTCACTAAATTTTATTTTTTTCAGACTTTTCTCAAAATTTTCTTGTGCAATACTTGAATCTCTTCGGGCCCCTAAAAGCCCTTTAAATGGCTGTAAACATTGGAAAAACTGAAATTTGATGAGGGCTCACAAGTGGCCAAATAGTTTGGGAACCACTGACGCGAGGAGGCAAAATGTACAGAAAATATAATCACACTACTGAACACACAAATGTGGAACATTTTGCAAACTTTCTTTGGTGGCTAGTGGAAATGTTCTCAGGCTCGTGGTCGTGCTGGGGGGGGGGGGAATTTAGACTCGCTCAGCATTGGTTACAGTGGTCGTCAACGTTGTCTGTATTGAAGCAGAACGTCTCTACTGGACTCCAAATCCTATATTTACAGACTCGAAGGAACAAGATGAACTGATTTCCGCCCTTATACTTTTAAAAATCGCCTCAACCACAATCCACGGGGATACTAGGAATACTCGTCTGTGCAACCGAGAAGGCAAACCTTAATTCTCCTAACTGACAAACAAGCCTGGGTTGCAGGTTCTTCCATTTGCAGAAAATGTTTAGAACATGTTTGAAATAACGAAACCGCGGCACTTTACTACTCTGGCTGCGTCACCAGCGTTGGGACTTCTCCGGACTCTGAGCAGGGTTAAAATCTCGCATTAAGACACGATCGCGGCTTTCCCGCCCCAAAAATCAACGAGAACGTCAGCCGTGACACTTTTAAACACAAAATTGCAAACGTCTAGGGCGTCACAAAGGCTGCTTGAGCATGCTGCTGTTGGTTTTCCCGCCTGCAGCTCGAAGAAACGCGAGCGACGCATATTTAAAAGTTGTGTAAGATTTTTAAGTTTGCATTTGACCTATTGGTGACGCTGTCTTTTTCGCGGTAGGACTTTTGAGCTTGAAAAAAAGTTTTCTAGAAAGCTCCTTCGACGTGAAAGAGGCTTTTAACTGGGGTTGTGATCCTCTGGGTGCCTGACCAATGAGTCCACCTCGCCACACTGGCTTCCCAGGGTCCTTCTGAACACCTTGTTTGTGCTCAGTTGAGCTCAAACAAAAGGTCCATAGAGTCAACAGATCCTGCCACGTCGCCGCCTCAGGGCGTCCGGCTCGCCTCGCCATCAAGGCGCTGTGAGGGAAGAGAGGCTAAAAATAGCTTCAGGTTGTATCCGGGCAGCGGTTGGTCGGGAGCGGCTGATTAGCATAACATTCCCGCTTTTTAATAGCGATGGCAATTGGGTACAGTTAACGAAATGGGCTCTGGATGAGGCTATATTGCGTTCTGAGTGTCTGATCATGACACTTATGAGACATTAGCATCAGATTTGAATCCATTTAATGCTCGGGCGCACGTAGGGGTGGTGGATGGAAAGCCAACGAAACATCAAAACAAACGAAACGCACAAGAGAAAAAGAAGCAAGCTAAAGGAAGAAAAACACAGGAGGCTAAGAAGCTGGGACGGTGGGAAGTTACGTTAAGGTGCCACGGCCTTATTTTGCTCCTAAAAATCACTGGTCTTATCGACATTTTGACAGCTGACTACATCAGGACCAGTGGAAGAAAGGTCATGAGTCTCCTGCTGAAGGACCGCCCTGCCACAGGTGCCCACGAGCAAGACACCGGAATGATTAACGTGCAACTGCTCTGGTAATTGGAAGCATCTGGAGGTCGGCGCTGCAATAATTCCCTGCAATTTTCAGGGACGTATCAGACAATAGAGGCCCGTCTCGTCCTCGACCCCCGGTGTCATTTAAATTGAAATGTGTAGCAGCGTTTGGCAGCTCGCGGCCCATGACTACCCTGGAAGAAAACAACACTATTATACCAGTTTATTATTTAGGACCACGCAAGACAAAACAGCAGCAGCATCAACAGCAGAGGGGATGGTGAAATTTCTCCACGGATATCAGACAGGCTGAGTGTGCCAAGACGGTTTTGATTTGATTTTTCTTTTTTACGACAGCACATAGTCTAGTTTTTGAGGAAGCCTATTACTGTCCTCCCACACACACCCATCAGTAGCAGGCGCACCACGACCTCAATAACCCTCCACACACACAGAGAGAGACTGGTTTAGTCCATTTAAGACTCTATAAACTCACTAACACACTCAGAGCGCTACTGCCATCAAGTGGCCGATTTCACACACACCGGCCGCACTGCTGTTATTGGATTTTAAACCCCGTACTGTACTTACTGTATGTGCCGTTTTCAAATATTTGTACTTTATTTCCATTTTATGCTGCTTTTCTGCTTCTGCTCCGAAGCATTTCAAGCTAAAATAATGACCTTGTTACTCCACTACATCTATCTATCTATTCCTCTTGTTTCCTCTGTAGCTGCTCTGGAGCTTCTTGGTTCTGAGCCACCTGCTGAGGAAGATCATGTGATGTGACTGAAAGCGCCGGGAAAAGGGCAACTAAATGGATCTCGTGGTGAGAAAACAGCAGCAATTCTTAAGGTTAAATCCTGTCGATCTCTTTCAAGTTCATTCTTGACCTCATAAAATAACAGTTACCTAAACTCAAGGTCCACTTACTAGCTCCTTCTGGAGCTTTCAACCACATCACCCACGGAGCAACACACTCGCTGCCTTACTCTGTTTAGAACATTTTGAATGTAATACTTTAGGGGTTTCATTTCTGAAGAAATACAACAATTTGAAGACAGTTTTGGATCCGTCATAATCTTAGACATTTTATAGACTGAAAGATTTACTGAAACAACAATACATTTATTATTAAATAATATTTAAATGAAAGAAACAAGTTTTATCTTGTTTCAGCAGGAAACACGTCAACATTTAGTCTCAAACTGGTCCTAGTAAAGCAAACATGCACTCAGCTCAATCTGGGGTATTATTTGTGCATTATTTTTAATAATAGTTAATAAGAGTAAGATACACCGATACTGTATTAAAGGGCTGATAGTGACCTCCATCACAGGGAAAGAAAAACAGGCTGGAAAACTTGTGTTTCTTTACACTTTTTCAAAACATCCTTTAATTATTCATTAATTTATTGTAAACAGAATTCCTTCTTCTAATTCTGCGTGAGGGTTTTTCCACCCAGACGACACAAAAAAACACGGACTACTTTTGAGAGCAGTTTGGCGTGAAAAACAAAGACAGTGGATATAGTGCGTCGGCTGTTGGCAGCTTCAATACAAAAAACACTGGAATCAGGCTTTGAAAAGACCCGCGTGGAAAGAGGCCGTTAAAGGGCCCCTCGCTCGACACCTCACGATAATAAGTTAGAACAATAATGATGATTAACAGCATGTTTAAAAGAGGCACTTTTTTCATCACCGCGCCAACAGGAACGAATGAGCACAAAGCTGGATTTTTGTTTCAAAAGGAAGAAGCAACGGAGTGTGAAACAAACAAACAAAAAAAAAGGGCGAGAGGAAGCGCCGTTTCGAGAATCCTCCCCCGCTGTCGCGTGAGCCTGCGTTCGGAAACCGATCAAACTCGCGATTAATCGCAGAGCTGCGAGGCAACGACGCGAAAGCAGCTCAATAACAATTCATATATAGGATTTAATATATCGCTCAACGCCTTAGTCCCTGAAAATCCATCAGATTAGAAAGACTGCTGGACGCGGTCAAAAGCTGTGAAAACAACGAGTGGACCTTGAGTTACTGTAAGATTCTTCCGTTTGCTCTTCATACTTTTGACAAATCGCAGCACACGATCTTCCCGGCTCGGATCCATCTGCTGAGGAAGATCGTGTGATGTGACCGAAAGCTCCGGAAAGGGCTACTAAATGGACCTTCGGCGGAGACTCTTTTGGTCGAAAGCAACAACAATTTCTAGGGTTAAATCCTTTCCGATCCCTTTCAAGTTCATTCTTGACCAGTTCGGGGGGGGGGGGGGAGAACCAAAAACATTTAACTCAAGGTCCACTTACTTGCTCTGTCTGGAGCTTTCAACCACATCACCCACTTAGTTTGACTGAAACTCCACAAAGAATTTAAAAAAAAAAAAGAATAATCACACTTTTGGTTTAAAGGCGTGCAACATCTCCTGAGAGCCCGTAATCACGTACAGAAACATCTCATGACCAACATGACCGCCTACAGCAGCCCAGAGACAAGACTCGTGCAAAACCCATTTATTCTGTAATTAACTGTCTACATGGCAGTTTTCGTCGCGGGTGGCGCAGCCCGCCATTCTTGCACTTCATTTTCCCTCAGTGATTTAATTTCACCTTGTTGATGTCATCACTACTGCAATTTAATAAAATAAATAAATATAAATTAAAAAAACCAAACAGATTTTTACTTGTGCTGTCAAACATGACCCGCAGTTCTTTTAAATGCTGTACATGTTACTGTGGGACCAAATCAGCATTTTGTCAGATTTCTTCACTTTGTAAGTAAATTAAGTTAATAAATAAACTCACCAAGAGGCACATCTTTACGTTTGAAGGACCTTTCCTTCACACTCCATAAAGGGTATTAAACACAGTGCGCGGCGCTCTAAAGGGGCAAACGCCGCCAAACGGTTTCATCCAAACACTCAACCCAAACTCTCCGTTAAAACCAAAAAATCCATTAAAAACAAGCCGTGAGTCTTAAATAAACTTGTTTGTAGAGTTAAAGGTGATTTTTTTTTTGCCTTATTTCATGGTCACATACAAGCAATGTCTTTAAACAATAACAAGATACTGACAGATGTATTGAGCGCCGGACAAACTGACTTGTTAAGATATTTTTGCAGTGAGCTGGAAGCTCAGTTTGCGTAAACTAAACGCTTCCTCAATGAGCAGTCAGCGTGTGTTTTCTGCAGTGAAGGTCGGCTGTTCTCCGCTGTCTGAGGACGGCTGCGTTCGCTCTACGGCCCCGTCAGAGTGTGATGGTGCCGGCTGCGTGGGCGTTTCTGTGCCGCCATCGCCCGGGTTTCTCTGTGACGTGGCCACCGCCTTGTACTCGGCCGACGCCTGCTCATTCGGCACCTGGCAACAAGAGGAACAAACAGTGATCGCGGTTGACAGGAAGCCAGCTTCTGCAGTTGCGTCACATTTCCAAGCACACATCTGGCACCAGGGACACTTTTATTTAATTAAAGTCGAATCATCCACAAACCAGGCAAAAGAGCTAGCTGGAAAGCCAACATAAACACTCCCACTATGACCTTAATGCTAACAAGTTAGCCTCTACTAGCTAGTCTCATTGAGACCTCTATAGATTATACTACACTTATCATATTTTACATTCTATGCTACATTGCTGTACTACACTATAAATTATGCCAATACAATATTACTACATTTCCCCTTCTATTTTATACCCCAAAATCTATTATACTGCACTAACATGTTAATATGCTGTAGTGTTTTATTATGTGCTACCTCAGAGCACACACAAACACAAAGTAAAATGATTTGCTCACATTATAAATTTTTCATAGCAGATGGTATCACATTACTCTGTACGTGTACTGCTGCCTTGTAGCTTTGAGTTTAACTGCTCCTGTTTAGTTTCTATTCTTATTTCATATACTCCTAATTATTTATTTACCTGTACTTTTTCCTCTGTCCTTGCTGCCAACGCCTGAATCTCTCCTCTGGGCATCAATAACGGACTCTCCTATCTTTCCTTACACACTCGCGCCTCTTCGCAGCGGAGACGGTTGTAGGACGAACACAGTTTCACGAGAACAGACGAGGACACAGATCGCGAGACGTAGGCAGGACTGACCTAGCAGACGCGTGTGAGATATGTTTGTGCAGCCAGCTCACAACCAGCAGCCCAGTAGCGGAAGAAGTATTCAGATCCTTCACGTAAGTAAAAGAACCAATACACTGATCTAAAAACAAAGTTCTTCATTCAAAATCCTCAACGTGTAGCTAGTTTTAGCTACTTTATACACAATTAGATAGTTTAAACTGCACTATACATAGTTAACTAGTTCCAGTGGTTCCCAACTTGGGTGTCGGGCCCCTCCAAAGGGTCACCAGATAACTCTGAGGGGTCGTGAGACGATTAATGGGAGAAGAAAGAAGGAAAAAAACAAAGTTCTGATACACAAATCTGCATTTACTTTTTGGACTTTTCTCCAATTTTTCTGTGAAACATTGCATCATTTTACCTCAAGCAATTATTTAAATGAAACCATCTGATGGGAACTGACACTTTGGTAGAACCGCTGAAAACCTCCGAAACATGACAAGGAGCCCCGACTAGACCCCGATTGAATCTTCCATAATGTGTTGTGTTTTATAAACCGATCATCTCTGTCTAATAAAAGGTAGCGCAGTATGAAGTACAACAAAGTGGAAATGCTCGAGTAAAGTACATGTACGTCGCAACTGTGCTTAAGCACAGTACTTGTGTAAATGTGCTGTCGTGGGGCGGGGGATGACATCACCAGGGAGTCATTCAGGTATGCGTGCAACTTCACATGGCGTCATGAAACGGGCGTGGAAGGATCGCAAAACACACAGACACGTATGCCCGCCCACACACACACACACGGTAGTTTTCCATCGACCTTTGCATGCATCCATGCCTCACCTTTCTTCAGAGTGTGTGTGTGTGTGTGTGGGCAGCCGGTTAGTGGAGGAAGTTTAGGTTGGTGAAAGTTAAAGAAACATTTCCTACAGTCATAAAACTTTCAGACACAACAGATGGAAAAGAGTATTATCATCATCATCATCATCTTTAGACATCGACGCATTCGTCTTCTTCCAGCTTCACACATGAAAATCGCCTCAAACATAAAGAAATGATCTAGAACGATGATAAACCCTTTTGACTTGACCCCTGGTTACTTTTTTTAATGACAGTGTTTCTTTGGTAATTTTGTTCACCTGCAGAGGGCGAGTCTCCGGGGTCGGCCCCCCGCCCTTCGCCGTGATCATCATCTCCCGGATCTGGACGATGGCGAAGGCGATGGTGACCCAGGGGGCGCCAGACAGCACCCAGGCCGGCTTGGTCACGTCCTCCTGCTCCTCCTGGTGTTTGGTCTTCTTGACGGACAACGCGGCAGCCTGGCGAGCCGGGGCGGGGCTACCGACGGCGTTGTGGCTCTGCACCAGGTCGATGGTGGCGATGGGAACCGGGCTGGAGGGGACCGGGATGTTCTCGGCCAGCATTTTGTCCTCTGAGGGAGGGTGGGGTGAGAGGACACGTTACAGTGGATTCAGGTTCACGGAAGCTGTGCGTTTTGGAGAAGAAGGAGTAAAGCCTTCCCCCACCTTTGTCTTCAGTTTTTCCAGTCAGACACTGGATGAAGGCGAAGATGAGGAGGATGACGAGGGAGGCCATGCCGATTCCTCTGAACGTCGCCGCAGCCCCTGCAAAGCAAACAACCGTCACCAGGAGGGAAGCTGGAAGACTTCACTCAGGAGCTGTATTCAGTTATTTCAGCTCCTGTGTGCGAGTGTGAGGGCCACCCCACCGCCGGGTCGTACCAAAGTAGTTGACGAACACTCCCCCCACCATGGCGCCACAGCCGCGGCCCAGGCCGAGGTGAAGGCCCTGCAGGATGCCCTGCGCCGACGTCCTCAGGGCCGGCGGGACCGCCGCACTCAGGAAGGAGATGCAGGCTGCCCAGACCGAGGCGTGGGTCACACCTGGAGGACACACAGGGGACAGGCGTGGGTCACAGCTGGGGGAGAAGGACATCTGTAACTACTCGCATTTATTGTCGAGGGATTGTTGCTGATGATATTTAAAAAGATATCCTTTATCTAAAACTTAAAGCCTCTTGGTATTTCTAGTATTCCGGGGACGAGTACGCTTTGAGGGGATTTATACAAAGAAATAAACATAGTCTTGTGGAAATGATGACCCAACAGATACGGTAGAGGCTTTCGCCGTTCATTTAACTCATAAGGGGCCGCCGGACAAGCTAAAGGTGGAGTTAAAAAGCAGCATTAAAGACCTGTGCGAGGCGGCATTTAAAGCGACAGCACATCAGAATAACCAAGAATCCTACGCTCTGCTCTGGTGGTGTCTGTGTAAACTGGGTGTATACGTACAGCTGTACGTCGGACATCTGCAGCCGTCATATCTGAAACTCAAGCTAAATGGCCGACCTCATACACTGCTGTTGCCTGGAAACAGTTTGAATATATTCGCGTGTGACATTAAAGTAAATGTATGTCTGCAGCCGCTGTACAGAAGGGAAGTGAAACCAGACTCAAAAAGTCGAATTTCACTGTGTTGTTTCTTCGCCCTCAAGTTACGATTTCACGTCTTCGAGGGAACAGCTGAGCGTCCGAGTCCCCACATTTCGTCTTCGGCTGTTTTGGCCCCAATTGCAGTGGGAAAAATCACACTTTATTCATCAGGGTTACTGAAACCGAGATCACAACATACCAACAAAAGTAAAATGTGAGTCAACAGTGGGACCATTAAGCACTGCTCTGTTTAAACCTCCTTTACGGTTCATTGCTTTGTCTGTAGAACTCTTATTTGTTTTCTCTCTCTATAATTCAATTTGACTGTAATCTCTGCATTTCCTTTGTTTCACATCTACTTGCAAAGCACTTTGAACTGAGCTTACTCGAGCATTTTTGTAAAATAAGTTACAATTTCTTTCTGGGAGAAAACGGTTTTCCAACAAGGTTTTGAGTTTGTTCTTTGGCTTTGAGACCCGAAATGTTACATTAGAAAGACACTGCTTTATAATTATATCCTTTATGTATCTATTCACATCATTGCAGTGAGTCAGAAATGTCAAAAAACCCATTCAGTCGCCTCTGCTGTCATTGCCACAGTAACTCGAGAGGGAAATATTTGTATAATAATAACTCAAAATCAACATCGCCACCATGGCACTGACTACATGACGGATACACAGGCTTATTAAAGTAAGTCAAAACTAGTTTAAGCTGAATTGCAAGTGGTATCGGATTTAATTACATGATTCGCTTCTGTTGTTATTTGATGTTTTTATTCGAGCTGCAGATATTACAGAGACGGAATCGCAGCAATATTTAGAAACAGCGTGTCCATTACCAAGTTTTATGTAAAATATTGATATTAGTCTCTGCCATAAAGATCCAGTGTTGTCGATTTATAGCATTTATTTACTTAATGAACGATAATCCCTACTGGGCTGCTCTGCTGTGGTTACACCTGGAAATAAAACCTGCACCAACTCTTTTATTTTGCCAACCGCTTAGCTTCCTGTCTGCTGCTGTCTGAAACGCCGCGCGTCACATGACCGCCACGCCCTCTTTAAAAAAAAAAGGGGGGCCAGCTTATCGCGCGTTGTGTGCTCGAGGGCAACAACAACATCAATGTAATGTCTTGTTTCCTGGTGTTTCCTGCCACGTGGTGATGTTATCAGCTCACGCTCTCGCAAAGGCTGAATGCACTTTTACTTGTCGGCTTCGCAGTCAAAACAGGCGGCGAACTTGAAGCTGAGCACTGAACTAGTTTCCACTTGTTTATTCTGTGAGGCGTCAGTGTTTCCTCAGGGCGGACAACTCAAACAGCAGGTCCCTACTGATCTACAGCTTACTATGTTCCCTTCGTTTCTACTTTTCCTTCAAGCCACATCTTCTGTGATTTATTTTCAACTTGTTTTTACCCACCTCAGGTTTGATTTATCCACTTTGCGCGTTTAAATGCTCTAAATGACTTCCTGCATAAGCCCCGTGTGACCAACCGATTATATTATATTAACATTATTGATTATTTGGGAACTAACGCTTTTCCTGCTGCTGCAGTCTTCTGTAAATATTCCCTAACATCAACCTGATATTTCAGCATCATTGTTTTCACATTAGATTTGTTTCTACTTAAACAGAAAGTTTATTGTTGCCATGGATTCAACTTGAGCCCTGTTTTTTAGCCTATATTTGTTTACATTTTAGCAAACTGGCACCACTGAAAGTAGCTGATCAGTCTGTTTGCAGTGAATCCATGGACGTACAGACAACTATCGCTGGATTACTGTGATGCTGACTGATGCAAATCGTCAGTGTGTTTAAAGTGACCTTCAGCTGTTGAACTGCACTGTTTGCCTTTAGAAACATGCGTGCTGAAGCGGCTGGAAAAAGGCCGCCTGATAAGCGTCCTGTCGGACAAACACAGCCGGGCTCCTGCCCTGTCCCCTGGGTCCCAGCGTCCCACAATGCCCGCCTGCAGACAGAGAAATGACCTGCGCGTTACCTTGAAGGACCTCCATTGGCAGGACGATCCAGGCGTTCTTCAGGTAGGAGATGTACAGGTAGCGGGCGGTGTTGCAGGCCAGACCGATGTACAGCACCCTGAGAGCGAACAGGTGGAGCAGGACAGGGTGTAAATATATAACATTATGGACTGTGCGTTTACTCATCAGCTGACAGCACAAAACAGTCCAACACAAGTCCCAAAGATACTCCGTTTACTATCATATCCGACAAAGCATCCCATCCCTTTGGTCTCTGCAGCTGATTTCCCCGTTCATGACAACTGTGCGGGGGGGGGGTTAAACCTACGGGTGACGTCACGGACACTACGTCCATGTTTTATACAGTCTACGGGCAAAACCAACAACGTGTTAGTCCGTCCCCCAATAGTGTCTGACTTCCTGTCAACACAGAGCCTTTCACACGTCTTTCTAAAAGAAAAGGCTCATTAATTCCCCCAAAAAACAGCTGGTCACTGTAGAAAACAGTGCGTTTGTCAGGGACTACTTTCAGCGGTGGATTAAGAGTAAATATGCTAAAAGCAGTGAAGCGGCAGCAGGTGATCTTTCCACTGCTGACCACAGTGTCAACACACAGCACGCCTGCAGCCCGAGTGACTTATTAACATCCTCTCAGCTTTAAGAAGATAGATAGATAGATAGATAGATCGACCTGCCAGTGAAGCAGGAAGTGTGTTTGCAGCAGGTGTCATATCCTCACACACCGAACGACAGAGAGAAAGTGTGAGGCCGATCTGCAGAGTGACTCGCAGTAATCCACAGTGTGCATGTGTATTAGCTGTTACAGTACCTTGTTTTCACTGATAGTTTGACGCTCTCTCAATCTCGATTATTAGTTTTATTTGCACGTTGATGTGGAATAAATGACCGATCACAGTATCTAATTTACAATATCGACATATACCGTAACAAAGTCACATTTCTGGAAATGGAATTGAAAAACATTTTACACAGATAAGATACTTAGGTAGGAATGTCTGTTATTAGCTAACCGAGTGACTTTAATACTTTACAAATCAATGTACCTCACTGTCAAGCAAAGATATTAAAGGGACAAGCTTGTTCTGTTCTTCAGAACAAGCTCTTTGTTTAAGGATATGCTAAAAAGTTATTATCCTGATACTAAAACAATCGGGGCAAAGTATTGTTTTAATGCTTTATGTAGGAGACCTTTTCCCGGATCTATTTTGATGAAGGAAAACATCGTTTTCTATTATTTGTTAGTTTTTCTTGAATGAACAAACAAGACAGACGTCTGCGTTCGAAGGAGTCGTTTGGCATCTCGCTCACTATCGCTGAGAAGAGTTTGATGAAGAGACGGATGTGACTCGTGTCTGTACGGTGAGCGTGCGCACGACTTGTACAGATGCGGATATATATTGCGCAGGGAGTATGAAGCTAGAGCCAGCAGCCAGATAGCTTAGCATAAAGCCTGGAAACAGCTAGCCTGGTCACAAAATCCACCTACGAGCTCCTCTAAAGCTCACTGATTAACCTGTCGAATCTCGCATACTGAACAGAAATAAACAGTAGTGTTAAAAAGGAGGACTTCTTCTTGTAGCTTCCTCAAACTCCTGTCAAGAAAACTATTCTTCTAATGCTGCACAAACACAATTTAACAATCAGGAACTGTGTGAGAAAATCATTAGAAACGATGAACTCTGGATGGGAGGCGTCGTGAGATAATCACCGGGATAGAAACCAGAAGAGAAAAAAAAACAAAAAATGCGCCTTTTCAGGCCTCTAAAAATTACAATAAAGACATAAAATAAATATGCGGAGGAGCTGACAAAAAGTAGCTTCCAAACGTTAAACTGGTCTAACACGGGCCCATAAACGACAGCAGCAGGGCAGCTGTATTAGGTGAGTAATTCATTTAAAACACTGTTCCCTTTGACGTCACCTCCTGACTCAGGAGCTGTTTCAGAGGCAACAGCAGCTTCCTGTGCAGGTGCCGAGCTGCAGCCCCGAGGCCTCGCAGCTGAAACCTTACACCGCACTCTCAAATGTCCCCGCCGACTGCGAAGGTCGGGCCCCCGAATCTACGCTGACAGACCCCGCCACC
>CM022483.1:2486992-2524881 GCA_011952105.1 Coreoperca whiteheadi
GTATTGGACTTTAAGCCAAATACCAACACAGTTTCAGGACTTTCTAACTATTTCATCTGATTGTGCAGCCTTGGTGGAGTTTAAAATGTCCTTGTTTGCTGAGAAATATTGAAAAATGAGTCTGTACGCTGCAGTCCTACAACCAGTAATGAAACCGAACGCGCTTTAATTATAAGCCAGAATCCGTTCTGTGATTCCAGTTCCTCAAATGTGACGATTTGCTGCTTTTCTCGGTTTTATATGATTGGAAACGGATTATCTTTGGGTTTTGGACAAAACAAGACATTTAAAAAAGAGCCACGCCTTCAGCTTTGGGAACTTGTGATGGGTGTTTGTCGCTTTTTATACATTTTAATTAACAACTGATTAACAACAAGTGTTAGCCGCAGCCCAAACGCGCTGACGGTCCTAATCTGCCAGCCTGCGTGTTATTCTCACCTGACGTGTCCCACCAGCTCGATGATTTTGTGGCTGGTGAAGTAGGCGGCGAGCTCTGAGACGTGGCTCAGGACGGAGCAGATCCCGAACAGCGTGGGCGTCCCCTTCAGGTCCTCTAAGTGCCAGTACAGGAAGGTGAAGACGAAGCCGTAGCCGAAGCCCATGAACCAGGCGACGAACAGGACGGAGCTGTAGCGCACGCTGCAGAGGAGCTTCAGCAGGTCGCTGTAGCTGAACTCCTCAGCAGGGTCGGGGCCGATGGGAGTCTGGTCCGAGGACTCCGCCTCCGCCACCACCCCCTCGGGAGGCTCGTGCCGGTAGTCGCCACCTTTTTCAAAGTAAAACTGAGTGGCAACAATGAACGCCACGCCCATCAGCACGCCAAACACAATGAAGGCGACCTGGTAGTTGTGGAGGCGGAAGTCGGGCATGGGGCAGCCGACGCCATCCATCATGACTTTGATGTGGGTGTGGTCGATCCAGATGCCCACCAGCAGCATGGCCAGACCCCAGCCCAGCGAGCCCCACATCCTCTGCAGGCCGTAGCGGTCGCGAGCTTTACCGAGGTACTGCAGGGTGACGGTGTCCACGATGGTGACGGCGGGAGCGCTGAAGAACTCGCCCACGATGATGACGAGCAGGATGAGCAGGAAGATGGACTCCACCTGGTCCCGGTTGTAGGTGATCTGGTACGCCCTGGCTTTGGTCGGAGCCGGGTGCATGGTGGTCGTGGCGGGGAGGGTGGTGTTAGCTGGCTTGAAGGGAGCTGAAGTTGCGTTGGCGTCTACGCTCCGCTCTCGCCTGCGGAGCACGCTGACATAGGAGTACAGGAGCTCGGGAAGCCCAGGGAGCTCCAGAAAGCTCCGGCGACGCCTGGCGTGGTTGGTGGAGTTGCTCGGCTGCGTGACGTTACCGTGCGGGAGTGTCGTCATCGCCGGCGCCAGCGTCGTCGACGGAGCAGCAGCATCTTTTTCCTCACACTTCATCTCAGCTGGCTTGACAAAGCCGATGCCGCAGTTGAACACCAGCCAGCACAGGACTGAAAACAGCAGGACGGCCTTCCCTTTCTTGAAGCGGTCCGTCACCACGCCCCAGAAGGGGGCGCTGCAGAACTCGATGAAGTAGCGGATGCCGACGAGCAGCCCGCTGCGGCCGGCCGACATGCCGAGCTGCTTGTAGTACACGGCCAGCAGGGGGTGCAGCGAGCCGTAGGCGGCGTAGAAGAAGAAGTAGAAGACTTTGGAGACGAGGAGGTGTCTGTTGATGCGGAGGCACATCCTCTTGCAGCAGTCGATGGAGTCCGGCGGCGTGTCCTGGGATGGCGGCGGCGGCGGCGCAGGGACACCCGCCTGCCGCTCCACCGACAGGGTGTTGAACGGCTCGGCCAGCACATACTTCCTCTTCTGCTCCTCCTCGTCGTCTGTCAGGATGGCAACCTTGTCGTCAGCGGGCATATCTGCAAGATAAGGAAATGAGGGTGAGAGCGGCTGGGTTCACCAGCTGTTAATCTAGCCCAGGTCTGACACGTCTGAGTACAGTGACCTTTGGCGGTCCCCGACCTCGGTTTGAGACCCAGTACTATGGGAGGAGGACGGTGCAAAGGCGACCAACGCAGCTTCACAGTCAACGAAACGCCAGAGAAACGACATCCGGTGACCTGAGCCCCCGGCGGCCGCCGGACCCTCGCTTGAACACCGCCTGTGCGTGCGGAAGTGACCGGTCTCTTGAACGAAGCTGCTGTTTATTTCAACCGTAAAACAAACCGGATTCAACGCATTTAAAAAACGGGGCAGAGAAGTAAATGAGCTAAAATGGCGTTAGCAATTTAAAAGCCAACAGGCTCGACAGGCAGAAAGTGACCCTTAACGGTGTCGCTTCTCACAATTAGCCCCTTGTAACCTCTTTTAAACACATTCAAACCAAACGGAAGATAAAACTCGACATTTAGAGACAAGTTAATTGTATTACCTGCTCAGGTCACAGCTCCCATTAAACTATGACTGCGCAGTTTCTGTTGAATTTCTCTCCTCGGTCGGACATTTTTCACACAAAACGGCTCACAGTTATTACTTCCAGTTTGCGGGCGGTGTTGAAACTCAGCGCGACGTGTTCGTGTGTGTATTTTAATGTGAACTTAGGGTGTTTCTCCGGCCCCGCTGTCTTTGCAAAGAGAACAACGGCAGCTCTTCGAACCGGAGCTCCCACCTGTCCGGAGACTTAACCGTCAAGTCCGCCATGACGGGTGTTACGGCTTCCGGTCGTTGCTTCCAAAATAAAAGCCATTGTTTTCTTTTTTTAATAATATAATATTATTTGGATGTTTATTTAACTGGAAACTAATTTTTAACCCAAAGCGATGGGATCATTTGAAGTGGCTCCACAATACAATATAAGGAAGTACATTTTTGTTTTAAATTAACAGCTCTACTTAATGTTCCACATAATATTCTAATATTGGTTTTTTCAGACTTTACTGTTTAAGTGTGTGTATAAAAAAAGGTTGTATTTCCTGTAAATATCAATAGATGCCCTTAATGCACTTCTGTACACATAGTAATTCTCATTACATACAATTAGGGCTGAAATAACGTCTCCAGTAAGCAATTAGTCGATTGAGAAAAGATACATTTTCAACAATTGTTTATGATTAATTATTCATTTAAATAATCTTTTTAGCAAAAATGCTACAAATTCACTGGTTCCAGTGTCTCAAATGTAAAATTTTCTGCTTTTCTTTGTCTCATGATAGTAAAAATGAAAAAACTACAACAGGCATCATTTTTTTAATACTATTTTAAGACCTTTTATAGACCAAATGATGAATCAAGTAATTAATGAAGTAATCCTTCAATTAACTGACAGTAAAAATAGTTATGAAAGCCCTACATTCAATACTTACTAGTACAATTTCACCTGTATTTTTTTATGCTTGTCAAATCCCTTGCATGTGTCAACACACTTTGCAAATGAATTGGCAAATGCTTTTATTTTGTCGATATCCGGTAGCCTGCAGTGCTAAATTCAGGGCACGGAGAGCCTCGGCCTGAAGGGCTCCAGTGTCTCAATTAAAGGGGAAACTTCCATTAATCACATCTAAAAACATCATTAATAATATTTTTTTAAAGTGACACTGTGCAGACTGTCGGACTCTGCTCCTGGTTCCTCTGGGAACAACAGAGTAAAAAAGTAAAACATCAAATCACAATAAAGAACATTAAACTCACCACTGAGCAGCGCAGATGTTGCAGACAGAGATGTTATGGGGATATTACAGCAACTACAAAAAGGAAATGAATATTCATTTAGTGCCACAAACATGCTGTCACCTCAACAGCAATTTATAACAATATTAAGCTGATTTTCACTCGTAAACACATCTGAGTAAGAAATACATTATTTAAGCCCTCCAATGCCCCTTTAAGCTGTCTCCTCAATATATTCTGTATCGGCTTGTTTAAACTCTTCATTAAAGCTATGATGTTTACACCGTGTGAAGCGCCATGTCTTCTATTTCAGCGTGATATTTTTAGTCATTTTGTAAACTTTGGCTCTCTTACATTATATAGAAGAGGCCAAACTCACACGTTAGAGGTGCCAGAGACTCATATTGCGAGAGGAAGTGTCATTATTTTGTTTTCTTCAAAGGGAAGAGGTCACATTTTGTTGTAAAAACGACCAAAAGAGATGTAGATTTGAACATGGGTGTTTTGTCCGTTGGGTGGAGTTCGCAAACAGAAGGACAATGGGAGTTCCTGTAAAGAGTCATAAAGTGAAAATACCAGGAAACAACAAACCCCACCCATCTGGTTATTCATGAAATCAAATGTCACAAATGATTTTTTTTTTTCATGCATTCAATCTGTTTCACCTGCAGGGGGCACTGTAGGCTCCTCTTTTACATTGACACAGTTGATGCTGATGTGTTGTTTTTTATTGGGAAATATGAAAATGTGGGCAAACGTTTTGTCTTACGTAAGACATGAGGCACAGTTAAATGTCACAGCGTCCCATTTAATGTTTTCCAAACTTCCCATCAGGAACATTAACAACACAATAACCACTAATCAAAAAGTTATATTCACAATTCAAACATTTAAGATGAGAAAATAAACATGTTTTCTTAGTATACCAGTTAAGTTTTTTGGGGAAAAACTCCATGCAGTTGCTGCATTTCCAGCAGTGTTTTTAATATGATAATTCCGTGTACAGTGTCGGTTTAAGAGAAAGGCTTTTTGGTGTGAAGAAGATGTTTAATCCTTCCACAAAATGAGCCGCAGAAACTGAAATCTCTTGCCAGATGTTCTGGATTTAAGCAACGATGCCGATTCGGCTGCCTGAAAAGTCGAAATGCAGCATTTTAAACTTGTGTTACTGAGAAAATAAAGGCTGTGGAGAAACGGCAGATAGGAGTTGAGCTGAGATGGAAGAAAGCCGCGCTTCAGTAGTCCGACTCATCTGAGAACTGTCCCTGCTGCGTCCAGTGCTTCCGCTTCCTCCTCTTCTTCCTCGTCCTCTCGCCCATCAGCATGGCGGCCAGCACGGTTATCACCACGGTGACGGTGATGATGAGCACGGTGACCGTCTCGGCGAGGCACAGCCCCGTGTCCACTTTCATCAGCCGGTAGTCCTTGAGGACCGGCGGCGCCTCGCAGGTCAGGTTGTAGTAGTCGTCCAGGAAGAGCCTCTGGATGCTGCGCAGCTTCAGGAAAACCCGCTGCAGGTCGCAGTCGCAGCTCCAGGGGTTCCCCTCCAGCAGGAGGTGGGTGCTGTAGGTGTGGATGCTGAGGAACGTCTTGAAGTAGACGGTGGACAGCTGGTTGTTGGCCAGGCTGAGGAACGTCATGCTGGTGAGCGGCTTGAACACGCCCACCTCCGTGTCGTTGATCTGGTTTCCGGCCAGGTTGAGGACCTCCAGGGAGCGCAGCATGGAGAACATCCCGCTCTTCAGAGACGAGAGCTGGTTGTCCTGCAGGTGGAGCTGCCGCAGGTTGCTCATGGAGGAGAACGACCTCACCTGGATGGTGTGGATGCTGTTGCTGGTCAGGTTTAACCTCTGGAGGCCGTCCAGGTGCAGGAAGGTCCGGCTGTCCAGCCTCGTCAGGCGGTTGTGGGCGAGCTGCAGCTCCCGCAGGAGGGCCAGGCCGAGGGAGAAACCTTCAGTCAGGGTGGAGATCCGGTTCCAGCTCAAGTCCAGTTTCTGCAGGAACTCCAGCTGGGAGAAGCCGCCGTCCTCCACCGCGCTGATGTTGTTGTTCTGCAGCAGCAGGACTCGGAGCTTGCGGTTTTTGCTGAAGGAGCGTTCGGGGATGACGGAGATGTGGTTGTCGGACAGGTCGAGGAGCTCGGTGGCCGGGGGGGCTCTGCCGGGCAGCTGCGTGAAGTTCGCCCGGGAGCAGATGGTGAACTTCAGACTTCCTCGACAGTCACAGGGCAGCTCGCACCAGCTGCCGTCGGAGCTGCAGGCCGCCTCCGCCACCACCAGGAGGAGCACCAGGAACTCCTTCATGGCTCCGCAGCGCCCTGAAAACATCCACAGAGAGGGGTTCACTATTGAGCGACCTCTCCGAAAGTCCCTTTCAGAGCCTCCAAACAGTTCAGTCAAAGGACCCTCAGTTTCCACGGCACAACACACACATCAGCTTCTCAGGCCAAGAAAAGAGAAACAGAAATGTGTTTTTTACTTTCAAAAGAGACAATTAGAGAAGCTTTAAGTACATTATTTACAAATTGTGTTGCCCCATAAAGGTTCAATGACCTTCATCATTTCAAGTGTTCATTTTTAATTCACTGTCGCAGTGGTTTGTTGTAACTCTTTAACCACAGATCATATATATTCTACATTTTAAACTGTGTCCAGCCAGCCGCTAGTTTCTGTTTATTTCAGAAAAATCAAACGTGTTGCGTTGTCTCTTCCTTCACGGTGAACTTCAAGTCTGCATGTGGAGCAAAGAAGTGCATCACGTGTACAGCAGTGAATGCAGACTTGGTGTTCAGTGGGATGGATTACACATCACATCATAGCGTGCAGAAACGAGAGGGAACCGGTGGCTGTCTTGAACAGCCGGAGAAATATTTCGATTTAGGGTTAGTAAATAGGGCACAACACGCAAAACCACTGCTAAGTCCTACGAACCATTAAAGTGCAACGTTATAACCTTTTAAAACCTGGTTTTCTCTACTGCAGCTATCAAATAAAGGTAAAAATGGCACCAAAAAAATAGGTTTTCTATGGCACCAAAACTTGGTTGTGATAAGGTACAAGAACCATTTCTTGATTCACGATCAAAACAAGGTGCTGAATTAGTTCCAAGTCCAGGAAACATTAAGCTCTTAGAGAAGATAAACGTCTTTCTTACCCCGGAGACAGGAGAAAGGGTACATTTGCCTGTTACAGTCTTTATTTAGTCAGGCGTTTTAAAGCTTGCAGCATCACAGGGTGGAGGCAATAAAAACTAAACACAGGCTTTTAATATACTTGCTTCTTTCTTCTTGCCGAGCGTGCCACGAGCAAAGTTCCTAATGTTACTGTCCCCCTTTTCCTTCACAAAGTCTCCGAACCAGTGGGCGATGCAGAGAGAAGGTCAGGGAACCAGCCACGGCCGCCGTGTTTGAAAGGTGCCTCGCCAGCAGCTGCTCCCCTGTCGTTTGTCAGCGCGCAGACGACAGCAGGTGGAAGCCGGACGACGGTGGAGGCGAGGGAGGGCGGCTCCGAGCGACGCCACAAATGGCCGGGAGGTGGAAAGAGACACGGAGAGGGGAGGGGAGGGGAGGGAGAGCTCGTCAATTATTCACCATGATTGTGGGGGGGGGGGGGGTCATTAAGGGGAGCTTTAAGAGATTGAAGCCGAACTGGGCCACAGAGCTGAGAATTAGAAGGTCATGACAGATGTGACTGATTGCAGGCCTCGGAGGGGTGTTTGTCGCCACATTGTTCCCGGGATTATTTACAGATTCATGCGTTCAATCACGACAAACGCCAGAGCCAATGAGCGTTTTTTGGACTCCAACAGTCTCGAGATCTGGATGAGCGTCTGTGGCAAGAAGGGTTGTTTGTTTGTTTTTTTTAATTAGAGGAAAATGTTTAGATGTTTAAAATGAAAAATGTGCTTCTTCAAGACTATGTTTATACTACTATACTGAGCAATATCAAGTGAAACACCCTCTCCGCGCTGTATTTCACGTTTTAAAATCCGTATTGCAGAGTGTATTGCTTGTGTGTCCGCTGTACTCAGTCAGTTTTTATTAGGACATCAGCCCCGATGGGATACCTTGTGAGCCTTTTAACATCAGTCTTCTCCTCGCTCTGCCTGAAGAATGTTGTCTTTTCCTTGAGCAAAAAAAACAAACAAACCATAGAGCATTACATCCGACCTACGGATAAGAATCAGCATGTTATACCTATATTGAAGTGTCCCTTACATAAATGTTTTTGTGTTCTCTTTCCTCCAGACTGTCATGTGGTTTCTGTTTCTACTTAAAAAAAAAAAGAAGAAGAAATGCGTTGGTGTCCTCTGCGTGACACCTGTAGCGCAGTGGGGTGATTTAAGCTGACAAAGTCACAGAGGTCAAAGGTCAGCGCCTGCTCTTTTGATTGCCTTGTGATTTTCTATTCAAATTATGTCGGATTAAGGACTGCAAATCACCAGCTGAGGAAAGACATTTAAACGTATCACATATTTAAACAAAAATAAATAAATAAAGCCACCTGAAAGAAAGAAATGGGTTATTTGAGCTATAAAATGCATCCTAGTTTGTAAACACATCATCTGTTTTTAAATGTCGAATCAATTAAATAAAATATATCTCCCACTGAGAATTAGTGTAGGAGTATAAAGTAGCATAAAATGGAAATAGGCAAGTACATGTACCTCAAACCTGTACTGTGATATTTGAGTACTCAGTTACATTAATAATAAGGCCACTGTAAGATCCGATTTCTGAGGAGTTATGTCATGGGCAGAGGCTTCGAGTTGTATATAATGTCCTAAAAGTTGAAAATGCTTTGAACAGGAATACTGAGGGTTGTTCCCGGCCCAAAGAATTACCGTACCTGCCACTTGTTGGTCCCAGGAAGACAGCGTTTTATCACCTTGCCTTCAACAAAGACCTCTGCAAACATCATAAAAAATGCATAAACGTCTATCATGGAATAAAACATTGACCATCGGAGGGGGAAAGAAAAAAGGCAGTTGCAATATACGGAATGAGTGCAGCTAATGTTTGCTGAGACGAAACCCTGAAATGCTGCAACACGCAGTCTAAATGGACGGAAACTATTTACGAAGAAAAATAAAACTTATGGCCGGGAAACAGGAGGGAAAAAGGTTTGACCCTCCTTCGATTTGAAAGAATTTTGTGTAATAACGTGTTGGCGATAAGCAGAAGTTTGCCATTTTGTGGAAATAACGCTCACCCGCGTTCTTGAGAAGATCGATGCCACTTCCACGCTAAATATGAAGCTGCAGCCAGCCAGACGCTTAGCCTAGCTTAGCACAAAGACTGGAAACAGGGGGAAACAGCTAGCCGAGTTCTGCCCCAGGCTAACGAACTACACCTAATTAACACGTCATATCTCGTTCAAACGTACAAATAGAGAGTGTAAAGCAGAAATGTTTGGGGTTTACGGGGGCGTTATGTGCCACGCTGTTTCATGTATTCCGTTGCTTAAATGGATGAAAAAGGCTATCGGTTCCTCCCGTTATCTGCTGCCCTGGGGGTTGACATGCTGTGTCTGTTTGTGGCGACACTGGCGGTGCAGACGGTCCACTCGCTCGGCGGTGGGCCAGCAGCGTTTCCTCTCGCAGGTATCGGGTGTCTGCAGGGCTCCGGTTTCGCAGCAGCGACCTGGATAACTGGCGCCGCGCAATAACAGCCGCTCGGAAACGGAGAGAGACTTCGGCTACCTCCCTTCTGCACACTTGACTCGGTTGTTGCAGACGTTCCCGGCCGTCAGCGTCGCTCCCTGTTTAGGGCCGAACATCCTGGAGCCCCGGGAAATGACAGATTGGAGTTTTATTAGGATCTAGTTAAGTAGCTAATAAACTGACACGCACACAACCAAGCACTAGTATATAACGTCTAAACAGATTCCTGTGCTGCACCTCTGCCTGCAGCACCAACACTGGCACTGCAGCGCTGATTGGACTCGTGGTGTCGACTTAATCTTATAAGGAGCTTTAAAGTATCTGCAGCATTAAAGCTTCAGCTCACTCAGATCCCACAAAGGAAAAAGTGGCATCTAGTCCTGCTGATAGTTTTGCTTTAAGATTGCCGCCTCAGTGATAAATGACATTTACAACTACACATCTGGTCTTCAGTATCTCTAGTTGACTGTTTTCCGCTTCTCCAAAGAACCTAAATACATCATTAACTCATTGGGAATGGCATTCATTTGGATATTTTCATTAATATATTCATGAAATTACAGCTTATTACACACTCTCTACTAATACTACTACTACTACCATTCCAAAAGACTTCTTTTCTTCCAGTACTACTCCTACTACTGCCTGTACTTCTTCTGCTTCTACCTCTACTTCTTCTATTACTTCTAGATCAACGGCAGTACTACTGCTACTGATATAGTACCACTTTTCTACTGCCACTAGTATTTCTACCACTGCCACCTGCGCTTGCACTACCTCTACAATTACTACTGCTACTGGTACTACTCTTCTACCTGTACTAGTAGCTAAAAACTGCCTCTACTCCTATTAAAGCTACTATTATTGCCTGTACTATTAATACAGTACCTCTACTACTTCTACTGCTAGTTGTACAACTGCTATCGCTACTTCTACTACTGCTACTGTTGATGCCCCAACTATTACTACTACTACTGTTACTTTTACTTCATCTACTGCTACTACTATTACTGCAACATTTACTAGTTTTACTCTTCTGCTTCTACCTCTACTTCTCCCATTACTAGTACTTCTAGTTCAACTACAGTGCTACAGCTACTAATATACAGTAGTGCCACTTCACTACCACAACTAATGTTTCTACCGCTACCACCTGCGCTGGTACTACTGCTGCAATTACTACTACTACTGGTACTACGTCTACTAGTACTTACAAGTACAACTACTGCGGCTTCTACTATTGCCTGTACTGCTACTACGATCAATACTTTCACTACCTCTTCTACTCCTACTGCTAGTTCTACAACTGCTGTCACTACTACTACTGTCAATCATCATTTAATTTTTTTTTTTTTTTACATTTACTGTCATTTGTCGCCATTTAGAATTTGTATTTTTGGAGCCGCAGTTTGTTTCAAATAGATTAGCAGAGCCTAAGATCATCATTACACTCTATTGCATTCATTAATTTGGCACAAGTTTAGAGTAAGAGCTGGATGACAAGCAAACAACTGAGAGAAGTGCAGACGATCAAACTGCCAAACTCTGAAATGTTTGATGCAATTTTTTGTTTTTAGTTTGGAAATATCACGATGTATTCTGAACTTACAGTACAATATATTTTAGCAATATATATCGTTGCATAATCACTTCTTTCTCTCAGTGGGGGAGCGCTGGACGGGAAATTGCACCAATGCGTATTTTTCATTGATCGATCTTAAAGTGAAAATAAACGTATGGTAATAAAAACTGGAAACACACAAGACAATAAATCAGTGTCAAAGAGAGATTAAAGCAATGACCAGCAGAGGTGAAGCAGAAGGACTCTGTTACTTAAGTAAAAGTAGAAATACCGCTCTGTAAAAGTACTCTGTTTTAAGTAAAAGTGTCACATTCAAGATTATACTTAAGTCAACGGGGCTGCAACCACCCGTCATTTTCTCAATTCAACCAATTTTTTTGTCAATAAAATGAAAGAAATTTGTGAAAATTAAATTTTTTGTCCAAAGATATTCATTTTACTGTCACATTTGACAAAGGGAAGCATCCAAATTTCAGACGACGGACCCAGCAAATGTTTGGTGTTTTTGCTTGGAAAAATCAATCGGTTCGCGGCGACTTTTCTGTCGATCGACTGAACAATTAATCGACTCACTGCTCCGGCGTTAATCGACGCCATCCTGTTTTCACCCACCGACTCGCATCTGTATTATTACGTGAAATCTGATCCAAATGTCTTGCTGGACGATGTGCTCTTCCCAAAAACCTGCCCCGTGCAGTTTAAATCGATCCGGTTTCCTGTTCAATCCAAAGGTCAATAAATGGCACACATGCCTCACGTCAGGCCGTGAGCAGGTGAGGCCGTCGTGATGTCATCAGGCGGCCAGCAGGAGGCGAAACAGGTCTGTGTGGAGGCAAAAGATGCTTTAAAGCGCCGCTCTTCTGCCCACAGCCACAGTAGCTGTGATAGTAATAGAAGTAGTAATAACAGAGATAGTAGTACTTGTATTTGCACAGACATTACAAGTGGCAGCGGTAGTAGAAACAGTGGGTGTGGTAGTGAAAGTCCTGATAGAAGGAGTGACAGCCGCATTGGTAATTGCTTAGTGGTTTAATTAACAGGGACGGTGAAAGGCAGAAAGGCAAGTTTACCTGTATAGCACCTGTGAAACAAAAGAAGACGCCTAAATACTCTTAAATAGAAAATAAAAACAAGATAAAACGGGAGAGTTGGCGTTACAGCGCAGTGAAATCCTTATAAAACCTCATAAAAGTGTACAGAGTTTGGTTTGTGGCTTGTTCCGACATTTCCTAGGAGGTGGGATTCCTCTGGCTATGGCCGTCAATCATCCCACCCTCTGTCACTCACACCTCTGACCAATAAAGTCAATTCAAATGAGTTCGCAGGACCACGTTTGACAGAAGCGGCGTTGGCATCAAGCTGCTTTACAGAGCAGAGTCAGTAAACAGTGTGTGTACAGACGTGTGTGTGTGTGCGTGTGCGTGTGTGTGTGACGAACAGGAGGTGTTGATGAATGCGACAGCGTGGCGGCTCGTTCGCGCCGCGCCTCGGATGCAACGTGGCAGCTGGGACTCGGCGACAGGAAGGGCCTCGGCGAGGTCACAGGGGCCAGAAAAACAAGGAGCGGGGCGGCGGGAACAGATTGTCCCTGCCGCTGTCAGGTCCTCAATCAGGTCCTCGCATTGGTACTGGTATATAATGTACATTCACGTGGACGTTTGGGCCGTGTGGTGGACTGCGTCACGATCAGTTTACACCTGTTGACGCCAAGCGAGTTGTCCACTCACAGATTAGTAAATGATTTCCAACTGAACTAATTCATTAAGCTGGCCTGGATGTGGCCCGGACCATTTACATATGTTTTTGGAAATTTGCCTCGAAATACACATTTTACGTATATCTACGCATAAGGTATGTTAAATTATTATCATACGCATTATAACGTAAATGCATCATATAACTTTCTTTACTTTTAAATCAAGATTTAGACATCTATCATCTATGATGAACTTTTAGAACCGTGTCATATTAATTCATTTGTAAATATGCAGGACTTTTTTGGAAAGTAAATGTATCTTAAAATACACTTACACTATGAATTTATAAAAGTGGCAAACTAATATAAATTTGTCATGAAATGCATTTGTGGCACTTTATTGGTAAAATACAATAATAAATATAACCACATTTGTGCATTTATGTGCATTTACGAATATGTTGAACCACTAACTGGATCTGAAACACGTTGAACCTTTATTACCTGAACACCCAAGACAACGGGACAATGAAGGATTAGTCTGATAAAAAGCGAAATAAAACCAGTCGAGACGTCTAAAACAAACAGCATAATAACAGTATTTATATTTTAAGGTTACTTGAGGTCATTGTATCTGCTGACAAGTGCAAGTGTGAGCTCTTCCTCGTGTTTATTTTGTGTGCAGGTTAGGTGGATTACCACGACACAATAGAGGCCTTTGTGAGCGTTGGCAGGAATTTCCTCTCCGACCTCTTTGCACGAAGTTTCGGTGTTTCCAAAGGCGTTACGGACGTTTCCGCGTCATGACAGGCCTCGGACCCAGACGGTGATCTACGCTACATCGGCGCTGAAACTGGCAACGGTTTGTGTCTTTAAAAACAGAGACAGAGGCTGGGAGACAGACCCCGAACTAAGCCTCCACTACAAAGTGGCTCCGCTGAGTGACATCACGCTGTTTCATCACATGAAGCGTGATAGACTCCTCGCTGAGGGGGAGCCAATTCCTTTGGATAAACATCACCGCCGCTGTCATTATCATCATCATCATCATCATCAGCGCGGCGAGTGTCGCCGCTGTCACCCCGAGCGTCATCATTGTTGTCTTTGTACCTTAT
Organism: Coreoperca whiteheadi; assembly: GCA_011952105.1. Lineage (NCBI taxonomy): Eukaryota > Metazoa > Chordata > Actinopteri > Centrarchiformes > Sinipercidae > Coreoperca > Coreoperca whiteheadi. Next base: position 2,500,688 of record CM022483.1, read on the forward strand.
TTTTAAACCCAACGCTGAGCTCAGCTTCTGTTCAGCTGCCGTCGGTTAAGTTCATCGTGTTGCCATGGTGACACCGATACCTGAAGAACGTCTTTGTTTTCGCGTCACACTCAAAACGATTGTTGACATTAGTACAACTGGAGGAGAAGAAAAGAATGAGACGGAGGGGTGATTACACTCACAGTAGTACTACAACTACTACTACAGTACTGCTGCAGAGGCTAGTAGCTGAACCACCGCTGCTACTGCGGAAACTACTGATACTACTACGTCTGCAAATGCAACAAATACTATTACTACTGCAACAATTGCTACTATTACTACTACAACTACACCAACTACAACCACAACTAGTAAAGCTGCTACTACTAATGCTACTGCTGCAAAATCTGCAGCTCCAACAGCTACTGCGACTGACCGTGCGAATACTGCTACAGCTCCCAGTACTACTACAGTACAAATACCACAACTACTGCAAGAACTGCAACTACTATATACTCCTGCAACTAAAACTACTGCAGTAACTGCTGTTAATGACACTCCTGCCACTGCTTCTACTACAACTACAACCACAACTAGTAAAGCTGCTACTGCTACTACTACTCACTACTACTACTACTACTACTGCAACGTTTGGAACTACGACAAGTATAATTGCTGCATTGCTGCTACTGCTGCAGCTCCAACAGCTACTGCGGCTGACCGTGCGAATACTGCTACAGCTCTACTACTGTGACCTTTCACACTCTGATGGATCTGAAACCCGCCATCGGTACGGGGCAGAATACCTCCTGTTTGACCTCTGACCTTTGTGTGTGTGTGTGTGTGAGGGAGGGAGGGAGGGAGAGAGAGAGAGTTTCCAGACAGGGCCGCGGTCGATAAAGAAAACACCTCTGGGGAAACCGGGGGAAAGTGTGTGTTCGAGTGAGCCGGTCTCCAGCGGTCTGCGGCTGTCAGGGCGGATCCGTCAGAGCGAGAGGCGGGAGGCCGCGACCTCCAGGCCAGCGCCACTCGCTTCATCTTCCCCTGCCGTCCTCTCCTCCTCTGCTTCCTCCTCCCCCCCCTCCCATCGTCTGCGCACTTTTCTGCTTCCTGTTTTCTCCGCAACAACAGATTATCTCCCCCCTCTTCTCTTATCCTCATCCCTCCCTTTTCCTTGTCTTTACCTTTCTGCTTCTCTTTTCTCTTCTTCTCTTCTTTCCTCCATCTTTGTTCTCCACATTTTCTGTTTTACCCCTCGGTATTTTTCCTCCTGTATTTTCTGTTCATCGTCTTCCTCTCCTCTTTCCTCCTCCGTCTTTTCCTTTTCATTCATATTTTTTCTTCCGTTCTTTTTCTCCTTTTGTTATCTCTTCTCTCCTTTTCAATCTCCTCTTTTCTCTCCTTTCCCCCATTTTCTTTACACTTTTCTTCTGCCATTGTTTCTTCCTGTTTTCGCCACGACAACTGACTATCTGTCCTCCTTTTGTTTCATTTTAGTCATTTTTTCTCCCCCTTTCCTCTCTTCTTCCTTCGCCCCTCTTCTTCTCTTCACTCTTCTGCTGTTCTTTTCTCTTCCTCTTCTTGTCTCTTCTCCTCCACCGTTGTTCTCTCAGTCTTTTCCATCCCCGTTTCCCCCAGGCATTTTCTCTTCTTCCTCCCATATCCCCGTCTCGTCTCTGCTGTTTCTCCCTCCTCGTCCTCCTCGTCTCCTTGAACCCTCGTCCGTTTTGTTGTTTTTTTTCAGTATCTGGGTCGAGGCTGCGTCTCTGCTCTCCAGTCTGGACGCGCACACAAACACACACTGTTGCTGGCAGCTCAGCGTGTGATCGCCCCTTGAGACGTCGGCGCTTTTAGGTCAGGCAGATCTGTGAGCTTCAGCAGCTTCCCGGAAAACTGAAAAAAAAAAAAAAGAAAAACAGCAGCAGGATGCCAAAAATACTCTGAATTATTCAACATCGTCGTATCGAAGTCAGCACAACAAACAACGAGGGCCTGAGAAAGTCTGTCGCGTGAACAAGAAGTGCATTCAAGGTTCATCACGCGTGTTCATCTGCCGCTCCTATGAAGGCTTTAGCTAACACTTCAGTCGCTTCCTTTTAATTAATTGTGTAGATTTCAGGATGTTTCCTGCTGGCAATACACCTTGAACGTGGATAAGTGCAAATTTTGCACTTGGGCAGAAACGCTTTCAGTTTTTGCAAAATATCGCTCATCCTTTCCGCGCCGCTTCTAAACTTTGCTTCGAATTCAATCTAAAGACGCCTTCAGATTTGGCCTCGCCTTGAAATTTAAGAGCAGGTTCAATACTGTCTGCAATTTAAAGTAGGGAGCCGTTTGGTTCTTTAAAGCGTCCTCAGTTAACTCTGCTGGGAAATGCGTTTCAGTTTTATCATACAGGGTAAATGAGTTGCACGGTACGACCTGGTGCTCAGTTCCATCGTGGAACTTAACTGAATTTAATAAAAAAGATAAAGTCACAACACATCTGGAAAATACTTTTCCACCAAAGCAATAAATCTGACTATAAATCGACTAAAATGAAACCAAAATCCTGACTGAGGTCTGTCTACTAACGGCCCATTTTTGATTCCCAAAATTCCCAGGTTGTTTTTTTAAAAGTAGCTGATATATTTGAACTGATGTCGACCCGGATTTTGTTGGTGGTGTGTTTTACTGCTGCACGGAAACTCTGTTCACTGTAGTTTACAGACAACAACGGCCTCTTGTGCCGTTGGCAAGGACAAAACTGAGCTGCTAAATGAGCCGTTTGAAGGTAGGCTGGGCAATGAAAGGCTCTGAAAAACAGAGAAAAGAAATGGAGTAGCTGCAGTGGTCACAGGCCTGCAGTAAGTTGGCCACTCCTGCTGGTCGCTGACTAACTTACACTCTTATTTGTTGCAGGAAATAAATATGCAGGATTCTTCAATCTGCAACACGTGGAAACATTCTGCCATATTGATATGGCAAAAAGAGGGACATGCCAAGAATAAGTACCCTAGTTGAGTAGCAAAAATTAATAAATAATTACGCTACTCCATACAGACACTATATGCCTACCTACTTAGCGTACACCTACGTTGTAGCTAACGTGTAGCTCATTTGTGTGTTTTTGTGGTCATGAGAAAGACTTCCACGCCGTCGAAGCGTGCGTTCACGTTTTTTGGGGGCGTGGCTTTCGAGGGAGCTGTGAAGGGAGGGGGCGGGACTTTTTCGGCTGCATACTTTCATAACCTAGCCCCTTCTTGCTAAAATGCAAAGAAATCTGAAACTAAAACCGGTGAAAGTAAAGTTTTCCGTGCCGTCAGTGCTGTGTGTTTTGGCTTCTGGCATCAGTCCTTGGCGACCTCTCCGCCAGCCTCACCGGCTGGGGTCGACCAAACAAACGCGCTGATCCAACTTGTTTTGGCATATTGACACGGAGGGCGCGTTAACGGGCAGCCATGACACCAACAACACACACACACACACACACACACGCTACCCACGGGTTTGTGTGCGTGTGTGTGTTTAGAGGCGGGGGGGGGGTTAAAGGTCAAACCATGCGGGTGAAGGTGCTCGGGAAAGAGAAAACAGAGAGAAATGTTCTCCTGTCAAACAAAATCCCAACAGAGAGTAAACAGAGTCCCTTCAGTCTGCAGCGATCATTTGTCTACATGTCTGCCGTACATGTGGTGCGTGTATATGTACCTCTGTGTATGCGGATGGGCACGTGTACCGTCTAATACTAGGAAAGCGGCCTTGAGCTATGGAAAAGCGCTATATAAATAAAACTTCTTCTTCTTCCTAAACAAACAACAGGTTCTCCTTTTTGTTTTGTGTCATGGATTTGTTTTTCCCGATCACTGCGAAGGTTTTTGTCAGTTCTAAAAATGATAAACGCTATCTGCATCGAATGTCCAAAACCTCGACGAGGGCGACTTAGAAATTGATCGTTGAACGTGGCGTTTCGTGTTGCGGAGGGCTGTCAGTCAAAGCTCTGCTCCAAACAGAAACTCTGTGGCGGTTTGACCAGAGCGTCACGCTGAGGTCGAAGCCTGCGGGCTGAAAAACCGACACTCAGAAAAAGGTCAGGACTTTCAACGGCACCAGAGACGCGAGCGTCCTCTGGAGGTTTTGTGACCTTTCAGCTCGCGACACGTTGACTTCGACCACCTGCAGTTACTGGACAGGGTTTTCGGGACACTGGGGCTAATAAGCGTAACGGTGTTAAAACACCACCACATCTATTTTGCATTATTTTAGAGGTTGAGTTTAAATAGCTTTGGCTCGGGTGGGATAAGGATCCGTTGAGTACACCACCTATCCTACAACCAAACGTGAATTTACACCGAGGGCAGGGGGATTCCTGAAAGCGAGACATTCATACGAAACGCGTTCTAAAATGTTTCTAACACTATATTGTAGTTGATAGCAGATATTAAGTGTTTATTAATATATCTGTCAACACCTGTCACTCCTCCTGTGGGCACCATCAGTGGGTAACAAACACTACCTTATAGTGTGTTACAAACCACTTACTAAATGTTTACTGCTTCGCACGCTGAACAGGGGGAGTTCCAGCTAAAGCGTTACTGAGGCTTCTGTATGTATGTGGGAATGTGTCTTTAATCGAAGCTGTGTCTGCATGCAGGGAGTCAAAGCTCAGATCTGGGTTACAGTGATGGGAGGTGGAGGTTGTTGGGGGGAGGGGTTCCTCCCTAAAAGCCTCCCTACCTCTCTGTTTAAACCTTTATGACAGCTTACGCTGCGCTCTGCTCGGCCGTCTGGACGTCTCTGCGTCACTCGATGGCGATAAATGAACCGAGACTGAAGGGGAGCGGAACAGAAACGCCGATTTCTACTTTTATTCTTTCCTCCACCTCAAATTTGTCTCCTCAATCTGGAATCCGCGTCCGCCTTCCTCGTTTTGACTTCACGCAATCATGCGTTATTGTCTGTAGAACAGTTATTGTACAGTGTTACCACAAATAAAGTTCATGTCCATTCTTGCCTTCCCTTTTTTTTTTTTAGCACTGGGAAGGCGTGTGTTTCACCGTTATGCAGGAAGCAGAGCGGAGGAAGTGCCGCAGTATCTGTTCGTTGGGCCGGAGGTAATGCACTCTGACAGCCCGACGGGTGGAGACGGGGTGTGTGCAGAGGGAGAGTTTCCTGCTGCAGCTCTGCATGTGGACGAATACCAGGGGGAAAGAATGAATAGAAACGGACTTGGGCAGAAAAATCAATCTGTGAGAAATCAATCAGAGGGTTTCCGGGGCCAAAAAAACCACGCAAAACATTTTTTTATATCAGCCGGACTACTGCGATTTGAAAGTATCAGATTTCTCTCCTCGTTAGGTGTGAGCACGTCCTCCTAAATCAGACACATCTCAAAGATGGTATTTGTTCTGTCCATTGCGGGGTTGGTGACAGGCAACTGTGGGAAATGTAGGAAAACAAGAAAAGGTGGGTTCACCAAAAAACACCAAAACACCCGCTGGAATATACGCAACATCGGAATTTGAAATTTTGGTTTTAAACTTTAAAAACTACAGAAAAATAGTGTGACGTCAATCTGCTGCCTGAAAAAATGAGATTTGAGCTGCAGGTTTGTGTCATCCTGAGCGGCTGAAGGCTCCAGACTCGCTCACAGCGTCCGTATTTCCCATCAGGGTAACGGCCTGAGTGGCGATACATGGTTGCTATATATATATATAACATATGTGCATTATAGATATATAATATTTGATATCTTTTCTATGCAGCAGGAGCCGCAGAGACTCCTGATCGAGGTGTTAAATACTGGACAGAGGGCGTTCACTGTCAATTCACAGTATGTTACTGTGTGGTTTTATGATATGATTCGCAGTCGGTATAAACTTGATTAAAACAAACATTTGACCTTCATGACGCATAAAACGACCTGTGTTTACCTGACAGGTGACCTCGCGCGGTCGTGTCTGTCAGTAGTTGGACTTATGCCCTAAAACCTCTTAGGGAGGACGTCGGGCGGGGTGGTACACTGAACGGTGAAGGAAGCCCTTAGCTGAACAACGCTCCTCCTGCTGACAGGGACGTCAGATCAAAACAGGCTCGTGCTGGTCACTTTGGAAGCCAATTATAAACACGGCATTCTGGTTTTGTTTTTCAGTGCGAGGACTTCTGCCTGGTTTCAGACCTGCGAAATGCTGCTGAAAGAAATGAAACTAAACGGGGACGTAGTCTCATTATGAGACAAAAAAACTGGATCATTATTGCTTAATTTTGGCATTTTTATTCGTGCATTGACCGGACGTTTTGTACTTTAATATATGCTGTACTGCTGTTGCCGTATGTATTTCATGTACAATAAAGCACGCTGAGTTTAGTAGAAAAGAAACGTACACTACAGTGTAGAAATGAAATTACCTTGCCTCACCAAAGGGGGTTGCAGGGGGAACTAAAACTTCAGCTTAATCACTGAATCTCAGACTCCTAAAGCACATTTAACTTTCTAACTGTCATTTTTAAAATAAATACCAGAGTAGTTTCTTTAAATTTACCTCAGTGGTTAAGGCCCAACGGGCCAGGACGGCAGCACAAAGGCTTGCAGACAAAACTACACAAAATCAGCAATGGTTAACAACTGACACGACACGATACGCCCCGAGAGGTGTCAGTACAGTCCCACGCTGAGACACCGAGGTGTGTTGCGTCAGCTCCATTCGTGAGGGTGGGGATGAAAATGACTTGGCGCTCTTTTAAAAACACTTTACATTGCAAACATAACAGGAAGAGAGCCGAAAATGGTGGAAGCGATGCTTCTAGTCCTTAATCTTCTTTAGAGTTCACCATTTTCTGCCCACGCTGCAGTCAAACATCCCTTTAGGTAAAAACACTCGGCCCGTTTTGGCTCTTGTCGAGGTGAGCACGGTCTGGCTACAGGCCCGATATTAACGCAAAGGAAACACTGAGGCTGGTGTCTCGCTGCAGGCTGTAATGTGGTGGATGATCTCAGCGACCAACACGACCACGACCTCTCCACCGCCGCGTCGCCGGCCTCCGTGAGGCCTGAGCTCTCCCAGTGGGCCTCGCCGGCGGCCTGCGGCGGAGCTAAAATGGGACACACAACATCTTGCCTGGATGATTGATCACGTCACAAGCGGGCAAAGTTAACTGGCAGAAGACGGCGGGAGAAGAAAAACTCTCATAAATGATTCGGGGCGGGTCATTAAAGATGTAGAGTCGGCAGCAGACAGCGTTCTGCACTCGGGAGAGGAAGCCTTTATCTGCAGCTCCCTGGTTTTTCTTCAAATATCTTTATTTTTCGTATTAGAAGACACGTTTTTGTCCACTTTTGTCATGATTTGAGAGGAACTTCATAAGCACGTGGGTTTTTAGGTTTTCTAAAACGCTGACCCTGTAATTTTCTGACCCAATTTTGATTCCATAAAATCGGAGCCTGAGCTGAAGGCGATGAATTTGAGGTAGAAATCACTTCAAACGTAGACGAAACCAAAGGGATCCTGTGTGACCTCTTTTTGGTGGCTGGTGTTTGATGTTTAACGCGGCGACGGCTGTTTTCGCTGCACTGTGAAACACCCTTGTGCCCGTATCATTAGGCAACTAAAGGCTGGAGATCAAAATGTGGTTCGAGTAGAGTTTTAGGGGAGACTTTTGGTGCTTTTGACGGCCCAGTGTTGTATCTCTGCCGTTTTAGTCTCCAGCAGATCGCCTCTGGTATCAGTGTGTTTGTTTGTTTTCGTCCGGGGGCGACTTCGCACATCTGCTGCTGCAAAAAGCGTAAGAACAGAGGTGTGGAAATGGACAATACTGTGTGTGTGTGAGTGTGTGTGTTGTGTGACGGTTCAGTGACAGCGGCTAAAAGCATCCTCACGGTTGTTGGTGGCGTGCGTCACTTCGGTCCCTGAAATCCCCGAGGTCCCTGGACGCAGCTCGGGGGGGATTTGACCTTTTTCTTATGGACACCAAACTGATACTTTTTCATGTATGTGTGTTTTTTTAAATGTTTTTCAGCATCAATCATATTTTTATTTGTGGTAATGAATTAAATAGTTTTGCCTCGTGTCATTCACTGTTGCGTGATCTTAATTTTTTTACAGCGTGCTCGTTTCGTCGCCCTGTTCTATGTTGCGTTTTGTAAAGCACGTTGCAATCACAGGTTTCGACACGTGATATGTAATTATTGATTATTAACATTATTAGAGACTGACCGATACATCGCCCTGGCCAACATTATCGATTTTCCAGTAACCTATATATCGGTATCAGCGTAGACGTCAGCTGATGAGTAACAACTAAAGATTTAAGGATATTTAAAAACGGTGTTTTTTTTCCATCACATAGTGTGTCCATCAGAGAGGACTGACAAGTTTACTTTTCAACTGAAAACTTCATGTTGGTCACAGTTCTTTAAAAAAAAAAAACAACACACACACATATATATATATATACACCTGATTTATATATATATATATATATATATATATATAAATCAGGTGTTTTTTACATGTACTGATATCAGTTTCGGCCCTTAGATTACCTGTAGTTATTATTACTCTCATTCAAAATGATGTTTTGTCAGTTTGGACCAGGGGTAAAACGGTGCTAATCAACAGTTCTTTTATTAGTGAAATCATTATGAAATCGAAATGAGGGGAGCTCTTGAGTGGCTGGAAACCAAAAACCCTTTAAGCCACATGGACTCATCAGCTGATGGGTTTACCTCCTCCTTTATGAAGTACGCGTTGCCCATTATTTTAACGAACATTTTAAACATTTTTTTTTTCACTAATGTTTTCATTCTGACTTCTCGTGAGCGTCTTACCTAACCTTCTTGTTCTGACTGTCAGAGCTCAAACCCACAAGCAGGAGGCAAGTTTGTCTGGCTGGCTACTCTGTACACAGCCTGCAGGGCTGATCGGGGGAACGGAAGGAGCCGTGGGGCAGCTCGGGCGGCGGCGGAGGTGGGGAGCTACGCCGGCGGGCAGGCGAGGAACGTCAGGCTCTGGAAGGACAGGAGATCAGACCGTGTGACTCACAGCAGCAGTCGCGGAAAGAAGCGAGGAGGCGGTTCGGGGTGATTGCACAAAGTCCTTTATTTCCAGGATCCGAGAGCACACATTTCAACACACGGCCCAAAGACAAACTGCATCAAAAGACAAGTAGTTTACATACGCCGACAACCTTCAGTGATAAAAGTAGCAAAAACAAAGTCCTGTGTGCCTTTAAAAAACGAACCACGACAAAACAGCTCAGGAGAGTTTGGTGGCAGAGTTGAGTTCGACTCCAGCTCTGACAAAATGGCTGACAACACAACGAAAAGGTAAAACAAGTCACTTTTAAAAGTGATCTGGTGGACAAAGTGGATTTTAAGATACTAAAAGATGAGGAAAAGACTTTAGATTTGTACGTAAAACGTTGCCCTTCGTGTACTGAAGCGACCGACCGTTCTGTTTTGAGCTAAAGTGACGAGCTGTCTTCAAACATGACATCAAGATAAAACACTTGGAACAATACTCACACAACAAGGAGTCTTAAAATGATTGTTTCTACCTTCGGTGCAGGAGAAAGGGTTTGTAAGAGCAGTGGGAGTAGTGCTCGCAACACCACCGTTAAAAAAACCCCAAAACACAGTTATATACGCACGCAGCCACTTGCTGTTTTTTGTTTTTAAAGCGCCTTGGAAAATGACTGTCAGTAAATAAATGTTTTTTTTCTTTCATACAGCATTTGATCTCGCAAACTGGTTTAAATGATCTGTTTTCTAAGAAACGTCAGCATACAAAAACATTGCAAAAACAGAAACAAGGGGAAACAAGCAAGAGGCAAGTCTGTAAATGCATTTCGGCGTTGTGACGCTGCCAATGTCCACAAATCACTTTGAAGCACCTTTTTGTGGTGAAATCAAAAGCTTCGGCTTCCAAACGCCTTCACAGTTCGCACAAGACATTCAACAATGGAGCAACTGCAGACACGCGTGTGTGTTCACACGTTTCTCATTTGGTTTTTGAGTTGGTGCGAGATGCTAAATGCTGTCCGGCCTGTCGTCCTCCCTCCAGCGTCTGTGAGTGACAACCTCTCCTTCTTTTGCCTTTTAGGTCTTTCGAATGCCAGGGGCACTGCCTTCATGTCATTTAGAATCTGAGGTTTACGTCAGGCAAAACAAACAAAACGCTATAGGCAACTCTTTATAAACGTGAATGTAACGCTGCCACTGCCGACGTCCACGTAGGGCGTTCACGGCTTGGATTTACTGCGATGACACTAAATTAAAATAAGCCGTTTGAAATCAAAGCTCCCGACTTTTGGACACACATCTCTGTAGCACGTTATTTACCGGTGATCTGACATGACATGAACGCAGCTTTAGCTTTCACGGCCCACTGACGGCTGTGGGAGTCCAGGGTGGGACCTCGAGAGGAAATCTGGTGTCGTTCGAGTGTTTAGCCTTCGCAAGCAATGAGCAAGTCTGGTGGGGAGTTTGCTTGGCAACTGTTTTTAAGACCGCTGTATTAAAGTCTCAGCGTGCATCGTCCCGCGCAGCGTAGGGCAGGTTTTTCAAACACTCCATGTAGCAGCTTTAACAGAAGCTGAAATGTCTTTCGCAGCCATGGAAGGACAGTGTGACGCTTGCTTTCCAATGAAATTAAGAAGAAAAAGCGGCCGACGCCGCAAAGGAAGGACAAAACTAAACGGACAACTTTACAAGAGAGCGTCTGTCAGCCGGGCTCGCACGGTTTGGTTCGAGTCTCCAGCTAATACAATGTGGAAGTTGGGACTTTCACTTTGCTTCTGATCTTTGCTTTAGATCGGTTTCCCCCCCGTGAATGGCCAGACGTGAAAAGAAACAAAAGGTTGAAATGAATCTCTTCTCTTCCCTACATTTCATGGAACCACCACTTTGCGATGACCGGAAAACAAAGCTCGGGAAATACTTGCATGCACCCCCCTCCTCGGCCTTCAGTTGCGATCTATTATTTACAATTAGGTCCGTGATGGGTTACTGAGTGCACGTTAAGTGCACCCAGCGACGCCCACACGACGCGACTGCAGGTTAAAGTGGGAGTCTGACTGGCCGAGGCCGCCGAGACAAGGCATTAACGGGAGATTATCACACTGTCTCCGGTCAGGAAACTAAAATGCTTTTTTATGTTCGATCTCAGAGCCACCGACGCACCAATCGGAGCCTTTCTGATTACGCCTGTAATATCCACGTAAGGGCACAACATCAGTGTAAACCGCACATAGGCTGAAATGCAGCATTAGGATAAACGTCGCGATGCCGCGGCCACAGAAGCAACGCGGCAGCAGCAGCAGCAGCAGTAAGTAAAAACCTTTGCTCTTCCTTTTGGATTCGAACCTTTCACCCATCTGTTTGAATCTCATCTCAACATCATTAACCATAAGAATGAAGGGCTGTCTTGCTGACGTGTGAAGCGCCAGGACGAACGACATCCACTAACCCTGCAGGTCGTCTACGTCTAGGTGACAAACGAACGCTGGCGTTCAAATGATCGGTTGGTGCGCTCAGTCCAAATCTCGTGGCTGTTTGTACAAATGTCTTCTAGGGAACGTTCCCCCACACACCGAGCACGACAGAAGCGTTCCCATTCCCCGCATGACACGTTGAGTGGCCAGTACACCAGTGAACGCAGCTTGTTCTTGGCGGGAACTTGAAGCTTATTTCGAATGTTCTCGCTCAAAATACGGTAGATTGGAGAGGCATTTTAAAATCAGCAAATAATTCATTTTAATATAAAACTGCAGACCATTTTTCAAAGAACACCGTTATATTTTTTAAGTAGAATATTACCTACTTGCCAGGCTTGGTTGCGATAGTAAAGCTAATCAATCGTATGCTGCTTTATTTACTTATAAAAGGTACATTATGGTCATGTGTAACACAATTGTGACTCGTCATCAAGCAACGCATTTGGCTGCACCACGTGACGATAATCTAACTTTTACATGAATATATGTCTTGAATAGGATTTCAGATTGAAATGAGCTGTAAGCAACAGCTACCTGGAAAGTAGGAAAACTTATCTTAAAACGTACAGGGTGCTTTAGGAAAAGCTCAGCAGGAACGTGAAGGATGCACATTATCAAAGTGAATCCCACTTCATTTGAATAGTCGCAGTGCTGAAACTCTGCTTTCTATTATGTTATATGGCGCCACAACCTTTACAAGGGGAACACATCGATTGTCTGGGCTGGAATTCATCTTGACTCGGAGTTAAACATTTTGTAGTGATCCAGCAGAAAAGGAGGTCGTTCATCGTTCTTTTTTAGCATCAGCACGGGACTAGACTGATAACAGGAGGCCCTTTGACCACGCCTCTTAAAAACGCCGGCCTCGCTGAGTGTCACAGTGTCTTCTTCTCTTCCTCTTCTCAGGACTTTAACAGTGTATATACAGGTCAGAGAGTGAGGAATCATGACTCGGCACAAATCTCATCCAAACGCGAAACTTTCAGGGAGGGAACGGCTATCAAAGTTATAATACGAAGTGTGACAGATAAAAGACGTAGTCTTTCCTCGTCACGCCTTTCTTTAGGTTACTTGCGTAACCCCTGTTCTCCGAGTAGCGCGAGTGTGATGTCTGACTGAGGCACGAGACATCCAAACAAAGAGAACCTGATATAAAGTCCTTTTTTTTGCTTCTTTTTCTTCCCTCTAATTATTTGTTAAATAATTATGTGATCACATCGAATAGAGAAGTTTTTCCTCTTTCTGCTTTCCGTCTGTACCTTCTCTTCTCTTCAAGCCTCCTCCGGTACTCTGCCATCCTCCTTTCAGAGGAAAAATCCAGACTTCTGGGGGTCCTGTAGGGCGGGGAGTCCGTCTGGGCAGGGGACAGGGATGTCGCCCGACACCGCTCCATTTCCATTGGGCATCAGACAGGTCCTGATGTACGCTGCGTTGGCGGCACTGAGCAGGCAACCTTTCTCCAACTGAAAAACAGGGGTCACATCATAAGGATAATGCTGGTGGGATTTTATTTATCTTTTTAGTTTATTTCTATCACAAGTTCTGCTTGTAAAAAGTCTCCTTTTGATTTTATAATCACATAAAAACGAGCGTTGCCTTAAAGGTACGACTGAGGGCAAAATAGACGAAAAGTCACAACAGCAAAAGAAAACAAAAAGAATCCTTGTTAATGAAAGTTGTTTTATGTAATGTACAGAGGATACAGATCTAAAATGTTTCATATGTAAACAGTAAGACGTTTTATTCACCAGAGGCTAAAACTATGTTAGCGACCTCTGGCCTATTTTACCCCGAATACGACCTTACAGGTTGCACACAAATCCTGCCTCCTTTGCTAGGAATCACAGAGCCTTACTCCAACCACAAGAAGGCTTTTGAGTGATGACACGGTTGCCTGTTTATAGTTTAAACACACACGTTCGCATACAGCCTCTGTGGCGTTTGAAGGTTTAAACCGCAGGTGGATTCCCAGGCGCCGCGTGGTGCAAACAGAATATATTATAAATTCCAGAAACGTCTCTATGTATTTTAGTACAGTAGTTATGGGGTCACCAGGTCAGGTTGAGGCACTGAGCGGCAGGTGTTCACTGGGAACACCTGGAGTCCGGAGGGACACCACGACACACGGAGGAAGAATGACGGCGGGAAGGACGGACATTAGAGGACGCATAAAGAGGAGGGAGGAGTATCCTACAGTACGTCGCTGTTGTGATGGATTACATCACGGTGACTGTAATCCCCTTCAGTGGGTCTGAACAGATCAGGTCAACTTGCACTACTTGCAACTACTCACAGATGAACCGCTTCACCGCATCCTTCTTCCCTCTTGCTTTTTAGGTCTTTTCTCACATTGTGACTCAATTTCAACCACATTTCTATCTTCATTAAACAATATTTTTCATTAACGCATATTAGTCTTGTTTAGTTTATATTAGACAACACCGACCCGCTATGACACTGTTAAATCAAAATGAAGTGCTGGTGTTGCTCTGAAACAGCTGGCGGCGTTTAGTATCTGTGCCTGTTTGCACACGTCTGTTGTGTCAGAAGGTCTGTGGGTGATGTGTATTTAGGATTAGCATAGCGTGCTATTACCCTTCCATTGACAGCATACGTACAAAGTAATGAGTCGTGTTTATAGTGTCAGTCTTTCTTCTCCTGCCCAGTCACACGGGCGGCTGTCACGCGCTCAGAGACCTCTCTGTTCCCTGGCTTCACCGATCTATCGGTTTCTGCCTCAGTCTTGTATCTGGTTAGCTTCCAGCACCTTTGGCAGCTAATATCACAGTTTGCCAATTCCGGTTTAATAATAGCTGTTTTTAATAGACTGGATTTCCGCTTTAAGTTTTGAATCTGCTCACCTTGCCTGTTTCTTTTTATTTACTTCTTTATTGGCATGTACATACAGAACATCAACTCAGGTGTTTTAACCTGAATTTTATTTCAGCTTTTATAAAGTTGGAATATTGTATAGCACACCAAATTCAGTATGTCACATTCTTACTTAACTCCATTGTTTCTTTCCTGATCCAATTGGGCTTTCTCTTGTTATACTATTGCAAAAACCCTTGCAAGGAAAGGTGCTACCCATGATGATCACACCTGACACATTCCGTATGTGCCCGTATCAAATAAACACATTTTCATTATTAAATGCTATCCTTTCTCGGAGAGTAGGATCAGCCTGTGGACAAATTTCCCCCCCGCTGCACCGCACCTTTATTCTTTCCTCGATCGTAAATGGAACTGCAGCAGAGCCCTGCTTCTATCCGAGCTGAGAATAGTCTTGGTGCATCGCCTGCCTCCCCCTCCATCCCGCGTTCACAGCATTAGGTAATGATGACAGTGAAATTGTAGGTCAGCACCGCTCATGCTTGACTGGCCGGCCTGCCAGTATTTTTCTTTCAGCGGCAGCCACTGACCCTGAAGAATAACAGCGGAGGCTGAACGGGGCGGAGATGAATGGATGCCTGCCGGGGTCGGCCATCTCTGCGCCCGACCGTGTCCCATCCCGACCTTATTCTATTCATTATTGTACTCTTTCTCACTACTGCCTCTTTGCCTTTCTTTCCTCCCGCCGGCCCATTGTCTCATATTTCATTGTATCGCCTCTGTTATCTCTTAGTTTGCTTTTCACTCTGAACACCAGCGGTGCTCTTCGTGCTGCAATACACTGAACGCTGTGGAACAATGACACAGAAAAATGGATGGAGGAGAGTCCGACGATGATGATGATGATGAGAGGTGCGGAAAACGGAAGGTCCATCTGATTACTTTGATTGCTATTGGACAAATCACAATCTCGACTTCACGCAAGTGTCATAATATGTCATAAATGTGCTACATGTGCGGTGTTGTATAGTTCTAGTGGATAATTTGTCAATTTTCCTTTCAAACCTACACAATTTGTGCACCTTCACTTCAATGCCACCCCTGACAAGTTTGATTCATGAAATACAGTAATGATATCACATGATCGACAAGGGGGTTACTATAGTTACCTAGTTAGTGAAACAAATCCTAATGAGGCAACGGTGAGACTTTTTTACATAACTTAAGCTTCATTATGTTGCTCGTTTAACCAACAGGGCGACTGGCCTTTGTTAGAGTCAGAATATTCACAGCTAAGTTCACAATGCAGACTTGTTCTACTGGGGCAGGAAAGTGTAGCAGAGGCGCCATTTGTGCGAGCTCCTGAGACATTCCTGGTTGAAATCCTGCTCCCAGCTTAAATTTGGCGAGGTCTCATCGCCTCGTTATGTTTTACGATGAGAACTTCTCTAGACCTCCAGCTACGTGCCTCTTTGTACTCTAACTGATTAGCGCTGTTAGGATGACATTCCCCAGCCCTCGCTGCTCCGTCATTACTGGAAAAAAAGGTTTTGTTGGACTCAAAAGACGAATTCCTGCTTCCCCTGAACATTATACAGTCTCATTAACCGACCCAAATAATGTTATTGGGATCTGGGTTTATGCTGCCAGAGCATCAAGATCCCTGCAATTACGTTTGCACAATGGCTTCTGTAGCAGACATTCTTAAAATGTTCTTTTTAATGTAAGTATCAAGTCATTTAGCTCACATTTTACTAGGGCAGCAACTAACAATTACTTTCATTATTAATCTATATATTATTTTACTCTCCATAAAAAAGAAAGTCAGAAAATGGTCCAAAGGCCATATTGACATATTCAAATTGATTGTTTCGTCTGACCAACAGCCCAGCACGCAGAGATATTCAGTTTACTTTAACAAGAAAAAACAGCAAATCTTCACAGTGGAGAAGCTGAAACCTCTTGCAAGAAGTAAATGATTTATATGATGAATCAATTACAAAAGTAGTCGCAGATTCACTTTAAGCAAACTGTGACATGTACCGAATCATCGGTTAGACCCTCGTCTTTACCTCTTTGAAAAAGGTTGGCTTGAGTCAAAACAATCAAAAATCAACAGCAAAAATTAAGATTAGGGCAAAGTAAGCGATTCTAAAGTGGAAGTCAAGGATATTTTCTGCATGTTTGACGCTGTAGTGCCCAGTGTAAAAGCACACGCTGTAATTTACCCAAACACTAAGCGGGAACATTCAGCACAAATAAACCAAGCAGTCTCCTGAGAGCCTAATAAAAACCCCATTACCTATACAGACTCTGCTGCGATAGATTCTACTCTGGTCTCAGACTGCGTTGCTCTGGCCCATCTCCCCCTTGTCTTATTTACATGGCATGTCTGGTCGCATCATCACAGTTTACACTGAGCTCCATGCCAGCCCCGGGGCCGCTGTGTGCTGACTCGGAAAAAAATCCATTTCCATGACAGTGAAAGGGAACAGCACAGGGTTGAAGGGTTGGGGTTTTAGATTCCGCAGCCCTCGGTTTGTTGACGCTCGCTGATATTTGCGAGAAACAAAGACTTCAGGCCTCGTCAGTGGGCCAGAATCAAAAGTCTGGCTCCCAGAACAAACAGTTCTGAGGAGAGCTGGCAGCTTTGGTCGTTTTGAGACGGTAAGAACGGGCCTGACACAAGACAGAAGGTCTTAGTGGGATTCATTCTCAGGATGACGGCTGAGGGAGGGCAAAGCATTACTCACCTTCTCATGGACATGCAGCCAAAGCTCTGTTTTCATGGGACTGGTATTATGTGGGGATGTCATAGAGGTGACCCTCCAACCCCTGCATTTAATGAAAGTAGCTGCAGGATAATAAAACCTGCACAAATCATTGTCGTCCCGGATTTAACTCTATGACGTCAAGATTTAATAATTGCACACGTTCTGACGACAGACGGACAAAATGTTTGTTTAGAAGGAAAATAACCTACAATACGCTGCAAACACAATTTTTAAAGTCACTTAAAGCTTCTAACTCAAACTCTAAATAGTTCTGGTTATTCCAGAGGACAGATTTCCGCACTTGTGTTTTTATCTGAGCTCTTATCACTGGTTTGATGTCACATACTGTTTGTGCATCGACCAAATTTGCCAATATTTGAATAAGAAATCTTACAGGCAACTGTGATGATCCTTGCTTGTGTTGCCAGATCTGATCAAAACCCAACCCCCGCAGAGCTGACTTTTTTAGTGTTAAATTCTTAATAAATACCAGCTAATGTTTTATCCAAACTTGGAATGTTGGAAAACACACAAACACACATATATATATATAATATATTACCAGTTAAATGCAAATAGGAATGCAGTTAACAGCCAGTGTTTGGTTTGACTGATGTCCAAAACCCAAGCGTTTGTATTACTGGGGGAAATCAATAATTAGATTTGGTTCAACCATCCAAATAGTACAACAATTTACTAGGGAACTCATGAAAAGGTGTTTCACACATTATTTTATTCCATTATTTCCATGATTCTTGATGGAAAAAAATAAACTTCAGCTCACCTTGAGTTTGTTGTAGTTATGATTATTTATTTATGATTATCAGCTTAAGTGAACCATCCTGTAACCTCCGTTGCCCTGGTGTCTTACCTTGCCGTGAGCGGAGTCCTGTGTGGCGGGGTTGAACATGCCGTAGGCCTGTAATGACGGCAGGCTGTGCTGTGGCTGGGACAGACCCAGTAACTGCTCCAACTCCAGTGCAGAGCTCTGGGTGGGACAGGATGGTGGAACCTGAGGCTGCTGCAACATCTGCTGCTGCTGATGTTTCTGGGGACCCTGCAGCTGGTAGGGCTGCGTGGTCGCCACCAAACTCTGGTGGTGACAAACGTCTCGGGTGGTCCTGCCGTTCAACACTGTGCCACCTGCATGAGGTGTGCTGGAGATTTCGTAACCTGTGTGGCCGAGCTCGACGTTCGGTGGCAAGGCTGTGTGTCCGTTTGGGTTGTGAGATCCGTTTGTTGACAGTCCGAGCTGATTCTGGAAGCCAGGAAGCAAGGCGCTCTGGGACTGGAGGTGGACCGAGTGCTGGTCCTGCCGAAGCTGCCACCGCTCACTCGATTCCAGAAGTGAGTTAAGGTGTTTACATTCACCGTTCAACTGTGAGGCTCTGAGCCCAGGATGTGGGTGATGATGGGTGCGGTTGTTGGGGTGATGGTGGTTCTCTGTCGTTACCACCCAGTGACCGTTAGGAATCCCAGGTAAAATCTTGGTGTCCGCTGTTTCAGGCTGGGACTGAATCTGCCCCGGCTGAGCTTTCGCCAGCTCACCTGCACTGATGTGTTGCTGCATCTGTTGCGACAGCTGGATGATGGGCTGCCTGCTGCTGGGAAGCGCTGCAGGGACGGCAGGTGTGAGGCATGCCTGCGGCTGCTGGGAGACGCTTTGGGCTAGGTTTGGTGAACAAGTCGAAGGTCCAAGCCCACCTCTGTCTCCTTCTTCCTCCCCCTCGGTCCCACTTTCCAGCGAGTCCTGGATGTAGGAGAGGATTTCGTTGTTGGTGAGAATGTCGCTAAGTGTTGGGATGTGGTTGGGGTCCAGCTCCACCTGGATCATCCTCTCGTCCAGCAGCAGGAGCTCCAGCTCTTCAGCATTTAGGCCCAGGTTCTCCAGGGCGCTAAAGAGCTCGCTATTGGAGCATGTTTCCTCTCCATCCAGGGACAGAGAGTCCAAAGTGGCCAGCAGTGGGTCATAACTAGATGTTTTGCTATTACATCTCCCCGGCTCCCCGTTAGATGCCGTATGCCAGCTGTCGCCACTTAACAAGCCACCAAAACCGCTGCTGTCACCTTGCTGCTCACTAAAAAGGCTGCTGTGGTAGGACATTTTGGGCTCCGAGTCCGGCTGGCAGACATACACGGACTCATCCTGGCTCATCAGCGCTCCAAGCAGAGACTTTGGGTCCAGGTCATCTGAACAGCTCTTGTCCAGTTTGCCCTTCTTGGACTTGCTGCCTTTGGCTTTGCCCTGGAAGGTGTCGGGGAAGCCGTGCAGTGGATAACCGGTCTGGTAGAGCATCGCCTCTCCGGTGGCGAAGGTGAAGGGAAGGTGCATTGATCGCTTCCTCAGGTGTTCGCCTCCTTCCTCATCCCTGAGGAGATACGCGGGACAGAGAAGGAATTAACGGATAAGGATGGGCTAAGGATCAACAATGCTGGGCTCGTCGTCCACTTACACCAACGGCCTCTGGGTGGCGACGATGTAGTCTGGCTTGCCGTTCTTGTACACGAGCCTGGCGTTGGCCTGGACCCACTTCCACCGGTTGTCCTTGGTGAGCAGCCTGAAGACGGTGAGGCCGCTCTCGCCCGTCTTTATCACTGGAATCACATCAGACAAGGCATTTACTCTGTGTCACTGCTGTTCACGCGCTGAACTCCCCGCAGTGTGCACACACTCACACTGCATTTGCTCAGCTGGGCGTGCTGCTGCGATGGAGGCCACATGCTGATGTTCACTTTGGCCACACGCACATGGTACAAGTCCGGTTTGCACGTTCTTAAGCAGCCCGACACACACACACACACACACGCACACACACACACACACACACACACACACACGCACGCAACAATGCCTCATCGTCATGGCTCAGTGTTGTGTCTGTCGGTGAGCGTAATCGTGGTGCAGGTCGTGTTTCTGTGCTGTCTGGTCTCTGAACAAGCTTCATATTAAGCACAGTCTCTGAGAAAAAAAACCCAGCTGCTTCCTCACAGAAAGGCTGTGACTCAGAATAATATGCCAGTTGAGCAGTTGGGGAACAGCCAAATATATTGCCTACTTCCAATATACTGGCAGTGTGTAACCACAAGTTAATATGTGTTTAGCAGAGGGTGGGAGGGTTTACTTAACGACAGCAATGAAAAATGTTTCATCACATTAAAATTTTTCTGAGATTTCGGGGATTCACTCTGCTTTAAGAATTCCCAAAAGAGCTTCAATCGTTTTGCTGTCAAAGGAGAGTTTTAGTGTTCCAAGATGGTCCACATGGTTTCTCATAGTCTTTACAATATGATCAATTCTACAATGAATTTGTTGTCAAACTGTGTATCATTCACAATCTGGATCTAGTCCAGGTTGAGTGGACCAGCCAGAAAACATCCGGCATGACTGCTATTATCAGTCGTAGTAGCAGTAGTACTCTGGGTTTAAATTGAGAATTTTCATGTCAAATTGTCGTCTATTTTAGAGGCTTTACTACCCTGTCAAAAAAGAAACCTGAGTAAAACTCTAAAAACTTGCAGTTTTAGAATATTACCTATAAGACACTAACTATCAGTGCCCAGATTTGAGAAATCCTGCTTAGTCTAACCTACAATCTACATCATGTTGCCCCCTGAAATTGTTTTGGGATCTGTATAGTTTCACCGTCAGCGCTGCATATTTTTAGCAGTAAAAGCCACGAGCTGCTGACCTGCAATATTTATGTCTGTGGACAAACTCTTATCCTCGTCCTGAAGGAGAAATAAACAGTGTAGCTCAGAGATTCTGTGACTGATAACGTTACTTTAAAGCCCAAACCAAAGCAAAACTGACAAATGATGAACAGCGGGTTTTCTGGTGGACGGATCTGTGGCCTCATTTTGTTTGACTTTCCACATAATCTGAGGGATTACAGGAGTACATGTCTGTCTTCTCCAACTGGGCCATTGATCTCTGCTGACTCCACATAAACCCTGGCTTGTGGATGATTAAATACAGTGCATGAATGATTATTATGTCAGAATATATGAGAGAATATGCATATGAGGTCTTTAAAATGGCATCATGTGTTATTATTAAGTGGCTTCTGTTTGTGTACATCTGTGCTATATGGAAACCTGTACAGTAACAGAAATACATGCATTTGCATTTGGAAACATATAACACAGAGATATATACATGTGCACGACTACATGCATACAGTAGGCCTATGTGTCTTTGTGTGTGTGAGCGTGTCTGGTAGCAGTGTGTCGAGGGCGCCATGGTTACGACTAACCGGGTCATCCGGTACACGAGTTAAGTAGGACACTTGACTCTCGCTCGGAGATTCCCTGCATCCACAACAGGCACGCACAGAGCGTTTGTTTGTTTGGTTGTTGCGTGTGTTACAAGTGTAATGTTGAGGCAAACATGAGCCAGCGGTCCATGCACTTTAACTCTGATGCATACTGATCCCAGATGGGTGTAAAGATGCAAAAGTCACAGTCTTGTAATATTAAAAAAGGCCAATGAATCAGCTCGATGTAGTTAACGTCACTCTGTGAGCAGCTCGACAGGTTCCCTGTTTGCCTCAGATAGACTTTTCACTGACGTTTAGGGGTGTGGCCAGCAGGAATTCAAAAGGTGCAAGCTGGAGCTCATGGTTTTGATAAGGGAAGATGATTCCTAGTTGCAACCCAACCTTCCTCGTTGTGGCAAACCACAACAATATACTGTACAGACGTACAAACGCTCAATAGCCAACAGGTGCAGTTGGGTAAATAAACAAAAATATATTAATATTCAAAATATATATATTAAAAAAAAGGAACGACAGCAGCTAAGGTAGCACATCGTTTTGCTACTTATTTTTGCCACTTCACGTTTGTGTTTAAGTTAAATTAATATGACTGCTTTAGCTTTTCGTTCCTAAAATGTTTTAGTTACATTTGAGATATTGATGATTTCTGTTTCCTTTTTTATTTATTGTCCTCTACATTTATTCCCAACATGAGAACACCCAGTCGATCCTTTTGGGTCTGTGAGAAGCTCCATGAAAGCAGTTGAAGAGTAGCTGCCTTGCCCAACAGCGCCTATAGGTTGTCAATAGAAATGTGCGCTACCTTTTCCGGTGGTTTGTACCAGTAACCTTCCAGCCTCAGGCGTGCTTCACTAACTATGAAGTCAAACGTGACGTAAACCGTACAGCTGTGACTTACTTCGGACATGATTTTCGGCGCAGTACAGCATGTCGGCGGCGTGAATGAACTGGTAACCCGAACCTCTAACTCTCAGCTCCGCCTCGGTGTAGCCCAGCACTATTTTACCCCTGAAAATCCAGCAGATGCACACAACAATTACAAACTTGACTACAAATAAACACTTTGAATAAAACCCGTCATAAGTGTGAGGTTTTGACGGCACGTACTTTGCGTCGCAGGCCATGGGTGTGAAGTCGAGCTTGTGTTTGGTCCTGAAGATCATGTTCCTCGTCCTGATTTCCAGGATGGCTGGAGGCTGGAGGGGTGCGGCGATGGCGAACAGGGCGAGCTGAGGCGGAGAACTCCCCTCGCTGTCGCGCTGCTGGCTCTGACCGTGGAGGAACTTGAGCCGACCCTGGATATTCAACGCCTGAGAAGAGAGCACATACGGACTTCATACCGACAAATCACATATAAGTGAAAAGAGTCAGCTATGAATCTTCAGCGTCGTCCTCTTTTCCCTCTGAGACTATTGCATCAAGCTCCTCAGCAGACGAGCGAGTGCTGTTTCTTTTCTCCCTGTCGAGCACCATCACTCTTATTTATCCTGCTGAGTGATGTAGGGAGCAATACCACTTCACTACACTGGAAACACTTTGGTTCCACTGGTGTCTCACACTGAATCCCTCCCGCTCCTCTGCCCCTACTCCCTGTACACTATTTCTAATCCCTATATTCTGTGCTTTTTACAGGCTAGTTTGGGAGAAAGCATGACTGATGAGGCTCACAGCACTCTTTTTAGACAAATCATAAGTCTCACTATTGGCAATAATGTGTGGCCTTCAAAATGTTTGTGCATGTGGCCAAGATCAACACAGACAAAGTGAATTAAAGTCTGTTACAACAGCAAATGACTCATTTGTTTTGAGACTTGCTCATCACCTTATTAGTCAAGCCACGATTCAGGCTGTGCTGTCATAAATTTACTTGGCCCCATGCTAGGCGACGCCTAATGCACCTTTAATCTGGGTTTAACTCCGACTCTCACCCAACCAAAGAGCAGACGCTCGGTGGCTCGCCCCGGCCTTACAGCTGCATTGTATCTGCTAAGGCTAAACTGCCATGGCTGGCCCCATTAGCTTGATAGGCAGTATCATGTTAATGCCATGACCTGCTTAGTAGTCCAGCCGTCATCCCTACTTATCCAGCTCCACTGGTCAGGCTCAGGAGTGAAGAACATGCACATTGCATCATCAGTTACCAACATTGCAAATCCTTTCAAACCAAGCAATTAGCAACCGGCACAAGAATCGAGGCAAACCCAAAAAGTAACGTGGTGGTATCTTCTTAGTGAAACATTAATTTCAAATGTCACCATTAAGGCAGCCATTAGAGGAGACCAAACTAACTGCTGGAACCCCAAACATCTGGAGACGTACTGACTTCTTGAGAGTATTTAGAAGGTTGTCTGGAGCTGGTTTTGTTTTCACCTGGTTTCATCACTCCGTCCTTCTCATCTAAGGGGGTCTGGCAGTGAAAATCCAGTGAAAATAACAGAAACCGTAAGGAAACCTACACGGAGAAGGCTGAGTGAGCTTTCACATTCTGGATCAACCACCAACAGCAGCCAACAGGGAGGTTCTACGGCCTTGAAAACACTTTCTCCTGTCTGCTGCCCTCCTCTCACCGTGTGACATCTCGTGTGAGGGCCCCCTCCTCCTCTGGTAGCTCTGGTTAATTGACCTTGCTGGGTTTAAGGGCCTGCAGGCGTGATGTCAGGAATCGAGTCCTGAATAGCAGGAGGGATTACGAAAAACAAAGCCATAGCGAGTGGTAGACAGAAGCAGAAACCTGGCTTACTGCTCACGCAAACGCACTGGGGGGGGGGGGGGGGGATCGCGGGGGGCCCAGCGAGCCGCAGGTCCGAACCCCTCCCCAAGCCCTGCCGGAGTGCCCCCGCCCAAGAACATGTTCCCCGCG
>CM022483.1:2524906-2535667 GCA_011952105.1 Coreoperca whiteheadi
GGCAGGACGGGTTGGGGAGAGGGGGGGGTGGAAGGGGAGGGACCGGGGGGGGCGTGGGGGGGGCGGGGGGGGGGGGGGGGGGGGGGTGGATCGAGGGGGGCACAGCGAGACGCAGGTTCGAACCCCTTCACAAGCCCTGCTGGAGTGTCCTCGAGCAAGAAAATGTTTCCAGCGAAGGATTATTTTGTCTCAAACGCCCTAAACACCTTCTCACTCTGAGTGATGGCATCCTTAAAGCTTGAGTAGGTCATCGACTTCAAAAGCATTTTTTGTTATATTTGCTGAAATTCCCTTTGCATCCCGACAGCAATCAATAAATCAAATGGTTTGTCAAATAAAAAGAAAAATTAAAAGAAAATCTGGTGTCTGTGGCTGTCGCACGCCATCCAATAATTTCAATGCCTATTGCCTGTCTACCTACCTTGGCTTCGGGGCCTGAAGGGAGGGATTGTTTCGGTTGGATATTTTCAAAAAGAAGCTGTCCCTCTAGTCTCTTCAACGCTACCTACCCTTGCTTCAAAGAATGTTTTGCTTATTTCACTTCAGGATTCAGCAATATTTGAATCAGAATCTGATGAAAGCGGGGGGGATTGTTTGATTACTATCGATCAAATCTGATCAAACCACACCAACACAGTCCCGTTAGAGCACATTCGCTGAGGTTTTAAGTGTTTAACTCTCAAAAAAATAATAACTAAAGATGTTTTTTTAACCTTTGACGTTGCTTTTTTAGTCATGAATATTTAATGTTATAGAGAAATACTTTTTAAGCTACATTTTCACGGGCTTAAAGGAAGTTTCAGGTTTCTGCTAGTTTCTGCTCTCACAGCAGACTGAGATGAACCGAAAACCAAATGGCTGCCTGAAGGAAGGAAATCCATGTTAAAACTGATGGTTTAATTTGGAAAACGGTTGGCAGTCATGTCAAGTATAGAAGCTGTGCAGTTAATGAGCTCAAACATGTGAAGTTGGAACTAATGATTATTTTCACTACTGAATAGTCTGTCCATTATTCTTGTGATTAATTGTTTAGTCTGTGTCAGAAAGTACTGAAAAATGCCAATCAAAATGTTCCCAGAGCTCAGAAAAATGTCTTCAAATGTCTTGTTATGTTTGATCAGCAGTTTTCTATGAAAACAGAAAACAAAGACAAGCATTCAATCCTTATAAGTGAGAAGCTGAAACTTTCTTTTATCATTTCAGCACTGGAACGTTTCAGACCTATGGCTATGGCCCCTGAAGTGCCCTGCTCATGGGGCGCCCTGCCCCAGTTTTCCCAGCAGGTTTTAGGGATTTGCGCTGCCTCTGAACCACAGTGTGTTTTTCTCCATCTGCAGCTAATTGTCTTAGTGGAAGTAGCAGTGGCCAGCCTGGAGCTACCAACCCTGACTAAGCAAGTTCCCTCTGCTCTCGTCTCCTCTGGGCGGTGGGAGGATTAAGGCCCTTTTCCCCACGACCCCCCGAGACTCTCTTAAGGCGGATTAAAGGAGTCCATGGAGGCTTCTGATCCTGGAGGGACTCTGAGGTGGCACGCCATACTGCCAGCAGCGCCACCAGGCCTGAAAACACCACAAGTCTCAAATATGGATTCATTTTACCACTTTATTTGACTGGGCAAATGCATTTCAACAATCATGTCACTAAATCGCTAAAACAGGTTAATCTGAGCCGTCTTCATCGGTTCAATGTGATAAAAGGACGTCCGAAATCACATTAAACCCTCCAAAAGCTGCAAGCTTTTTCATTAAATACATCTTAAAAGTATTTGTTTCCTAACTATTGTGTGTTTCTGTCGATCTCGATGGCGAGCTGCGTCACACAGTTGCCCTTGCATGAATAAATAAAGTTGTGCTCACCAGGAAGCCGGAGGAGTTGTCCAGCAAACAGCGAAAGCGGCAGACGAAGCCTCTCTCTAGGAAGGAGGAGTTTTCAGGCGGAAGCTGTTCGGGGTTGTAGCTCACCAGGCAGGAGGAGGTCGACACCGAGTCCCCATCTGCGGGCGTTAAATATCACTTTCTTATTATTTTATTATTGTTTATGTAAAAATGATGGGATAGACGTGTGTGTGAAACCGTAGCTGTTTGAAACAAACTGTACATCAAATACACAACTTGACCGTGGTCTGCTGTTTGTTTGTACAGTTTGTGTGTATCTTTTCAACCGCTGACTGACCCTTACAGCCCCTAATGCAAAATGACAGGTGTGTGTACCTGTATGTACAGTAGGAGTGTGTGTGTGTGTGTTGAGTGCTGGGGAAAGCCACTGTTGTGAGTTTGTTTTAGTTGTTGATGCGTGGTGAGTGTGTGTGTGTGTGTGTGTGTGTGCTGTAACATTTAGACCACATCTCAGGAGGCTCTAGTTAAAGGTCACCTCTCCTCTGACCTCAGTTCAGATTCAGAAGGGCAAAAAGAACTGCTCACAAAGCTTGTAATCTCTCCACAGCACAGTATCTATCTATTGGATTTGTACATTTGTTTTGTCACGGGACACAAAGACCTTTCACTAAAATTCTGGATGATTAGAATATATTTACCTGCCAGCAGTAGTTTCACAGTTCTAATAACGTTTACACGCATTATGCTTATGTCTTTATTATAGTCGCCATGACATTTTCAGTAGCAGGATGTTGGTGTTGCCTGCTGATCGTGTACCGCGTTTTGCACTGATTAAAGAAACCATCGGTTAGTTATGGACATGTATGTGTTTGACCATCGTACGTTAATCTGCGGTTGTTTGCCATGCTGTTTGATCTATTCTTCTTTTCTGTTTCTAAATAATGGCAGCAAAGTGAAGCCGGAGCCCGCGTAGCTTTGTACCAATTTTGGTCGTGATGACAACAGATGCGGTCCGCTGAGTTAAGCCCTCCTATTGGCTGACTGCTGCTTCCTTCTGCCTACTCTTCTGCTCTGGAAATGTCAGGCGGTTGAGTACTATGCTCGCTAGCACTGTAATGAAGGACAATTTGATAGAGGAATTGTGAGTAAAGCAGTAATATGTCCCCCTCCGGGCACAATATTTAACAAGAGATCTGCAACTGATAATTCTGTTTTGAGTCCGTTCAGTTTAATTTATTCAGGCCTTCCTCTCGCGCCAGCACATCACAGACACAGCGTGGAGACACTGCTGAATTTAACTTGGTGCGTCTTCAGCTGACAGACCTGTTGAGGGATCCGTGGGGGGTCCGAGGCCAGCAGGGGGGTTGAGGGCCCAGTGCAGGTTGCTCCTGAACTCCTGCTGGTCTTCAGTGTGGATCAGCTCAAACACACTCTGGTGCATCACGTCAGTCTGACAGGAAAACATCATTCAAGGCTGAATCATTCTTCATAAATATACAGTGTGATTATACCTACAATTCTTTGACTGAGTATGAGAGTGCAGGGGTTAAGGTAGATGTTTTGCTGAAGCAAAACAATATACACTGTCAGCAGGTACCCCGAGGGGTGTGTTTGATTCCGTTTGCCTTGAAGTGGAGCCAAAAGAAATCAGGTGTCACTGAACATTTGATTCAAACTGCTGAAACAAAGCCAAAGACCCGCTGTGACCCTGATATCTGTCGTCCAGACCCAGCATGACCTGGCTCAGAACCAGAGTGGAACCACCCTCCCAGCGTGGGAGGGGGTCAAACTCAGGTCACCAAGAAGGAATTCGGACAGGCAGCAGTGTTACGTGAAATGCTTCTCGGCAACATGAGAAGGGGAGTTATTTTTCTCACTAACTGTATTTGGGGTTTTCGCAGCCTGGTTATTAACTCTTGAAGCAATGGTTTGTGCTAAGCTAGCGGTGGCTAGGCTAAGGAACACCCCCGTAGGAACAGGAGTGTGCTTCCTTTAGCTCAGCACGAGACGATTAGACAATCAAGCAACCGTTACTTCGGGTAAACCCTGCTCATCACGGTGAGTTACACTTAGTCACTAATGGCACCTTTTGATCCATCACTTCTCTCTGTTTCATATAGTTGGATGGATGTCCTTACTGACCAAATACCCAACTACCTCACATCTCTCATTCAGATCAAGTAACCATAGTAACACCATCCAAACACTACTTAACCTTTGATATCCCATGTACGTACGCACCCGCTCTGACAGAACTGGTTTCAGGTAACATGCACCTTTTAAATGGAATTACCTGAAAACGGCCCTCAAGCTTCATTCTTTCATTCTACTTGGAGATTTTAAAGTTTTACTCTTTGCTGACTGTCATGAGTCTTGTTATAGGTTTTATTGACTCTTACTTGTTGCTTGATTCTTGGTCGCCTGGCCTTGTATGTATTGTTTTTGTAAGCCGGTTGTGTGGTCGCCTGACTATGAATGTTTCTTGTGCTCAGCGGTGGAGAAAAAAACCACAAAAACATCACCCGTGTCTCCACAAATGTCCCGTCTGTCACGCCTCTTCTTTCCCTACCCGTTCATCAGCTGCGTCTGACTTCATGGGTGTTACAACAGCTGCTGACGGCCAGTGTTTGGGCGGCACTCGCCGTGGTGTTGTTTCCACACACTCCTCGTGAGCAGAGACAGCAGCTTCAGCGCAGATGTGCGTTTGTTCGGTAAATGAGCGGCGACGCGCCTCAGGTGGACGGGGGAATGAGGGGTGGGAGGGGATGTTTACACCTCTGACCAGGCGTGTATGGTGCGTCTGAAAGCGGGGGAAAGATGTGTGTCTGTGCGTACAGTCTGCATTTAGATGGTGTGCCAGTGTGTACGCCTATGTAAGTGTGTGTCAGACAGACTTTGGATCATTTGATAATCACATTCTCCAAAATAAGATCAGACTGAAGGCAGAGGCGCTTTGTTGTGAAGCCACGTGGATTAAACCTCTCGCTTCATATGCACGTTCCGGTCTATCCTCAGGGCACTCAGGAGGATGCGTTCACTTGCTGCTCTCTGGGTCCACTTGCCATTAACCTCATCGTGCCCGCTAACGCCACCTCGCAACAGTCCCTCCTATGCAGCCTAAAAGCGAATTCTTCATAAACCATAACATATTCAGCCTTACTACTATGGCAGGGAGGCTCCCGTCATATTGCACCCAGGTAACAGATTTATAAAAGACATATCAAACATTTACCGAATAATAAGATGTTTCACATGTTTGTTGCATGATAACGACTGTTACTGTTTTTGTTTGGTATGAAACAAAGTGTGTTGTTAAGCTTCGTATTAACCAATTACAAGATAAATAGGCATAAATAAAAGTGACATGGCCCTGAAGTTGCCTGTTTATTGGAATGTGTCTTTAAAGGTGAATCTGACTATGAGCATCATACAAGACTTTTATTTAGTTCTGCTCAGTTTTACAAGGAGAAGGAACTGTATCTATCTTCCTTGTGTTTTGGGGTCATTGCCTGTACTTGCTTGAATCATATCTGGCGACCTTTTGTTCTCTTGCTGCACCAACAGATATTTGTTTTGGCCGAGCTAAAGGTGGACACGCTGCATGAGTCAAAGGGCCAAGAAGAGCGAGAAAAAGGCCGGTGGGTTGAGATAAGCGACTTCTTGTGTAAGAATTGTACTTGAAATGTCCCTGAGGTTTTACCTGATGGAAGCCGAGGTAATCCTGGATGGTGTGAGAGCAGAAGAAGATGGTTCCCTCGGCTGTCACCACGAGGACGAAGCCGTTCAGGGCCTGCAAAGAAAAAAGAATATTGTTTCACGTTAAAATGATTAGAATCGTGTCTATAATGCGTGTTGGCCGCGGGTGTCCTCACTTTGCTAAAGTAAACAAACACTTCAGTCAAGGAAAACCTCACAGGGAAGAAAGCACCAACTGTTTGAAGTTGAAAAGAAGTAAAGACATGCTTAAGCTTTTAATATTCTTTGAGTCTTATCAGTAGAGGGGCTATAAAATGTTACAGTTGTTTGCAAAGTCCACATCTTGTTCTGTCTGGAAAAAGTGTCCAAAGTGGTTCATCCTCTGGAGAACATGCTCACTTCCCAGTAGATTCCACAGCTCAATAAGTTTACATTTTTCTTTGCTACAACTGAGGTGTTCAACCTGAAGGGAGGGCTAAATTAAACGTGGGGAGGTTACTAAAGAAACGTCTTTAAAAATTGTCAGCTAACAGCAAAACATTTCCCAAGACAAATGTGAAAACGCCACATCCGGCTCCTGCTTTGAAATCCTTTTATCGTTAAATGGAAAAATCTCGGCATGAAATCTGCTTGCTAGAAATGATAGAAAATCCTTGTTTTGGTTGTCTTTTGAGACCTCTGCTTCGCCACAGTCCACATCTCTGACTTGTTCAGAAGAAATGATCAGGCCAGATTACCAAGATAGTATCAGATCCCAGTGACAACAAAGGCTTTAAAACAAGGAAGAAAGGGTAGAAACGGGACTGGAGGAAGGATAGCTCCCCGGGCAGAAAGAGAGGAAGACGGGGAGGAGTGGCCGTCAGTTCAAAGAGGAGTCATGGGGGGGGGGAAGGAGGTCACTGCTGGATGACTAAGTCCTCCATCATCGCTCCTCCTCTCCCTCCTCGAGGGCTCGATGAGGAGGTGATGACACTTGTCCCGACGCTCCAAAGAGTCACAGCGGCATCCTGCCAGCATGTGCCTAAACCTCACTGATGAGGATGATGAGGATGATGATGACCTCCATAGGAGAACAGTCTTTATTTGAACAGACACATGAGCTAATGCACTCCCCATTCACAGATCCGGGCTCTGGTGCTTTTTTATGATGTATATCGCTGCCGATGGGTCAAAACTTTACATTTCCTTTTGAAACCTCTTTCAAAATCCATTACACGATGTCAAAAATGCATTACCACGAGGGTTAAAACAAGACAGCTTCTCTTAGCTGTTGAATAATTGACATTTTGAGGGTAGAAGGGCCTTACTCGATAGTGACAACGTGGGACTAGAAAGAGGCAAAACTCTGATTTCTTTTAATGAAACCTTAATTGACTTGTTCTCTGGTGTCCTATTAACACTTGTACTATTGTATGGTGCATGATGGAGCACCGTCCGGTTCTGTTCATGTTGATGTTGATCCGGAGCCCATATCAGCAGACTTTAGAGGACCGCTCTCATCAGCGTCTCGTAAGACGGCGGGTATTAAATAATTGAATAATGCAGGCATTTCGAGGAAGGCGCCCTGCCATCAGACGCTCTATCACAGGAGACGGCTGGTTCTGATGAGGTCCTACCCCCACTTGTTTGCATGTGCCGTGCAATGTGGACCAGTAAGGTAAGTGGGCCACAACTGCAAACGTGCAAAAATCGTTTTGGTTGCAAACGCGCTACGAGCTCACCAGTCACCAAACCAGGAAGAGAAACTGCTTTTTAACCAATAAAAGGACACATACAGTGGTAAGCTCCCTGTGATTGGTTTGAATGGTGTTCACACCAGAAATGAACCGCTCTGGAGTTCACTTGGCAGCGGTCCGAGACCACCCGAGAGAGCGGCTGTTTGGTCCGCGTCAGAGTTTGAGTCCGGCGCTCACACCGACCCAAACAAACCGCACCGAGGGCGTAAACGCTCCGGGGTTCGGTTCAGCGGGACTGCGAACCCGCCCTTACACTACAGTATGGTGGGGTTTCAGTTGTGGCGTGTAATGCCCAAACATATGAGCGAATAATACCTTAATCATCAAGTGGTCAGTGGTAATATCAACTTCTATGTCAGGTTTTAATTGTCAGTTGCAGCATTTATTTGTATCATTCGCCCTTAAGTAAAAACATGTTTCTCATGTATTCGTGGGTATATTTCCAAAAGGAAAACGGTAGCAACTCTCACTGCCACCTTGGTATGTTTTTATTAGTCCTGAAACAATTAGTTAAAATTATTCCCCAGCTTTGATAATTAATGTATCGTTATGAAGCAAAAATGGTTTTAGCTTCTCTAATGTGAGCAATTACTTCATTTTGTTATTTTATATGATAATTATACGACCATTTTTTAGACTAAAGCGACAAAACGTTGTCGAGACATTAATCAATAATGAAAATAAACGTTATTTGCAGCCTCAGCTTTTATGTTTATATTAAGTGGGTGTCTTTTCTCACTGACTTGAAGGCTGTATTTTCAAGCCCACTATGAAAATCTGCTGGTTTGGTGTTTGTCATTTATATAACAAAGAAACTCATCAAATGTTCAATTAAAATTTTTGATTCAAGTTATGAAAATGTTCACTAATCAAGCAATTCAAATGAACCATCAGTTTAGTATACCGGTGCTCAACCAGTAGACACCACATTAACAGAAGACTACACACGAACAACATATAATTCTGTCCTTTCAGTCACTGCATTCTGAATTAAAGGATTAAAAGCCGGGCCTGATAATATTAAGCAGAATCCATTATTTATCCACAACCAGATTAGTTTTGGACTCAAGATTTAAGCTTTAAAAACTGCCAAACATCAGTAACCTACAGCATGTGACCACGCCCAGCACACACACAACCACACACTACACACACACACGCAGTATGCATAGTGGAATGGCATACAGGCACTGTGTATAAATACTTACTGTAGCTTCGCCTGTCGTGAAACCTTGATTAATAAAGCTCGA
The DNA here is from genome assembly GCA_011952105.1 of Coreoperca whiteheadi. NCBI lineage: Eukaryota > Metazoa > Chordata > Actinopteri > Centrarchiformes > Sinipercidae > Coreoperca > Coreoperca whiteheadi. The sequence continues at coordinate 2,533,424 of CM022483.1, forward strand.
TTGCATCGGTCAGCCGTCGTGCTCCTTCAGTCCTTCCCGGTAACACGACATATCTCGGTAACGAGACACTGCTTTTACGGACACGCAGGTAGCTTTAGGCTGAGTGTTGTCTGTAAATACCCAACCTGTTAATAACCGGCTGTACAATCTGAGATTTAGTTGGAGACGACAGTCATGTTTACGGCTAAATGGTGCAGCGCTATTCTTTTCTTGCGGTAGGGGCCGCGGCCTTGGCCCTCGGAGCTCGATGACGTGCTGCCAGTCCGAGCCATGCTGTCAGGCATGAGGGGTGTGTTCATACTGTCAAACATCCTAGAATACGTTGAAAGCTTTTAGTTGATTTCCACCAACACACACACGTCCTTCAGCCGAACCCCCCCCCTCGCTTCAATAATAGATGGGTTCACCGGCTCTGTTTAATTCATGGGCCGGCGTCTGAAATGGAACAGAGCAGCTGAAGGCAGGAGGCTGCTGCCCTCCACCCCGACACAGCCTTGATTCTTCACCGCTGCAGCGACCCATTTACTCCTCTGGGATCAATACATTTATCAATAAGTTGATTTAGGGCAGAGAAATCAGCGCCCCAGTTTAAGAACTGATTGTACCCGAACCAGTTTCAGGCTCCACCCACAGCGCATAGCCCCGCCCCGGGCAAATCTGAATCGTTTAAATGACGAAGTCACCTCAGAGTGAATAATATTTATGAGCACGTTTTCATCAGTGTATAATCACCTGAGAATAAGAATCGTTGTGTTTTCGTTACCTTAAAATGAGCTGTTTCAATCTAAAGAGGGAGCGGGTCCCCCTCCACGGAGGACGCCACGTTGCACTGCCATGTTCCCACGGTAGCCCGGAACGGACAAACCAAACACTGGCTCTAGAGAGGGCCATCGCTTGGAAGGGGAGGGTTAGGCGAGCGGCATTCAGATGGTTGCACACTGCGATGACTTGGAAGGAGATTTTCTGCTATTTGAGGAAGCTCGCTCGGAGAATAAACACATACCCTGTCATTATTTTACATTTTGAAAACAATAATAGAGTGATAAGGAACTTGTGTTTGAGTGAAAAACAACTGACCACTGTGGTAAAGTCGTCTCTCTCTCCAACAGCAGAAATGTCTCTGCTGTAAGAAAACAAGCCGTTTCTCCTCGTGTCCTGCTGTGCAGAGCGGCCTCTCCTCCATCAAAAGGTTTCAGCTGACCTACAACAGCTAGTTGTTGTTTGTTGTGTGCAGACTCGCTGCATGATGCACGGAAAAAAGCCACATACTAACTCAGTCTGAGGTAAGGCGATAGCTACTTGTCTGTGCGTAGTCGCATATAAATCCAGTTATAAACGTATATAAGACGTATTGAGGAAGGAAAGAGAGCAAACCACTCAACACAAACTATATCCAGATGTTCATAAAGTGTAAGTACTTCTGTTTGGCCAAGCCACCTTCATTAACTCTCAACTCTTCCCACGTCCACCTTGCATATTATGCTTGCGTATTGCTATTTCCTCCACAAGATATCGTAATAAAATGAAAATAAGATCCCATTTCTGCAGTGCCGGCCACGATGGAAAATAAAACAGGTCAGTAAAACTAAATAGACTTTGACAGCAACGTAGTGGCCTGTTGCTCACCAACCTGCAGCAGCAGTTCCCCCTCAGGTATGCGACCATCCACAGATCCTGACGTCTTGCTGTCATGACGGTGATCGCTGCTCTTGTTCATGCCATTGGACAGCTGGTCCTTCAGAGCCACTACAGAGGGAGAAACAGAGACGACAAGTCAGTGATGGACAACTGTCCCGTAAAAAATAGCACTGGTTCATTTCGGATCAATTTGATCATCTCTATGAACCCCTTCAAGGGAATGTGTCGTCATGTTATAGAGCTGCACCGATACATGTTAGCTCATCATATATATGTTGGCTGATAAATAACAAAGTAATGCCGCTACAGAAATACCAAAGATGTAATATTAGAGGAAAAACAGCGTCTTTATTATTACTGATAAATTTCCCACACAGTCATGCCATGGTCAAAGGAGGCATCTCTCATATTCAGGCAAGAAAAATTCTGTTTAAATTGTTAATTTGTTATATATATAAATTTGGTTTGGAAATGATTTGACAAGATTAGTCGACTCTTCAACGAGAGGGAGGGAGTAACACCTGAAGAGAAGGCAAAGAGAGGGAGGGAGTAACACCTGAAGAGAAGGCAAAGAGAGGGAGGGAGTAACACCTGAAGAGAAGGCAA
>CM022483.1:2536274-2564008 GCA_011952105.1 Coreoperca whiteheadi
TTTCCTGTGTGTCCCCAAAAGGCTTCTCTGTGACCTCTGACCCCTGAGACAAAAACATGGAGACGTGCCTTTGACCCTGTTCTGAGTGGGTTGAGTCTGAAGAAAACAAAGAGCTTCTCTGAAGCGGCGGTGGAGACGTTAATGGAAGAGGACGTCTCTGAGAGCTGCAGACAACACAGAGGCCAAAGGTTCGACCGCGGCTGAAACGGCTTCTTCTGATCGCGACCCAGATTCCACACAGGGATCAATAAAGCTTCATCGTATCTCTTTCTTATCATTACTGGAGCTTTTGTGGCCACCAGCCTCAGAGGAACAGGAACCAACCGCAAACCTTGACATGGCTAATAAAAGACTTTATTAGCTTGTATTTGGATCTAACTGGAGCAATTTTTGTAGCATCTATATGTATTTTAATACTTAACTGTATATTTCCTGTATGCTCCCTTATATTAGTATAAAGACGTACTGTATGTACTACTACATCATTGATTTAACCACCTGTTACCGCACAGCTTATATGGGTACGGTAGCAATAAAAAAATGTTTTGACTTCAGAGGTCAGAGTGGGATCTGTTTGAATACATTCGTGGTTTGGAAACAGTTTGTAGACATTTTCATTGATGACCTGACTGACAAGTGGTTTCTTACTTTAAAAGTCTGACTCTCAAATGTCAATTTCTGGAGATTCAAGCGAGTTTCAAGTCCCTGCAAGTTGATTTTCAAAGCGCACAGAAATAAAAATGAAACTAGCGGCTGCCTGAAATGAACAGAAATCAGTCTTAAAGCTCATACGTTTTGGAAAATGGTCGGAAACCATGTAAATAATGCATAATTTGTGGTTAAGGCACTAAAACACGAGCAACCTCCAGTACGGCCCCTCACAGCTGTTACTGTTTAATGCCTGTAACATGACATGTGATAACTCAAACCGCCACTGTAACTTAAAAAAAGAACCTCTCCTCATATATAAATAAATCTCCACTGAGCTGCACCCAAACCTTTGCCTGAGTCTGTTGGTGACAGAGCTCAGTGTAGTGGAAGCTCACGAGGCCAAGAGAGCGCAGCAAAAGCATGTTGACTGTCAATAATTAAGAGCTAGAAGGGGTGGAGGGGGGTATTTTGAACCCTGACGTCATGAACGAGAGCCGCCGGCAAGCAACAACACCCCGAGGCGACAGGGAGGAGGAAGAGAGGGGAGGGGAGGGGACATCTATCTGTTGGCACAACCAGGGACGACGAGGACACCAACAGCCGATAAAAACATCACAACAGACGCTCTTCGGCCCTCTGACTCACTTTACAAAGGCAGACAGGAAACATAAAGGAAGCTCCATACATCAGACAACGTCAGTGAGTCCACATCTGGAGGGGGACTAGATCGAGCAAGACAACTGGAAGAAATGTATTTGGAGGGTATTGCTGCTGCAAGACGGTGGGAATCCTCATGATTTTAGTTGTATGCAAATGTATGCAAAATCAACAATCAAACAGAGACCAGCGGCAAATGCTCACATTTAAGAAGCGCGAACCAGCAAATGTTTGATAAATGACTAAACCTTTGATACTGTCGTTCAGGACTAAACACGCTGCCGGTGAAAGAAGAAATAAGATAATGCTGAATTATTGCCCAGCCCTAAAAAAAACTGCTGCGAAAATCTGAACTTAACAGCGCGTCGCCCTGCAGCGGCCGCAGATCTCTTCTGCAGCCCAGTCAGTGTGGAGAGACGGTGACACAAGCAGCGACCCGTCTCTTCCAGCATCTCAGCCCACCACCCCCGGGGTTCACAAGGTTTGGGACCGAAATACATTATGCAAAAGATTCAACCGAGTGCCGAGGAAGGGTTGACGGGAGGATCGCATCTCCCGAACGACAACAGAGAGGACTATCTGCAAACTACAGTGTGTCTGTGGGTGTTGGGCTTACAGAGGGTTGTGTTAAATATTCATTAAGGACCTTGAACACTTTATTTTATTATTTCAGTTATCCTTAGGCAAAATCTCTCCGTAACACTGCACATATTTTGAGGTATAGAAACAGAGCGACCGCCTGTCGCCTTTGTAACATCAGATTATAGCATTATGTGGGTGGATGACACCGATCTGAGCGGTACGCCGCTACACTTGCAGACGGGATTGTCGGCGATCACTCTGAAAGGCGAAATGCTGCTTAAAACCAAAGGAAATACTCGTGTTGCTAATGACAGGGGACGGATGTGAACACACGAGGATTTGCTACATGAATAAGGTTTGTATTTCGAGTTAAGTGTGCGTGAAACTGATTGTTGCTTCTTCTTGCCAGCGGAGTAAATGTGATAGCAACTGAACCGTGGAGTTGATCGGTTGCGCCAGGCGCCCTGAACGCAGCAGCCGCACGCAGAAGGCCTCGACCTCCGCAGAAATATATTTGGCTTTTTCTTCTCCCGCATTTGCTGCTTCATGAGGTGGAAGAGAGTCTGATACAGAGAGGAACAACAAGCACAATCTGAAGGTTAAAAGAAAAGTTTTGGGAAGTTCAAAGTTCACTTGATGCCTGTGAACACATCCCAGGATTCAAGGCCGTGAAAGTTAAACGTCAAAACCACGTGAGGGAAATAAACAGGTTTCTGACCCTCACTACGTGTGAACATCAAGGATGTAGACATAATATTTTTCACATTTTAACTGCTAACACATTTTCTTCTTCTTTGTCAGTCCAAATACTGTAAGCCTGCTTATTATTATTATTAGTTTGGAATTAGTATTAGCCAGAGTTGTGTGTGTGATTCCCTCCAAAGCTAAATAAATAAAATATGAACAACCATCTGGTTAGCTTCCAGTTAGCAAGCAGCTAACTAGTAGCTTAACACGTCCGGGTGTTTTACCAGCTTGGAACTAAATCCGAAATGGAACCTGCTGTCACAGCTTAACGCTACACAAATCCTTGGGCTGGCCGATGTTTGCCACGTAGCCGGGGAGCAAGAGGTCTGCAGGCTGGTATTGCGAAACAGCAACAGAGGATGAGAGGGAGGATAAACTTAACCTAACTCTTCCACGTGCAGGGAGAGGACGGAGAGGGTGAGACCAGCGTGGGCACTCCCTGCAAAGAGCATGATGGAGGACCACTGGAAGTACAGAAAAAATAAAAACTGGGGTTTCTCAGAGTTTACAGGAGTCAAAAGTTGAAAAGTGGGCGCCCCCCACCCTTCTGTAAAGCGGCCGTGAGTGGATTATCCCGCCGTGTTTTCATTCTCTGAGGCTTTCATCTCCTCCTCCCACCTCCTCCTTGCTCGCTGTGACCCGCAGCCTCTCCGGGCCTACATTACTGTGCCGCTGAGACTCTGGGACAGGGGTCGTCTCAGGGCCGCGGGCAAGTGGAGCCTGACCTACAACACGTGAAGGTTGGGTGGCGAGGTTACGGCGGGAGGGGGGCCGTCCACCGTTAACGCCCTCGGGCCGAGAAGTGTTTCTGCAGGGTCTGTTGAACTGTTAACTACTGAAAACCAGCGGGAGTAATATGCCAAGATATGTCTTCATACCAAATAGATAACTGAGACAACAAGCAGCTGATTGGACACACCATCAAATGCTGAAATAAACTTAAAACAATAAATCCGCTTTTTACAAGCAGATCTTACATGAGAAAAGGAAGGTTCGAAGATAAAGCCACGCTTTCTCTCACTAGACCTTCAAAAGGGAATCTCAAAGCTTAGCATAACATCAAATAGAGCCCACGTGTGCAAGTAAACATGGCAAATGCAGTTCACACTTGTATTAAAAAAAAAATAATCCCTACCCAAAAAAGCCCTCTTTAACAGAAAGCGCAAGTGTCTGATCTGTGTTTTTAGAGGCTCTAAACGCCTCAGCTGGCAACAAAACCCAGATTTCTGAAATCACATTCAGTCATCCCCCTTTTTGCAGTCAAACACATTGTCGATGTGATTTTTAAATGTATTCTTAGTAGTGTTTAGAATTAAAAGGGAGAAACTGCTGCCAGGATGAGAGACAAAGTAAACAGGCTCGCTCTGTGGCGACATGTCTGAGTGACGTTTGCAGGCTGTTTAATGTGCGGAGCAGCTGATCGAATGTCTGGCCCGCAAACTGATGTCAGCGCCTCCCCTCGGTGAACGTGTGTTTGGTGGCCCGTCCAGCAGGCTCGGGAAGGACGCGCGCGCTCAGGTTTGTCCGTTGGATAAGACGGCCGCAGGAAAGCTTATGTGGGTTGTCGCTGTTCAGAGGCTGCGGCTCTCTCCACCATGAAACCAAAGAATATCAAATGTAAATGCCCCCCCCCCAACCCTTTGTGTTTCTGATCACAGGATGGGTGGCTTGCAGAGCAGACATGTTCGCTGCGGCAGGCAAAAAAAAGACAGAAGAAGATGCAATTTAATTTCTGTTGGACTTTAACGCGACATCGTCAGCATTTCGAGAAAAACGCCCGACACCTCTGGCAGTTCAAATTGGCGTTAAACATAAGTAAACCAAGACGATTAACACACTCTGGGAGCCGATCAGATTTAGTCGATACCACGATCAATTTCTCAGCTTTAAGATCGCCACATTTCTGTATTGCTAAATTTTGCAACACGACATTTTAGTGCAAACGCAAAAAAACAACTCAAGCGTAAAGTCAAAGCTGTTTCAAACTGCGACTGCAGCTGACATCTGCACGGGGAGTATTTCGAGCTGGTAATCAACGCTTTAAATTGCTGATTTGCGCCCCCCCCAAACAGTAGATCGAACTGCAAATGTAGGATTCAGATACTCCACATGTTCAGTGAGGTTCAAGGGTTGTTCAGGCCGAGGAGATTTCTGAAGGCTGGTGGTGGTTTGGGACAGATTTACAGATCTGCCTGTAACAGCAAATCTGTGAACACATTGAAGCCTGCCAAACACACACACACACCACACACACACACACACACACACACACACACACACACACACACACACACACACACACACACACACACACACACACACACACACACATCCCAGAATCCATCTGCTATGCCTGTAAGCCTGCTAACCCCTCGACAAAGCCAATCCTCTGCACTTCTTAAACAGAGCCTGAATCCCAGGCAGCCCAGACGCAAAGGTCGCGACCTCTTAACCCCCCACCCCCACCCCCACCCAAACCGCCTCCCGCCGCCATCACGTTGCACCCAAACAAACACCAGCCATTTCTAAACAAAAACGTATACCTCCCCCACCTGAAAACAGACGTTGTATAAATTCGTCAGGCTCATTTTGGCAATATGGACATAATAAATATCACTGAGGGGAAAGATTTCAGTGTTCTTGTTGCAATGGCAAGAAAAGTAGTGGTTGTAAATATGAACAAAGACCACAAAGAATAAATATTTCTTGGGGAGAAACTAGTAATGTGATGAGTTATGAGGTTCACATAGTACGCGGCTTGATTTCTCCCCCCATAAACTGTACATTTAACTCAAGACTGTGATGACTTTTGAGCCATTTGTAGTCTCAAATACGCCTAAGGGTTTGGACTCCTGTTTACCTCCAGAGCTGAACTGGGGTTTTCAACTCCCCTTTCACACCTGACTCGTTTCTGTCTTGCACTTTGTCGTGGTGGATGTACATGTCCAACTCGGCCTCCACAAACTCTCTCTGACCTTCTTTCTTTTTACTTGAAACCTTGACCCCCCCCCCCGTCTGTTTCTGCATGCTTTCCCGCCCTCTGTGTCCGCAGGTCCTGCGTGAGGTGTGAAAAGCTATTTCAGTGTTTCAGTAGGCGGGGGGGGGGAAGCAGCTGTTTCAGGACTCTGGACTGACATTTACCAGCTTCACTTTCTTTCTCTATCTTCTGTCTCAATTTCAAGATTCGCCACCTCTTTTAAACCACTACTGATGATGCCCATAATATGCTGCTTCCTGTCAGCATTTTGTTAAATTTTCTCACGCAGACCACCACAAGTTCACACCTTCTACACGTATACGCTGATGTTTTCTACCTGTAAAGCGGCCCTGCAAAGATCCAGCTACCGCTCCCAGCTGCGGCGCATACGTCATAGTGATCGAGCGTTTCCTACCGGAGAAGAAGCTCTTGGTGCGCAGGAAGCTGACGCTGAGCCTCAGGATGGACAGTTTGTCCAGGCTGGAGACGACGTCTTCGGGGAAGGGCAGCAGGCTGGCGAGCCGGTCCAGCTCCGAGTTCAGACGGTCGCGGTGGCGTTTGGACGGGTTGGACTTGGCGCCTTCGGTTGGGGTCGGTTTGACTCTGGATGTTAAGGAAGTATCGGGACATATAAGCCTTATAGTTACCTCGGGAGTGTCACAATGAGTCACATCTAGGCTTAGACTGCTATACGGAGCCAACACTGATCCTATACAGATTCCAAAACCTGACTGGACGTTTTATTTTCTTTGCATATTATTTACCAATACTGGATTTTTGAGGCTGATAAACATAAAACCATAATGCACCCTAACGGCCATTTTTTGTTAAAGATCCCTTAAATTTGGTAATTAAAGAATTGTGACCGAAACATGCACACATGGCACACTTTGCATAAGGAAATTGAGCTTAAAGCTGTTACGACCCGCACACCAACGCCAATAGATCTGTGATAAGCGAATATTGGTCGATACATCTGTCTACCCAGCTTAGCCATTGTGGCTGAAAACCTTTTAGCCGCAACCAACAATTATTTAATTATTGATTATGCCGCTTAATATTTTCTTGAACAATTGATATGATTCAGTTCAGAAATGACAAGAATTGTAAAAATGCCATCAAGATTTCTCAGAGCCCAAAGTTAACAAGTTCAGATTGCTTCTTTTGTCCGCCCAACTCACCAAAAATAACCAGTTTACAGTCATCTGAAACAGAGAAAAGCATCACATTCTGACATTTAAGAAGCTGTGAGCCGCATGTTGTCTTATGTTCGTTTGCTTGTTCGGAAGGTGACCGAAAGGTCTGATCTTTTATCAAAATCGTGCATGACTCATTTTGCAGTGGGGTCGACTAATCTAGTGTTTGCAGCCCAGAGTGGAAAACCTGACTTTTCTTTGCCAAATACTAACATCCGCTTGGTTTGAATGATCATAACGGATTTGAACCATTTTTGCACAAACACAACAACCAAACTTTTCCCATTGAATCTGTCCATGCGTACTGTGTTTTGCAATTCTTTTCACAAACTATGACCTGGGACTTATTGGACTATCCATATACTTATGACCTTGGCGTGGTGCTAATGAGAGCCTGATCGATACATCAGCAGGCCGTATCCTATTATTGTCCAATATCGGACCATAACCATATAGATATATTGGTATCAATGTGCAGGTATGATTATTTATACATATTTGTTTAAATGACCATGTATTATTAAATGATTTTATTATTGCCAAGAATTCATATCGGTATCTAGTGTTAATATTGGGCCAATTTGTTTTTAAATGTCAATGTTGGATTAAATATATAAACATGTATATGTATAAAAACGTGGAGATAGTCGATTATGTTTCCAATAACTCTGTAATAATTGATAAGGCACATTAAAGCAAGTCTTGACTGACCGGACTCAGTGTAACTTAGTAGTTGATGAAAACCACTTAATTACTGGTTAATGAGTGGTTAATGATTCCACCACTCACCCCTTCTGCGCCGGTTTCCTTCTCTTCCGCGCAGCGTACATGTCGTCGCCGTTGCGTCAGTTATTCACGGTGAAAGCCGGAGGGGACCCATGCGCCTCCAGTCGGACACGGGCAGGAGGACCCAGCGGGAGCCGCTCGGACACGGGCAGGAGGGCCCAGCGGGAGCCGCTCGGACACGGGCAGGAGGGCCCAGCGGGAGCCGCTCGGACACGGGCAGGAGGACCCAGCGGGAGCGGGAGCGGCCCGGCGGAAACCCGCGGCTCATCGGCTCAACGCTGCGTTAGCGGACCGACGGGGACGCCGCCTTTAAGCTGGCGTTAAACATAAAAACACCCACCCCGTTACGCTCCCGTCAGCTACCGTCCGGCTGAAACTTGCAGTCACTCCGACGGTAATTCAGAGGCGTAGGGGTGCAAAGGGAGATGGGAACAGATAACGGCGCGGCGGGAACTCGCTACAGAAGCTAAAGCTCCGTGTCCTAACGGTAAGTGTTTCCACCGTTAGGGACTTCTCAGGGAGAAACGGCGCGGCCGCGGTCCCTCGCCTCCGGTTGTCCCGTCCGCGGCGTCAAAACCCTCCGTTTCGGACAAAGTCCGCGCCCGAAAGAAAACGTCAGAGTTAAGGCGTTAAAAAGCACTTGTCGTCCTCTGCGCCCGCTCCTCCCGCACCGCCCCGCCGCTCTCCTCTGCGTGCGGGCTCCCACCGGCGCGCGCGCTTCCCGGGCTCTGATTTGATACGGGAGCGCGCGCGGCCGGTCAAAGGTGACGTAAAGGGGGAAAAAAAACCACCCTAACGGTCGACATTTATTTTAAATGTAATCATTTTACAAACAGACAAACTGAGCTACATTTCGAGAGTTTTATCCATTTAAATACCTACATTTCAGAGGCAAATGTCAAAACCTGTTAAGTGCACGTACTCCACGGGTAGCAGCGAAGTATTTCACACACAAAACATACAGTCATCTTATAAAACGCAGAGTTACACAGATGGGACTAACCGATAGTAAAGTTTGTGACTAACCACATCAGTAATAATACACCCACAAATATAATATACTGTCTATTATGGTGCACTTCGCTAAAGATAAATGTCTAATAAAATATCTTTGTGGTGAACTACAGGCTGCCGATACTTAGAGGGTGTATTATTGCATATTAAAGGGCACACCCGCTGGCTACATGCCATGCGCTGGTTCCCAATCGGGTTAGTTCTGTCTGCTTTCCAGGCACTTCATGTCTTTAAACGAGGAGTCCTTCCAAGCCTGGGGACGTTTCCGTTAGCGCGCAGAAGTACAGGTGCAGCGACCAGCATCAGAGGCCTAACCGGGAGCAGAGGCGCTGCATGCGGAGTCCCGGACAAAAGGAAGGCACGGTGCCATCTGGTGGACACTGGAGACCATTACATGCATGAAAAACTACAATAAAAATGTTGAATGCATAAAGAAATGTGCATATGTGCCAATTTTCCACAATTGTTTTAATTGATTTTTTTTTTTTGACTCAGTTAGAACCAGAAATGTCTATAAAATGAAAGATAGTCCGCAGTTTCCCCATTATCTCCTATTAAGAGTCGAGCCTTTTACTTTAACTACTACTTTAAGTACGTTTAGTGGGTAAGAAAACATCCACAAAGAGACGAACGCTTCCTTTTCCCTTCTCGGCAAATATATTACCCTACAATTGGTCAAATTTCCCGACGTTCTTTTGTCAAATTATTACAATAAAGGAGCAAAAACATGCATTTAAAGCTCAGAGGCCAGGGCAGACTTTGTGTGATCAGATCACCTTTAATATGGTCAGCATGATAAGATTGACTCAAACACTCATACACTGATGAAGGCGAGAATATTGAAGGCAAATCCACAAGATATGATAAGTTGAAAAGTTACAAAAAAAACCCATCATAACGAGAGGTTACATTATGTTTATGCTGTGCAGAAAACGTACAAAAAAAAAAAGATGACAGGCGTGAGTCAGGTTAAGGCAGTTAAAATACACAATATATGACAATACGTATTTTGAAAAAAAAAAAGAAGAAGACAAATATTTATATTTATATACAGGTACACAAATATACTGCAATTTGGAGCCTTGGCTTCCTGGGGTTTGAAAAATATAAGTATAGGTACAAAGGCTTTTTTTTTTTAAATCTAGAAGCAAGCAACGAGATATATTTATATGTCTATATTATATTTCTATGAGAGCGCCGATACGAGCGCATCACTCCGTACTGAGTCGCACGAATGCGGCCTGTGTTGGTGAAGAGCGTCCGTCTGTGACGACGTTTGGTCTAATTTACGGCTTTTTGGTGAATCTGCTGTCAAGGCACGCTTGGTGACGTTGCTCAAATCAAGCTGTCCGGCATGTCCTCTAAGCTGCTCGCAGACGTGCGGACACTGAAAAGGTCACAAAGACATCGACAGTGATCTGCACGGGGGTGGGGGGGCGCTTTATTTATTACAATTCACTTCTTCTGTTTCTACAATTGCTTTGGCTCAGTTTTCACAGACGCTTAATTCGTATCTTTAAATACAAAATCATTTCTCACACTCACCATCATTTTTTTCTCCCCGTTCAAAGGGTTGTTTTGGGCAGTTTTCCCTAGTCGAATCGAGGCTCTAAGGGTGTCGTGATACAGACTGCAAAGCCCTTTGAGCCGAAACTGTGATTTGGCACATTGGGCTGTAGAAATAAAATTTAATAGAATTGAAAAGGCTGTCCTTAAATACAAAGTGCAACACACTCCTATCCCCTTTGTTTACTGTGCAAGTGTTGTAATGTGTCGATTACCGGCGTCTGGGTCAATGCTTAATAAATGTAGATGCACTGTAACAGTTAAGCTACTTACAGTAATATACGACATTTGGTAAATAAACTACAAGCTTTGAAAGGGAACTCTTGCCCTAAATCATTTCGGATACACTTTCTCCTCAGCGCCTCTTATAGGAGCTTTGAGAAAAATGACGTTGGTTGACGGAATTCATTCGATAACGACCAGATTATCTTAAAATCTTAAAACGTCGATGACATTTTGAGGCTGAAACGAAGAGTTCTGCACTTGAGAGTGGCGTGAAAATCGAGCCAAGGCCATCGCAACTCAACCTGCCGCCTCTACGTCTGCCGCGGTCAGTGGTTTACTACATTACCCAGAGTGCCTTTTCGACAACCCTAAGAGAAGGGGGCAGGCGCGTGTTGCCAATGCAGCGGTCACGTCGTATGGCGCGTGTCCCAAATCTAAACACTAGAATATATCAAAATGCACCCCGTGAAATTGCAGATCTTGGAAAACAAGGCTAAGTAATATTTGTGGATTTATGTCTGTGTTTGTGAAGTTTAACTTTACTCTGTATCTAAGGCTTTCCCAGCAGTGAATCCGTGTCCTGCCGTGTCCCTTTGGTATCCTCGAGAATAAAGCGTCACAGTTGGCTGACTTTCTCTTTGTTGTTTTTGGTATTTAAGTCAAATATTCAAGTTTGCTGTCTCTACTTTCGTCTTTTGCAGCTTCTAAAATCAGCTGAAAACTACTTGCGCTAGCAGAATATATATATATATATAGTTTTTTTTTTTAAAGTACACAAGTGCCGATCACCACATGCTTGGCCAAAAACCAGATCTGATGGCTCAGTACTGGATGAAGCGACGCACACTTCTTGCAGTTTGAGGCTCTTTCTCGCGGTGTTTCTTTTCACTCTGAGTGCGGAATCGTGTTGTTTTTAACAGACGATCATGAAGAGGCCAATTGAAAGGCACTTGAAGTTAGTTTTTCTTGCCCCTCCTCCTCGATTTAAAATGTACAATAGCTGCCTTTAACCGTTTTACTTCTGCGTGTCGCTGCCGGACGATCGGCGAGCGAGACCGTCGATAAATTAACCACAAAGACAGGAAGAGGAAAGACGGAAGAGGAAGAGGACGGAAAATATGAATGAAGGGGTCCACTCTGACATGCGGTGTCTTACGGAGGGCCTGATTAACATCCTGGTCTTTCATTTTCAGGTGTAGCCTCGTCCCATCCTATTCAAATTAGCCATAATGATGCGTTTACGATCTACTATCTATCAAATCTGCAGGATCCAGTCTGTTAAACGTACCGAAATCATCTGAATTTGTGTACATTTTGTCAAGAAAACACTTGCTTAAGGAATTTCTTGTGCAAACAATCTCAATAACTGGCTCGGTGAAGTTGAAGGCAAGTTCGGCTTTGGTTTCGGTCGTATATCCACGACGCCATTCGTTTGTTGTTTTGCTAATATTCCCCGGAGTTGGAAATGTTTTAAAATGTCAAACGGTCTCTGTCGGTTTAAGGCACAGGTTTGTATTTTCTCTCCCCTGCAGCAGGAAAACGACAAGACAGAAATAAGAGAAAAGAAAGAAGAAAGAAAACTGGCTCAATGAGAAAAAGCTCTGACTGAATGCTTTTAAAATATACACAAAAAGAGACACTAACAAAGCAGCGGCTTTCACAGAATCATCTCCTGTTTAAGTCGTGAAAATCATCTGTTAGTAGGATGATGCTGTGCGTTTTGCTTTTTTTTATACCCTGTCTGCAAAGCAAACCTCCCTCTCTGGGACAGTAAAGGGTTGAAATGAGCTGAATCATGAGGCGTTTTCGAAAGGACAAAAACAGCCGACGACGATAAATGTTATCCTTCTGAGCGCTCTCAGTAGAAGGTGGGCAGCAGGGGGGCGTGTGTGTGCGTCAGCGATGGCGGAGGGTTAACTGGAGGTTGTCTTAGCGTTCTTTCTTTTAGCTCCCTTTCGGGTCTCGGGCAGCCCCGTCCGTCCGCTGTGTGGGCGAGGAGGTGAGGAGGTCAACCGGGCGTGCGTTTTACAAGCGAAAAAGGACGTCAAGGATGAGGACTAAGCGGGCGGGTTGTTAAACAAACGTCTTTTGGGGAAACTCGTCCTACACACAAATCCGCACAACGGACCGACCTCGGACCTCTAAAGGCAAAGCGGTTATGCCCTACACAGGGCCGATGGGGAGCCGCCACCCCGCTGACCTCTGTCAGCCCCATCCTCTCGGATCCTCATCCTATCACGCTTTAGAACTTCGATGATTTACAGCTATAAGCTAGCATGTAACGCAGGCCGACGGCCGAGCGCATCGGTACGTAGTTGTTAGCTCCAGAGCCAGTTTCACACACCTCCACAGCTCAGAAAATCCAACACGCTGTTCTTGTTTCTGCCGCCAGGAGCGTTCTGAGACTGAATGGCTTCCACAGTCGTCCTCTGCTCGAGGGAACGCGAAGCCGCTTGTCCCAGTTTTGTTTTCCAACGTGGAACGGGCTCATTGCAGCCCCTTGTGGCCAGTGGGGGGGGAGGGGGGGGCACCCACGACAAAATGTAGTTGCAGTGGTTGTTTTCTGCTCTCCGGCCACAAGAGGGCAGGAATGAGCCCATTACAGCTTGGAAAGAGGCGAAGAAGAAGGTCGGCTTTAGGCTTTTGCCGGAAGCGTTTTCATGCAGTACGAGTTGGTTTTCCAAGAGAGAAAAGTCAAAGGGAGGAGGACTGAGGAGTTGATGTGGTTAACTACTAAACCTCCGATAAACAGCAGCACGCTGTTGGCCGCTACTCTGATTCCCACACGTCTAAATATTCCCACTTCTAAACAGAAGACAGATCATTTGGACATTTTGGAGACATTATTACTTATGTGATGCAATCATGGGAAACAGCGGGACAGTGCTGTTGCACGATTGGCCGACGACGAGTGATGACACCAGCTGCAGCCAAACTCTCCTCCATCAACGTAGGAAATAAAAAAAACCCCATCAGATATCCCGAACTTGGACTTGCTTGTGTTTTCTCCAACTTGATTTTGGTCATCCGTTATCTTTTTTTTCTTATTTTGGTACAATCCAACCAGCCCTAAAGAGGGGATTCGCGCTTTTTCCTTTGACAAAAAACAAACCAAACTCCAAGCTGATTTCTCTTCTCTTGCCCAAACAAAGACCTGCCGCCCTGAACCAAACACTTGAACTCTTAAAGCATCCATCACTGTACTCCACATGAGATAAAAAAGAGAGAGAAGGCGAGGCGTCCTGCTTTGCCTCCTCGTCCTTCTCGGGCACATTTACATGGCACATCTACTCCGCTCCTTTCATTTTTAGATACAGGAGTCTTTTGCTTCCTGTAAAAGTGCCTGTTTCAGTCCGGGTCGGGATCCTCTGCCGTCCTGAAGTCACGGCGGCCGATTCCTATTTGTTCTCTGAGTAGTACGCGTTCCCATTGGGCAGCGAGGAGAAGGGGAAACCTCCGTTCCCGACGACTGGACGGCTGGTGATCTGTGAAACGAGAGAAGACCAATGACAGGTCACCCCATCACGCACATAAGGTCACAAATACCTGCGAGCAATTTAGAGTCTCAAATCGACTCGAATCTGAGAGGAAACCAGGATAATATCTGATATCTGATATTTAAAATGTTTTTGCTGCTGCCAATCACCCTCCATATAAACTGTGTAACTTGTACTCTAGGGAAATCATCTTCTCGGACGAGCGTCTACCAAAAGACTGAGCTGGTCTAAATATCATAGCCATCGCTTTCAAATGTTAAACACGCGATTTGTGAGTTTAACACATCTGATATAATATAATTTGTCACATAAACACGTGATAAGGATCTGCTAAATTTGGTTATTAAACAAGCGGGGGATTTTATGATTCCAAAGCCAACTTGCCTCTACTTTCACTCTATTTTTCACTCCACTCTCGTATTTGTGAATGTATGTGTATTTTATTTGACGATTTATGTATAGCTATAGATTATATTTATTTCACGTACTGGGCACAGTTACATCTTACCAAAATGTTACAGAAATAAATTCAAACCAGTAGATACTTGGGACAGAAGGAAAACACATTCAACATTCGGAAACTAAGCTGAATAGTAAAAAAAATGTAAAGACAAGTTTGTTATTTTTTTTTACCTGCGCCTGTTCACTGAAGTTTAGGTACTGCTGTTGTTGCACCAACAGAGCGTCCGGGTCGAGACCAGCGGCCACTTGGCAGGACAGCGCCGCTTCATCATGGTTCGGGATAGCCGTCATCGCTGGCCCAGATCCACCTCCAGGAAGACTCTGATAGAAACAGGAGGGCTTGGAGGGAAGCTGGTTGCTGACGGGGTTCAGTCTCTGGCAGGCGGGCGCCTGACTAAGGTGCACTCCATTTACAGGCACCGAGGGGGGTCCATTTCTGAACATACAACTGCTTGAAGGTTCCAAAGGAGCCGGCTCCATGTTCTGCTGAACAGCAAATGGTACATTTGAAGTCTCTGGAGTCCTGAACATCGGCCTGCCGTTGACAGCGTTCTGGGCCTCGACGACGCCAAGAAGAGGATTCCTCTGAAAACCAGACATTTGGTTGAGGCAGGTGCCCAGTTGTTGGTGTCCGCTTGGGATCAGCTGCTGGTCCAGCGGCCAAGCCTGTTCCTGATTCTCATTGTTTTGTGTCTGAAGTGCAAAGCGGCCCTGCAAGCAGCTCGACGAGGAAGGATCCACAGTAAAACCTGGTTTGTTTGAAATATTTTGGCTGTATGTTTCTGCAAAGTTTGCTTGGTTTGAGTTGGAGACAGAGGAGTTCCGATGGTTTGCCTGAAAGTTAAACGCAGGATTTAACTGTCTTTCTGCGCTTTGGTCCGCCAGGCCGACGGGCAGGTTGGGCGTCCTCATCTGAAGGTGGTTCTGGATTGGTTGAGCCATTTGGTTGGAGTGAATCTGATTGGTTGAAGTTTGTCTGAGCGAGAATGCCCCGAGGTTGGTGTCCTTGGCAGTAACTTGTAAGGTTCTCAGTTGGTTCTGCGTTTGAGCGTAAGAGGCCGCCACGGAGGGGTCGAAGGTAGCTGGAGTGCCAATGTTGCCTGTGGTTCCTAGTTGAAGACCAACAGAAGTGGGGAGACTTTGCTGTGAGGCAATCTGCTGAAGGGTTGGACCGTTTAAACCAGAAGAACTAAACTGAGGAAGATCCATGTGGGTCAGTTTCATCATCCCTAAGACTGGAGCTGGTTGTCCGGCTATCATCTGCCCTCCGTTTGGTATCAGCTGATTCAGGGGCTCCAGAGGCCAGCCGAAGTTCTGCTCGCCTCCCTGGTCAGGATACTGGTTACGGAGGTCCAAAGTGGCGATGCAAGGTGGTATGTCATCCAGCTGATCTGGAAACTTGAGCGCCCCCTCCCTCTGGAGCTGCTCCTCTACGTAACACAGGATGTCGTTGTTGAGAATGTCGTTCAGGTCTTCACTCATCTCGCAGCTGCTGGCGCTCATCTTCTGCAGGGCACTCTCCCAGCTCCTGAGCTCGTCAGGCCCCACGTCCAGGACGTCGGCGAGGTCGTTGTCCCCGAGGATCTGCTGTAGGGTGTCCATCATGTCCTGAACTGTGGCCTCGGCCTTCACCAGGCTTCCCACCGCAGGTTTGGGTGTGGAGTCCAGCCAGACGTCTCCGGGAACATTGACTGTGGCGTGGGTGTCCTTGAAGGCGACATCGTTGAGGGAGCTGAGGGTGTCGGCGTTGTTGTGATCACAGTAGACGGACTGGTCCTGACTCAGCATGCAGCCCAGTAAGGAGTTGGGGCTGACGGAGTACTCTTCTAACTTCCTCTGCTTGGGGGCGGAGCAGGGGTCGGGGATGCCGATGGTCGGAGCTACATCGTACAGCATCGCCTCTCCAGTGGCAAAGTTGAACGGCAACTGCAGCCGACGGAGGCGCAGCTGCTCTTCCCCTTCTTCATTTCTGTGATAAGAAAACAAGAGTAGGTCTTTTAAAAGCTTATATCTGCTTACGACTATGTTATAGACCTCTTAAATGTAAATAGGGCAAGGGTTATCAATAATTTAATAACAATAATGATTATATCCTGACAAATCGAATCTGTTGAATCTACCTCTTATTTAGGCTAAAAATGTCAAAAAAATAATGACAAATGAAACAGAAAAGTAGCACATTTGAGAAGCTGTAGCCAGCAAATATTTGGGCAGTTTACTAAATAAATTACAGTACCGGACACACTTTCCCATTTCATAAAATGTTATCCGTATTAACAGCTGATCATTTTTTCATTGACCTTCTAAGCTGCGGATTTAAGAAATACTTTATTTCTACAGCACGTGCAACTCAAAGTGCGTTACAAAAAGGTGAATGATTAAAAAAAGACAACAATCCTGATATTTACAATAAAAAATCAAATAAAAGCAGCAAAATAAGATAAAAAAAGAATAATGAAGATGACTATTTTATTGACTGGCTAATCATTGCAGCAACACCATAGTTATGGTAATACATGTAGAAAAAGCAGTCATAAAAGAACTGTTTCTGGTACAAGTATAAGCATGTGGTAGTAATTGCAGCAATAGTTGTAAAAGCCAAAATGTTGATTACCCTGTTCGAGGCCCCTGGGGGAAACATTAAGACATTACATAATAATGCAGGACTCACCTTTGTAAATATTGTAGTTTACTGGTCCACAATTGACAACCATATTTTTAATGAATCAAATGACCAAGCGTGGGACAGTTTCCCCCTTCACCCAGTTGGTAATCTACCTCTGTGTACTAGGAGTAACAGTTTTACTCTCCCAGCTCTTTGCTTGTTAACTTACGTCAAAGCTCTTTGCCGGGCCACGATGAAGTCTGGTTTCCCTCCTTTAAAGACCAGCCTGGCGTTGGCCTGGACCCAGACCCACGTCCCGTTTTTGGTCAGCAGCCTGAAGACGGTGAAACCGCTTTCTCCTGTTTTTATCACTGGATATGACACACACAGAGTCAGATATATTTATCTATACATCAACCTTTAACATGTTGCTCTCGTATCTAAGGCCACCTTACTAGGTCGGGCCTTGTAACGTTCCCATATAACATTCAACCAGACGGAAGTCCGGATGAAAGGCTATTAAGGCCAAAGAATTATGACAAATGCCCGATGGGATGTCTCCAAATTGCTCATTCGAACCCTAAAGAACCAACCAGAGAAAAGTAGCAAACGCTCACATTTGAGAAGCTTTAACGAGCAAATATTTGGGCGGTTTACTACATAAATGACTTCCAATGAAAGTAAAGAGGTTAAAATAATAACCTGACCAAGAGTTTCTCTCTATATTTTAACCGTTGAGTAAATAAATATCCAGCTTTACAGTCAGCACGCGAGCAAACAGGAGTCCGAAGCTAACGTCCTGTCATTCAGCGCTTGTGCACAGTCAGATATGATAAAACAGGCAGCAGAATCCGCTCTCTTATAACGTTAAATAATGAAATGTGCTGCCATGACTGAATGACAAAAATTCGTCACTCCCAACAGCTCGATGAAGCCAGCAACGTTACACATTCCACGTGTGGAAAAGGGGGGGCTTCTGACTTACTTCTTATGTGGTTGTCGGCGCAGTACATCATGTCTGCGGTGTGGATGAAGCTGTAGCCCGAACCTTTCATACAGAGCTCGATTTCATTGTAACCCAGAACCACCTTCCCTCTGTAGAGGAGGAGAAGTTCAAGTTCAATTCAAGCAAACACAGACTGAACTGTCTGAGTTAACGGTCACGACGTCGCTTGTTTCCTCTGCTGTCCTCTTGTAGATGCTTTCAGGGTTTAGGTTAATTTTGTTCTTCAGAAAGAAGTTGTCCAAATGTAATTTAGCGAGACTTTAAACCTTTACTTTCTGATGACTCTTGTAATTGTTGTCAATAGTTAGTTGTCTGGCCTTATATGTGTTGTTTTTTGTTTGCTGGTGCCGATAAATAAATTCTGAGTGTTTTTATGGTTTTTGGTTTGTTTGGTTTTTTGCTCTAGAGATGCAGGACAGTTACGGAAACATAGAGGAAATACTGTTGATTTAAAAATAAATCTGCTTTGCTTGACTTAAATATTCGGCCAATACCAATGTAGTTCTGATCTTTGCTAAATTTATGTTATATTAATCGAAATAGTGTTTTCTGAATATCAAATTGATACCGAAACCAGCTTGTTTACAGTCGAAGCTTGTGCTGTGCTGTGGCATGCCTGGAGGTTTGTGTCATTTCATAAGGAAACGTCTCAATCAGTCTCGGCTTCGTAAATGAAATTGCGTCGTGAAGCAGATTTCGCTAGTCAGCTCCTTTCACACACATCTTAACTAGCAACCTGCTTCGACCCGTGTACCTGGTGTCGATGCCCATGGGAGTGAAGTCCAGCTTGTGTTTGGTCTGGAAGAGGAGCGTCTTGCTGCGGATCTCCAGGATGGACGGCGGCTGCATCGGGGTGGCGATGGAGAACAGAGCGGGCTGCGGGGGAACCAGCGTCCCGTCCTCAGACAGCCGGTTCTGACCGTGGACGAACTTCAGGCGGCCGCGGAAGTTCAGGGCCTGGAGTCAAACACACGGCAGGGATTATCAGCAATCTCTGACCTCGCTTTTTAAGCATTATAGGTCCTGAAAAGTTACTTTGTTAAACTTTTATAGTCTATCTTTATGAGCATAAGTAGACTAAAAGGAACGGACAGTGAAATTCTAATTATTTCTGTCAATTTTAGTGCTGAAGATGACTCTTTAAACTTTAGCGCTCAATTGTTTGGTGCAAAAATACAAAACAACAGGTAAAGATGCAGGCTGCAGCTGGAATGTGGGAATCTGGGAAAACGGGAAACTTGTGAAAGTTAGTTGAATCTCACATTTCTTTGGACTGTAACTGGAAATCTTTAAAGGTAAATTCACACACTGTGAAAAATCTTTTAAAGTCCTCAGTCCTTCCCTATAGCTCTTTAAAGGTTTAGAGCTCTCCCACAGTAATGTTGGAAAACGTAATCCTGCAACTATGGTTATAGGCAGTGGTTACTTTACTTCAGTAAAAGTACTAATACCACGTCATGCATTCAAAACCTTACTGAAGTAAAAGTATCCAAGTATTATCAGCTTAAAGTACACGTTGTGGAGGAAAATGTAATATTATATCTGATGTTTCTGGATTAAGATCAGCTTTGCGATGATGCTTTGTCCAGCTAATCCAAGGGTTGATGTTTTTTAAATAGTTTATGTAGCTTAAGAGCTAGGAGACTTTCTCTCTTCCCGTGAAGGAACACTTCATCCTTCGGTTTGTCACCAAATCTGGAGATACACGGTTTTCCCTGTTGAGCAGTTACTCTTTTAAAACGCAGACAATCCTGGCTGGCGTGTATTCCTACTTGTGTGTGTGCGTGTTTTACCAGGAAGCCGGAGGAGTTGTCGAGCAGGCAGCGGAAACGGCAGCAGAAGTTCCTCTCCAGGAAGGACGAGTTTTCAGGAGGGATGGCCTGGGGGTCGTAGGTCATCACGTTGCTGCTGATCTCCGCAGAGCTCTGGTCACCTGCAGCTGTGACGAAACATGTACCATCTAGTTCGATCCAATGTTGACATTCAGCGCTGCGTTTAAAGCGCCATCTGACTGGAATTATTTGCCCACGTACTTGTACTTGTTTTGGACTGTCAGATTGAGTTTTTATGTTGTTGAAATGCCTGCTAATTTCCATGTTTTTGTGTCCGAGGACCCCTTTGAAAACGAGATGGTGCATCTCAAATGAAATCTGAAATAATAATAATAAATAAATAAAAAGCAATAACTAATAAAATACCAGTATGGTAGAGTAAGGACAAATCATTTCTTGGTTTGAATAACTCATTTATCAGTGTTCTCACAAACCTTACTGTCTTATTATTATTATTATTATTACTTGATTTATTTCCTCTTTCTCTGCGGACTCTAACGGACAGGTGTGGACAGGGCCAATTCTTTTCTTTGAAGGGATTATAAGCAAATGGACTTGAAGTAGCCTTAATTAAACACCCGTCACCCCTTTATTATTATCATTTTCTCCGTCTCTTGGGTAAGAATACAACGTGCCCGAGGCGGCAGTAACGGGGAAATCTGGGAGGAGACAAGTTCCTCCTTTTTTTGGTTTGTGTGTGTTTAATAAGTATTTATACCCTGTACTTTATGTTCTGTACTAGAAACAATAACAACAAAGTTTTAGCTACAGGGAAGAGCAAGCAATAATTCTTTATTTACGACATCTTCTCAAGGATAGGTTGCTTCTTCAGGTTTCAGTGTTCCTCTGCAGGTACCTGGCTGCGGCCTTCACAGGTGTACTTGTGCTGCTCCCGTGTAACGCACATGTACGCACTGTGTGTATATGATGAGCAGCACGGTGGACCTACCGGGACTCCCTGCGGTGCCATCTTGCTGGCCGGAGTTCGGGTTGAGAGCGAAGTGAAGCTGCCGTCGGAACAGCGCCCGGTCGTCTGTGTGGATCAGCTCGAACACGCTCTGATGGACGACGTCCGACTGAAAACACAGAAACAAGTGGTCATGCCTCTACGCTGCACGAATGAAATTGCGATCAAAATGCCAGTGTAAAAAAAGAAGAAGGCGTCATTGTCCAAAACAAAATTCATAAACCACGCACAAACACATTTACTATGTAGTACTGGAGAAATCTGAATAAATGCTGATTAAATAATCCAGCTCGCTCATCTGAACACCAGAAGATTTCAGGATAATTGACTCTCAACGGCCAGAGGAAGAACAGCAGCTCTCTACGGTGCAGCTACAGCTCTTAAATGATGAGTCAGGGCCGAACCTGTGTTCGATATGCACACGAGCCATTTCTCTTCAAACCTTTCTCTTCTGTTTTGTTGTATTTGCTCTCTGCGCTGCAATGACACTGAAGTGACGTCTTACTTCAGTCTTTCCTTGTCGTGAACGCGACAAATTAGAAAATAGCGCCTCTTATTCAACATGTTTGCTTTTGAATGAATTGCATTTACAAATTTACCTTCAGATGTGACTCGTTAACGTTGTTTGGGTTTACTGCTGTAACAATGGTTTAATGGTTGAAGACTAAAATAAGACTCAGTTGGTTGAATATGGGAAAAATGAACACTCACTTTTGCTGCGTTCATGAGTTTTGTGTGCTAAAAAGTTGATGTATATAATAAAGATGTACAGATGTTACGATGTACTTTATATCCTACTATACTGCCTTGCCCTAGGCGTCATGGCTTTTGGTCTGTGATCTATGATCTCCTGTTTTATTTTGAAATGTCCTCCTTCCCCCATGTGCTCCAGTTTTGCTTCCTGTCTGTGACTGCCCCGATTGTCTCCACCTGTGTCTCGTTCTCTCCCCTACCTCAGGGTATTTACGTATCCATAGTATAAAGTGCAAAAAGCAGATGTGCTAAATTTGAATCACTGTCAACGTACCTAACAAATAATATGTAAAATAGCACCACAATGGACATAAATATCACAACAAATAAAGTCTCAGCATTATGACAATGGCCTCAGTTTGATTTGTTTAACAATAATAATAAATACTGCCGCCTGTTAATCGGAGAAGATTTAAGTCTGAAATGCGTTTTAACAGTTTATTAACATTTATTAATACACCCTCCGTTCCACTCTATTTAAAGAGAGGTTTCTGTCCCACGAGCTGTTTGGCTGATCTCCAGTCAGCATGGGTCTATTCGCCTGCAGCAGTATTAACGTATTAATGGTACTAGAGCCCCTTGTCTTCCACCACTAGCTGTTGGTGTTGCGTGCATGACAGTAGGATCCTAACAGATATTAGATGCTGGATCCAGAGCTCTGGACCTGGCTCTGCTCCAGCTGAGCCCTCAGTCCTGGTCCGGGCGAGTGTTTGCACTGGGGGAGCTCCGTTTCGACACCGATGACGCGAGTGCAGCCACACACACACACACACACACACGCGCGCACACACTCGCGGCGTGTGAACAATGCTCTCAGCCCCGCGGCGTGGACGGCTGCCGCTGACTTCAGGCTGGAAACACAGGGACGCCGCGGCGCTGAGGGGACCGCACCTCTGGGTTCCTTTCTGCTACCCAGCCGTCGACAAACAAACCCGACACAAAACCCTCCTTTGTCAGCGGTGCTGAAAAATGGCTTCAAACTGCTCACCAGGCTTTGTTGAGTTCAATGCAACCATGAAGTCAGGATTTGTGAGCACGAAAGCTTCTTCTTTTTTTTTTTACCACAACAGAAATAAGTCAGTTTCACATTTCTGCTCCGTGATATTTCAAATAAAGGACATCTCTTGTTTTTGTGTCTGCTCTTTATCTTCAGTCTGCTTCCTCTTCTATCTACTCCATGGCTGCATCTAGAGCTGCTCTATAAATAAAGTTTATAATGGTAATAAATAGTCAAGCAGCTGGTGAATTTTGGGCTTTGCCAGCCACCGTGGCCTGTAGAGCAAAACGTTTCCTGCCCCGATCAGCATCCTGACTTCAGCAGTGGTGTGTATTTAAATGTGTGTGTGAGCGGTTTACCATGTGCACCCTCTCCAGGCAACGTTTGATTCTTTTTTTTTTTTCTCTCTCTCTCTCTTCCCTCCCCCTGACTGCAGACATGTCTAACCCCGGGTTCAGACGGATGTGTTTACAAGTCAAGAGTTCAGGGCCAACCAAGCAGTACAGTTCTCGTGCCCGCACACACAGTCACATGACACTTTTTCCACACCTGTTCCCAAACTCTTTGCCTTTGTTGCGTCTTCTTGTGGTTTAAAATTGTATTCTTTCATGCAATAAGAAACGTTTCTTTACAGTTAGTGTAAATTAAAATGTTCCTACACCCCACAACAGTCCTGTATTGTTGCCTGCATCTTAATATATTGTGCTGAAAGCGACTAACATAGTGTAAACAGAGGAATATGAGCTGTAGGGGTCCTTTTCCTCCTGTGTAGTTTCTGATTGTTGACTTATTTCTGTTAGTAGATTAACGCAGCTCCTGTACTTCAAAATGTCATTTTACAAAGACTCCTTCTGGTCGCTATGACTACTGTCACAGAGGAAAGGGAGTTTCTGGGTCCTGTCCTGATTGATGCGCCAAAACAACAGTAGGGCATTGTGGGATTTGTAGTATTAGCGGTGAATGTGCTCTGTAATGCCGGCGGGCCAGCTCTAGCAGTCATTTGGGTCTTGCCTCGCGGGCCAGAGTTTGAGTTTGAGTCCAATGGGCCAAGACAAACACGGAGACAGAAGATAAAAATGAAAGTGAACAGTTTTCCTGAGCAATGAGGGATTATTACTGACACTCACTTTGGTTTTACTGCCAATTAACGCGGTTCAGATTATCTGGCTCACAATCATTTTGGCGCCGTGTTAATAAAGTTCCCAGGTCTCAACAGTTACTTTGTGAGTACAGCGTTGTTGCAACTGGTAGAAACTATAAAAAAAAAAATCCCCAAGAAAAACAGAATTGTCTTCATAAAGAAAGCAGTGCCTTAAAAACCTAGCTTAAAGTGTGTTTCATATATATATATATTAAAAGTAATATTTGCACAATCCTTTGCTCTGTTTTTATGTTCTTCTTCTAGGTGATGCTTTTGAGGATGTACCACAAGGAAGTAGCTGCATGTGACAAAAGAGAACATCGTGTTCACCATGATAAGGCGACTTTCACAACCGCCTCCTCGCAGTGGCTGATTTGATCATTTCTGGGACAGATAACTGCTGCTCTGAGGAAAGGAACAAACCAAAACACCCGGCTCCACATCTACACATTTTTATTTTTCTTCCCCGTGAGTTTCTCACTTCCTGTTTAAAAAAAAAAAAAAAAAAAAAGAGCTTTTGTGTCAACAACGCCTCGCCAGAGGTGGAGGAAGTATTCACATCCTTTACTTAAGTACTGATACTACACTGTAAAAACACTCTGTTACAGCTAAAATTCCTGCATTGAAAATGTTACTTAAGTAAAAGTACGTGAGTATACTCGATGCAGTAAAACGTGAGTATACTCGATGCAGTAAAATTTCCCCTGCGTTATACTATTAGATTATTATTACTCAGGATTTGACTGTCAAACAGGATTTGAGCTTATTGTACATTGGTTGCAGCTAATGATTTTGCATGGGCAGCAGCTAATGATTTATTTTCCTTATGGATCACTCTGCTGATTGTTTTCTCCATTAATCAAATTGATTGTTTGGGTTTGCAAAGATTCTGAAAATAGTGAGAAACGCCGTCACAGTGGCCCCGCGAGCCCAAAGTGACGCCTTCACAACGCCTAGTTTTGTCCGACCAACAGTCCAGACCTCAACTTCATTAACAACACATTACAATTATTAAAATTATTTCAGGGAAAAGCAGCAAATCTTCACATTTGCGAAGCTTGAAACATGAAATGTTTTAAAAAAAAATGATTTTCAGCTGTACTTGTATAAAGTGTTGGGTAATTCACCTTTAAAATCCCAACGCAATACAAAACATCACAGTTCATAAACTCTTCATATGTTTTTGTGGGTAAAAATGTTAATTTGTAAAGTAACTGGAGTGAAAAGTACAATATTTTCTGCCCCAGATGTAGCGGAGTAGAAGCAGAAAGTGGCATGAAAAGAAGAGCGAAGTACGAGCAGCCCACATTTGTACCTAAGTGCTGTACCTGAGAAAACGTACGCAGGGCCAGAAGTATGATGAGTCAGATCCAGCTGACACAAACAGACGCCGCCCACGCGTTGGGTAACGTTTAGCAACATTTAGCAGTCAACCGATGAGCCAACAAGAAACCACAGAGAAAGCCCCAACATCTCCAGTAGTTGTTGTCAGATTTAAATGTGACCAGAAAATACCGCGGCTCATTAGAACAACACAGATTTTTGCTTTTCCAGTGCGCACAAGACACGCGAGGAGAGCGGCGTTCTTACAGTCTATAAAGACAGACTCGATATACTGTTCTACGCCAGGACAGAAATGCTGTCATGATAGTGGAACAATGTCAATATATTGAACATCGACATGAGTTTTGTGTGCTAAACAACGCTGCAGCTCTGCGGCTCTGAAGAACAAGTGCCTTAATGTCACCTTTATCAGTTGAATACAAGTTTCAGCTGCGTCTTACAGTCTTCAGCAGCAGTTGGGTCGAGTTTGCTAGAAATTTGCAAGTAATTTATATTAAAATTCGTTGCTTTAAAAAAAATGTTTTGTTGGCTTAATGTCTTTTTTTTTTTTTTTTTAAGGTTTTTTTTGCCTTTTTAAAAATCTGTTTGTGCGCACCAATCAAATTCCCCACAAGAATCAATCAAGTTCAACATCTGGTAAAATGTGCAGCATGCACGACAATACACTGCACATTATGTGAGCGTATTGATTAAGAATTGATTGGAATGACGTGCCTGAGGAGTCAGACTGACCAAGACTCACTACCTTCCTTTAAATTGCTCTCATTTCTAAACACTGTCGGTGTCAGATCTTTATGTTACGAGTGTTTAAAGATGGTATTGTTGGGGCTTGTGGCACTTCATAAACGTTGGTTTTGAGGGGGATAATATAAACAGACATCATTATTTTTCCACTATTACTGGTCATCAGCTCAGCGTGTTTTACCTGGTGGAAGCCAAGGAAGTCCTGGATGGTCGGGGACGTGTAGAAGATGTAGCCTTCAGCCGTCACCACCAACACAAAGCCGTTCAGGGCCTGAACACCAAAGAACAAAAACTCCATCATACTCAGTAATATAATAATGCGAACACAAACAGTAACAAACACTTCTGAAGGCGTTACCTGAAGCAGCAGGTCTCCCTCAGAGAAGCTGACTCCGTCGATGGAGGCCGCCTGGGTGGAGGAGGCCGACGAGGTGGAGGCTGAGGAGGACGGAGTCAGAGCGCTCTGGACGTTTCCCCCGAACATCAGGCTCCGCTCGCCGGTCCAGCTGGAGCCGTTCTGGCCCTTCTTCATGGCGGCTGGAGGTGAAGAAGACAGAAAAGCTGTCAGATTGTGCTCAAAACACTAGAAGAAGAAATACAACTTTAAATGAGACCAAGAAACAGAGAAGAGGTAAAGTTCTCCTGGAGCTTGGGGGAGATCCGATCACATTAGCTTTTGCCCACATTGGTGTTTATTTTATTTGTTTCTGCTGCTTTGTTTTGCTGTTTCATTTCAGTTCGCCTCCGGTGTGAAGGAACACACAGAAGAAGAAACCACAGACAGGAACTGAAACTAATTTAAGAAACAACTTTCTCCACCCAGTGTCCAAATCTCTGCACAAGATAAATAAAGAAATAAAACGCTTTGGGGTGAAGCAGCACCACCCCTGGCGGCCACGCTGGAGGTCAACAGCTGGTTTGTGTTTACAAAAGCGTGCAACTCTTACGGTTTCTCGCAACTATCTGTTGAAACGAGACGCGCGAAGTGAGAAAAACAGAAAGAGGAACATCGCATCCGTTTTCTGACAGGGTGGAGCTGCCCGACGTTTCCTGTCGCCTTGCGACACCGTCACTCAACCCCCCCCCCCCCCTCCCCCTCCTCGCACTTATCAAGCAGCTCTTATCGAAGCGAAGAAACAAGACAGAAATAACCTTAAAATATCCTCGCGGAGAGGAAGCAGGTGGACTTTGGGAGGAAACCAGTTAAAAGATGATGATGGGTGGACTGATGGAGGAGGAAGCACGGTCCAGTTTTGTTCACGGGGCTAAATTATTGGCATAAATCCAGCTTCCCATCGTACAGGGTGACAAAGTCCGACGGGTTGTATTTTCTGTTGGAGTCAATAACCCAAAGCGTGCAAAATGTAATGTGGATGTGATTATGTCTCTGGGAGGGTTTGGGTGATCTTTAATGTTCCATCCGCGGGTCGGCGTTTTTCATCTTATCCGCAGCGCATGTATCATCGTTTTTTTTCCTGACATGTTGAAGTTCACAAACAGTAACTGGCTAATCGAGTAAATGATCGGTCGATTAGTCAAATAAGCAGCCGCAGGCCCGCACGCCACGCAGCCTGCTGGTTTAGAGCGCTGGCACGGTTTTTAACACCAATTCAAGCACTTGGTCTGAAATCAGTGCTTTGCTTCAAACTCTGTAGCCCGACACCGATACAAGGACAGCGACACACACACACACACACACACACACACACACACACACACACACACACAGTGCATGGAGGCTGGCTCGGCCCTGTCCTTGTTAAAAAACGCAACAACAAAAAAAAAACTCGGGGCCAAACGAGGATAACAGGCAGAGCCACAAAATTACCCGTTGGCCTCAGCGTTTTCCCCTGTGGACCGAACCAGCGGGGAGGCGGCCGCTTTGGAAGGCAGGACTCATGTGAAGTGGTCGGCGACGCTGACGGGGGGGGGGGGGGGGGGGGGGGGGCGGCGGCGCCCCTCTTCCTCTAGCGCCCGCGGGGGGG
>CM022483.1:2565365-2585073 GCA_011952105.1 Coreoperca whiteheadi
TCGCCGCCGACGGAAACACGCAGCGTCGTCTCCAACGACAGCATCAGAAAAAGCATTTCATGTGTAATTTAGAGATACGGGATAATAACCCTCTGATTATAACTCCCCGAAAAGAAGTTATATGGAGTACTTTTTAGAAATGTTCCTGTTTCCCTACAATGATTATATGTGCCAGGCTCAAGTTTTGCTCTGAAATAGGATCTTTAAAAACGCCTGACAGAACGACTGACAGCACAAAACTGCAGAAGCTGTTCAAGGAATTTGTACTTTGTGTGTTTAGGTGACTGAACAGGATTTGTATGCACATTGCCTTTGATATTTTAACTTTAGAAGAACTTCAAGTGAGGTTTGTTTCATAAAAATGGTTGTGTAACTTTATTTGTTGAAAGTGCTTATGTGGGGCTTTCACACAATATCTTACATTTATGTCTGTAGACGATAAACTTTGATTCTAAATTTCAAAATTTTTATTTAATAATGTTTTCAGTGAATGAAAAAGGCACATGAAATCATTTTACATGGAAATTACCCGTACTGGTTTCTGCTGTATTTGTGTGCATAAATCGTGAAACAATATTTATTTACAACCCTGACCTGTTCCATAATAGTATTTTAAGTGATTATAACCAACGATTTTGTACATTCTGTGTCATATTTCTTGTATTTTGGGTTCCTGGTAGCGCGATACTTTGTTAAACAGACAAAATGATAAGTCAGACTTATACACGGAGTTTGTGCTGGAAAAACACATACCGTGCATGTGTGGTAAGGACAGATTAAAGGATGCTGAACAAAGACAGAAATGAAGGCAGACAAAGTCAGCAAAAAAGACCCTAAAATTGGCTCAAGGACGGTATAATATTTAGGGTTTTCCAGTTGACTGGTGAAGACATTTCTACAGTTAATGTGGTCATTTGTTGAGGTTTATAACGTTTCTACTCCTCCACTTCTTTAACCAAACAAAAACATTTGGGGGAAAGTGTTTCAGTTATTAGTTATTTTAGGTCTGGTGCCCATCCAACCAGCGAGGGCGGAAGTGAGACTTATATTCATAGTATGCTATTTGAGAATGAAACCCATTATTTTGAAACCATAATGATTCTGAAAGCCTTTAAGAGTCTTCCTAATCTCACACGATCACTGAGGTACGTCGCGTCTTGAGACTCAAATGTTCCAGTTTTTCTGCTTCTGGTCACCAGACACTCTCTGTCTTTTGTGAGCGCTTTAACGCCATCCCCAACACAAATCACACAGAGCCCCTCAGCCAGATATGAACTCGGAGCTCACGATGAACGGCCCGCTTCTGAAAATCCCCCCGGCTTACTGAGGAGTCCTAGCTTTACCAGGGGCGTCGGCATGCTGACCATCCTGAGGGGTTTGAGTTTAATCCATCCATCAGTCTAAAACCACAAAAGTATTCAGTTTACGATCATATATGACGGTGCAAAAGCAGCGGATCCCCACATTTAAGAAGCTGGAACCAATGAATAGGTCGACCTTTTGGGGAATACGCTCAGCCACCTTCTTGTCAATAGCGAGATGGGAAGATCAATACCAATCTCAAATGTCAGAAGCCCGTTTCCAGTCTTCATGCTAAGCTAAGCTAAGCACCCGGCTGATGTTAGTAGCTTCATATTTACCAAACAGACATCAAGAGTGTCAAAACGATCGCTTTAACGTCTGTGAAGGAAAAGGCTGGCCCGTGGCTGCGTCCACTGAAAGCGGCAGGCACAAAGACTGCCCAGTGTCATCGAGAAACTTTGTACTTAGACCTGAACGAGCCAAGGGAACGAGTGCAGTTTGGTTAGAGCCATAAAAGCACCAACAGAGTCAGATAATTTGAGATTTGCCATAAGAGCTGGCACAAAGACAAGAACCTGCCAGGGGACAACCAAACCAGATGGGTTGGTTAAACACACTGATGCACAAAGCAAGGAAATGTACCAGCGGCTGAGGCTGGGCTCGTACTCTTTACATCCCCTCCCAGTGTGTCTGCGTGACTTTCCTGAGGAAGACCAGGTGGCTTTACATTTCAGAAGCTGACGGTTTTATATCAGAGAACACATTCTCAAGCTGCGGCCGGAAATTCAAACACTGTGGGTGTTCAGGCAACATCGCCAGCCAAACTATTTGGTGGCCAAACAGAAATGTACCGCGAGTGGCTCATTTGATCAGAGCCGTAAAAATATGAAGAGAACACTTCATTTGGGTTAAAGAGCAGCTGGTGCAAATACCAAAATACACCAAAGAGCCGAGGAGAGTTTGGGTAGAGGCTGGAGAAAGAGCCGAGACGGATTTTGCTTGGTAGGAGCCATAAATCGGCTCGTTAACCAGAAGAAAGCAACTAAAATGTGTGACTTTTTTTAATTTATTTTTTTGACACTTGAGATGCCCTCTTGTGCTGATTTACACCACCATCCTTTTTACACTGCCTGTTTCATTTAGTTTGATGAATGGTGCTGCCAGCCACTCACATTTCCAAGGCAGCATTTCACTGGTTTCACACGTTTTGGCCGCAAGCCTGCAAGCTCAGGCTCAAAAAGCTCTATTATTGATGCAATACCAGTGGGTAAATTAACATAAAAGGGACTGAAAAAGACATTGAACTGACCCACAAAAGAATATTTAGTGTATACAAAAATATGTGTACACGACGCAGAACTGCAAAGTCAACGCAGCCAAATGCTGCACTGTCAATGCATTTTTTAAAGTGCAGTTGACTGCAGTATTTCACAGTTCACCGACCTGCAAGTTAAAGTTAACTGAGCACAAAATCAAAGCATAAAAGTCATATTGTACCCATTTGTTATAATTGTTGATTTGTCTGTAGGATTCTGTTTTTATTTATGCATTTGTTTACATGTAATTCAGCACAGCTTCCTCCTTCCTCGCTGCCCTGTAGATCCTATTTCAGTACCTGTTTCCATTTTGCATTCTTGTTGGGTGACTCCTGCCCAGGCACTACAGCGAAGGCAAATAGCCTGTTGGCTCATTCTGGCGCATTTATGAACACAGCCCCAGTTTAAATACTCTTGTTGTGCACTCACGTTTTGTATCTATCGTTTTGCATTTCCACAGGATTATACGACACAACCAATACACCGACAAACCACAGCAACGACGCATTTTATGAAAACATAATGTTTGGTTGGTAAGGGATTATGAGATTTCTGTCGAACTAAAGTCCTGTGGAAACTGTGCTTCCAAGCTGAAAAAAGGGCTTAAAATATCTGGCCAACAAATAGTGACTGGTTACCTGCCGACTGCCTTCACCGCCACAGCCAAACCTCACCTGCTCTCATACTGAGCCTTTGGTGGTTTCCCGCCATGTGCTGTGAAGTGTGTCGACATGTGAGCTTAAACAACAGCTTCATGTTAAAACAGACTTCTCCTCGTTTCCAATCCCATGCTCCTTTGCTCCCTCTCCTCTCGGGGAGCTTTCCCCCTGCGCCATGCCAAATGTTTCTTCAGCTCCCACGGCATGCTCTGCACGGCGCTCACAGCATGATTTATGGCAAAACCCAACAGCGCCAATCGATTTTCATGCACTCTCACATTTCATGAATTTAAATACTGAATCGTCTTTTGTTTTGCAGCCCTACAGCAGCGTCTGACACTTTGATTCAGCCTGAGTAGGTGCAAACAAGCACCGCTTGTGTTTATTTATCCAGGAAAGATTAGCTGAGCACATGCACTCTTTCCCAGCAACGCCCTGCTTCACATCACCAGCGTTATGAAGAATCCCACCTGGGGGCGTGCTGCGACAGCCACGGCCTCTGACTTGAAACCACTGGGAGCTTCCCAGTACAACCACACACGTTTACTTTTGGGCATTTAGCAGCTTTAGTGCAGCAGTTTATGCCAGCTTCAGGCATTGCTCAAAGGCAAGTGTGCAGCAGTTGCTGGCAGCGCGATGAGTTCAATGACTAGGACTGTCTAACCACGAAGCCACTTTCATCCATCAGTCCAAAAACCAAAGATATTTAAGTTGCTGTCAGAAAAGTCTCACATTTGAGAGCAAATATTTGTCATTATTGCTTGAAAAGTGACTGAAATGAGAAGTAAATTAGGAAAATAGTTGCTGATTAACGTCCCTTTGATCTACTAATCTATGAATCGACTAATCATCGCAGCTCTGTTTCAGACAAACAACCTTCTGTCAAAATCTGTACTTTTCCTAATATTGTATTGGCCCGAATACACACAGATATTGTTTTCGAATGGAGAGACGGGCTTCCACAGAGTGTTGCATCATGGGTTGTTTGTAGCCTTGATGTTACTAGGCTAGCAAGTGTCTTCAAGACTGTTTAGAGTGTGTGTGTTGTCGAGTTAGAGTCAGCAAAAAGCTCAGTTTAACCTGCAGGAGTTTCTGAAGGCTCGTGTTTTGCTGCCACAGAGGAAATGAGTTCATGCCGAGTGAAAACGACTCCAAAGTGTCTCCTGATGTCTTTACACAAATGTGGGATTCATGTTCTACTTTCATTCATTTCACTTTCTACAAGAGAAAAGGCTTCAAGGGTGAGGACTCTGTCTTTTTCCTCTTCAGGCCAATAAGGAATATCAGGATATTTTTTTAAGCAAGGTTTCCTTTAGCAAAACTCCACCCCGGGAATGTCACTCATTAGCTCCTCATGTCAAAGTGTGCTGATTAGTGAAATCACCTGCCGTAGAGATGCGTTTGAAATGAAAACAACTCATGACACCTGGTTTGACATCTTTTCTGTAACCTGACCCCACACAAACATTCCCTCACAACACAGGAATGACCGGCGCCACTCAATAAGGATCATCTGACTCGGACACAATTTCTCAACAGGTGGCACACGAGAGACTGGAGCTCTAAATTTACACCTGAAAAAAAAAAGGGACATTTACGGTAATAAAATGCTCTGCAGTCCAAACAGGAACCGGACAGGACGGGACTAAATGGGACACGTTTGCACATTTCATAATTATTATAAAGTGCAAATATGGAGCAGCTGTCCATAAACGTAACACAAACAATATGTGGTGTGTGTGGGTTGTTAACAAATATTGAGTAAAGATGTATGATACTCAAGATTTTTTTGAGTGCACGTCTTCGGTTTCACTGTTGCCTTAGTGTGGTTTTGGTGTAAGAGTGTGTGTGTGTGTGTGTGTGTGTATGTGTGTGTGTGTGTGTGTGGGGGGGGGGTCTGTCCGGGCATGCTCAGAGTTAGGGCCTATAACACACTCATATACACACACTCATTGCCGGAGGCGAGCTGGTTTAGTGGTTCAGTGTCTCAGTACAGCAACAATGGGCTATTTTAGTACCAAGGAGAACATGGTGAGACAGAAGTTTGGTTAAGATGGGGGAAGATGAAATGAATGAAGCATGTGAGGTATAAATAGAGAATGTGTGAAAGTGCTGTACAGAGAGAGAAATGAGGGCAAGGACAAAAGACAAGAGACGGAGCAAGAATCAAACAAGCGTGCTGGTTAAAGGAGGACGAAACGAGAGACACAAACCTTAGAAAAAAATGACTATCAAAAGGACCAAATGCAAACGTTTACACACATTAACCAAAAAAATGTAGCAAGACAAAAACTGAACAAACAAAAGCCTTGGAAGAAAAGAGGATCGCCGTAGGTGCCCTGGGGAACTCCCAGCTCTGTTTCTGACGTGGTAAAAACCCACTTCATTCACCCCTCTACCCCCAACGCTGAGGTTTAATAAAGAACAGCTGACTCCCACCAAACTGCCAGAACCCTCGTAAAACAGAAAGAAAAAACCCAAACCACCTCCAGCCCCTTCTCCTTGTCTTCTTCTATAATGAAGAGGCGCCCTGGGGCACCCAAAATACCGTCACAGCTTCATTCACTGTACACTGATCAAAAAAGTTTCTGCGTAGTACCAACAAAGCTTGGTGCTATGAAGACCCCTCAGATGGTTTTAAAGAAGTTAAAAGTGTTACTGGTAAGCACTACTGGTTCTGTATGGGTCATTAATGGTATAAACAACTTTTCTTTTTTAAAGAAATTCTAAAGTCCAGCATTATTAGGTCAGGTGCTGGTACACGTTCGGTCTATAAAACGTAAGAAAATCGATTTCTTGAAGCCCACAGTCGTGTCTTCAAATGTCTTGTTTTGTCCGACCAACAAACCAAAGATATTAGATTTACTATCGCAGAAAATAAAGTGAAGCAACAAATCCTCACGATTGAGATGCTGCAACTAGGGAATGTGTAATCATTTCACTAGTTCCAGCCCCTCAAATGTTACATTTACAATTAAATAACAATAAAACAAATTATTGAATTAATTGAGAAAATACATAGCAGAAAATAACAGTTAGTGACAGGCCTAAAGGGCTTCCTATAGATCCTTTATGTTGTCAAAGGAACCTTTGAGGAAGTGTCGTTCGTTTTTTCTGGGTGTGGGCCTCATCAAACCCACAGTACATGAAATCATTTTAGGCTGGTGCAACCCCGCTACCTCCCTATTTCTCTCTTTCTATCTTATTTGTGAACAGCCCCCCCACACACACACACACCCCAACCTCCCAACACCCGCTCTGAAGCACTTTGCGGTTTGTGTCGACTTTGAAACCCAAGAGCTGAATGGAGTCATTGTTCTTCATCCCTTTGGACTGTAGTATGGGGGAGAAGGGAGGGGGTGACAGGAGATCAGCATCACCAACACTCATGCTCTCCCTCTCCCCCCCCCCCCCCCCCCCTTCTCTCTGATCCTTTCGGTGCAGGTTTGGACATGAACGGCGAGGCGTTTTTGCGAAAGTACAGAAAAGGCCTTGTCTGGGGTTTCGGATTCAAAGTTGCTTCTGCATTTGGTCTCTGGCTTTAAATCGCCTCTCTGTGCTTTTAACATGTATCATCTGTTGTCTAACGTGTGTAGTTTCCTGTTATGTTACTGTCCCCTTTGATCAGGGACATTCTGTTGCGCACACATGCAATCTGCACCACAAATTTACTTACTACTACTTACTACTTAATTTACAATATACATAAAATCCTAAACGACCTGTAAAGCCTGCCAGTTATATCAAGGGGTCAACGTCCACTACCTGTTATCAGCTCTTTATTAGCCATATTTATTAATGTATTAAAGAATTAAAAACGTCAGTGCTTGCAAGCCTTTTGCAAACAAACGGCTTACGCAATTCTGTGCTTAAATAAAAGCGTAGGAGGCGGTCAAACAACCAATAACGTGCTTATTCCTAAGCATGTGAAGTGAGAAACGTGCTGTTAATGTGTGCATGACTGTTTGTGAAACCTGTAATGTGCTTATCTTAGCTGAAGCTAGTATTTACATGTATGTATTTCATTTTTTTTAAACAGTCTCCGGGGGATGACAGGTTTAAGCCACATTGCCACACGGTTTTTGTCGAGGCTATCTCGGGATCTGAACACTGCGTCTCGCTATCGGTCAACATATCAGTAGCTCTGGTCCTTTTGAGCATAATGAGCTGTCACACTCGGTTGTAACGCCTCCTTACGTGTTGTTATAGTCGTCCGAGCAATGTTTGTGTATTCAACTCTTTCGACTTCACGGGGGGGAAGAGTTCGCCGAATAGCTGCCTGTGTTATTTATTGTTTAACACCATTAACTAGTAGCATATTCGAGGGTCTGACCCCTAACCCCTGAGCCCCTGTTAAATAAGAATAACGCTTGAGTTAAATGAAAGGCTTGTTGTCGCTCTTTATCAGTTCTATCTCTGTGTTTTTTAGCGGTTACGATCCCATGATGGAGGTGATGCGGTTGCTTTTCTTGAGAGGCCGCTGTGTTTGAATAGCTGTTCTTTTGTTTCATTGTGGATTTTCTTTGCACATCATGTTGTGTATGTTGCTTTGTCATATGTTGAGGATTTCATAAGGCTGCTGCCTTGGCCAGGCCTCTCTTATAAAAGATATTTTCGATCTCCAGGGGGACATGTTTAGACGTCACAAGCTCCACATTCACCACTGTGCTCTGAAACTGACGGGCATACAGTAAGAGGACTAGGAACGATATACAATTTCATCCAAAAAAATACATATTAAAGAACAAGGTAGAGTTTAGGATGATTTACTTGCTGTAAAAAGTTTAAATAATGACCAAGAAGTATGAGGTTTTTTGGCGCGTGGCAACTTCAGAGACATGCTACAGTATTCTTCCACAAAATGCTCCACATAATTCAGCATCCTTATATAATCCATCATAAATGCAACTATTATTTCTTCTTCTTATTAAACATGCAATACACCCATATTTGAAGCTAGTAAGAGAATTTGACAGTCAGATAAATGTCAGTAGCAGCTTTTGGCCTCGGACTGTAAACGTTAGGTGTATTTTACAGTTCTTTCTCTTTAATCGAAGACAAATTTCTCTTCCGGGAGGAGCTAAATCTAACCTTAAGGCGTTGCACTCTTTACTCGTAAAGTTGATAATACAAATGTTGTGGCCGCTTTTCTTTCGCCCTCCGTTAAATCAGTTTCCCCACTTTTGACAGTTGTCACTCATCTTGACGAGCTGCCATCTATCAATAAGGCGTCTACAAAAATTTTGATAGCTGATGTGATCATTTTGTTTTTAAGCGCTTTTCTTCCTGCTCCCCCCCCCCCCGGTTGTCGTAACTGCTGCTTCCTGCACTGCGGCTAAAAGTCTCACTTTGATAACCACAACTATTTCACTGATGGCCGCGCCCAACTGGTAAATGGTAAACAACCCAACGTCGGCCCAAAGGACAATCACGGGGGAGTCAGGCCTGAAAATGCACACTGTTAGTGTGAGATATAACCTGTTTATTTCTCATTTTAAAAGAGAAACTGCGGGTTTAACATTTATATTTAGCCCAACGACTTTCCAGTGCCAGCTGATGATGACATGTGAAAACGACAGCAGACCACACACACACACACACACACACACGCACACGCACACACACGCGCGCTGAGCATAATGGCTGGCAAACACAGGTTCACACACCGGCTGTATTTGCATTCAGACTCTGAAACAACGCACAACGTCTTGCGAAAGTTCACGCTCCGAAAACACGCTGCGCTTCCTAAAACAGCGCTGACCTCTGACCCCTGGCATGCTGGGTCTGGTGGAGACGTCTCGGCGTTTACATTCCTCTGTCTGAACGGCAGGTCACCCTCGGGTGCCTCCGCTGATACTGCACACGACCCACCACACCCTGACACACACACACACAGGGCTCATACCAATCACTCATTAAATGAAGGGCAACTTCAGGAGTTAATCACTCAGCGTCAGCGTTTAAGCTTTGGACAAAGACGAAGACGAGCTGAAACCTACACAGACTGGACAAACACACACATAAAGATTGCTTCCGCCAAACCTGCTCCGATGTTTTAGTCTTTGACCGTCAGGAAGGAGCGCAAACCTTACGACGGACAAGGACGTCGACTGTCGCGTGTTCTTGTACCAAAACAAACGTGGACGCTAACCAGCAGCTCGCACTGTTTATTATGCGCCGACATTATTTGCTGAAAAGGCCAAAATGAGTGGGAAGGCGGTTGGTTGAGATCCTGGATGGAGAGGCGTGTAGGACTGTAGAGCCTGCAGAGGACACTGGAGGGGAGTGGACTTTGTAAAAACGAAGCTAACTTCAGATAAAGCAGTGTATTAACGTGGGGGCGCACATATCAATTTTGTAGACTAAACAATTCCTTCATTAATCTGTGGATGAATCGATAACTGTTTGTACAGACCGGTAAAAACGTTCTGTCAGGGAACATTACCAACTACAATTATAATAAAAGTATTGAGTCAAACTAATCACGTTCTGGACTGTGTAGATTTGCAAAAGTTGGTGCGGTTATGACAAAAACTGAAATAACCAAAGCAAGTTGTCAATAATCAGAACGCGGCGCACATCTATGAGCTAAACGGCGTTTTCCTGCTTCATATCAAACACGCTGTCATGAACTAACACGATGAGGTCACGGCTTCTTCAGCCAGAGGAAACGAGTTATAGTAATTAAGTGAATACTATTTCTTGCCCTTATTGACATGCAATTAGTCATTTTGCCTTTGGGTAATACAAAATAATACAATTGTGATAATTCTGCATTGTGATCATCGCATTTAGTTACATTACAGTGAGTAAAGCTAGATAATGTTACATCTATGTTTTCTATTGTGTATTATAAGAGCACTGTTCCTTACTAATAATACCGTCACAGGTAGGTGTCACTATTAATTCAAGCTTTTGTTTGAAGAAAACAGGAGTTTTATTCCTACAAACATACATAACACTATCGTATTATTATATTACTGCAGTTACAGAGAGTCGAGGCCCAAAACGTTTCAGGAAGATGGCGGCATCTTATCATTTTTCGTCACGTTTAAATTAGGATAAATAAACGGGTCAATTTCGCACAAGGGTATAAACAGAAATGATGGGTTGAAAGCGGTTCACAGCAGTTTGACAACATGTTGCGAAGAGTTTACGCTCAGAAACCCCCCCCCCCCCCGAAGAGCAGAAGGTCACGGCGCTGATCCACACCCAGAGTGGAAAATTAACACAGGAAGGAAAGTAAGAAAGAAAGAAAGAAAGAAAATGTCTGATGTTCACTTCAACACAACGGATGGAAATACGGCTAATTTGCTGTAGCTGCTCACACACACACACACACACACACACGCACACACACACACACACACACGCACACACACACACACACACACACACACACTTTGCCTCGCGTGCGAACTTTCAATCCCCGGCATCCTGAGCTGAGAAAGGAGAGGAAGGAGGCCGGCGGAGGAAAAGAGGAGCGAGAGAGAGAGGGAAAACATTTAGTATGATTATTGTGTGAGCGCGCACACACACACACACACACACACACACACAAAGACACACACACATACAGACACACAATGGCGATGGTTGCCAAAGCGTCTGATATGCCTTTACTGGCTTTTGAATGGTTCGCATGATTACATGTTCTCCAATTTGGAACTGCTAAATGTTATTATACAGTAGATACTGATGGGGGGGGGCAGGAGGTGAAAGATGACGGGAGGTAAAAGGACATGGACGGATATAGAAACAGAAAAAAGGCAGAGGGAGGTGAAAGGGGGAGATTTTGCTAAAGAAGGTGGAAAGAAATGGGAGCGGGAGGATGGGTGGGGGTTGGGGAGGTGTGGAGAGACAGGAGGAGAAGGAGGTGGAGGGCAAAGGGAGGAGGTGAGAGAAGAGGACAGAGATGGTGGAAACACGAGGGAGGTAACAGGAGGTTACAGGAGTTTTCCTAAAAGGGGGAGGGAAGAAGCTGGAGGAGGGGGTGGAGGGAGTGTAAGGTAAGGGTAGGGAGAGGAGGTGGGAGGAAGAGGAGGAGGATGGAGGAGGACAAAGAGGTACAAGGAGGTGAAAGGAGAAGGGTTAGTAAAAGGGGGATGAAAGAAATAGGAGCAAGAGAGGGAGGAGGACGAGGACAGGGACGGAGACAAGACAGAGGTAAAGTGGAAAAAGGACGGGAAGGAGGCTTTGGGAGGGGGCGAGGAGGTGAGGAGTGACTGAAGGAGGAGGGGGCGTAAGGTGGAGGGAATGGAGAGGAGAAGGAGGGAGGAAGAGGAGGGGGGGGTGCAAAAGCGCAACAGCCAGTAATCTGGAATGGAGTTTGAAGCATAATGTAGCTCCGGTGCTCTTATCGCTGTCGTGCCGTGGACCCATTGAGGACAGGAAACCGCCCACCGACACACACACACACACACACCCACACACACACACACACGCACACGCACACGCACACACACACACACACACTCCCCTGACTTTTCAGCTACTGGGTAATCAAGCTGGTAGAAGGAGCAAAGGTTATTTTTGAATAAACAAGTGTCCGTCGGCACCAAACCTGGTTGAAAAACAGATACATTTAACACACAGAATTATCAGGCTGTATCTTAATAACGGCAGCTCTGCAGGCTCTCTGCTTTCTGTTCCTCTGTCGTAACCTCACTCCTTCCCCCGTGCACCAAACCGAAGGCCACACCACAGATCCGAAACATTAAAACCTCCACCCCAACCCAAACTGTTTCTGTCCAGGACTGCAGCTCTGGAGAGGAACACAGCCTCCAAAAAACTGACAGAAATAATAAGCTTATGCCGTGAAGTTGCAGGAGGGCACATTTCAGCCTTCCATTTAACCTCGATTCATTTGTTTCTCACTAAAGCAATTTATCTTGATGCAAAAACATGGTGACAACTTCAAGTGTTGCTGGAGGAGGTTCCGTAATTGTTATTAT
Organism: Coreoperca whiteheadi; assembly: GCA_011952105.1. Classification (NCBI taxonomy): domain Eukaryota; kingdom Metazoa; phylum Chordata; class Actinopteri; order Centrarchiformes; family Sinipercidae; genus Coreoperca; species Coreoperca whiteheadi. Next base: position 2,577,597 of record CM022483.1, read on the forward strand.
TGCCCGTGGCAGCTTGAATTTTAATCCAGTAAAGCCTTATTAGCATGACTCATTGTACCACTGATTTGAAAAATGTGCAGTTCGACTTTGATCACGTGTGTGAATCTGCCATGTCTGTGATTTTTTTTAGACAAAGGTTTGAGCAGAATTCTCAGTATAACAAACTTTAAATGTAACGTTTGCCGTGAAAACTGATCCAAACAGTAAGGTTTTAACAGTCACTGAGCACTGATCTTGAAGTTTTGTTTTGTTATGTCAGTAATCAGTAGCTTGAGGTAGATGATTTTTATCTAATGTTCAGCTTTCATATCTGTAGCATTCTCCATGTCTGAAAACAGAAAAAAAGTGTTTTCGTGTTTTCCAGTGTTTTGTTAAAACTTCGACACTCAACAGTACGTCAGCACAACCTCTGTTCCCTCCAGAATGAGCGTCATTCAGGGCAGGAAATATCTGTCAGCTTCCACTCGTGTGTTCGTTTACCAGTCAGTTAATCAGGCAGTAAACCAGTAATCCAGTCAGTCAGCGAGAAAACTAGCAAGTCAGTAACCCAGTCAGCAAACCAGTTAGTCAGTCAGTCAGTAAACCTCTCAATCAATAAGTAATCCAGTCAATCAGGCAGTAAACCAGTCAGTCTGTCAGTCGGTGACAAAACTAGCAGGTCACTAACACAGTCAGCAAACCAATCAGCCAGTCAGTAAACCAGTCACTGAGTATCTGGCATGCCCTGAGCCCAGCGTGGAGGTCTGGCTGGAACCCTGCGCGCTGACTGACAGGCGCTCTCAGCAGCAGAGAGGCTCGGCAGGCAGCCAGCAGAGTTGCGTGTAAAGAGTTTATTTAGACAAGAGCGCGAGGGGGAACGAGGAGTAGGGGGGCTGGCTGTTCAAAGATGTTTTGTTCGGGCCTTAGGGATCATTCCCTCTGCAGAGAGGGAAGAGGTCTCACTCTTGTCAGAACTCAAGAACCCGAATGAAAGGTTAGAACAGAACAGAACCGGTTGAGCTGACCAGATGGGAACTTTTAGAAACTGTGTGTGTGTGTGTGTAATGGAACAAAACAGAGGAAGCCAGATACAGATTACAAAGCACACACACACACACACACACATTTATACTTAAACATACACACTACGAAATGCACTGTATGCACACACAAATGTACACATGCATGAAGCTGCACACTCACATACACACACAAAAAAACAAATCATACACGCAGACATGAACATACACACATAAATACAGACATATAAACATATCTTGCAATTATGCATCTGTGCATATACAGTATATATACATAAGGTTAGTCACATACAGATATTTGTGCAAAAACAGTTAACAGAAAGTAAGCGACAATGATATTATCTGCTCCTGGCAGAGGTGCGTGTGTGTGCTTTACATGGAAACAGGAGTTGGCTTTATCTAACGTGTGTGTCTGATCATGTCTGAGTGATAAGTCAAAGCCACAGATTTTCTCTCTCGCTGCACCTTCTTATTACTTAAAATATGAATAGAGTAAGCTGCTCAGTAAATGTAAATGGCTGAGAGTAGTGAAGATGATCGTTTCACACCACTGACATCAGTAGTACTCATGTTTCTCCACAATGAGACCACATCTCCCATCGGCCCCGCTGCTTCCTGTCCCCACTGGCCCTCCCTGAAGAAGATGAGCATAATGTGAGATCTGCAGAAGCTGTGGCCCAGTCAGTAAAGCAGTCAGCGATCCATCCAGCCAGCCAATCAGGTAGCAAACCAGTCACTGACAGTGTGATTTATTTACATTTCACATTCTGCGTCGACTAAAAGACACTCTGATGCCATTTCAGGGAGGTTTTCCCGGCATGTGAGAGGCCTGTTCTGAGCTGTTGCGTCATTTGAAAAAGAAAAAGGGTGAATCAGAGGAAAACCCAGCCGACCTCAGCAGCTTCCTGCCCATCCGCCGGTGTGGGAGGTGAAACCCCGAAGAGCTTCCGTAAAATGACATCACCAACGCCTTGATTTAGCCTTCCCCTCAGCTTTCACCTGCAGACTGACATTCAGGAATCTTTAAGGTGGACTGAGAAATTAAGACTTACTTACGATTCTTCTTCTGCTTCTTACCGCTCTATGATTCGGCGTGCCAAATCCACCTCTGGCTATAAAAACGCGCTGATTTATAACAGTTAAGATTTTGAATTTGTTCTAGAAAGATTTTTGACACAAAAATGCTATTTTTGAGCTGGTTTAATATGAGTTAAATTACAGGATCTGAATGTGAAAACTGATGTAAGGCAGGAAGAAAAAAGCTGTTTCCTTTAACGTTCTCAAGTCAATCTCATACAAAGTTTTTCTCGGATGCATTTCAGTCTCTGGGTCACGATTTCAGAGTAAAAGAAGGCACAATAAATCGTCGCGTAAACAGAGCTGGGTTTGGTTGACACTGCAGCCTGCGCCTTTAAAACCCTCAAACGAGCCAGTTTCTTTTCATAGGTGACGCCACGTGTTGCGGGTGCCACGAGGCGGAAGTGGTAGCACTTGGCTGCCACTGTGGTGAAACACACACATGTAAATGCTTGTGATGGTTCATCAATGCTGGGTGGTTTGACTGAGAGATGTAGGTTAAATACACAACGGCGCGGCTGAAGATGAACAGCTCTCACGTTTGTTGAAGCCTCCCGAGCGGGAAAAAATGTGGTCGTATCGTTCAGGACAAAAAAACACACAAATCAGATCTTTACACATCACAGAGTCTCATGACGACCGCTCTTTAACATCCTGAGGAAGATGAGGGGGTGTTTGAGGTCACACGGTGCATTTAGAGCAACGCTTCTTTGTCACAAATCATCACGAATCGAGTACGAAACGCAGAGGGGGACCAAAACTTCATCCCTTCCTCTTTTCATGCTCGCCTGAGGCAGAAAAGTGAAAACATTTTGAAGGGTTTGATTCCAAAAATGATATGTATTTTGGAGAGATGTTGCTACAGCGATGACAAAACACACAATAAATGACTCTATCGTCCATTAATCAGCAGCGTTCACCTGAGCCAGTGCGATTGTGTAAACGCAGGCGGGGATGACTTTAGTGAATTTATTGCACTTTAAAAAGCAATTTGCCCCGAAGCACAAACAGAGTTGACAACATAAGAAGGCTTTCACAGAACAGACCCCAGAGACGTTTCCAGACACAGACCATTAAAGTGTGGAGGGAAAAGCTTCAGCTGGACTTATCAGACAGCAGAAAGAAACAGCAGACTGATTAAAGATCAGTGTTGTGTTTCTGCTGTTCGCTGCCTGCAGCCTCCCCACACAATCAGCCCCAGACTGCACACCTGCACAGCTGCGAATAACACGGACATCTGATATAAAGAGCCAATATTTGTCTTTATTAAATATTAGAGATCCTCCGCCTCCGATCACAGCTGGAGAAAAACAGTCTGGAAAACCTGAAACAGGACACTTAATAATGTTTTCTAAAGATCAATTTCAACTCAGCTTTTTCCCGGTATTGAATACAGCGGGTCACTTTGACTTGGACAGCCCTGAACTCGAAATTGAGTTGACTTATTTCGGTTTAAAGTGGAAGGTTTTGGTGTTGAAACTCTAAGAGGAAACGCAGAATACTGAGATTTGTAACAGCATACCATTTCCCTCTCCTGTGAATGTAACCTCTGCATGAGCACACGAGAGACTCGTATTTTTTTTCACCACGTTGACTTCTCATTTTGACAGTAGTAGTAGTAGTAAGCAACATTCCCGTCAGTTCTGATCCTGCTTTCTTCACCAGATCGAACTGCGAAAGAGAGGACTTTGAGGTGATACGCAGACGTGAAATGCTTCGTTTTCAGACTGAAATCAGCTAAAAATGAAGGCTAAAACAGGCGTAATTTGAGATTGTTTCACATAAAAAATGAATTTCATCTTGAATTAAGTTGAATTTAGATTTTAAGAAACTGCTAAATGTAGCTGCTAAATGTAAACTGCTAATTGGCAAAAATGCCAATTTAACTGCAATTTGCAAGCAACAAACGTGTGTGGAAACGTGGCATTGCCACCGGCGTCGCAGCAATAACACCGAAACTAACTCAAGCCTGTCCATTGTACTCTGTACTTGGACTCGCGTGAATTCCTTTACTTATCAAGACTAAACGTGTCATACGTGACTGACGTGGCACACGGACAGAAGCCAGTATTTGATGATGCATCAGCGCTGTTGAATTGAACCTTGGTATAAATTGAACATGGCGCGAGTAATAAAGACAAAGGTTCTATATTTCTGGGGGCTTAAAATCTGTAATCCTTATTTGTGCCAAAGAATGTAAGCTGCTGTTTGTACAGAGAGGTTTTAGTGTGTTTCAGGTAGGAGTTTGAAGGCATTAATGCTCCGCAGAAAGGCTTTACGTAAAGAAATCAGAAAATCTAGTTGTTTCTAATCTGAACCATCAACTCTTTGATGATGTTGATGTAAGTGACATCCCTGTAGAGCTCCAGACACACTGCAGAGAGCTACAGCACATGTGAGGGCACACTCTCTCTGTCTCAGGGTAGCAGAGGTGAATGCAGTCCAACAGGCTGGGTGGGTTTGTTCCAGCACGTCTGCAGGAATGTTACTCAAAGTCAAAGCAATAGTACTTGTGACTTCCTACCAATGCAAGTACTACTATTAATACTGTTGATGCTGCTGATTAGTTACTCCTTCTTAGGGATGAAAGGCTGCAGGGAAAATCAAAACCCGCCAATGAGAAAGTTAGTTGTGCTAAATAAAACAAATAGTCTTACCTGTGGCAGGGAAGGGTAGAAAAAGGAGAAGGGTCACCAGACATAAAAGGGAAGAAAAAGAGGCATCGTTAGGGGGAAAAGCTCCTTGGGTTTGTTTTTCCTCAAGCTCACACATGACATCTAGTATGTTCACACGCGACACCGAGTCGGTGGCAGAAATCAGGTTACACAGGCAATCGGACGACCCCCGGCGGGGGCAGTCGCAGCGTTCGAGGGTTGAGGAACGTACAATAATATGTGCTAGGTTGTTACAGCGCGGTCGCCTTGGCGTCACGTAACGTTGGTAGATAGCAGAAGGAAGCTCCAGGGGTCCGGATCACATCCAAAAACGGCAAAAACTTCTCAGATGTTCCAAACTTAAATAAACTGGACGTTAAGGGGCTCAAACGCCACAAAACATGGGCCCACTCATAACAAATAGACTCCCCTTCCCCCAATTACAGAAACCAGGTGTATAAATATAATATCAATATAATTAATGAATTAAAGACTTCGATGTAAAATAATGCGTCAGAGCACACGCGTCATACTTAACTCACAACTACATCTTTACTTACCAAAACAACGCACAGCAGTTAAGAGCTCACATGGTCTTAACATGTACTGTATGTTCCGAAAACCATCCAGATTTCCCACTTTTTTGCTTCCACTTGAGAAGCTTAAAGGTTGTAAAAATGATCTTATATATTCTGTATTAGCTTGTTCCGTTCCGTCATCCCATTAACTGGGAATATTCTAGATGTCCTGTCCATCTTTTTAGACACATTTCCCCAAAAGTCAGCCTGTGTCGTGTATTTCAACAATGTCTGGCTGCACAGCAAGAGTTTGTAATGACCAGCTGCTTTCATATTAGGCTATTTTATATCAAAATTCAAGCAATTCAACTTTTTCTTTTTTCAGTATTTCCTTCTGAAAATGTCAAAGCCAACTGGGGGGGGGGGGGCATTTTCCATTTCTTTGTGGCTCTGAAAACCAACCAAAATATTCACATCGTGTCACGAAAGGAAACCTCCGTGACTATAGAGCGGAAAGTATGTAGAAATCTGAACTCCCCGAACCTAGAATTTAATTCCTAACCACCATCTGAAGAGCAAAGACACCTTTTCTGCCAAACTAACTGCTGACATCAAAGTAAAACTTTAATACCCTGAAGCTCTAAGCGATCTTCGCTCCAAACAGCATCACTCAGATGACAGAATGAGATGTTTTCTTTAATTATTATTGAGCAACCGACATCGGGCATCCATTTTCTTTTCCTAAATAGATTTATAGTGTTTAGGGCTGAACCTCTTCCAATGTAAACTTTGGGTCGGCCACACCACAGAACCCTCTCAACCTAAACAGTCCAAAGTGGGACCGGAGGCGAGCTGCTCGTCCCCAGACGGACTGACAGGGCCTCTGGATGGCATCGACGCAGAATCAGGCTTAGGAAATCAGAAGCCGAGCATGACTTTATGCCTGTCCTGTCAGTAAACACTGGCGGTTGAAAAGAAAAGAGGCCTACATTTTGGCCCCCGGACGGCACGGGAAGTTTGTTTTCCAGCAGCAAGTCACGGTCTTCGGCGATCGCCGAGGCTTTACCCCGAAACTGCACATGTTCGGCCAAACCGGGCGTCACCGTCCTTACGTCACGCCGACCGCAGTGGAAAGAAGAAGACGCTGAGACGTCACCGTTTTATTAAAGCTGATGCACCAAGAGTCCAAGATAAATGTGTGCAGTTCACGTCGCAAAAGACAAGTTAGATTTCAGCTCCACTGCAGTTTGTAAAGTAAACTCCCTTTTAACGTTACGAGGGCTACAACTAACAATTATTGTCATCATCATTTTTCTCTATAAAACGTAACAGAATTTTGAAAAATGCTCATTGCAACTTCCCAGAACGTAAGGTGACGCCTTCAAATGTCTTGCTTTGTCCGACCGACGGGGCAAATCCCCGATGAAATTCAATTTACAATCCCATAAAACAGAGAAGAGCATCAAAATCCTCACATTTGAGAAGCTGGAGCAGGAGACTTTGGGCATTTCTCCCCCTACAAGTTATTTTTAAACTGAAAGTTGACATCAAAAACAAGGCTCTAACACGGCAAAGCACGGGCCAAATGTATCCACAATGAGATTTACTAAAAACCTGCGGTGAGAAAATGTCCTTCAGTCTTTTCAACCGCGTCTCACAGCCTTCATCACACGATCAGTCAGCAATGTCAGTGATGAGGCACTTCTAAGCCCATATTAGATTACATTCAGCTTTTTTTGCCATCGCACTAAGAACGTAAATATTTCTGTTAATAAATAGAATAAATAGTACATGTGCAAGTATGGACAGTAGTATAAATATGTATGGGTATGTGAGAGCCTATTCGGTAGTAAGTAAGTGTAAGTACAGTAGTGTGGCAGTAGTAAGTAATCGACGTCTGCATCAGTTGACTCCACCACACTAACAGTGACATGCTACTGTATACTGGGAGACAGTTAGGGGATGTAAATATTGTACATTTTGGCTGTTGCAGTAAAAATGCAGGCCAAAAGTAGTGTATCGCCGATCGAGTCCATCACTGCTACAAATCATCCCAGTCCCACCCATCACGACTTCCACTCGCCACTCCTCCCCTCTCCTCCCTGCAGTTTGTCTCTCAGCTGCTCCTGCTGCTTTCACTCCGCTCTGCGTTCATTCACCCTCTGGCCCCGCATTCCCTCAGCTTCACTGGCATCCGCCCCCACCCCAC
>CM022483.1:2585131-2648012 GCA_011952105.1 Coreoperca whiteheadi
CCCCACCCCTCCCCCCCCCTCCCCACCGTGGCTTTTGTCTTTTCTGCTGTGTTTGTGAAGCACTTTGTGGTGATCCTGGTTGTTAGCGGGCGCCGATTGTAATTTAATAATTCCCACAAGAGCTGCCAGCAAGGAGTCGATGGATGGATTAGTCGATCAGCGGGAAATTAATCTGCCGTTGAAGTCAAATTCTTTCAACTAGAATGCCAAAAAAATATGAATATTTGCTTGTTTTCTTAACTCTCTATGATAATAAACCAATATCTTTGGGCCAAAACAAGAAACTTGAATATATGTTAACTTGAGCTTGTGATGGCCTTTTTTTTGACAATTTTCTCACATAAAAACCTTAATTCGGCTGAAATTCTGGACCTTCGACCAGCAACACTTTTATTAATCATGCCTTAGTTGCTTTTCTCCCCAGACGACATTCACGCAGGTGCCATATTTTTCAATCAAAATGTCGAATTTTATGACATCTGTCTGTGGTAGAATGAACACAACTTCTTTCTGCAGCGGATTGTCCACATTACTGACTGCTGAAGCTTCTTTCTTTTTTAATTAAAACAAATGATTCTATTGCGTCTTTATTTGAAATGTATCAAAAATGTCTCAATATGTACACGAAACAGCAAACATCGAGCTGTTTGGATTAGTTTCTGGGTGTTATATCTCGGGCACATGAGCCAAAACTCTAGTATGAGACACTGGATCTGTGTCGTCGGGGCCGGGAACCTCTCGCCCAGTCCCTCCCAGCATCGAGGGGGAGGGCGACAGGTTTTATTTGGCTGCTAAATATACACCACACATGGATAAAAATGTTTACTGGTGAGGACTGCCGCGCACATGGACGCTGATCCGTCAGCTGCTGCTACATGAAGGCCAATAGGAAACACATGCTAAGCTACCTTTAAACAGTTGGAGGGGGGCGACGGGTTTATCTCTGTGTGTGTGTGTGTGTGTGTGTGTGTGTTTTAACTGCACCATACAGGGTTTAATGCCGGTAAGCTGAAGTCACTTTGGTCTAATTTGTTGGTGAACTCAGGCTTTTCTTCCTCTGCTTCAAAAAACGTCTACCTAAACCAGTTTGGGAATTGATGTTTGAGTCTGAAAATGTTGTTTTTCTTCTAACTGAAGCCCGCTGACGTGTCCTCGAGCAAGTCTCTGTACAGCCACCAGCTCCAAACCCTGACCTCTGACCTCTGTGTGAAAGACGGGGACGGGAAAAGATATAGTTCAAGAATCAAAAGAGTTGCTTATTATTATTCTTAAAATGGGTGTGTGTGCTTGTGCAGTCTAGCTTGGTTACAGGTGCAGGATACTGCAAGCTTTTTCTTATGTGTCGTCAGGCTGCAGGTTACAGATATCCTGCTACTTTTGTAAAAATGTGGAAGTATCTCTCGATATCAGCAAATATTTTCAGGTTTTAAAGAAAAATGTGACTCAGTCCAGGACTAAATGACACTTTCTGGGGTTGTAACTTTTAGGAATGTGTGTCTGATAGGGCTGTAACGCTGAAATGAATCATCTTAACTCAAGCTGTCTTCTGCAAAATTGTGTTTTCAATTAATTTCCATCCCAACGCGGATATATTTCTGCAGCGTCATACGTTCAAAATAGCCTACAATCCCACGTTCACTGCATCTGTTTTGCAGAGTCAGTGTTTATGTCTAACATGTGCTTTGTTTCCTGGAGGACATAAATGGGTTAAAGCGGCCCTCTCCAGCGTTTGGAGTGATTACGCAACCGGAGCCATTGTTTTGGTGTTTGGGCCCGCCGGGCGAGGAAGGCCAGTTTGTCGACATGTCTGAACCAGCTGGAAGGAGGCGCCGGCTCCTCTTTCATCCGCCGGAGCTCGAGTATGTAAACAAGAGGAGCAGCGCTGCGGCGAATCACGGAAGGAGACGGGCGCTTAAAACCGGGATGGAGGCCGAAAAATCTGCGTCGGGAACCCGAGGCATGAGCTCACTTCTCTGGTGTCCCATCCAGATGGACTCCCCTTCAGGATCCAGTAGGGTTGCAGTATTCCGAGAGAGCTCTACCTGGGGTGACTACAGCGTTCTTGCTGTAATACCAACAAGTAGGGCTGCAACTCACAGCTACTGTCATTATCAAGTAGTTGTTGACATATTTCAATTTGAGACCACAAAGATTCTGTTTGCTATCATAGCAACCAGCAAATATTCACGTTTTAGAAGCCGAAAACTCTGAATTTATTTAGATATTCTTGCTGAGAAAGTTGCTCCAATTTGTAATCACTTATCAGAACGGCTGCAATTCATTTAATTAATCTAGCTTCAGCTAAATTAGCATCCTCATCCTTCTAATCTGCCAATTAAAGGGGAGATGTTTCTTTGACACTGTTTTGTTTTTTAAGGACATGTCTGCACTAAAATATTGAAAAGGTTCCACTCTCTGCTCATTGTTTGCTGGAGAACAACAAAACCCTTTTTTATGTAATGCGACTGTTTTGATTTGCTTCAGGAAAGCTGTGACTTTATGTCCCAGATGGAGCACAGCGCTCTAGAAGAAGAAGCACCGGCTTAATTCCACATTATTTTTAGTCAATTCAGTTCACGGTGTTGGACGATAAAAGTCATTCCTTTCTGTTGCTATCAATGTTTTATTAACTTTATTCCTCCATTCGATTAACAGTCCAAGTGCAAAAAGAAATTTAAGCTCCGTCAGTGTTGATTTAGTATCAGATATTGATCTGTTTCCGAGCGGTCGTATTGTTCTTGTTAAGAAAACTGTGCTAATCCAGTGTTGATGTTACGTGTTGATTTTAAGTGTCAGGGTGAATCCTGCAGCAACACGCCAACACCTACAGCTGGGATTATCTACTATAAACCATCGCACTCACACGAACACACACACACACACACACAGCTGCATCATTAATACCTGCGCTGTGTGTGTGTGTGTGTGAGGTTTTAATTTCCTGTATTTGGATTGAAACACTCAAGCAACTTAGCTAAAGTCTCACCGAGAAATGAAACTCGGCGGCGACAGTTGGTGCGTTTTGGAAGCTTTGGTTGAAGCTTCATAATTGCGATTATGTGACACTTTTCTTTTCTCTGTCTTCACACAATCCACTTGTCAACCCATGTGGTGCACACACGCATCAAGACATCACAGCTCTTGTAACCAGTGAGGAGCATATGTTGTTATTATTCGCAGGTAAGTAGCGACTTAAGCCGGGCAAACGTTGTACGGATTAAGCCAGATTTTGACCCCAAATTGGTCTTCACCAAACCAGTTTTAGAACCGGGAACTGAAGACGGTCCTGATGCCTGATTGGCTGCCTGAACGATCGGCGGTCTGCTGGATTTCTGTCATGTCACAAATGTTGGGTCGTCTTGTCTCGCAGTTTGAGCAGCTGCACATATCGGGTTTCCCAACGTGACCGCTGGGCGCTACAAAGATCCGTTATAAACCCCAGTGAGCTTGTTTTGATATTACTGGAGAAGTATTTTAGACGTAAGAAGGAGGACAAGCCATAAGTCTCAGTCTACCATCACGCAGAAGAACGCCGACACCTACCTAAACTACAGACCAAAGCGGAAACCAACGATCGATTGGTCGAGGTTCAGCTATTGTGATAATCAAATAACGGTTTACGTCATTTAGTGAGCAAAACAGTGAAAGAATGCTAAACTTTCTCTGGTTGCAGCTCCTCCAATGGGACCATTTGCTGCTTTTTTTCTGTTTTTAAACTGTCGGTCGGATGAAACAAGACATTTAAATAGGTCAACCTTTTTTCTTCACTATTTTTTTATTTTATTTCATAGACTAAACAATGAATCGATAAATCCAAAAATTACAAATGGAAGACGAATCCATAATGAAAATAATGAGAGACGGAACCACTGTCAGCCCCAAGTGAGTACTGTACGGGTTTTGCAACTTTCCAGTGAGCGCAGCCACGCTAATATAAACCAATGACACTGCAGCTGAAAAATGTCAACCGACATCAGGACAAATTCAACCGCTGTATGTCACCGTTTAAGTTAATCAGAAACTGTGACAGCGTTTAGTCATGGATGGGACGGAAAATGCTTTGAAAGTAAAACACAAGAAGTGAAAACAGATAAAGTTCAAAGCAAAGCTTGCTGAGTGGAAGTACGAGTACTGCAGGCCGTGTGTTGGGAAACTCTGCATGATGTCAAACTGCCTCTGTGGCGCTCTCACACGACGCGCTTCCTTTGCGTATATTGAGACAGAAGCTGAATCTTCTCGCCGTCTTCCTTCACCACCTCTCGGCTCTGGGGGACGGTCATTTTTCCTTTCTCTCTCTTGTTTTCGTTTCAACTCTCTTGGCGTCCGAACGCGGTTTTCTGACGCAAAAAGAAGAAAAAAAACGTGACAAAACAAAAGCAAAAAAAAAAAAAAAAAAAGGGGGAATCTCCACCAACAGGCTTTAGTTGTTTTTTTTTCTTATGCTTTGGCTTCAAGCGTCTCTGAAGAAAAGACAAGAAGAAGCTGAAAAACACTGGGACAGTTGTAAACTGTGGATTAAATTAGTGTAGATCATCACCTGTGTGGTCGGAGTTGTCAGATCAAATTTCCAAAATCGCAGAACACAAAAGTCTTCTGTTATTTACATATATTAGCTTGTGTTGAAAACCTAATTAGACCACCGTGTTGAAACAGCCAGACAGGAGATGTGAGATGATGGGGGGGAAATAAAGAGCTGTCTTTATTGCATCATGGATTGTTAGACATGAGCTTGAGTAACTACTCAACTTTACCCATGAGTAGAAAACCACCGCGTTGCCAATCAAACCGCAGACAGTCGGCTGTTTTGACCCCGCGTTGGTGTTATTTTTAATATTACTGTAAACTACAGTGTGGATACAAAGTGTTATAATCTACTCTAACGCTTTTTAAACTTGCATGTAATGGTGCACATCGCTTTGTACAACTAACAATAAATGAGTTATCGATTCACCTTTGAGCTTGTCGTGTCATAATAACCATATTTGGATTTGGGTACATGAAAGAAACTAACAAACGACACCAGCATTGGTCAAAGCAACCCATTGTCGTGGGTTTGACTGGTGACCCAGTGGTTTTCTAACCATGGCTACTGGGGAAAGTTAACCCAGTATTATATCTGTGCTACACTGGGTCAATTGTGACCAGTGATTTTTAGTTAATTCTATATAAATGTTTCAATAGAAACTAGTGTTTGAACGCAAGAGTAATGTCTGCTGCGCGAGTGGTGCCTCACAAACACCGAGAAAAGGCTTCACTGGGCATTAAACGGCAGCTACAGCGACTCTTCAAGGTTAAGAATTCACCAAATATGTAGATGGGGATTCATTAGTGACAGATTTGATCCAATTGTGTGGAAATTTGATTGGATCGCGAAAAAGTGGGCATGGCTTAGCAGCAAGTTCTTGCTAAGTTAATACAAAACGATCGACAAAGCGAAGGTTTTATATGATTATTATTGATCCTTTTGGACCTATATTTGGCAAATACCAAGAGATAATACAATGAGTCATGTAGGGAGTCCGAATAGTGGAAAATATATTCTTTATTTCACTGCATCTTTAAAGCATCAACTGTGTTTATATTCATATTAATGTATATGGATGTTTCCAAACGCGCCTTTTTGAGTGAAGCTCCTTTAGATTTACCTCGTGGATGGAAAATTTAAAACGTTTCCGGATGTGCAGGATGTTCATAAGCCATCAAACCCATCTGCCCTTCTGTGGAGTCACGAGTTATTCAAACCACAAGACTAGAACAACGAGAATGTTACTTAATGTTTGAATATGTGTCAGAAAGCTGTAACTGAACTCGCTTCCTGTTAGTTTATCTTTGATTACCTCAAGTGTTTGCGTCCAGGTTTCAATCTGTTGCAAATTAAAACGAGCTGGAAAACGAGCTGACACTGAAGATATCGTATCGCGTGGAACATCGAGTCAAGTTTCTGCGGCACCACACAAGACTGACGAATGTGATGATTCTTGTGTCGCAAAAGTAAAAAAAAAAAAAAAGTGATCTTAAATCTTAAAACAAGGACTCAGAGAAAAGAAAAGAGTGAGAAATATTTGATCGCGTTAGTTTTGTTTGTTAAGTTGATCTCGGATATGTGTGTCTTTCACATTAAAGTGAATTTGAAAACGACTGCAGATATTATGTTGAGCAACTCCAAGTGCCTGCTGCACCAAACAACGCTGAGAAAGACTAATAAATGTCAAAAAGTCATAAAGAAATCTTGAAAGCAAGACACCGCTGACGGGAGACGATAAACGAGAAATATTTAATTACTTTAGTTCCGTTTGTCTTCTTTTCTCAGCCCCGACATGAATCTATAATTAAACTGAAAGTCAAGTTCCTGCAGCACCAAACGAGACTCCTAAGCTGAACAACAAACCTTTCTTGCAGACAAAAGAATGCTCTGAGTGAGAAATGAATATTTGATCAGTCCACTTTTGCTTCTCTCGTCTAAAGCAGAAGATAAGCCGTGACCGAAGCTATCAGACTGTGTGTGAACGGCAGATCAAGTTCCTGCTGCGCCAAACCGTCTTTTTAGTGAGATTGGCAGCTTCTTGTTTCCTTAACGGCTCACACATACTTGCCTCGCTGCCTATGTAAACTCTCATTCATGAGGAGAGAGGCGGGGACCGAGAGGCTGCCAGTAATTTTCCACCATAAAGATCTAACCAAACTCACTTCCCTGTCATTAAGAGGACAGCGCCGCTGCAGCTCCAGACGTGCAGCGGGTGCGAGGGGAGTCCCAAACCTCAACAGCAGCACTCCCGGCGTCAATATCGCACATCTGTTGCTCCTGTTTGTTCGATACTTGCCCCTGATTGGCCGACTGACGCCTCTTATTTGTGAATTAAAAAGACCCGGTTGTCTAATAAATCTCTCCACAATGCCAGGGTTCATTTTCTCCAGGCGAGAGGGGCGGTTAAAGCACGGAGAAAGGGATGCAACAGGCGGATGGACCAATTAATAATAACCTTATGAGGTTTAAATATCAAACGCTACACATCAGCAGCCATTACTTCCTACACATCATGTGGTCCTTATGGCTGTGAAGAGACTTCACTGAGCAAGAAAGCCGGTGGCGACCTCCGACAGCTGTAGATTCAAGACATCGAGGAATTGAAACGTTTTCTTTGGCCTTTATATTTTATATAAAGCTATATATAAAGCTTTACTTAACAAGGTTGGATGCCATGCATGACAGGAGATGATCTTAATATATATGTCTTTGTAGGAAGCAAAAGCAAAAGTATTATGCTTTCCAGAGCGATGAAGACGAGCTTGCAACAGCTCAACTTCTTTAAACTATAAAGTTGTTTAGCCAAGGTTGTCTCATGCCCAGATTAGTTAGTGGACGACGGCCTCGACAACAGCCACACTCATTGAATAAACGGCATATCGACAGAAAATTAAGCTATTTGATAATCGCTGAATAATCTTTAAAGCAAAAGAATGTCACACATTTACCGGTTTAAGCTTCTCAATTTTCAAAAATGTGGTGATTTTTATAGACTTAACTGAAGTAAACACAAAACACGGCATTTTCTCATGTTTTTTTAGACCAAGCGATAGTTGCAGCCTTAATGGCATTTGCTCATTGAAAGCTGCTCTTTTTCTCTAGGGTTGTATTTTGCAAATGTGTGTGTAATGTAATGCTGTCAGAGTGTCATTTTATGCAATCTGATGCATCAAACCATGCAGAAAAGGCAAACTAAAGCAACAACAAGAGCTGTTAGCTAGCTCGCTGGCCACAGGCTTCACAGTCCAAATGCAGTGAGGAATTTTGCTGTTTCGTTCTTGCAGAGTGATCCCTCCCTAAGTCAGTGATTCCCAACTATTTTGGCTTGTGACCCCTTGAAATGAGGTCTTATCAGTGTGTTGCGATCCACTCTGAAGCCTGAAATTCACTCGTGCATGTTTATGAATGCCTATATTGTTGAACCATAAACATCTGTTACTGACTTTGTCTTCACAGACATACAGTAAAAGCGGTTTTTCTTGTTTGTTTACGTCGGCTTCTCCCACAAAGTCTGTGAACCAGCAGAACGAATGCTACGATTTTCCTTGATTGTCAGGCGAGTAATTAGAAGAAGCACAGCCGCAACGTATCTGTCACCACGTCGATCGTAAATGAGCTAAATGAGCTTCTAAATCACTGCAAAAAAACCTTGGCAAAACAACGTTGGAGATGAGAAATCTGAAGAGCAGAATGAAAGGAAATGAACATTATGAAGCACAGCAGAATCCATCATCTCGTGATCTAACCTCTACCTGTATGCTTCTATCTGTGCTCTCAGTAATGTGTACTGCATCCCTCGTAAGTTTGATTGAAAAAGTGCGTAGAAATGAACCCTTTAACGAAACAGATTCTGCTTCTGATGTGAAAGCTATTCAAGATTACCTCACGTAATAATATGACGTGAAACTAAACCATCGTTTAAATAGCTCCAAGATGCCGCACTGAAATAAAGGAAATACATCAATAGAGACTACGTCTAAGACAGTGATTTGTGGTCCAGTTTTATCCCGACAGAACAAAGAACCTGCCATTTTAATTAAAAACATCCTCAGAGGTAGTCTGACATCAACAGGCCAAATGTGTACTGGCTGAAATGCCCCCCCCCCCCCCATAACGACGAAGGAAGAAAAAAATGCTTCAAAACGCAAAAGAAACAAATCAAGATTGATAACAAGCTGCTCTGTTACTGCAGGAACTGGCCACTCCATGAATTATAGTCATTGTTGGACGGCATCTCTGGCCAATCAACACGCTTGGCAGGAGCTTCTCGTTATATAAAACAGGGACCTCCATCAACAGCTCGCAGAGTATCTAATGAAAGGAGATGCTGACTTTGACCGACAGATTTGGGGCGATAAAAGGGAAGTGAAGTCAGGAAGCAGCTTGTTCCTCTGAGAAAAATGAGATCATGACAGCTCAGTAACTGTATCCTGGACTCTGGAAATGTCTCCACTACACTGCTCTTCTGAAAAAGCGTTCGGGACAGTAAAGGAAGGCCGCGATTTAGCTTTGAACCTCAGGAGCCACAATGAGTCCGGTTCTCCTCACAAAAAAACTGAAACAACTGGAAAATCCCCTAAATTGAGTCTGAAAGCTGCTGATAGCCATGAGATGTCTCTGCAGTGACGACTCACCGGTTATTGGCATGCGGTCAGTGGGAAAACTGTCCAAATTCCCTGAAGGCGTGAGAACTTTAGGTTAACATGACGGTAAATTATGCATTTTTTTTTTTTAGAGCTAGATCTTCTAGGAGCAATCTCACCACGAGGTCAACGAGCAGACATTCTGGAGCTGTTGATCGGACCACGTGAACTCCGTCAGCAGACGGAGCTGCAGATCAGAGCACTTTATGGACCTCTGTCATCCATCTCGGCCTTAAAGTTGGAATAGAGCTGCAACGAGGTCAAGCGAGAGCAGCTATTTGGATCTGATACTATTTTGAAAATTGACTTAATGGTTGTAGTTTTACAAATGTGAGGGTCTGATGTTTGTTTTTGTACTAACGGAATTTCTTTGGGTTTCAGACAATATGTCGAATTAAACAAGCTGACTGAATCCAGCGCCTTGATAAGTTAGAACTGGAGTTTTTCCACTATTTTGAGACATTTCACAGCTTAATCGAGGAAATAATCAGCAGATTGATGGTAATAATCGTTAGCTGCTGCCCAACCGTTGAAGATTAATTCTTAACTTTGCAAACAAACAGCAGTTGACATCGGATAGATTTTCGAGACTTATTCATTTTTTCGGGTGCAGGAACAAACAAACGGTTGTTTAAGCTATTTCCTTTTTCAGCTTGCTAAGTGCTAATAACGCCGCAGGGTTTTAGGGTAAATAATAAGGAGCTTAAACAATGGGAAAACAAGCTGCACAAATACAAGATTATGGAGTCTAAACAGATCTCGAGATGTTGTGATCACTTTAATGCAACCAGGCCTTCTTATCCTAGCGTTGCGATACAAAAGAAGACCGATTCATGCAAACAACACAGTTCTTCTAGCGTTAAAGGAAAATGTCAGTATTTTGTTTTTTGCATTAGTCCTATTCTCATACTCGCCAATATTCTGCCTGTGGGTTATAATAACTTTGCACTCGCCACCTCTGTTGCAGAAAATGCAAACTCCGGCAGAACACCATTTACTGGGGCAGGCAGCGGCGCGAGCCTCCCGAAGCTTTCCAAATAAACTTCTTTTACATTAATCAATCTTGGGAGATCCCTGTGCAGTTACTGTAGCTACAACGGCTAATCCAGAGGAGTCGTTTTTCTTTCAGTCGCACTCCGACACTTTGTGTTTATTTGGATGTAAATTCATTTATTTGCTTTGAGTCATCTTGCCACGATTTCTGCAACAGTGGTGATGAGTGGAAAGTTAGCATGACCCCTAGTCAGAACGGCCACATTTATCAGAGTAAGTCCCAGGTTGAAGAATACTGGAATTTCCCTTTGAAATTCCTTTAAAATGGATATTTACTGATTGAGCCGCTTGGGTCTACCCTTCCCGACTTCAAAAACCTCAAATCGTTTGGGGGAGTCATTCAGGAGAGCGGGAGCTATATTTCAAGCTTTCAGCCAGACTTTGAAACCATCATCATGAGCAGGCATAGAAGCGTTAAAAAGCAGCAGCTAGCGAGGAGTGCCAGCTGTAACTCAGAATATACCCCCCCCCAGACGCGGCGACGTGCCTCTCTGATTAATCGCTACAAAGTGACTGATCAGACAGATCTGGATGCTTCTCATCTTGTGGTCAAATTAGTCACCAATTTAGTCGCTAGATGACGGCGTAAACAGTTGTCTCGCTACTCAAATATCTGGCATTTTCTGTTTGATGCAGCGCGTTTGCTCTTTTTCCGAGAAGGTTAATGATATTGTTCAGAAAAATGTAATGTCAGATTTTGGGGGTAATGTTGAAGTTCGTTTTTGTATTTCCTGTAGGTGAATTTTGCACTGATCACAGCTGTGTCAAACTATAACTATAAAAGCCAATGAAATGCAGCAAAATATTTAAATCCCAAAGAAAAGTCCGACTGAGACACGGAAACCCACTGCCGCACGCAGCAGGGATGGTCCCAGTGTCAAACGGCCGGGAGAGAGAAACAATCCCCACCACCAGAGGCTCATTTTGTTAATTAGCTGCTGCTCTCGGCTGAAGCTGCGGTGAAGATTGAAATCAGCTGCTGTCGTGTGTGACTGGAGAGAAACCCTGCAGGCTCTTGGCTTTTGGAGGGCGAGCTGATCCTAAACGTTCAGTTTTGGGGGGTTGCATTTGCTAATAGCCTTCTGGCAACCTTTGCTTGGTGTTTGCTCTCTGTTTTGATCGAATCTGGACTGAAACTAGAATATTAGAGCACATGATGTCCTGCGCCTTTTTTACACAGCAAGGCGTGTCTTTCTGGGTAATCCTGGCCCCCGTTTACACCCATTTGGCCCCGGCTGTGGCTAGATCAGAGGTTAGCAGACACCTTTCTCTCCACCACGACTTTGCCCCAGGCGCTTCCTCCTGCCCTGGCTTCCTCTGACAAACATTACTTCCTGTAAGACACGGAGGAGAGATTACTCAACGTGTTTTACAGGTTTCCAGCGATCAACTGAGAAGCACATGGAGCTGCGTACCCGATCTGAGCTCATCTGCTGCTTTTCGTTAAACTTCGGGCTGTTCTTTAAAATCTGCACTATAAACGTCACTCTTTCACTCCTCCTGCTGTTTTATTTTTTGATGCTTAAGCCTCAATGTCTTCTGCGTAGCACTATTAACTAATGTGTACAAAATATGCAGCAAAAGTAAAAGGAGACAGAAAGCTTCAGTACGTGGAGGCTTTTGGTGAAAGGGGGTTTGGGCTGCTTATGCACTTTTCACCCAGCTAAAGCTGCATTTCACACTTTCTAAACTTTAACCCTCATTTATCAAGCGGGTTCTTCGAGCTTCAAGAGCAAAATGTCTGACTTAATAGTGTAAATCCGGTGTTATATAACAAACGGTGAACCACAGAGTGCAGAGAGTAAACTTGTTTTCCTTTCAGCATGTTTTCATTCACTAATTAGCTCCTCCTGTCTGACTGAAGGTGTGTTCACCGTTGACTGACAGCTGTTGTGTTTTAACACCTTGTACCCGTCACACACTAACAACAGCCAGTTTCCTTTCAGGTGCAGCGCGTTTCATCACCCTGTGCTTTGTTGCTCCGATGTTTGTGCGAGATTTGTGGAGGACGGCTGAGCGCAACGGCAATGCAAATCCCCAGTTGGCGTAGAGGAGATAAAAATCTCGACCTGAATCAGTAGAAGTACCTCACCTTGAGTGGAACAACCGAAACAAAATCATGATGACAAACTGAAACACAGCCAGATTTTACTCCTCCTCCTCCTCCTACATAAACTCTCCTGCAGCAATTCGACACTAAAAAGCAGACCTGTCAGGTGCTGGACACGGCAACGCGTGCTGTGTTTGGAGCTGAGGACTCTGGGTAAAAAGCTGAGTAAGTGTTTAGTCACTGACGGCGAGCTGACGGATGAAAGACACGGCGGTTGTTTCATTGTTTGCCAGCTTTTATGATCGTTTTCTGCATGTGGACTAGAGCTCGGCACAGAAACAACATCATGGCACGAAAACAAAGTACGCCTACCAGTAACAGATGATGTCACCGATAGGAGAGTAGGATACTGTGATGAAAAGGGTCGGACATGTGGGGTTGATTAGTGATGCCTGGCGTGTTTCCTTTAAACTCTCTGGTCTGAGGAAATGTACAGCAGTAGCCACTGTATACGTTTGTTTACCCTCCATATATTCTGATTTATTCCCGTAGTCACATGCCAGTTATTCCTTTAAGTCTGACAGAGTAAACAAAAAGCGTCCAGTCGGATCCATCAGGTAATTCCTCCAAGCTTGTTATTGCTGGAAAAAGAGCAGAAGTTAAAGCGCCGCTAAACAGCAGAGAAAGGCAATGGAGGACTCCATTACCCAGAATCCCCCGGCGCTGTGGTTCAGATTGTGTTGCACCTGCTATTCACAAATCCATTTGAACCTAAAGGCCGCCCTTAGTTCTTAAGGAACGTCTTAGCTAGTAAAGACTTTAGTGAGGTGTAAATCGGTTGCTAGGAAACATCTGTAGCGCTGTCCAATCAAGAGCTATGGAAATAGGAAGTCAGTGTAGCATTACAAGCTAGCATAACTTCCAAACCATTGGAATTTGGAAAACAAAGAAGATTAAGGTAAATCAATAATTAAAAGATGTAGAAGCCGGGTCATTTTGTTGGCAGCAGTGGTGGATTAAAAGTAAGGAAAGAAAAGCGGGTAAAATACAACAGGGAAAAGTAAAAACGTACAACGCAGTGCATGTTTCTGTTGATTTCTGCACACACACACACACACACACACACACACTCTGGTCTTCCCCAGATGCCTGGGCAGGTTTCTACACGGCCGCTTCACTGCTGTGTTTTGACTGCGATCCTCCATGCAGAGGATCTGCAGGTCCAACGTTATCACACTGGACACACTGGAGACGCCCCAGGACTTATTCCAGGACCTTTTTCCAGGACTCACTCCACAACAACACTTCCCACAGACATTTCTCTTCACCGCAACCCTCCAAGACACTAAATCATTGATAACAATTGCCTTCCTGCTCTCTGACGGGCTCCTTTGTCACATGTCCCATCCCTCATCTGCCCTCCCCTGTTCTCGTCTAGTATTTTCTGTTCTGTTGTACTTTATTCTATGTCGACAGAACCGGTTTGTTGCAGTGTTTTAAAGGTCTCTCTGTTGGACTCTGTATCTCCTGCCAAAACAAATATTGAAGCTCTGCCTCCACTGACACAAACCAGTTCTGTCTTTCTCACTTTTCTTAATCCTCTCCATTGGAAAAACGGATATGATGGATAAAGTTTTTCAGCCGGTGGACAAACAAATGAAACTATGAAAACAAATCTTGGTTGAAATCTGAATCCGGCACACTTCTAGAGGGCTGTTGATGGTTCAAGAAAACTTTGTAATGGAGCCAAAACGGGGTCCAACAAAACAACAAAAACACAGGTCTTCCAACGATTATTTTTTTATTATCGACTGTTCTTCTAAGTCTAAAATCTGTCTGCAAATAGTGAAAAACGCCTATCACAAGTTCCCAGACTTCAAGGTGAGGTCTTCATACAGCTTGTCTTGTCTAAAAACAGGCCAAATATATTCAATTTTTATGTCATATACAAACATAAAACAGAGAAAAGCAGCATATTTTTACATTTGAGAAACTGGAAAGACATTTAGTTTGTCCTTTATAAATGATTAAAATGATTCATCAATTATGAAAAGTGTTGGTGATTCGTTTTCTGTGGATTTACTAATTATGAAGTGACTAATCGTTTCAGCATTGAAATTAATGTCCTGAGTGCAAGTCACACTGGAGAGTCTTGGTCTCGAATTTCCCAAGAGTATGTCGCTCTAAACGACTCACTTCTGATGAAAATTAGGTTGTTTTCATATAAGATGACAGTGAGAGTTTATTTAAAAAGGTAATTGTGCAGCCAAACGCATAATACTGGGGCAGCATGGGCAGACAGTCTTTACAGTAATGGCCGTTGTCCAAAATCTTTTTTTGTTTCATGACTTTCCAAAAATCAGCTTGTGTTTACCAGCAGGGAAATTCCTTATCTGACCTCTGACCTGATTGTAATGCATCTCTAAAAGTCCCTAATATTCCAGGAGACAAAAAAAAAAAAAAACTGTCCCTGACCGAAATCCCAGCCTTGATTTAGTTCAACAGCAGCGCTTCGGCTCTGCCTCAGAACACAGGCAGGTTCCCACCAAAACGCAGTTAGACCAGGCATCTGTTCCCTCGCAGCAGTTACCGGGGTCGGGAGTCCTGCCAAACGGTGAATCTGCAGCAGGACTTACTTGTGTTTTTGGAGCCATTGTACATTGTCGCTGTGTGCGAAACCTCAGCAACAACCACAATGGGAAAAGCCAACCCCTGTTTGTTGCCTGTTGACGCCTCGTATCAGCCTGTCAGTCAAACAGCGGGGAGGGGGGGGGGGCAGAAGAGTGAAGACGTCGAGGCACAGCAGAGACACTCCCAGGGTTCCCGTATGTTAGTCTTAGAAACTATTTTAATGCAGTTTGGCAGCTGTAAGAGATAATTGTACTAATTTTAGTGAAAAAAGTTGCCCCTTCCCAGGCTTCATTTTGACTGTGAATCAGACAAAGTAAGCGATCTGACGACATCGCCTCGGACTCTGGGAACATGTGATGGCCATGTTTTATTAATTCAAAGTTGAACATGAATGTTAACACTTGACCTTTGAAGCTGCAGTTGACAAAAACAATCTAAACTCAAAGTCCACTTACTGGCTGGTGCTGGAGCTTTTGACCATATCAAACGGTGTACACTACAACGTGTACACTTAACCGGAGTGGAGATCATTGTTGTCAACTCTACCTAAATGCACAGAGGTGTCCAGTACCCCTTTACAGCACGGTGACCCCATGACCTTTGCACCTCCGTCCTCGACCATAAGACAGGTCAGAGTTCAGGACGGGGTCAGTGGAGGTCACAGGGTTCAGATAGAGGAAGCTCGACGACTTCTATCAGATTTAATCTGCTGGGAATACTGACTGAGGCCTGAAACCGTCCGCTGGAAACACATCTGGAAAACGCATGGAGGAGGGGGAAGGGTGTGTGTGTGTGTGTGTTTCGGGAAGAAGAAAATGCTGAATGTGTAACAAAGAAAAAAAAGCAAGTGTGTATACATGTATGTGTATACGTGTGTGTGTGTGTGTGTGTGTGTTTCCTGAGGCCCAGCAGAGGAGGGAAGTTCAGCCGAGCTATTATAAGACCACAAATTACGGCTCTCCACAGCCAGAAATCTCCTCTGCTGGGGCCTCATCAACAGCACAATGAAGACTTCACTCCAAAAACCAAACGCATCCACTCTGGAAAAATGTCGCAAACCTCAAATTCATCCGGATTTCACAGAGAAACACAGAGGACCTTCATCAGAAACAACTATTTGGTGGTAAAACGCCCCGTTGGTGAACAAAGAGAGAAAGCATGGATCCCATGTACACGTCTTTGTCTCAAAAGTCGCCTCTTAACGTAAAGCTTTTTATTTAAATCTGCAAGTGCGGGCAGCGCAGCGGCGGCTTTCATCGTTTCTTTTCCGAAATACATCGCCCTTCACTCTCACACCTGTCATTACCCCCGCCTCTCAGGTGTGCTTTCTTTATCCATTTTCAGCCAAGTAAACATCTCCTCCCGTGCAAATGATACAGCAGAAAGAATGAAAAACGTGAGAAAAGAAAGCAGCATTGTCTTTAAATTACACATTGAAACCAACAGTTAGACTCTTGCGTTGTGTGCTTTTATTTTCAAACTATTTTTTGATAAATTAGCGTTGTCTCCTCTTTTCTTCTCTTGTTATACAGTGGCTTCTTATTTTTTACTGCTTTCAGTTTACTTAGATTAGATGCAAAACAATTGTTGATGAAAAATAAAGATATATAGATATATAGCTTGTCACTTCAAACAGAAGCGCTGGCCCATGAGCCCCCAGGCCCCTCGGAGCCCTGGGCCTGTGCGAGGTAGGCCCGTTCAGGACTCCGTCCATGGCTTTGGTATGAGTCTTTACATGTATGTGAACAATAATAGAGCAAAAGTGACAGGCCACAGAGCGCGTTAGGTACTGTGTGACTGCTTCTAAGTTTCTTTTTAGTCGAGTGGAGGCAAAGAGAAAAAAAGAAGAAGAAAGAATAAAGGAAAGCGGAGACAGACCGACACACTGAGGATAAAAACAGAGCTGTGTCTGAAGATGATGGAGGTCTGGTTCAGAAAGTGTTTGAGCGTTGAACAATGCCGGTGTTGTGAGCATCGGCCATGGGATCGAACCCCCGGGCGTTTCCCATCGGCCCGTCTGCCGGGTCCTGCAGCTCGGCCCAGGGGGGAGAGAGACGGGGACGGGAGGACGGACACAGAGCGTTCCTTTCTCAGCCACATCCTGCTGGAGCGACGCGATGCGACGGCCCGGCCTTCCCATGAGCCTTTACACTCCCGGGTCATCTTTGTCCACTGAGAGGCATGCTGGGAAATCCACCGTCAGACGAGCCTCTGACTGGCGTGTTTGGTAACGCCGCAGTCACAATGAGGGATTCACCACGGCCACAGACCTCAGTCTGTTTGCCTGTTTCGGCAGACTCGCTCGTACCCCCCAGTCTGATCACAAAAATCTCCCATAATGCAACAGTCATAGAAAATAGCAGAGTGTCAGATGGTGAAACCTTTGGGAATACATGTTTTACTCTCTTTTTTAAAAACTGGAAACACGCATGCTTTTGCCCTGCTTCCTATTAATACACAGTAACACAGTTGGGGCTGCTTGTTGAGTCGCAAAGCACCAAACAAAATGTGTAACCCCAGAAACGGCCCAAAGTTAGCATCGAATCTCTGGTCACATTTGTGATCTTGTTAAATGATTCTGTGATTAGATAGTTCCTGCTTCAAATCAAAATTAGACTATTTTATTTAGGCAAGGTTCTTGTGTAGCAAACGGCTTCTTTTGTTAAGTGAAAATAATGCTTTTGTAGGAAAAACATGTTCATATTGTATATTGTAACATTAAAAAAAACAACATACTGAAACTCAGCTGTTGTATTAGCACTAGTATTGAAAACATTGTAGTACAGTATATCAGTATATCAATTAGTTTACTAGCTCCAAAAACAGTGTAGGTATTGAGGTATTCATACACATTAACACTTCATCAAACTGGAAAACTAGGTTTCTAGTTCACTGGAACTGTACCTAAAACATTTTATCTCGTCCAAAAGTAGCCTGATAATGAGACTGAAATCCCATTTAGTTTGACGTCACTTTCAGTCGGACATTTGCCGTTTCGTTTCTTTCTCTTTTTAAGGGGCGCTCATTTAACGAATCAGCGATGAGTAATGCATCTGCCCTGTCAACGTCATTTGTAGTTGACAATAAAGCTGAGGTAGCGTTGATCAAGTATGTCCATTTAACTCGTACAGCAGACCTGGAAGACCTATTTGAACTACCCAAAAAAAATCAGGAATGTGGGTTGCCAGGGGTAGCCGTTTGGTGACGCCAATTTGTGGAGACTGTACAGAACCTCCACCTTAAGTGCAGCGAATGTATTCCTTGGCTTTACTCGTGCAGAAGGGGAGGAATTGTTATTGCTTTGTGCTGTTTCTGCTTGTTAATATTTAACCAATGATGCTTTGTTCTGCAATTTTTTATAACTCCCAATGAACTGGTTCTGTGCTAAAAAACATTTTATTCCTAGTTGCAACTATGTTTTAGTGCTACAGTCAACGACTACGTCTGGGATATTGTATCTCAGTACATTGAAGTGGGCATGATTTGAAAGTTTGGCCACTTTGGCAGGTATCCATCCAGCCATTTAGAGGTCCTATTCTACTGACATATATGTTTGTCATTTTTGCAAGTCTTTATCAGAGTAGATAAAAAGGTTGGCCGGTGTTTGAATGACAGTGGGGGTGGCATGTCTTTGTTGGCCAACACCAGGCTTTCCCAGCCTCGGAGGTCTTGTGGTTCATCCGAATTCCTCATGAAGAATAATCTAATTGAGAAGCTCCTGCTGCCATCAGCGTCTGGACGGCACAGAGGCCACACACAGCAGCACAGTGCGGTGTTATAAGCCTGTGGACGCCTTCACCGAGCAGCTAACAAAGGACATGGTCATGTCTGTGCTTTGGGAAATGAAGATACAGAGCTTTCTTTCTCAGCCACTATCCTGTATGTTCAGTTTTTAGACCATTGTTAGACATTTTGAGAACGTAACAACATCTATGTGACGATCTAAATTTTGGGTTTGCCCACATGTTTTACTTCTGCATGGAAAATGGGCCTATTTATGCAGATGCAAAGTTTGGAGAAGCTCAGTCTAGGCTCAAGGGCTAAGAATATCAAAGCCACTTCCTGCCTTGTCGCGGTTCAGGCCTGTTCTTCCAATATGATTTCACATAATGTGGTCTACTTTCTTTCAAAAGTAAGTCAACGTGGAGAATCATGTACAAAATGTCAACATTTTAGAGGAAAAGATCTTTAAATTTAGCTCAATAATCATGCGTTTTTGGCCTTATGTAACAGGTTTATATGGATGCATACGAGAAGTATTTTCACTACCGACCACAACAAACAGCTGAAACTATTTATCAGTTGGCAGAAAGATGATCTGCAGCTATCTAGATAATTGAGTGTTTGTTTTATCATTTATTTAAAGTTCCCATAAAGTCAAAATCGGTGTTAAAACTGTTTCTGTCACATATGTCTT
Organism: Coreoperca whiteheadi; assembly: GCA_011952105.1. NCBI lineage: Eukaryota > Metazoa > Chordata > Actinopteri > Centrarchiformes > Sinipercidae > Coreoperca > Coreoperca whiteheadi. Next base: position 2,604,451 of record CM022483.1, read on the forward strand.
GTGCTTTACGTCACCTATACGCCGGTATCTGGCCCAACACTGACAAAAAGGTCATTTTGAAGGTATTCTTAGATATTCTAAAGGGTATTTTAGAGTTTGTCATTAACTGCTAAACGATAGAAAATTGCTGAATTGCTGATGACTCCTCCTGGACTAATTTTGACTTTCTCGCTCTCTTTATCAGCATGTTTCTGGGGGCCCGGGCTGGCCCTCACTGATTACTGTACAAAAACACAATTTTATGACTTAATTCACTGATTTAGGTGAAACTGCATTATATTATATAGAGAAAGTATTTTATGGCTCTCCCTCTGATGTCCTCTGGCTGTTCAACTTCAACTCTAGATGATTTACAGAGTTTCCTTTACTGTTGCTTGTTAACAGGCAACAGCACTGGACTCAGCAGCCTCCCAGAGAACACGTCCGGACCGGACACGGCCTCCGAGACCAACAGGGAGTTTCCTGATGGAAAGATAGCGTTTCTTCTTCGTAAAGTAGCTAACCGCTAACTTCTGTTAGCCGCTACCTTGGTACCGTATTCTCCGTCGTCAAACTGGCCTCCGTCGGTCTCGGAGGCTGTGTTCAGAGTCCGTGTGGGCATCGGTGGACACCCTAAAGGTATTGGTTTGGACAAACAGGGAAGATCTGCAGCTCAGGCACTGGGAGTTGGACGCACACTTTAGGTTGAGAAGACGACTTCAATGCAACACAAAAATCTTGACTTGAGCAGCTGTGTTGTATCAGTATCACCTGTTAAAATCACCTTGTAAAACTTAATTTTATGGACTTGCTTTTACATGATGTCCATTTTATCTTGTGGTGCCCTGTCCACTTTGAATCATTTCCTGACTTTTATGTCTTCTTTTATTTGACTCTTTAAGTGCTTTGTAAACTTTAATGCTTAATGTTTTAAAAAGCTGCTTGTATCACAATCAGAGAGAAGCAGAGACAGAAAGAGACACAGACAGAGAAATAATGGACAATATACCCTGGAGAACGTGCACGTCTATTACAGGGCTAACACATACTGACAAACACGTTCACACTTGCACTACATTCACACCCATGTGTAAGGCACCTTGCATTGTCTCACCCAAACATCCTATTTCAACAGGAAATACATTGCATCATGACAGTAAACATGTTCTCGACATTACCTCAAGAGCAAGACACACAGCAGACGAACGCTAATGAAATTGGTGAAACTATAAAAGATAATCGAGAATGATAAAAGGGTAGCAGGAAATGAAGGAACACCTGGTTTCAGTAAAGTAGACAGAGCCCACATTGCTCTCTGGATTCATCTAGTGGACAAACATCATTTTCATTACATAATGAAAAAGTAAAACCTCAAAAGCAACAGTAATGAGCACTTTTTAAACAAACGATACTTAAAGCCTCAAATGTGCACCACAATGCACTTCTAACGAAGCCCGATGCACTAAAAGTCAACCTTTGAAGCACGAAAGAAGACGTCAGATTGGGGGACCTTTCAGCGCGCGCGCGCGTGTGTGTGTGTGTGTGTGTGTGTGTGTGTGTGTGTGTGTGTGTGTGTGTGTGTGTGTGTGTGTGTGTGTGCTGGGAGAGTTTCGTGAATGCATAAAGCCCCGAGTTGTCCTGGTGCAGGCCTGCCGTGCGAACAGGCCTCCCTGCTGCAACAACAACCTGGACTCCTGCAGCGTTTGTTTGAGGTGGAGAGGGGTGGAGGAGCTGTGAACTTCAGACGTAGGAGCCGTTGAGGAAAAGGCTGAACAGTTGAAGGAAAAGGGGCCCAGGGGTGCTGCAGGGGCCGCCAAACAGGAAATGGGTGGGGCTCGGGTGGTGGAGGGAGGGTGACGGATCAGCGGCCAAGAAACGGGGTGAGGGAAGAAGTGTGTGTGTGTGTGTGTGTATTAAAGAAACTTCCAATATGTACAGAACAGTATGTCTGCTCATCTATTCGTGTGTTGCAATCAAAAAGAGAATCAGCGGCTACGGGGCAAAGCTGTAAGAAAATAAAGAAACTGAACCAAGTCACACAATGACTAACTTGTATATTTCTGGGGAGTCAGATTTAAGATGGCAGTGGTTTATCTTATCTCTGACTCACACTAGCCTGGTTCCAGACCTCAGATTGGCTGCCCACATCTCCAATTTCTCACCGATTCAAATAGGTCTGGTCTTGTGTTGACGTTTGTTTAAAAAAACAGCCGATTGATCAGCTTTTTATAACTGTCGTCTTCCTGTGCCAGAGCCAGAAAAATGGACACAGAAAATCATCACAAAAACGGCAACAAGCGTGGGTGAGATCAACGGCGTTTGTCACGCCACGCCACGGCAACTTGTTCGCTGAGTGAGAGAATCTGAATCTCTGAATCTGAAACGCTCCCTCCCCTCTGATTTTCTTTCAAAGTGAAAAGAGCCGAGTGAAGCCACTAGAACCTACAGCCTCGCTCCGCACTGACAGTGTCGGGTGAAAGTAACCAGACTCCCGGCGCTGCCTCCAAACGCATTTGTTCGGCCGACAGTGACTGAGTGACCAACACTGCCAAATAACTGATGACTCCAAAGCAACAGGCTTTGCTGTCTGTTTCCTTTGGCAACAGGTCGAGGCTGAAACTCCTTTTGTTTTGATGAACCCACTGCTTCTACAGACACACTTACACATTAAAAGAAGCAATATGTCAGTGTGTTACCGTCTCAGAGTGCAAATAGGCCATAACATGTCTGCAGGGGGTTGATAGGTTGTTAGTCAATGCCAATGACTCATTGATTATTCGCCAGCGGCTGAGATTTCTGGCTCGTTTTGCAGCCTGAACTCTGTTTCGGAACAAAAACGCCCATTGATTCCAGCGAGCCTAATTCTCAAGCCAATAAAGTGAACGCTAGAGCAGTTTTATTACTCCAATATTCGGGCCTGGTGATATATCACCTCCTCACTCGACGTTTCTTTTGGATCTGTGCTCTGATTACCTTCATCTACTGCTTTGTGTTCGGATAATTTATTGTTTGTGTCAATTACAGCTGGGGACAATTTTGTTAAAATGATGAGAAGCTCCAATTTTATTAGCCAGTAGAGTAGGGAATACAGATTTAGCCTAAAAATGTGGTGGAATAGGAGCTAACCTGGATGCACAGCAGAATTTGAAATACGTTTGGCTGAACAAACAATTAGTCACTAGTCATCTAGCCTCGCCTGTTCCGTTAGGATGGGTTGGTTTTTAAGGACATTTATAATTCCTCGCCAGCTACATTCAGAATCCCATTAGCAATTTAATCGAAAATAAAGTCCGATAAAGTTAGACCGCCCACGCTTACACAGACACTAATACGGTTGGTTGGTTGGTGCCATTAGCTTCAATCGGCTATGTCGTTTTTGTCTGAGTAATATTTGTAACCACACCCACCAAGAGTCGCAGCTAGAAACCAATAAGCAAGAGCTGCAGTTTTCTGCATGTCATTCGTACTTTTTGGCACACTTTTTAGTGTCAAAGCCAAATAACTATCATAAAGAGATGATTATTTTGTTTTAGTTTTAATAGTTATTAGTCCACTGCATAGGCCTCCAACTTCTTTACCTCTCCTGTCTCCCTGTCATTATGCAGTATAGCCCATTTCAGAATAATAATATCACATTTTAATACTTTATATACTGCCGGGCAGCTTAATCTATAGTAATACATAATTTATTAGTTGATTGTTGCTGAATATTAATTATATTTTGCATTAATCTAAATCTATAAAAAGTAACCAGTCACTAAAGTTATCAAATTAAATGTGGTGGAGTAAAAAGGTACAATATTTCCCTCTGAGATGTGGTGGAGTAGAAGTAGAATGTAGCATAAAATGGAAATACAACTACCTCAAAATTGACAATAAGTATAGTACAGTACAGTAGTAAATGTGCTTAGGTACATTCCACCACTGTTTACACTCACTGCACAGTATACACAGCACATCATGTACAGTACATCCACACACTCTGAACATACATTGTGTTCATTAGTATTTCAGCCTACAGCACAGAGCAGGTGTACGCTAACATGCTTTGGAGGTCGGCTCTAAAAATACGGTAAGCCAAATGGGCCAAATTTCACAGTCCCGTACTGATATAGCCTCTCAGCTGGTGAAGACCACACGCCCCCACCTCCCTCTACCGTAAATAGGAACCTCCTTTTTCAGGCGGTCTGGCTCTAATCGCTGCTGTTTTCAAAGGAGGCAGCAGAACAATATGAGGAAGCTCGCTGCAAACTGGAATAACCTTACGCAGCTTCGAGTTTCCCTGACATGTTGACAGAAATAGGCCCGAATTCACTTATTGTTTTATACTTTACTGATCCGCAATGGAGAGATTAGTCTTTTAAAGAGAGTTACAAAACAAATCCTTCTACCGCTATCCTTATTTCTTTTTCTAGTACTTCTCTGTCATTGTCGTAGAGATTTACGGTGACATTTGGAAAACAAACAGGAGGTGATTAATGCCTTTTAATGACGCAAGCTTTGTCCACTTATTCAAATGAGTCCAAAATGTTACTCGAAAAGCACTTATTCTACATCCATTCCACATTATTCCAAGTTAAGAACTGTATCTTTATCTTATTCAACCATTTCCCAATAAAACAGAGTATTTTTGCATTGTCTCTGGTGCTGTGATGTCTGACCCCAGATAAGCTTCCTTTCTAACTTTCGGGCTGCTCGTGCTATTGGTGAACGGAAGTGTTTCTGTTCCAAACACCGGAACTCAGCTTCTAGTGTGTATGAAAATGCATCCATGAGTTTGAATGTTAGAAACTGATTGTAGTCTAGACATGTGCTCTTTAACCATTTTAATGAAATGATCTACTTCCAGTTTCAGCCACAAATGGACAAAAGTGAAATTGAGGCGAGACTGGTATGTCTCAGCTAGAAACATGCAGGATGTTTGACACTGTTATGTTTGTATCCGTGCTTCTTGTTCTTGTTTAGGGCACTCGATGGGACTAAACCTGGTTAAAAAAAGGCTTAGAATAAACTGTTTTCTCTGACCTGCAGTGTATTTTATTGGTTGAATCGAGTTTCCATAAACCGGGTTTCTAGTACACACACTAAATCTGCCAACGAATATATTCTCGTGTCAGAAGACCTACTAATATGACTATTCCTCAAAAGATGGATAATCTACAGAACTATGGTTGGAACTAATAACAAAACCTAACTTAACAAACCTAACAAACTAATTTGATGCTTTCCAAACAACGTGTGTCCAACTTCAGACTAACAAAGTAACTACTAACTCCCTTGTGACTGCTTGAGCCTTTGACTCAGATAAACACAGTCTTCCCGACATTGTGTTGCTCATAGCAACGAACCTAGAGAGAAATTTCCAGATGGATCTGCACTTTACGGACCTTTATAGTGAGTTTCAGTTCGATGTTTAGCTGTCCGGCTGCAACTTTACTGTTCTGGTTCACTATCACCGCTCCCATAGCGTCGCTTTCAGAGAAAAAGCTCTACAAACCCACCGTACGCTACCTGCTCAGCAGCGAACAGCGGACAGACACAGTTAGAGACCAGCTGGTCAACATAGAGGAGCACTTAGCAGCTAAAGAGCCAGATATTTCCACCAGGAGCTGGTAGAGACCAGAGGTGAAAGAGAGCGAATATCAGACTTACAGTCTTCAGGTGGACACAAACACGACTCCAAATGAATGAAAATGTTGCTCCGTAACGTCTGGATGTGTAAAGCAACTGTTTGCCAACAAGTTCGCCACATCAACTTAAAACATGATGAAATGTCAGTGTTTGGTTTAAATATGTAGCCATTTTCAGACATGCGCCTCTGTGATGACAATTTAACATGTGGGCACTTTTACATACAGTAAGTCACGACGGCCATCTTACCAGATTGGATCCACGGGGGGGAAAATGGCTTGAAAAATCCCCCCCGAGTACAACCACAGTAAGAGTCAGACCAGCTGTCTCGCTCCTGGTATTTCCAAATTGCGGCTGCCTGTCTGAATAAATGAATATCCAGGAACACGCTTTGGATCCAGCCCGACTGAAGTGAGTTCCAACTTAACCTAAAGTCATTCTAAACTTGTCAAACTTTATAAAGTAGGCAGAATCCTCTATCCAAAAAATTACCAATATGATGAAAGTGATGAGAGACTTTTAATGGAGGAGAAGAGAAGGGTCATAAATGGAGGCTTTGACGGCAAAATAAGTTGTGATGTGAAGAGAAAAGAAAACACTCTTCTTCCTTCCTCCATCGTTTCCCAGCAGTAATCAAGCGTCCTCTCACGCACCAGGGGCCGAATATGGCATAAGGACGTGGCTCGTACTGTAAATGTCCTGTCATGTCTGAATAAAGCCGTAAGGAACATTAATGACTCTTTCTCCCGGAAGGTTGAACGGTTACATTAGCAGGCTTTTGCGAGGTGGCAAATGGACACTCACCGTTGAAGTAGCTCTTGACCTTCAGGTACCCGACGCTGAGGCGGAGCACGGACAGCTTGTCGAGCCGAGCCCTGACGTCCTCGGTGAAGGGCAGCAGGCTGGTGAGCTTGTCCAGCTCGCCGTTGAGCCGGTCGCGGTGGCGTTTGGACGGGTTGGACTTGACGCCATCGGGAGGCGGTGGCTTGGGGCTGCGGATACAGGAAGAAGACAACATTAAAACACGAGAAGGGAAAAACACAAGACTAAGAAGGTTATTTTAGGAAGCATAGGAAATTACCATGGTGATTTTAAAAAAGAGCTTTACACATTGACAGAGGATCATATGCGCACTAGGAGAAAAAATTGAAAAACCCCCAAACTGAGAAAACCCAACTCCCTTTTTGAAAAGGTCAGTTTCTCAAAGCTTGAGTTTGTGATTCAGAAAGGTCATGACGAGTATTACAAACAAGCTTGAGGCTACATGTGTTCTGTATACTGACGCTTGTGTGTTTGCGTCAGCGCAGCGGCAGCTGGGATGAATTGAGATGACTCGCAGATAACACACCAGGGATGTGACACTGAAGACCGCAACACGCAGCAGGAGAGGCATCAGGCGAAAAGGGAAAATATCGTTCGGCCTTCTTTATGCTCCCGCAACCAAACATTTAAGACACTGGTGCCACTTTTAGAAAGGGCTGCAAATAATGATAATTTCAAGTCTACAAAACGTCAGAAATTCAAGGTGACGTATTCAAAAGTGCTTGGTTTTTTGTTTTGGAAGATCAGCACAAAACCTAAAGATATTCCGTTTATAATGTAATAAGACGAAGACAACCAGCAAACGTTCACATTTGCGAAGCTGGAACCAGTGCATTATTATCAGAATAGTTTCATTTAATTAATTCAATGTTGACGTATATGAGCTCAACTTTTACAAAACGTCTCTTAAAAACAGCCACAATTCAAAAATGGTGTACTTAATTAATGAATAGTTGGTACACTTTGTTCCTGATTACGTCTCATCACTAAGTACGCTTTCCTCCATCTATTTCTCTGCTCATTTCAAATTGCACATTAAAAAAGCCTCAGTGGGAGTAGTAGAAATTCGAAAAACTGTCAATTTCCGCTACATTTGGGTGAAAACCTGGCTGCTGCCAGCAGACAGAGCTGCCAGGGTGTTTAAGTAGCAGCATTAATGCGGCTGCAGGCCTAAAAGAAAGCTGATTCTGTGTATTTCTAAGCAGTTCATGTGTGAAAAGTGAGTTCACATGCTACCATTATGACACTTTGAGGCAGAAATTAGACACAACCTCAAACTTTTTGCAAATCTCACACTAATCACACTAATCAATTCAAATCCAGGTCCACGCAGACCGAGTTGTTTTCCCTCACGGCTGCTGAATGCCGGGGATTAAAAGGTTTGCCGGGTGGAAAATAACGGCGCCCGGACCACCTCGGCTCTCCAGAGGCACAGCAACAAGCTGCCTGCTCCATCCGCTGTTGACATGGGAACCAGGTCAGCAGCCTGATGTCACCTCTTCCAGGACTTGTTTATCACCTGTGGGTTTTCAACTCTGTTCTGTCAACAGACTAGGATTAAGGTTGAAGTACTTTGTTGCAATCAGTTTACAAATATACTGCGTGAGAGGGAAATTAAGTGTCACATTTATTTACACAAAACATGAAATTTAAAAAGGTAAAGGATCAGATTATTGTACCTGCAATATCCTACTGACATTAGAGAGCCAAATATTAACTAGAAAATAATTGCTCGATCGTGAAAATAATTGTTAGTTGCAGCCCACATGCTCACAAGTTCTGGCCAGTAAAAGCGACTCTGCCACTTCGCGTGTTCTTCATGTTTGTAACAGTGAAATGTAGGCATCAAAGTTCCAACTCTCTGTGTTTATATCACAATTGCAATACTCCGCAACATGGTGCAAAGTTGCTACTGCCAGCTTCAGTCTAATGATATTTGTATATCCATAACTGCCCTAATACTACTGCTCCTCACACTGGCTTGATAAGACAGAGCGTTTTGTCGTTTTAACCTGTGCGAAGAGGTAAATAATCCCCCGATCGCTCAGGCTGTTTGCCCGCAGGCCAGCGCCGTCAGGCCAGATGAAGCGCCGCCGCAGAAGGCAGGTCTGTATCTGTAACTGAACTCTGGTGACCGGCGGTAAACCCGGCGGCTTCTCGTCTCTAACTCAAACCAGACCCTCACTGCACAGAGGGGCTTTTCTTTCTCCCGGAGAAGGTGTGGAGCTGTGGAGCGCCCCGCACGACGGCCCTGGAGACGCCTCTCGCTGGATTTTGGGTCCCTTGTATTTAGGGCTGTCAAAATTGCTCAAAAACGACGTTCGAATATTCCCTCTAAACAAACAACATCTGGTTGTGCGTTTTGCCAATGACGCGCATAATGTCAATAACAGGACAAATTAATACAAACAAGACTCAACAACTTGTATAGGTAGTCTAAGTTTAAACATATTTGACCAGTGCCGCCGCTCCCACCACTCGCATCACGCGCTAACTGTAACTTACATCGCTTACATGAAACTATTCAAATATATATTCGAATTTAGAATATTCGTTGACAGCCCTACTTGCATTTATCCAGAACAGGTTGAAGGAGCTCTGTGGGAATTTGCACATTCGGAGAACACTGGAGAGAGAGGGACTGGAGAGTCAGTCTGTTGCTTGGTTTTGTCAACCACAGAACAGACGAGCTAAGAGTCAAGCCAAAGCAAGACCCTTCGTCTAAAAAATGACACTGTAAAATAAAACCCAAGCAGTTTTTGCAAAACAGGGCAGAAGGGCTGCTGGTTCAGATCTGTAGGGTGGAGGGATTACTTCCCTCCGCCCAGATCTGGTTGTTGTGGGAATGAAACCTGTAGCCGTACAGTTACAGGTCGGCCTCACACACAGCGGCTGCTTGTCTGCTGGTTTTCAACTTAAATCAGCTTCAGATGTTCCTGCCGATGACTCCGCTGGGGATTTGAGGTCAGGTGAGGCCAAACATGAAGCTAACACTGTGTGTGTGTGTGTGTGTGTGTGTGTGTGTGCACCTGCACAACTGCATACTTTCTAGGCACTTTGGCTTTGACCCTTTAACCTCCTGATTGCTTCACGGAATGAAGTTGCAGCAAAAAATGTACCAACACAAACCACTTCAGCAAAAAGACACATACCAACAAGGAACCTCAGCAAGAGTGTGAAAATCGTTTGCTTGAGGAGAGAGAAGCTTCTCTTTCCCGCTGTAAAAAAGAAACTAATCTTTGTGCTACAAAGTTTTTTTTGGAGCGTCTGTTCTAGCTAAAAACTAGCACCAAAATACCTCAAAGATGAACAGATATAGGGAGCAAAAAACACAATTTCTTGCCATTGGTGGCTTTTAATATTGGTGATATAGGAACTTTTCTTGTTGCTCACGCATAGTTAGCTCAGAACAACACAGTATCTTAGTGGAGGATTGCATTGAACAATCTTCCTACAAGTGCGTAATAGAGGAGGATAACAACAAAGTAAACCATGGTCAAAAACGCCATGCACTCTGCTCCGGAACATCCTACCGAAGTAACCTTCCACCGCGTACACCATACATTTAGCCATAATCGCAAAATCTGAACATTACCAGCATGTAGAACTAATAAAGAGCAAGGCACGCGGGCTTGATAGGGCCTGCGTTTGGAATCAAATGGGGAAACAGGCGTCCCTTGTTGTGGTCAGACTGTACTTTAGAGGACCAGCTAATCAGGGACTCTACCATCACACCCGGGCTCTTCTGATAGGACGTCATCGTTCCCTAGTTCATCTGCTGTGGTTTTGGGTTGAGCGGGGTGCTTTATGGGTTTTGTGAAGCTTCTGTATGGTTTGGAGTTTTGTATCGTGGAGCTCTTGTTGCATTTTGAAAATGTGTGTCTTGGGTTTTGGTTCTGTTAGTTCCTGTTTAATTTTGGTAAATGGTCTGTTCCCTCGTGTGGCTGTCAGTCTTGCTTCCTGCCCTGGAGTTCCCTGATTGTTTCCAGCTGTGTGTTATTGGGTTCACCTGTGTCTCGTTGTCTCCCCTGCCTGAGTGTATTTAAGTTGAGGTTTTTTCTTTGTTCATTGTCAGTTGGTTGTCATTGTAACCCCTGATGTGCTGGTTCTGGCTGTCTCTCTGTTTTTGGATTATTCCTGCTGGTAGCCTCTAAAGAAATACTCCACTCAGACTCTGAGCGCCCTGCATTTGAGTCCTCTCTCCCTGTTGCCACCCTATGACATCATCAAAAGCAAAAACTAGAAAAAAATGGCATAATTATGCCCATATGCCTGAAATGTACATAAAAATGTATAGTATCAGGCATAACAACTCGTGCCTATAATGTAAGAGTATGTATACTATAAAATATGTTAAATCTAGATGAAATATAAAATACTCGAGAGTAATGTGAAGACGTAATGGCTGGGAAAGACTCAAGTTCTTATCTGCAAATGTACTGATTTCACAGGATAACTGCTCTCAGAAAGGACCCTAAAAATAACATTAAGAGGCAGCACAACTCATGCCTGAACTGTAAAAGTAGTCTACAGTGAAAGACGTTTAAAGAAATTACCCAAAAGGAATCTGAAGAAAGACTGGCTGGACGCAGAGTGAAGTTTTTATCTACAAATGTGTCATTTCACAGATTAACTGCTTTAAAAAAAAAGGACCACAATGCCACTAAAAATAACTAAGAGGAAGAACAACTCATGCCTCGACCGTAAGAGCAGCCTACTGTGAAATGTGTGAAATTTAGATGAAATTTAAGAACCAGTCTGGCAGGGTGAGGTTTTTAATTAGTAAATGTACAATTTCACAGGTTAACTGCTCTTAAAAACGAATGCTAAAAATAACAATAAGCCTGAGCACCACTCACGCCAGAACTGCACTGTGAAATATATCAGTTTTAGACTAAATATAACAACCAGTGTGTTAAAAGATACCCAAAGGAACTGCGTGGGGATGAATGGCGGGACCGGCCTGGAGTTCACACAAATCTTTACTTGCAAGTGTGCGATTTCACACTTTAACTCACATTCCTGTAATGCTGTTGACCGTTTTCAGCTGTTTAAAGCATAAAATCTGTGAGCTGACTGCCTGAACTGTAACTGCAACATTAAATGTGTAAAATGTGGACGAAACCCCCCTCTTTCCCTCCCTCCCTCCCTCCGGTAAATAAGACATCTGCTTCCAATAATGCTCCAGAAACAACGACATATCTGAAATCGAGGCGAGATGGCTATCGCTGCATTCCTGACGGCACAACTCCCTGCAAGAACAATGAGCGGCCAGTGTTGTTGCTTCTCACTTTATCTGCCAAATCTGTCCTGGAAGGGGCGTGTACATATGAGTGTGTTGAGAGAGAGCGATAGAGAGAGAGAGAGAGTGCGGGGTTTTGGAAAACATGAAGGAACACTCCCCTGCGTTTACACAAAGGCACTTTGTCTCCGACGGGGCAACGACACCTTTGCAGAACAAATGAAACTAAATACGACATTGGCGTCTGTTCTGGGTGGGGGGGTGGGGGGGTGTACAAGAGGAGTTTCAGAGCTCCTCCGAGATGAGATCAGGCTCAGAAAGTCGATGCCAGAACCAATAGCTGAGAGTGTCTGTGCCAACATATTTCTGATCATTTCAATGCCGAAAAAGTGGTCCACATCGGCAATGTGTGTTTACCTTCTGTTTCACTGTATGAACGCTTTAAATCCTATATATATTTGTCTATTTTTATATTCTATGTAAAGCACTTTGATTTGCTTTGTGGTTAAATGGTGCTTTTCTTGCCGAAACAACTTTTTGCTTCACATTTGGCTTCACAAACAACAGCAACACATTAACAACATGGCCCCTTCAAAACTTCTAATAAACATCGTGACAGTTCTGAGAATAACTTAACATGTGATATTACAGAAATTATAAGTATACTATGGGTTTAAGCGTGACACAGTTTACAGTTGAGTTTAGAGAGCATGTTAGGGATGTTGGGGGCGCAATTTGTGCTGTAACAAACATAGAGAAAGTATGTTTAACTTCCCTTACTGTAGTTGTATTTCTTCCTTTTATTAACGTGGTTCAAGTTCTACAGTAAGAGGCAATATGGATCAAATCTGTCACCGTATAACTCAACTAATCGATGGACATTTACCGGTGTCATAACGTCCAGGAAGTGAAAGTTGGGACACTGATGTCCGTCACACGACAGTCATGAGAGAGTGCGTCCAGCGCAGCAGGCCGTGCAGCAACGCGTCGCGTACGCATCAGCACGAACCTGCGCCCAAATCCCATCCAGCCAAAACAAGACAAAACAAAATCTAACCGGCAGCAACAGCTGACCATCTCATTCCTGATGGGTTTGGTTCAGTCGCTCCAGATTCTGCTGTCAAACAGAAATCAAACGGCACCTCAATCAATCTGCAGGCTAACGCTGGAACAATCACAAGTGCACGCATGTGCCACATTTTACGGCCTTAACAGAATACCACTGTGGAAAAACGCTGTCTCTTTTCAAACATCCCACCATCATAACAAGGGCCAAGAGACATATTTACCTAATGTTTTCTCTCCAACTAGTTATTTGTTATTTGGGGTTCAGTCTCTTGTTCAAGGACGATGTTTCATGATGAAGTTAAAGAAATAAAAAAAACACACACACAAACGTGCATGTCTAAAATCATACACTTTTTGACTTTTAACTTAAGATAAAGCTGATCAATGCTGTGCTGCTTTAAAACTCACTATATAGCCAAAGGTATGCGGACGCCCCTGTCAACACACTTTCCTGTACGTTTGGTCTTTTATTTTAAAGGTTCTTTATTACGGTTTTGTATTTCTCCGTAACGTAGCGCAGCGATAACATTCTTTCTCAGCCCTGGAACTCAAACCATTTTCTGATGCCCCAAAAATGGATATTTAAATAATCAAATTTAAAATCACAAACGTGTGACGTCTTCAGTCGGAGGCAGCCTTACTTTTTTTTTTATTTCACTCCGCATCACACCTAAAGCACGGAGATTCAACTGTGCTGAAAGGGTTGTAGGGTTTTCACCACCTGTTTCGTCACTGCTCTGTGGCATTCATTAACCCAGTCCTGACTAATCTTTTCTTTGGCTGGAAGGGAAAGCTGCGTTCACTCCTCACTCGGGGGGCTGTGCGACAGCTGCAGGAGTGGAAAATAATACAAATCCTACTTTATCACTCAGCAAATATGGACTAAATGAATCGCATACTTTTCTGCCTAACGGTCAGAGAACACGGTATGACACCATCGGTCCTTAAGTTCGTGTTAAAGTTAGAAGTATTTAGGCATTTGTCGTGAGGACCCTCCTGCAAATGTAGCATTTGGCAATAGTTTTGTCGACTTTGGTTAAGTGTATATCCACACTTTGGAGCGTTTAAGTTAGCTGGTCAGTCTTAAGTAATCCGGGTATTTCACTACCTTGGAACCAGAGCCAAAGTCTACACCTATCCCGAACCTCCTCAAACCCATCCAGCACCTTTGAGATTAACTGGAAGGCCAACTGAGAGCCAGACCTTATCGCAGCAAACTCGTGGAAAGCCTGAAAGCAGAAGAGTGGAGGCTGCTGGAGCACATTCATGCTCGCGGTTTTGGAAAGACGAGCTCAACTAACACACGTGGATGAAGTGTTCAATTGCCCACATACTTTTGGTTAAGTAGTGTATCCATCTATCAGGTTTGTTGTGTTGGTTTCGTGACTTGTGCGAACAACGTCTGTCTTTCCTTCACACACACACACAGACATTACCATACATTTAAATGTTCTAGTAGTTTTACAGCGCAGCGTAAACTTGGAGGTGAGCGGCCTCAGGGTAGATCGCCGAAACGCCGCCTCTAGACTCGTCTGTGGGTTAAACAGACACTCGCTCTCTCTCTCACTCTCACTCATACTCATAACTCGCTCCACCGACACCATTTCCCCAAAAAAGAAAGACAAACTCCCTGAGAGCAACTTTTCCTTAAAAAAAAACCAAGGCGAGAGAACATGGCAGACTTATGTAACCGTTTGCGTGACACAGAACTATGTTAATTTGTGTTGAGGAAGGAGGAAAGAAACAACCCCCCCCCCCCCCTCAAAAAAACACACACAGAGAGACAGAAGGAAAGACAGGAAAAAAGTATGTTGTGGCAGTCGAAGGAGGAGGAGGAAAAGACAAGAAAAAAAAGAGTGAGTCTCAGATTACGCCATCCTCCCTCCCTCCCTCGTGGAAACATTGCGTGAGAGCGCTCTCGCTCCACGTCCTGATTATGATTAATGCAGGTAGTACCACACACACACACAAACGCACACACACACACACACACACACACACACACACCGAAACCACGGTACTGGCAGGGTTCTGGCGTGGTTCTCTGCTTGGGCCTGTGGTTCTGTATGGAGCAGTTAACACTCCGTCTGGCTTGTTAAAGTTAAAAATCACAAACTGGCTCAATCACAGTGAGGACGGCAGCGTGGCTCAGAGCAGCTCTTGTGTTCCGAAAGGGTTCTTCACGGCACCGGGAAGGGTCGAGGAAAAAGCATCTCAGCACGAAGGAGAAGATTCTTTATTGTCACATACACAGTCCAGTGAAATTCAATCTCTTAACCCATCCTAATTGTTAGGAGCAGTGGGCATCCGCAGCACCAACTTGGGGTTCAGTGCCTTGCCCAAGGACACTTCGACGGAGCTGGGATCGAACCGGCGGACGATCTGCCACTAAGCCAATAACCACTCTAAAAAGGTTTTTACAGTACCACGAAGAGTCTTTAATAAACCAGCATTGTGCTTGACAGAACCTCTCCAAACTGTTCTTTACAGCACTATTATGGGACTAAAATGAACTATTCAAGCATGCTGATAAAGGGTTACTACCACAGAAATACATAGTACTAAGGAAGGCCCGTATTGAGGAATTTCAGCACTGTTCCTCCTAGTACAAAAAGCATTTTCCCAAGTGTATATACAACCCTGAAGAAGGACTTCCTGGTGCTACAGTATGCAGCAGTGGTTCTCAAATTGTGGTCTGGGGCCCTCCAGGGGCCCTCTAGGGGGAATCCAGGAAAAAACAAGAAGCAGGTTGTGTTTAGTTAAGATTAGTTTTTGTGGCTTTTTGCCTTTATTTGATAGGGACAGGCTGAAGAGAGACAGGAAATGTGGGAGAGAGAGAGGGGTTAAGACATGCAGCAAAGGGGATTTGAACCCCTTTACGGACTCAGGCTTGTGCATGGGGCACGCCCTCTACCAGGTGAGCTAACGGGGCGCCCCGAGATGCAGTTTAAATATACGTTAGCTTCAGTCAAAAACCGAACCATAAGAAGGTGGTGTGATGATTTGCCTGACGTGGGGATTCACGCTCTCCACTGTTATCCTCCCTGCCTACAGAGCACACTCAGTACCAATAATAAATCCACAATTCAACTCAGAAAGGGCTTCTTCTTCAGAGGAGAAGTCTTAAGTGAGATGAGTTTCTACAGTTTTAGAGCACTGAGAGCATTTGCAGGAATCCCGTCTGGGAAGCCCAGCTGTCTCAGATGGTATAATTAGATTTAAATAATACTGAAGCAACAGTTTTCTTTATTTTCCATGCTGGATAGGCCTGCAGTGTTGTTGGACTTCAGCACTTCACATTACCTCGGTCTGGCTGGCCAACATTGCATAACCACAGCAGGGAAAATAGACTTTATGGCCTTATGGCTTCAACTAAGGACAATGTAGCTACTATTGCAAACACAGAGCACAACTTATAACCTATTACACTCTTATTACCATGTAACACAGGCCGTAACGCATGCCGACTGACTGGTCTGCAGATGTTTGCACAGCTGTGAAGTGCTCAAGTGTATCTTCAATTCAATAAAATTTCATTTATACAGCCCAAATATCACAAATCACACTTTTGCCTCAAAGGGCTTTGCAATCTGTAGAACACAAGACACTCTCTGTCCTTAGACCCTCGATTCAAATAAGGAAAAACTAAACAAAAAAACATTTGGGGGGAGGGGGGGGGGCAAGTGGTACATAAAGGGTACATAAGGTGTAAAGCTACAAGTACTACCTGTAGCTGATTATAACACAATAAAGGCTGACAAAGTCGTAAATATTATAAGATATTTGTGCCATGGTCATTATAAGTGCACTACTACACCACAAGCAAAGCCTGTGTAATGGTAGTATCACAAAAGTACTAAAGCAAAAGTACAACACACAGTACAATAGGGTCACCAAACACAATCAAAAGTGCTTTCAGTACAGAATATATATTAATATTACAGACATACCATAGCGCTCATAAGGTCATAAAGTACAACAAAATCACTGTATACCCGCTTCTTAGACGCACTATGAGATACTGTCGGAACATTACCGGAACATTACAGGGATTGGAGTGTGTTTACGGTTGTTGACTTACATTTTCTGGACCGGCTTCTTCCGTTTCTTCGCCGCATAAAGCGCCGTGTTCGCCAGCATGGTGAACTCGGAGCGAACAGAGTTGGGGAAAAAAAAAATAAAATAAAAAAAAGACAGAAAGAAAGAAAGGAAGAAAAAAAAAAGTGGCTTTATCCCGGGTTTTATGTAACGTTACATGCGAACAGGTCCAAACGTGTTCGCCAGACTCATAACCCTCTAAAGACGACGAAGTAAAGTGGAAAAATGACACGGTAAAATCCCCTCAACGTCCGTCCTCGGCCGCTCTAACGTACGTCTCGTGCGCATCCGAGCTGAACGAAACCCGACCTTTCGACGTCTTTAGCTGCTCCAAACGTCAGCAAACTACTACAGCTTTTCATAATCCCGACGTTTAAGTATTTCCACACGCGAATACCGTGACTTTTCGACGTTAGAAAGAGCCTGAAAAGTCCTCGGAGGGGTTTTACGTAAGTCCCCTGCCTGAGTGCCTCCCCCGTCGAGATTTGACAGGGCTTCTGCTGCCGCCGCCGCCGCGCGCTCCAGTCGCGGGTTCGGCGCGCACTCGTGCTTGTGTGTGTGTGTGTGTGTGTGTGTGTGTGTCACTGTAACGCGAGAGCAGAAATATTTAAGGTGGTCCGAATGTGGGCCAACCGAGAGCGACACCGCAGACGAGGAATGACTGGAAAACGGCATTCCATCCGGGCGGACCTTAAGGACGAGGTTTTTTTTTCATTAGATTACAGTATTAACAAAATTATTTTGGAATTTCATTTGCACACATAATAAGTACTGAGAGATTTACTGTAGCATTAATAATTCCTTTCATTGGTCCAATTAAATTTTAATAGTGATATAATAATAACAGATTTACTATAGCGTTTAAATTTGTTTACATTTACAAATATTACAATAAATTCAAATGAAAAAATTCTACATTGATTTTAATATTGATTTATCTATTTATATTTACACACTTACAATAAATTAACATACATAAATAAATACCTTTACTATAGTATTAATACATCTATTCACAGATATTACAATAACTACATTTACTATAGTTGATTAATCTATTTACATTAACACACTTACAATACATTTAAATAAACACATTTACTATACTATTAGTAATTCCATGAACATTTATAAGTCCATCTATCGTTACAAATATTACAATAAATTTAAATCAGGTGAAAAATACTGCGTTTTTCTCTTGCATCATCCAAATTCAGGCAGCATTTCAAGACGGTACATTTCATGACATGTCCCACAGTCAGTCTTCAAGAAGTGCGGACACCACTGGCTTATTCTTAGTGAACGCTGTGTCCCCCAATCCTTTGGAAAGCAGCAAGCTTTCCCAAGTGTCCATTAAGGTCAGGTGCTAAAGCTTCAGTTTCTTCACTGGAACAGCCAAGACATGTTGCTAAGCACAGTTAATTACAGTTGATAGAAGTGTTATGGATATACCAATTATTTACCGTCAGCACGTTTCAGTTTATATTTCTAAATAAAGTTGTGTTTTAGCTGTAGTAGTCCAGTATAGGACTACTGGTTGGTCTATTGGTTTCTGGCCCCATTATAAAGAGACCATTTATCTGTTGTTTGCACTGTAACCGCACCAGGGGAACTACACAATGCAAAGAGGGTCGTGTGGGTAAGGACGCAACAGCAAAGCTCAGTTTTCTGGTGTGAAAAATGGCAGCCCAGTAGTGTGGACTGATGGCCAAAACGGAGACAAAGAGAAGATTTTTCAATTCAGCTGGCCGATTGTGGACGTCTTCTCCAGTGAGGGAACTTGCCCCAGTTGTTTACCACTTTGTCACCTGTTGTAGGGCAACTTCAGGGGCATAAACTTGGAGCCGATGACGACAACCTAAACCACTCTGGGCCTCCTGCTCTCGGTTATTATTCACTGGGATTGGTTTGCGGGCTCTCTATCATCCAATGAGCATCTTAGCAGAGGGATGTTTGAACTACCTGGAGTGTTTCTTCTCTCTGTGCTCTCGCCACTTTGCCACGCCACCACCTGTGTCGTGGCCCCCCGTCTTTGGCTCTCATGGGGACCTCCAACTGGCTGCTAGTTATTGTTCTTCCTCCTTAAAAATCAGTCCGACTCGCAGGTTCAACACCAAAGTCTTCTCTCAAATAAAGCCTTCAGCATTACACGTGTGGCGTCTTTTCAAAGCGAATTATTTTTGGAGGACGCACTGGCTCATTTTGGCCGTCATCTCCTCCGAAAGGACACACTGTCGCGGGCTGTGTCCTTTGGGAGAATCAGACCCCCGAATTGGGACACATCTTGGGAAAATTCCACTCTGTTTATATCGCCTTGAAGTAGCTGGTGGTCAAAACAAACGCTCTTACTGAAACATTTGGGAGATTTTCCCAGGACTGCGCTGTCACATCTGGTGAAAACAATGTCTAACATCAGTCAAATGTTGCTTGACAATATAAAAACACATGATTTGGCTGCACATATTGGACATTTGTCACTCTGGCTTGGTGGTTATCTACAGGTTCACGTTCTTTCCCCTGTTGCTTAACTCTGCCTATACTGGTAAACGTTTGTATATTACGCCATGACACAGTCACGGTGCATGTACATATTTGTCCAAAGTTTCGGTCATTTGGCAGTCAGTCAGTCACCTTGTCCTCTCACGCTCTGCGGTGAACCTTCAGACCAAGAGGTTTGGAGCTGCTTTGTGGCGCAGCGGCAGAATGAAAAGAAAATCCATTTCATTTGTATAACTTTACACAAAAAAGAGTGAAACAAAGGCAGCAGAACTTGAAACATACAGCCACAACGTTCGCAGGTATAACGATGGAGACTTTAAACCAGTGACAAATAAGCATAAACCAAGCATGAAGCGAAGCGGCAGCGCCCTCTTCTCCAATTTCCCCAAAGTGTCATTAAAATCACATCGGTGGTGAGCAAGACTATGTGGTGACTGATCCCCCAACCTCCACCAGTGTCGTAGAGGACAGACGATGACACTGCAACAGGCCCTTGGCTCGCTTTAACTGTTTGTCACACAAGCTGCACACACTTCATCCATAAAGGCAAAACAAAGCAGGGGGGCGACCTGCTAACCTCCCGTTCTGCAACGAGTACAGTTTCTCTATACCTGTCACGAGGTATGCTACGTGGTCACTGGATTAAATGCAAATCAATTTAGGAATGTGCACCATGAAAGCACATTTAATTATTAATGATGGATTTAATAGAATCAGCAATCATTAATCACTGGAAAAAAATCAGAGATGTGGGATTTTCCTTCACTGGGGTGACTTTCGGTTTATCATTACAAATTAAAGTACATTTAAATCAGTAATTTATATATTTTCATCATAGTTCCTGTGAAAGAAAATAACAAATGCATAGCCAGCCAGCCGCTGGTGATTGCACTGTGAAATAGAGGGCCATCGGTTTACATATGTCCTGGTTATAAGCTCATTTGTTTCTTTACCATGTGATGATGAGGATGAGGATGATGATACCTGCACAGGCCGATCTGGCAGTAACATAAACCATCTTATGTAAAGCCACTTCATTCTTTTTTTTTTTCTTCCCCCATAATTGAAATCTACTTCTCATTTGCAACCGCCATGCATATAAAACTGTTCCAGGTTGGCTGGCAGCACTGAGGGGGAACTCTTGGCAGCCATGTTGCCATGGCAGGACGTTGTGTTTCACGCCAAACACGGCAGTTGCAAGACAACAGCTATTTGCGATATGCCACCCTCAGGCCCTATTAAAATGCAACCTTTGTTTAAAATACACCCTGTTTTAATACAGCTTGGCTGGGACCCGCAGCCGCGTCTCACTCACTTTTCTTTACGAGGCGCCCTTAAAGAGCCACAGCCTTTTCTGCTTCTGCAGCTCGGCTCGGTTTTTCTGTCTTTAAGTTGCACGCTGTATCGGAGGACGTTGACAGGTTGATTTGTGCCTGCGAAGCTTGCATTTAATGTTTGTGATCTGGAGCTGCGCAGTTGTCGCTCTTAATTGAGACATCCACAAAATGATTTATAACCAGGTAATTAAAACAAATGATAGCGCTTTTTAAAGGATGACTACGAATCAGTCGTTTTTTTAGTGTTTTTCTCTCTGTTCAGACCCTTTCAGCTGCAGCAGTTTTAATGGATTCAATTACAGAAAACAGAGGGGGTTAGGAAGCCAGCAGCCATTGTTCCTCATCATTAGCATGCTCCATGACGACCCTTCACCAGTTTATTTATTCTGCAGCACCAAAACAGGTTGAGGAGCTGCGGTAACTTTCCACTGTGCCACCGCAGGCTGCTACAGCGTTTTATTGCAACATGCTGCAGAGGTGGCATTTACGCAGCAGTAAACGCGCTCCAAAACTCTGACTACAACGTGTGAAATTTCTGTTGCGCCATGATTTTGAAGCTTGATTTAAAAGCGGGGGAGCGCGAACACGCCCTCCGTCAGCTCTCGGCTACATACACAGTGCCTTGCTTAACAGTGCCTCATCATCCGTTAGGAAGAGGGGGGGGGGCTTCATTCACTTTTCTGCTACATTAAAAAGAGCTTCAAGTTGATGCTTTTTTATTATTGGTCGTTTCCTTCCTGAGTATGACTATTTGAACAGGTAGTTTGGTTTCCATGACTTTGCCATGAATAAATCTAAGAAACGTAATGTGCATTATTAGATTTCACAGCAATTAAAACTACTGCCACTACAGATGACGCGACGAAAACAAAAAATCCTGCACGCTTTGAGGCAACAGTTTGTGTTTGTCCCTTTACTGTTTCAACAAGACAATGCCCCGGTGCACAAAGCCAGGTCCCATAAAGAAATGGGACCTTTGTGGGAGAACCTGACTGGCCTGCACAGGGCCCTGACCTCAGCCCCATCCAACACTGACTGTGAGCCAGACCTGATCGCCCAACATCATCGTGGGGGACCTCACTAATGCCTGCAGCAGGTTCCACATCTAGTGTAAAGACTGAAACCAGAGGAGTGGGGGCTGTTACAGCAGCATATTAATGCCCAATACGTTTGCATCGGATGTTCAACTGTAATGTAACTGTAATTCAGGTGTCCACATATTTTTGGCCCCATAGTGTACGAGTTTATCAGCTGCTACCTCAGTCGTTGGATGCAGAGTTTCTCTCAGATCCGCCCTCCAACAAGATTAAACCTCATATTTCCAGGCTGGTGATGTTTAAAAATGACAACATTTAACTCTGGTTTCACAGACGGTTGACAAGAGCGACCTCGGCGCTTTGACACGTCTCCAAAATACGAAACGGCACCAAACGCGGGACGGCGACCAGGTCGAAACTTTCAGACATGTGAGGTCTCAAATTAGCATCGGGCCACCGACAGACGCAGGGACAGAGGATGTAGATCAGGACTTGATTAAAGGTCACAGCCACTCAGAATTACAGGCCTGCTGCAGTCATGTTATTTTCCATGTCAGGACGGTCTGGAAGGGCTCGGACCTGCGGCTCATCCTCCAGCCCTGGTTAGTGGTGAAAGCCGTGCAGCCGGAGGAGACACGGCAGGCTGCAGCTCTGGTTAATAGTCGTATCCGGGACAGGCGTGTTCTGGTAAATTGGTGGCAGATGTTGGTGAGTTTGGATGCGAATTGGGGCTTTCAGAAGGGAGAGCGGTTGGCTTGTATCAAACTGTGGAAGTAAGGAATTAAAAGTGCTTTTGACTTCTGGAATTCAGGCGCTTTTCTGTTTGTACTTGTGCCTATTGGATTGGTTTTTGATGCTTTAATCATATTTTCTTTTAACTGGGTAGTCATTTAAAGTGCATTCATTCCAACTTTTGTACTTTAAAAGGGACATTTTAAACACTGAGGCCCTGATTCACTAAAAGAGGAGTTGGCATCAGTTTTAAAGGTGGAGCAGAGACAAGTCTTTCTTTAAAATAAATATAGGAAAATGTTCCGATTTTATAAAATTGTTTGGCGGATGTTTGAATTCTTCGTGTCCCAGCTTTGCTGTAAGTCCTGGTGTGGGCAGTAGCTCTTCTTACCGTAGCATCTTTATTAAAGGACGACTTCACTCAAATCACAACAAGCACACGCGACGTTTCTTCCAACATGGAGGAGACAACTGGGGAAACTCCCCCTGACGAAGATTACGTGATGCGATCACAGGTTCCAGAAATGCTACGCACTAAATGGAGCTTGATTGTTTTATCAACCCTGAATATACGTTTTCTAAAGGGAGCTTGAAGCCAAAGCGCCATCATTTTAATTTTAATTTAAACTTTATTTAACAACCAGCATACAACACTAGCATCTAGATTCCTTTCTCATCTCTAATATCTTCATTCAATCGCATTTAATCAAGAGGCCTCGTGCCAATTCAGTCTAGTCTTTGTCTGCTTCTGACCTCAGCAGATATTGTTCTACACTTCTGATCTCTCCTTACTGGACTTACACTTTGGAGCACTGAGCACCATGTAGATATCTGGAAAAATAACCAGAATTCACCGCGGTCAGTTTTCGTTCAGTAGTTCCAGTTAAAGTAGTCGATAGCGAGGTCTGTGCATTGTATGTGCACACACAACTTGGTGTTCAGTTTTCCCAATGTTATTCTTCTAACGCTTCAATCAATGCAAGGAAACCCCTCCGTATCTATCATGTTTCAGAGAAGCAGACCGGGCGACAAAGTACAGTAAAAACCAACGAAGCGTGTCGGCAAGGTGTTGTTCCACCGCGAGCTTCCAGAGCAGCTTCAGTCTCCAAACTCGTGACGAAAGATACTTCCTCATTTGGTTGTTTTGATGATTCACATACGTGTCGGACTCATCGAACCACCATGGTGTCCCGTGTAAAAGCACCTGTATTTGTTCCTCCACTTATTTATTCAGCCATTTCCTTTCATTTGTTTTAACACCTAACACCTAAAACTACTGTGCGTTCATGGTAAAAGCCGCCAAGCGCAATGGACACTGCCTTTGAACGAGTCACCTAACTTCCACTCGCTTAGTTTTTAGTTTGTTTTACAAACGTCATTTTAAATGCTATGCGAGCACAACAAAGGATCGTTTGTTTGTGGTGAATTTATGAGACCATTACACCTCATTACAGCACCACATCTTGTCAATAGTACGTTAAAATGTCAGTCTATTAAATAGCCCAGCATGTGATGTGGCTGAATCCGGAAGAGAGGGTTTTTGAAGAAAAGGGGGCTGCTGGTTAACTGATGATTCCTTGCTTCTTCAAAATGTCCAGAAATGAAGACAACCCCATCTTAGTTTTGGCTTGACAAGCATGTTTGTTTCTCCGGCAGGACTTAAAATGGGCTTCATTAGCACAAATGTGGGAAAACCTTCTAAACCATAACAGGAGCATGAAATCTTTAACCTTTATATTAAGTTTAAACTGAGCGAATCAGTAAAATCTGAGAAAACAGAGCTGTTCCTGTTTTTTTCTCTTTCATTTTAGTTTTGCATATTTATTTACAACATCAATCACTTACCCGAATGAGGAAACCAGCTCTTTCCTGTCCCAGTTTGACCTTCAAACTAAGGAATGAAGGAAACAGACTCTCATTAATGTATTTTCTGCAATTAGTCAGATTAATAAGCACATTAAATGATGCAAAGTCTGACACCTTCATGTGGCTTTTGTGCTAGAAAGCTATTTTTTTTCCTGTTCTGATCTTATCAGCTGACATTTGTAAGTTGTGTCTGTATCTTCCAGCAGTTTGTGGCTTGTTTTATTGTGTATTTATAGTTTATATACTGTGGTTTAATTGTTTTTTACAAGATACTTTTACCACGTGTTTACCACTGGAAAGCCCTGCATGCAAACCGAGTTTCACTTTTGACGTGAGAGGAATCAAACTGAACTTTGCTGCATTTCTAACAGATTACAGCATGGGGTTTTTCATCCCGGGTGAAGTAGTGCTCTTTGTGTTAAAAGATCTGACATTGTGTCCTCGCGGCTAATTGAGTGCTTGTGCAAATAAGACAGGAAGCATTGCAGATTCAGAGTGAGCATTTTTCCTGACTGGCTGTTAATTCTGACAGTCAGTCGAAAAAAGACGCCGGCCCAGAGTGTCTGTAGGCCTAATGGACATTTTTACTGCAGAAGCAACAGCAATCTTTACTGTTCTGGTTCACTACTCTCACCGCTCTCGTAGCATCATTCTCTGCCGCAGCAGGCAGCTGTCTTCAAAACTCGTGAAAAACGTGAACGGCCCTCTCTAGAGCCAGTGTGTGGTTTGTCCACTCTGGGCTACTGTAGAAACATGGCAGTGCAACATGGCGGCCTCCGTGGAAGGGGACCCGCTCCCTCTAAGATAATGAAAACACAGCGATTCTTATATTATATTCCATTACACACTGAACCTTTTAAAAAGCAATCAGTGTTGTGCTCACAGCCTGCTTCTGCTGCCACCAAGTTGCCAAAAAATATGAGTTAGTTTGGGTTTAAAGTCCAAACTCAAGACTTAGCAGGGATTCGGACTGCGTTGGTGCAGACGTCTTGTTTAAGGTACCGGTGAGACATGAAATGTGATCCAGGAAGTGCAGCGGGAGTGACATATCAATGCTTTTAACGGCTGAAGACGCCGAACGGTTTGTAACACTCACTGACGCGATTTTACAACTCTGGAAAGTTGTCACGGCGGAAGCTACCTTATCTTTCACCATGATCGTTCACATTACAAAATAACCCTGCCTGCAACGTGCGCTTGCATCAACTGTATCCGATTGGCCAATGCAGCGCCTTGCCGGATGATGATGATGATGCGCTGCAGCAACCTGGTTCATTGGCTCCGTTCAAATGAATGACAGGGCTGCGCCTTTTTCACATAGGGCTCTGAAAGCAATCAGTCAATCACCCTAATCCACCTTCTCTGACCCGTAAAAAGTGTCCAGTGTTGAGAAAAGTGACAAAGTGCAGGGAGAAGGAGAATAAACCCATACAACACTTGAGCACTCTGATAATGGCATCTGCCTTATCTTTTTCGCAGCCCTGTGTCAGATATCTCTTGAGACGATGAGTCACTCTGAGCTGTGAGGGATCTGCTTTTCATGACCTTCAGATTAGTCATTGTTTACAGGATTAGGCTGCAGAAGTTGACAGCTTTATGGAAGAAAAAAGAAAAAAGGCACCATAATCCTCAAAGAAATACTGGTGGTATTAAATAATCAGGTATGTTAATAACATCTAAAAGATCAGGTATTAAAAAAGACAGAATGTTTTATATTATAGTAGCCTGACTCTGCTGAAAAGAATATAGTTAGGACTGCATCCAAACTTATGAGTAACTCCTGCCGTCTCTTTGTTTGGATAAAGTCTGGCTTTATCAAAAAGCTCTGACTATTGTCTTTGAGGAAATGTCCTCTGGAAGTTTTCCATCTAGGTTGTTCACAGGAGGTTCACTCCCTGAGGCTGTTCAGCTCTTGAATAGTAAACCCTAAGGTAGCTGCTGTTTTTGGCCACGCTAGCAGCGTGCAGGGCTTTAGGGATGGCGGTTACGGTTGGTCAGTCCTCCACAGATGGGACGGATTCCCTAGCTTTTCTGTTTTCTAGCAGCATCATCAGGTCAAAATTTAAATGTGTCCAATACTTCGGCTTGTGACCAAATACCTGCAAAACTAGTGACATTCTCGTCAGCCTCAGCTGCGCTTTGGCGCTTTCGAGCTGCTGTGAGCATGCTAAACTAAGATGTTCAACATTACACCTGCTAAACATCATCATGTTAACGTACTCATTGTGAGCGTGCTGCCACTAATCACATCCCTACGTCAGTACGCATGAGACAGTACTGCAGAGTTTACTTGCTCTTGTATAATTTCTATTTTTATTTCTATTCTTATTCAGACTCTCACTGAGTCTGTGGACGAAACCTTTTCAGGGAAACAGAAAATGTCAAGAAAATGATTTAAGGAAACCCATCCAGATCTGCCGTACGGAAACAAGTGAAAGTGTATCACCCCACCGACAGACTTGTTCACTTGTTTCAGAAATAAAGATAAAGATAAGTTTCGCGTCTGCCCTCCCACGAAGACCGACTGTAGTCCTTCCAGTCGTTTCCCTCTCATGAAATCGTCTGGACCTCTGACCTAACAACCTCCTACCCTGTACTTTAACCCAACAGCCTCTGAAAGCCTCTGTTCCTATTTATACCACACACTCACCAGGCTGAACATTACCGCTCGTCGTGAAACCCAGCTCTTGTGGCGCACAGCGAGCTCGTAAGCCAATTTGTTTGGGGGAAGAGTTATCAGGCCGCTAGCTGCACATGAATTTGGATGTACCTTTGATCTTCTTTGCATGCAAATCATAATCGCATGATATTCAAATCATTGTGTACTATCTTTGTAATATAGAGAGTCCAGTGTTGGTGGCATCAACATTCGTCTAACAGGTTCAGAGCACAATGTCCTCCTGATTTCCAGTAAATTTGCTTTCCCAGAGGATGAATCCTAACGTTTTTTGGATGACACCTTTACCTTTCCTCAAATGCCATGAGCAGGAAAAAATAATTCCACCTGCACTCACGAAATAACATAGTCTAACAGGCCGATTGCCTTGATATTTACTGAATGTGTTCACTCCTGTGACCAGAGAGGCAGTTGATTTTTTTGTTTTGCCGCTTTAAAAATTCATCGCCTTTTATCCAGGATTATTGGCAGAATTCCAGTTGTGAGGGTTCAACGGTTTGGGAAATACACAGACGAGAAGACCGATACCACTCTCTTATCTGTCCATCAAGTATAAGGCTTCAGCCAGCAGCCAGTTAGCGTAGCTTAGCATAAAGGCAGGAAACAGGGGGAAACAGCTAGCCTGGCTCTCTCTGAAGGTAACAAAACCCCCTTACTAGAACATCTAAAGCTCACTAATTAACACTTTATGTCTTGTTTGGTTAATCTATACAAAAACCAAATCGTTCGTCTGACTATTTCTTGGCTCTGTTGCCAGGCAACCAGAGGAGACCCCAGGAACTCGCTGCTCCCAGCCAAGAAATAGTCCGGCACATAGGACCTCCTGTAAAACGTGAGTTTTACTGACAATCCTCCAACTCAGTTGAAAGCAGCAGACTTTGCGTTCTTTGTTCAATATGTTAAAACGCTTAAAAGGACATCAGATCGGGCAGGTTTTCAGGTCAGGCAGGTTTTTATTAAGACCTATCAGTTAAAAGTTTGGCAGCTCAAGCGATTTGGTTAAAAGCTTTAGTCATGGTTTACATAAGAGCAAAACACTGCCTTCCTCTCAGTAGAAAACTTGCTTTCATGAGTTTGGAATTGAACCCAGGTCATTGAAATTGAAGGCACATGTGTCTGACCAAACAAGAAAATGTTATCACACAACATCACAATTGTATTAGCTTCAGCACAGATGATTCTGCTTTGGAGCTCTTGATTAACACACCACCTAATCACTATCTTAAAAAAAGATATACTTTGGTTGTTATGCGGGTGAGTAAACCCCCGTAGCGAGTTAGGGTCAGAAGCAACTGGTCAAAAATAAGAGAATGGTTTCTGCGTTCCATCTTCGTCTTTGGCAGAAGCAGGTGCTGCATTTTTTTTGCCGGCGGATTTGTCTCGTCTTGAGCCTCAACATCAGTCGGTTTGACTTTACAAGTTGTGGTCAAAGCGCTTCAGAAGAAAAAACGATTTGCCGTCCGCTCCTCGGGCCCCGGAGCTGTTTGAAGTGGGAGCATTTTTCTGCCGTCCAGTCAGCAGCAACATGCAGCGACGATCTTACGATCTTCAGCTGCTCCGGAGATTATTAAAGTTCATTTGTCACAGTGGCGGAATCTGAAGATGAGTGTGTGTGTGTGTGTGTGTGTGTGTGTGTGTGTAAGTACTCGTCAGCGATGTGTTATTTGATATTTTCGCAAATATGTGCTTTTTTTTTTTTTCTCCTTCATTAAAGCGTGTGTATGTGTGGGTGGGTGGATGTGCATGTGTGAACAAGCCCTTTTTGCCGAAGTGGCTAAAACAGCTCAACAAAGAAAAAAGACAGAGTGAGAGAAACAAGATGACAAATGCACAATCTGTCAAGGATGCTTCCTTGGAAGGACTGATCCTTCCAAGTCACTTCCTTCGGAGGCTAGGCGCGGCTCCTCTTTAGCATTCGGAGAACACGTGAATGGAACAGGTTAGCAAAGTGCACGTCATTGCATCATTACGTCAGCAAAAATGACCGCTTAAAAGTCGAGAAAGCTATGAATAATGCTGTGAATGCTATAATATTAACGTTAAATTACTTTGTACAACTTAACTAGTTATTTATAAAAGAAGTGCCGGTGAGCGCAAACAAGCTAATTGTTAAATGGCAGGTCGTGTGGCCATCATTAACGTAATTTGTATATATTTGTATAATTTATAATATCAATATGGTAGTAATTTGTACTGGCATTTAAATGTTAAACTTTTCTTATATTTACTACGGTTATAACAAATGTTTGGTAACGAAAATATACTTTGAAAGCATATTGCCCCGCTTCCGATTCCGCCAACATCTGACATTTTGAAGATAGCAAAGCTGCGCGCATAGGATTGTGGGTGATTTGCGAGCGCGAAGAGCGCGAAGGCCACACATATGCATCCTTTCCTGTATGTGGCATATTTTTCGAACGAAGGACTCAGTCCTTGGTTGAAATTCCGGGGATCCTCGACACTGGAGCAGTCCTTCCACGGATGTCGATGACGTAGCATCCTCGAAATTCTGGCTTTCCGAGGATCCTTCCTTGACCTTGAGAAACGCCTTTCAGCTCTGCGAGGCTGCACTTAGGCAAGGCGAAACGCTAACGTCAGCACGTTCACACAATGTTAGCGTGCGTGTTCACATAGCACCGGCATACAGTTGTCGAGACATTTCACTGAAACCCAAAGATGTTAACCACACAAATTTAAAAAAAAAATACTTCAGTGTGGAACAAACCGGTGGAGTCAAAAAAAATGCTAATCAGAGCATATTTGCATAAAGTTAACTGTGACTCCCCTCGCAAACATGTCCTCTTGTTCTGAGAGGGGCCACGTGTTCCTGCTGCGTTTAGTGCTAAACCCACTGAGAATCAACACCCGAATCTGCAAATCTAAAATATAAATTCAAATAATAGCGACTAATGGGGGAAAAAAGCTTTGTTGTTGACGTTACTTCCGTGCTTTTTCCACAAGTCCTCGGCTCATTATGACCCACATGGACGCCCACCGAGCCTGTCCAGAAAACACTATGAAGTAAAAACACTGAGCTTTCAATGACAACAGCAACACAACCATGCAGCGAAATAAAGTGCGACTTACCATTAAAAATATCCAGAAAGCATTGATGTTAGAGGGGAGAATTGAACACAGACTGCTGGAAATCATCTGCTCGGCTCATGTTACCCATCTATTTCCTGCTGCTGGACATTTCTATTGTTTGTTAAAGATGCATTTGAGCAGAATTCATTGCATGGTTGTGAAAAAACAAGAAAGAAAGAAAGTATTGTTGTTCATATGCTGCCTTGTGCTTGACGCCTGTCATCGCCTCAGTTTGGGCTGGAAGGATAAGGAACGCCGCGGAAATGAGCCCGGGACTGTTGCCACTTTTAAAGCATGCAAGCATTTGGGTTTTTTTTTTATTATCAAACCTTCTCCAATAAAGCGAGAAATTTAACTGCAAGTGGTTAATGCAAACAAATCAAATGTGGTGTTGGTACTCCCCCGGCACATCTTAACTGTCGCTTGCGCCTCCTCTTTTGAACCTATTACTAATTGGGATTTGTGCTGGCAATAAAACACATCAGAGGGGCCTGATTAAAGTTTAAGAGCGAGCATGTGGGGGAAAGCGTGAAACACGAGGGGCGGGCGCAGTGGGCAGTGGGTTCGTATTGATACCTCATTGGCGAGGGATTGACTGTTCGGTGTGTATTGCGCACACGTTTCTCTCACTCACTGCAAAATTTGCAAAAACATAAGTGTGTTGATGCTGCCTGCCTTTTCACAGTAAATAAACAAAAGCCTATTAACTTGTATCATATTTAAACACTTAGAGGCGTTAAAGGTTGCCTAACTACCAACCAAACTGCAGCAGCGAGCCTCGACAGACTCCTCAGGCAGCAGGAACGATATCCACAGGCTAACGAGCACCGAGGTTACTGTCTGACAGCCGGCATCAGCAGCCGTCGAGTTGTATTACACGGGGGCGTGTGGCACTGCGGTGTGCTACGGTGAGCCCCTGCCCCTAAACCTTGCCACACGGTGCTCGAGGGACTTTGCGACACTGTTTAAAAAGTTGTACTGCCTCGATTTATATGGCTGACAGTTAGTTCGGTGACATGTAAAACGTTAGCGCGAAAGCATGTGGCTATTGCCTGGAGGCGGCACCTACCAGTGCAGGCCCGGAACCAGTTGAACTCGCAAACGTATCGGTGGTAAAGAATCACTTTTTTATTCTTGGCCAGCGCGGACTGGAAAGTCGTCCAAAAGGCAGGGAGTATCCAGTCGGCTGCATACACAGCTGAAGTGAGGAGGAGTGGCAGAAGAAACAAATAAATGATGACCGATGATTATTAAACATCACTCATAGTTCCTTATTTTCTAACTCTCCCACGCAGCCTATTAGCAGACTCCTACATCACAGTGTTGTGTGATTCTAGGTTTATTACTCCAACATACATGGGAGTTAGGTATTACTGTCAATATTTGCTATTAAGGTGGAAAATTACCCAAATCGCGCGATCAATTTAGTTAGTAGATGACAGCCTAAACAAGAGTGACCCTCATTGAATATATGGCTTCTGCTGTGTGAAATAGCCCCTCTGATCTTTTTTTTTTTTTACTGAAGGCTACTGCTTTCTTTCGGGAAGCTGTACTCATTTTGTATGGTGAGGTGGCCGGCTTCCACTATAAAACTCCCTCCCTGATATTGTTTGGTATTGGATTACAGAAAAACAAATACAACTCAGAAGGATATTAAATAAAAAAAATAAAAAAGTATACAATTGAAGCACAGTTCTGTCGTGAAGGAAACGGTGGCGTTTCGTGGCTGTGGATCGTCGGTTTTCACAGGTTTAGGTTGAAAAGTAAACCATTAAACAAACGAGCAGATACTTTTCATAAGAAGTGTGAGGAAGGGACTTGTTTTGGTGATTGTTTAACTGCTGGAATCTATGATGCCATGTTTGAGATAGTGGAGATACCGCGCCAAAAAAAAAAGCAAGACACGAACCAAGACAAACCACGAGCAACATCGCTTCATCTCTTTATGTAAAGAGCCGCGCTTACTGAACATCAAACATCCAGAGGTTTATCTCGGCTCTGTTTGCTCAGAGACGAGCGATCGCACGCTGACGCCTGGGAGATTAACTTTGCCTCCGAGCTTCTGTTCTTCAGCCAGCTCTGGGAAAACGAAAACACACGCAAAAAAGTAAATTTATGAGGAATATAATGGAGAGCTGCACATTTTCTTCTCCCACTTCATTCTTTGGATATCAAACGTCCCACGCACTTCACTGCCGATCAATATCAGCGCTGGGAGTAACTTTGAAGGTGTGTCTCCTGCAGTGGAGGAATGTAACTAAGTACATTTACTCAAGCACGCAACTTAAGCACAAATGTGAGGTGCTTTGCATAAGTCTTTTCTTTTCATGCCACGTCCTACTTCAACTCCAACTATCTGACTATCTTCAGCTACTAGTTATTTTGCAAATTAAAGATGTTTGAGAAGGGCTTATAAAATGTGATGTTCTGTTTTACAGGTTTAACTACAGCTGGAACGATTAGTTATTAGTTCAGTTTAGTTATTCGTTGACGGACAGAAAATGAATAGGCGGCTATTTTGGATAGGCGTCATTTTTCACGTACACACCTTTCATGGTTCCAGCTTCTCAAATGTGAAGATTTGCTGCTTTTCCTTTTTAATGGTTTTAATAATTGTAATGTGTTGTTAATAATGTGGAGGTTTGGGCTGTTGGTTGGACAAAACAAAGCACTTTGGGCTCTGGGTCATTGTGACGGCCTTTCTCACTATTTCCTGTCATGGTTTTGGGTTGGGTTAGGTGTTTTCTGCGTTTTGTGCAGTTTTATTCTGAAAATGCCTGTTTTGGGTTAAGCCTTCATGGGCCTGTACCATGAAGCCGGTTTAGCTGGCTAGCCAGATATGTTTAAGCGTAGCTTGTGCCAATTACTTATGCGTTAATGCAATCAGCAATCTTCCTCCAGCTCTCGCTCTGTCCACGTCGAACGCGATTGGTTGTTCAGTGGCGACGTCACTCTTTTTTGTGTCCTCTCGCGCGTGAAGTGATCCCAGCATTAGGATCAAAGCCTGAGTTGACGGAGAAAGTTGATGAGCTGCGTCATGGCACCAATAAAGCCTGATTGCATCGGTTTGGTTTTGTCAACTCAAAACCGATCCTGCAACCCGGAGTTTGTGCAACCACCTTCATGGTACAGGCCCCTGGTGTGTTGTAGAGACTCTCCGGTTGTTTTGTCCTGCCTTTGGGTTTCCCTGTCTGTGTGCCCTGCAATAACCCCTGATTACCTCTCCACTACTCACACACCTGTTTCCACTCTCCTGTCGTCAGCCTGCAGTGTGTCGGTCCTCTCCTCGCCTGCACTTCATTCCCTCGTCAGCTCTCCCTACTTAAACCGGTCCACCTCCCTTGTCCATTGACAGTTGGTCATGTTGTTGGTTCTGTCTGCCGGCGGGTTTAAACTTGAATTAACAATCCACTCGTCACCATCTGAGCTGGCTGCGTTTGGGTCCTCTCTTCCTGTTGCCAGCCCCGACCCACGACAACTTCCAGAATTTTTACAAACCAAACAATCAGTGAATTAATGGAGAAAATAAGGATTAGAGTCATCCATAATCACAATAATTATTAGCTGCAGGCTGACTTTAAAATGAGCTCCACCTCAACCAACTACAACAGTAAAATCCTACTTTTACATTAATGCGTGAATGAAGAGGGAACATTTCACCGCTTTGAGTACTTTTACTTTTAATGCTTCCAAGTACATTTTCCTGATTATACTCGCATACTTGAACATCGGTAACATTTTCAATGCAGGACTTTTGGCTTTTGCAGAGTATTTTTTTACACCGTGGTATCAGTACTTTCATTTAGCAACAACCAACAACACAAAAAAAGAGCAGGACATACAATGTATGTAGATGTAGACACAAAAACACACACACACACCAATCACTCAGGTGGTTGCAATCTGCTTAATTAATCAATTTGGTCACAAACAGAACCAATCAACAACAACAAGAAGTCCAAACTAACCCTGAAGACAAAAGTGTGCCTCAACAAAACAAAGTTAGATTAAATCTTCTACAGCATCACATACATTCTCAGAAAGGAAGCAATGATTGTCATAGACAGAAGCCGGAAAAGAGATTTCCATTTAATTGAGACTTGTTGCGAGGTTCAGTAAAAGAAAGAGACATCCGAGAAGATCTAGAGAGGCAGTGAACATGCTTAATATGTAAATGTACTGTTTTTCCAGGAGACGGGGTTGCTGCATGAAGCTGTTATGCACCAATCACAATTTCTGTTAACTGGTTTAACTGAAAGAACCAGGCTAATTACTGGAAGCAAGTTGATTCTAAACAGCAACTGGCAGCATGCCTTTTTCTCAAAAAATAAATATAGTGCAATAAAAATAAATAAAAGTGAGATGACGGAAAGAAAATAACAATATTGGTGGTGCACCCTACAAATTGGGCAAAGACACACAGTACTTCTGGGAAATGGGTTTAAAATCTTTTTTTTATTTTTTTAGTGCAGCTGTGGACAAAATATTTTTAATACATAGACAGAAAAGCCTCCAGAAATACCTTCAAAACAGCAGTAAGTGTTGTCAAACGGCTCTCCGGGTTTAAAAAAAGAAAAGAAAGAGATGATTAGATATTACATGAGAGGCACAACTACGTGAAGGCAGACGTTTTATTAACAGATATCTTAAAACCTGTTTCCATAAAGCTGAAACAAACTGCACACCACTGGTGGCAAATGAGAAAAGACGTTTCGTCGGGCGAACCGACCCTGTACGCGAAGCAGCAACGCTCTCCAACCCCAGCCGTGCCCTTGAACAAGACACTTAACTTCCAATTAGCTCTGTGGCAGCAGCAGGCTGTGGCTGTATACTGGGCAGCTCCCAGTAGCTGACAGCAGACGGCTGTGGTCGCGCTGGGCAGCTCCCAAATGATAATGCGCGCAGCTCTGTGAAACTGAATCACGGTATTGTTGAGAAAGAGTGAAATGTGCCCGGCCAACCTCCCGTGGATAAGTAGGGGTTGAATAAAAACCTCATTGCCGACCTGGGAAGTGGAGATTTGTTTTCATGTATTTATTTGGAAGAGCTTTTCAATCCATCATCCTGCTATGTGACTAACCAGGCATGCTGGGAAATGTTTTCGTCAGCGGCGATCCTTTCCAGACCCTGAAGTTCTGATGAGTCATTCCCCGGGGCCGACACAAACCCGTCTGGAAAACGAAACTGGCGTTCTTGGTAAACGATGAAATGAAAGTGTGTTCATGACTCCGGAGGACAGAACAAACACAGCGAGGGTGCTGCTCAGCCTTCAGGGGAGGAGAAAGAAAGTATTTTAATCCAAATCAAAAGTAACCAAAACTACAAAAATTCAATTTCATCCGACCTCCGCTCTTTTGTCTCCGTCAGGTTTTACAGTTTTGGCTGTTGCTCCTGTCGGCACATAATAAAAATGTCAGGGAGGTTGGCGCGGTGACTAACAGGTATGAAGTCTATAGTAACTTCTTACTTGTTTTGGTTTTGGGGTTGTTTATGTGTTGGTGGAAAAATGTGACTCATCCGGCATGGAAAACTCCATTATTTTGGTAGTTTCGAGGCCATCATTCCTGTTGGTTTTGAGAATCTGTGACTCACCAACCTTATTTAGAGAGATCTGGCAACACAGATGGTCAGGCGATCGCATGGGTTTTAAACAAACCTGTTCCACTACCTCCAGTAAGCATCGGCCGTTAGAATCTACGGCTCCGAGCGTGGCTCTTAACATCCGAATTTTTCTGAGTCCTGCCCTTCTGCCAGTTTCGTATTTGCTAGTGAACCAAACACACCGGCGGAAACCCGCCGCCCCCTGTAAAGATGTACAAATCGCCCACTGGTTATATTTTAGTTATAAATATATAATTTAAATGTCAGAAACACATGCTTTCCTATCAAATTTAGCTCACTATCAAACAAGACACCTTTTGACCCCCAAATCACCAAATTAAGGCTTTCTGGGGACTTTATTGCGAAGACAAAGCACACTCTTACTCAGTCTGTCCCCCATTATTATCGTTACATTCACTCGGCAGATGCCTTTGTCCAAAGCGACCTGTGCCGGGTTCAGACTGCACCGTTTGTTTGCTGGTCACTGTGTCAGATAAGGCGATTAAAGAGTCTTAAATTCTTGACTCAGCTGGGGGACATGACATGACATGACCCCCGATCAATCAGTCCCAGACGCAGCGTCGGGTTGTTGTCCGCCATGACACACTACACGCGCAGTGCACGATCAATTGTAGCACCCGACGCCCATTCCCATTCCCGACGTCCTGCGGTCTGTCGGGTCGAGCTACTCTCTGGCTGATACTGTGTAGTATGAACCCGGTATTACATTTGTCCCCATATATATCATAAGCAACTTGGGGACAGGAGGAGCCAGTGCTCCCATCACCAACCCTGAGATTAATGACTCGCTCTACCGCCACCTGACCAAAAACCATTTCAGCGAAGTGGTTGGGTTTGTTGCCTGTTGTTCCAATCTGTCTGTTGCTTGCGTTGCTGCCGGACAAGGCCCCTTGGTGGGTAAAATCTGTCTTCATTACTGACAGCAACGATGGCCAAAACGACAAAAAAGCAGACCTAAGATGTGAAAAAGCTGACCAAGGTGCATAGAGAACGCAAAGCAGTCTTAAAAGGACAAAAATCCTTGTACTACTAAGAATAACTTTATTCGCATTTTGGCTTTTCAGTATCAACATATACTGATAAATGCCACAAGCTGAAGCACATCAGTTGTTCTTGTTCAGTGTTTACATTGCATTTACTCACCATGACTGAGCAAATAATGGAACATCCCAATTCCACAATTAAACTACTAAAAACGTGTAGTTTCAATAGCCCCAAGCTGTTGCTTTTTGTTAACAAGCTGACTACAGCCGGATTTTTCCCCCATTTGTCCCTGAACGCAGCGTGACTCGCTGGTTGCTTCTGGTTTTATATTCGGTGTAAATGGAGAAACGTTTGGGAAAAACCGAGCCCGTCAGTGAAGTGCACACTCGTCCTAACCCTCCCCCTCCAAGCACACACACACACACACCAGCGGTGGAAGAAGTACTCAGATCTACAGTGTAAAAATACTCTGTTACAAGACCTGCATTCCCAATTGTGCTTAAGCAAAAGTACATGAGAATTAGCATCAAAATATACTTAAAAGTACCAAAAGCAAAAGTGTGCAGAGGAACACATTTCAGAATAATATATATTCTATTATTGGATTATAATTCTTGATGCATTAATGTGTTCATCGCTTTAATGTTGCAGCTGGTGAAGGTGGAGCTCATTTTAACTACTTTATGTACTGCTGGGTATCTCAATCCATAATAATACATCATCATTTATTAGTTGATTTACGTTTTGTATTTAATAACATGAGTCTGCAAAGTAAATGTAGTGGAGTGGAAATATACGGTCGCATTACATGGAAATACTCAAGTAAAGTACAAGTACCTCAAAATTATACTTAAGTACAGTACTTGAGTAAATGTACTTAGTTACCACACACACACGCACACTCGGCGAGCTCCGTTCGCACGCAAAGGTGCCGCTTCGGCCCCCGATGTCCCCACATTCTCAGGTGGTGACTTCAGCTGTGTGTGTGTGTGTGTGTGTGTGTGTGTGTGTGTGTGTGTGTGTGTGTCGGGCCCGGGCCTGAGGTTTTGGGGGGCCGGCTCTGAGGGTCGAACTCCGCCAGCCCAGACTTTTATTACTGCTGTTGTATACACACACACACACACACACACACACACACACAATGACTTGACTGGTCTGGCCTCTACGCTCATCTGGGGTTGATTAACATCACCACTTCCCTACACACACACACACACACACACACACACAAACACACAGTCATGAACTGTATGTGTATGACTGTGTAAATTGTGTGTGTGTGTTTTGGACGGGGTGGGGGGGGTCTGTAGGACTACACACACACACACACACACACACACACACACACACTTATGAGCAATGTGACGGCGGCTTCCCGTGAACTCAGTCACCCCTTCAAAATAAAATGTGAGAGGTTTGGGACTCCTCTCTTCTTTCTCTGCTCTCAAATAATTTCCTTTTTTTTCTCCTCCACTTTTCCAGGACTTCCCAGGACGGGCCTCAAAAGTCAAGCCTGCCCAAGTATATCGTGTGTTGCACAAACCTGATTCAAGAATATTTAGTCCCTAATGTGCATGGTTGGTTTGAAGTCTTTTGGGATTAAGAGCAAAATTGGAACAAAAACCTTCGTCTCTTACTGACTAATGGCTTTCTCTCATTGTCTTCTGTACTGTTTGTGCCAACCTGGATAGTTTAGTTTGATGGTTAGATGGTTAGTTTGGCCTTCCATGGCACATTTCTAAAGACATTTCTGAGTTGTATTTATTTAGATAACTGATGAATAAATTTAACAGGTAAAGGCACACATTTCTCCACAGATTGAAAACCCAAACCCACACAGATGTTTTCTGTTATTGTGGCTTATTAGACCTCTGCTCAGGTTAAATTTGGGTGTAGTTATGTAGGGATTTACTGTACATGAGGTCCACATACTTAAAAGGGTCATACGTTGTCCTAACAGGTGCGACAAAACTACTGAAGAAGAGTCTTAGGTTGAAGGTTTAATCAGGCTGGAAACACCTGTGTGGGGGCTTTCAACACATTTTTAAAAAGAATGAATCCGGCCATGTAAGTAATATTAACCGGCATTTACGTCTTAATGGTTGCAACTAAATATCATAGAAACTCTTATCAACACGATAAATATTGGTTTGGGTCATGTGGTGCAAACCCAGAGTCAGCGCTTATGTTTTAAGTTCATGATAAAATAATCGCAAAATCCCCTTTATTCACGTGCAATGATATTATTAATTTTGTGCGATGCTGCATTATTGATGACCGTGCACCTCGACTCAGAGTCTTGCTTGAAGACAAACAAAGTCTCTCTCTTAATTTGGACATGACAAATAGCGTAAAGCAGGCCACGCCGTGACATCCAATAGGTAATCAGAAGATCAAGAGGCTGTGCGATCAGAATTTGCTGTAACTGGTGCGCGGGGGTTACGGCCCTCTTTGACGAGACGTGCAAATACCGAACGGTGTGCTTGTGTGCTTTCAGTCGCTTTGCAAACCGATTCGGGTCTTTATAGACCTGTCGCGAATAATACTGTGAATGTGAGTTTGCGCGCGAGGCTCAAGCAAGCCAACAGGCTAATTAAAGGGCTAACAGCCATCGCTAATGGTAATTTAGAACCAGTGACGTCTGATAACATGCTTAGTTAATGTAAACCGAGCCCAGCGGTTCAGGTGGTGTTATTCGTCTTCCTGTGGCCTATTAGCAGCGTTTTGTGTATTTGAAACTGTGTAAAAGTTGCTATTGCTAGTGGACAGGCAGCTAGCTACAAGAAGCTGGAAAGCTTAAAGGAATAGGTTTTGTACTGTGTTATATTGTCTGGAAAATACAGATCTGTACTCATACAGGTGTTAAAATATGTTCGTTGTCGTATACTGTGTGTTGAGTTTAGGTGCACCAGTTTTTCCATTTTGTTTTGGTGCCATTTTCACTTTAACGTAGCTAAAGCGAATGCTAAAGATCCTGGTTTTTGGTTTCCACGTTTCCAAATGCTAAAAGTGTTTGTGAACACGGTACATATGTGTGGTTAAGGTCAGGTGAGTCAGGAAACAGGAAACAGATTGGGCAGGGTTGTAAAACGTGAGCCGCTGGAGCTAGCACGGTTAGCGGGCTGACAGCAGCAGTCCACACGTTGCAAAAATACAGCTTCACTGACCGCCGCTGTTGTCCTCGCTCTCTCTGCTGCTTGTATTAGTTCGCCGTACGAGGATTTTCGCGCGTGGATTTTTAACCAGATTCAGCTCTACGTAAAGCGAATCAGGAATTTATGGGACGCTAAAGGCAATGCGACCGCAGCTCGCAGACGAACCAGAGCAAGACTCCCACCAGTCTATATGAAGAAACATAGATCAAAGCTATGCTTTACACAGTTGCTACTCTCTTCTTTCCTTGAAGGACTTTGTCAGATTTACTTTTGGCCCAAGCTGAAAAAAGTGATGGAAAACCGGAAGAGGCTGCAGGAAATGAACGGCCCCTACAGTCTCACTGGAGTCGGCTTTTTAGTCTCAATGCCAGGTTAAATAAATCACTTGTTAAAACTGATATATTTTCACATTCCCGTAATGATCTTGTGGGACTGCCGGGTGGGAAACTGGACTCTGCCAAGCCTTCCCTCCTCTGGAAAAGACGAGAAATTACCCAGCTCTCCGGGCGTAGTTTATCTCTTTGATTTCGTTCCTCAAAAACAATCTCGCGGGCTCATTCTTTCCCTGGACCGCCGCAGCGCTGCTGTTATTGAGAACGAAGTTAACTCAGCTCAGCGCTCGAATTGATTTGACAAACAGCGAGCGTGTGAGTCACAGATGAAATTTCCCACCTTGGCGGCGCTCCGAGCCCCTTGGTTTCCTCGCCCGTTCAGCCTTTTAATGGACGCAGTTATGGCTGTGGTGAGGAGGGGGGCAAAAAAAAAAACCTGACAGGGTCCAAACCTTCCCTTTGAACTTTTATTTTTTAACGTCCTCACCTGCTCGGTTCCCAGCCGACTCCCAATAACGGGGATGTTGTCACACACGCAGCCTCGTAAAACCAGAAAGTTAATCAACCATCACGCTGCTCAGTTCAAAGGGGCACCTCTGGACTCCCCGTCTCAGTCAGTGTGAGTCAGCGCTGTGAGTTTTAGGCAAAACAAACATCAGCCCTTCGGCAGCTGGTTGCTGTCAAGTCTGAAAGGCAGCGGCGGACTGTAACTAAGTGCATTTATCACCAAAGTACTGCGCTGAGGTACTTGCACTTTAGTCAGGGCTCTACGGAGTACTTGTGCTCCAAAATGAAAATCGATATGAGGAGCACACAAAGAAATTCAGGAGCGCAGGGACAAATTATCTGCAATTTATCACAACAACGAATTATACCGCGTGTGTCTCCTTGTGTGCAAATATTGTGTGAAAACCAGCGGAGGACTCGCATCCAGGCCTTAAAATATTGACAACCCCATCGAAACAGATCTATTTTTTTTTTTTTTTTTTTTTTTTTTTTTTTTTTTTTTTTTTCTTTACACCCCTTCTCTGACCCTCTCCTTTTTGCACCCCCCTTTTAAAATAAAATCTCGCGGGAGCTTATTTTTTTTTCACCAAAGCCCGGGCCAATCGTTTGAACATTTACCCGCAGGAAGCACCGACTGTTCGCCCTTCTTAAAGTGTAGGACGCCGCACGAGTTGGAACTGAGGTTGGCGACAGAAGTGCCTGCAGCCACGCGCCCGCAACGCTTTCCTGTCTGCCTCCCGTCTGAATTTTCCAGCAAATTCAAGTCTTCTAATTCTGGCTTCGACTGCTGGCATTAGTCACCAATTCTCTCGGAAACCGTCGCGTCATTATCAGTATCGCTGCCTTTGCCTCCACCTACATAAACACAGCGGCTCTCCCCAGAGGACAGGCTGAGTTGTCAGACAGAGAGATGCCGTTAAAGTTATTCGTTTTCATCCGTGCGTTTCCGGCTTCGGTGAGTCAAAATGATCTTCTCGTTCTTCTCTCAAGGCCCTTAAAAGGAATTCTGCGAAAGGCAGGGAAGTCACAGCTAGATCAATATTTTGAATAAAATGGCAATATTCTTCTGCTTTGACCTGCATCAGGGTCGTAAGCCTACACACACGCAATACACTCTCCTGCTTAGGCCTTGAGACTTGGCCTAATAAATCGTGTCCACTTTCTTTAATGGTGCAAAAACAGCCATGGTTACTGATAGTTGATAAAGAAATGATGCCATAAGCAGACGTTTATGTTTCATATTTTGCACATATTTGACTTATTTTCATATTTTGCACATATTTGACTTATTTACTACTTATTTTATGTCTTTGCGCAAACATAGTTGAATTAAAGTAGAAACTATTACCGGACGTTAACCTTTTACTGTTTGTACAAACCAGGAGGATCCACACTTTAGTGTTCTACTGTCGCCGGGGCACAGCAGTTTCAAGGTTTCCAGGGCAGCGTTAAAGTTCAGGGTCCGTGGTTAACGTTTAGATTTGTATTAGAGTTCAAATTTGTATTAGATTTCAATGTTCAGTTTTCAGTTCAAAAGTGTGCTTCAAACAGTTTAAAACAGGCATTTGAAACACATTTGGAACTGATATTTCACAGTTCATGTTCACTTTCCATGAACATTTGAATGATATGTCAGTATAAACAAGGACAAAAATACTCTTCGTCAAAATGTATTTTTGGCTCGTGGCCAAAACTGCCATTTTAAAGTTGGGAATTTGTCATTGCTTTATTTATTACACTTTTGAGAGCACAAGAAGAGCTCCAAGAGCATTATATACAGTATATTCATCTTCATTTGAGTTTACAACAAGAGAGATTTGTTGCGATTCTACTAATCTTGCTTCTCGAAAGGTCACAGTCGTTTATAATCCAGCGTACAAAACTAAACTGCAGTTGTTGGAGAAGCTAGTCTCGTTTCCTGTATCTGGTGTTTGGGGGTTTTTTTTTTATTACCAGCAGACTAACCCTCTACCAAACCGCCACACCGCCGCCTCCCGTTAATCAGACTGCCACCTCGCGCACCGCAGGCGGCTCAGTGTGTGGCTTGGCTGAACGGCCGTGATGGTGAGGCTCGTCTGGTTGGCCGAAAAGGCGCCCTAAAGGAAATTACGAGCACGTTCGTTCAAACTGACATTGTTTCCGGCGTTTAGCCGTTTAAAGTTTTCTAGAAATGTAATGAATTTGGCTCCATAGACCAATGAGGATCTCTGGTTTTAGTTTGAGTTAGCTTCGTTTTTTTGTTTTCTTTTA
This sequence comes from Coreoperca whiteheadi, assembly GCA_011952105.1. Taxonomy (NCBI): domain Eukaryota; kingdom Metazoa; phylum Chordata; class Actinopteri; order Centrarchiformes; family Sinipercidae; genus Coreoperca; species Coreoperca whiteheadi. The sequence continues at coordinate 2,647,376 of CM022483.1, forward strand.
TTTGGAGTTTTTACTTTAAAAGAAATGGACATGTACTGACTTGTCAAGGGGAAAAAACCCCCCCCCATTAAATTCATGTTTACACCCTGTGTGATCAAGGTGCTAACCCCCGGCTAGAAGGGAGGTCTTTGCCCACTAAGCTGTCGTACGGCCGCCCTGGTGTGTGTGTGTGTGTGTGTTTGGGTGTGTGTGGAGCTTTAAAGGCAACGAGCGTCACACGGTTTTAATTTGCAGCTTTTATTAGCCGATAAACACACAGACACATTACATTCACCCTGCCGCTCACAGTAACAAACTGGATTAGATAATAATGTTTAACCTATACATTTACACTTCTTTTCTCTCCTCCTCTTTCCCTTTTTCTTTTCTGCCCCCTCTGTAGTTTCTGCTCTTCAGTGTTTTCTCCTCTTTGTGGTTATTGAGCCCCCATTTAGTATTGCCTGTTAACAGTAACAGCTCTTCAACAATTCCTTGCTGTTGGCTGGGAAGCTCCGCTTTGGTCCAGCGGCACCACCCGCGGGCCACCGGCGGTGTTACAGTTGCAAATCAAACTGATTAAGGTTTTTGAATTTGTGTCCCGGAGTTTCCTGTTTCACAGTCACTGAACTCATTAACACAGGATCCAGAGAAGCTGGCA
>CM022483.1:2648037-2674553 GCA_011952105.1 Coreoperca whiteheadi
TGGAAGAAAAGTAAAAGAAGGAGAGGGGGGTGAAAAAGAGAGCTGGCCGGTGAGTTTTTTTTTAATAAATATAGGGAGGTGAAAAGGAGAGGGAGGGGGGGGGGGGGGGGGGGGGGGGGGGGGGGGGGGTGGGGGGGGAAGCAAAAATACGAGGGAAAAAGAGCTGAAACATGAGGATTATAACTTTAAAAAAAACAGAAACTCGTTTGTCTCCATGTCACAATTATCACACTCACCATTTACATGATTTATATTATTAAATCCGTTAAATATTAAAAAGGGAAAACCTGTTAAATAGCGAAAAAATAATACTTAACTGCCAGTTCAAAGTGTTTACTGGTGTATAAGTCTCACTTATTAACTGGTAGCCAGTTTGAAAGCAGGTAGAGACGCTAGAGGCTGCGAATGAAGATCAGCTTTTCTTGCGCTGGGCCTTTATGCTCCTTTTGAATAGAACAGAGGAAAACTTTATTGTCCTCCGGAGTGGAAACATTGTCTTTAGCTCACCAGCAAAAACAAAAGCAGCACAGGAAACCTTCGCACAGAAAACAAGTAACATGAAACCACTGCGTTAACAAGAAACCACTCAGGCGAGGTTTGGCAAACTGGACTCATTGAGGGTTTTATGGGTTTAGGTTGACAGTTTCTGCNTCTCTGCTCCTGTTTCTATTTTCCTATTTCCCTTCCTTCCTTCAGTGTCCCGCCGTGGGTCACTCCGTCTCTGGCTTCGCAGTTGAAAGTGAAACCGGGCCAGACCACACACACTGGGATGATCTGTCTCTCAGTGAGGGTCTGGCAGCACCAGCGGCACCGAGCTGAAGCTTTGGACGGAGTTGACCTCTGTTAGGTAACGGTTTACCCGAAAGCATGACTCATCGCGATTGTGACTCCTCAAACATCCGATGACTGGATCGAGAGGACAGACGGGAGAAAAACAAAACAAAACGTCCCCCCACCTCCCTGATGCATCCTGTCACCAGTGAGGCAGAGTGACAAGAGCTTCCCCACGTCGGGGTTGGTTTGGTTGTTGGCACGTCAATCTGCTCGTAGCAGCAATCCGCTGCCTCTTACTGCCATTAAGGGTCTCGCTTCCATCCACTTTCTGCGACTTGTTGCCACCATCTTGCTCTTGTTGGGTCTCACCCCACATACTGATGGGTCGTCCGTCAACGTCTCTTTGCGTCTGCGTTCTGGATGTCGCTGGCATCAGTGTCTCGGTGCTATCAGCATCTGCAGCTTTGTCGCCGTCGGTGTCTCATTTCTGTCATTGGTTCATTGGTCGAAGGATCCGGGAACCTTCAGCACATCATGGGAAAATGTTGTGTGGCCGTCAGCGTCTTCCACTGCCACTTGTAACCTTTGCAGTACATCCTTCTGACCACCAGATGGAGCCGCTTAAATCCATTATATACAGCACTGAGGCACTAAAATCCCACTAAAATAAATCACAACATTGGGAGAAAAAGTGTAAACTTTATTCTTATACATTGTTAGACAGTACAACTACTCAAGAAGAGATTTTAATAAGAACATTTGTAGACAAATATGTAAAACAGATAAGACAAGATAGTAAAATTGTTGTTCTGTCACTCTATTTCTAACTGTAGAAAACATTCATTATTTCATTACTTTTTTTTAAAAAAACTGACAAAAAGATACTCTGATAGTGAAAAAAAGAAAGCAGGACAGACATCACTGTGGGTTGAATTCAGGTTGGAAAATGACCATTTAAAGTGCCTCGGCCAAGTGTTTCCACACAGATTGTTCCTCGCAGCTGATTCATAACAGTGTGGCATGTTAGTCAGAGTCACTCACTGTTGAGAATATTCCAAACAGCCAGGGTGGAAAATCACCCAGCGGCCAGTAAATGTTTACCAGCGTCTGGTAGGTTGGTTAGTTGGGCCTCGCGGCCTCTTTGGCAGGAAGTTCGTTTGGCTGTAAAGATCCGATTTGTCTGGTGGAAGAGTTCACGGGAGCTGGGAAGTTTTAGAAAACCAGCAGCATCCGAGGCGGCAGGTGGAGTTTTTAACGTATGATTCGGCGCACGAGACACATAATAATAAGCCTGCCGGAGAAGGTGAAATGGTGAAAATGAGAGATTCGAGGCAAAAGACTTCATGTTTAACGGGAAGCGCCACTTAAACAAATGGGTTTTCTGCCAAAGTTGACATTTTCCTTAAGGCGTCTAAAGGCATTTAAAGCTGCACTCGGTATTTTCGAATGAACCATCAGACCGTCTTGGGAAAAATCAGTCACAAAGTGTGAAAACGTGCTGCAGGTTCCTCAATTTCTCCAAATGAAATTCTGCTGTCAGGACGTCATCGCTGGTGGGAATGACACATTCTGTGACCGCAACAACGAACGCAGCGGGACGTTTTACTGCTCGCCATAAGCTTTCGTCATTGAATACGTTTCCAGCAGGAACCGCGCTGAAAAGGCGGCACATTTATGCCCTCGGGAGGATTTAGCCACTGTGGCTGATATGGATCAGCCTTGGATTTGAATAAAGTGGCGGATGTTTTTGAGTTAGATGAGGAGCAAGAATCAGCTGGTTTAAGATCACTGGTCAAGTTCTCTGGTGGTCCCTCGTGAGTCCTATTATATATTTCCCCCCCGACAAATAGTCACATTAGCGTGTTAGGTGAATATCGACATGAGAGGAAGCGGTTTGGAAAAGAGCATGGCGCTGAGAAACGTCTCGCGAGTCTTTCAGGAGGGTCATGTTTCGCCCAGCAAAGGCGCCGAGCTAAAATGGCCGGTGCTGCTCGACAGGGAAAGCGAAGACTCGCGTGTCAAACGGTTAAATCTCGCTGCTGTTTGGTTGCAGCAATGTGCAAAGTTGCTTCGTGCAGCTTCGGGAAATTGTTTACGTTCGAAAAATGATTTTTTATTTTTATTTTTTTTTTTAAATCTGTCTCCTCACAGTGTAACAGAGCTGCAAAGCTCGCGAGCCCTCGGCAGCACAACTCGAGTCCGTGATTTTCCAAGTTTTCGTAGTTTTTCCCGCCCTTTATTCCTGCTCTCTGAGCTTCAGCGGCTCCGTGCTCTGGAGCGCCGCGGCAGAACCGTCGGACTCGTCGTCGCCGACTTCGTCGTCCTCGTCCACGTCGTCCATCTCGTTGGTGACGTACGAGCCTTTGTGTCTGGACAGGCACCACAGCAACACCGCTACTGTGCAGATTAGCAGCAGCAGCAGCGCTGCACCGCCGATGCCTGGAAGGTGCAGTGTAAATGTCAAGGCAGGAGATCACTAAAAGATTAGAAAAGCCCACCTTATCCAGCATGGGATCACTGGATTTTGCACATTAAACGGCTCAAACTACAGCACCAAATTCAGATTTGTCATGAAATAGTTTAGTTTTTAGTCCGTCTGTGGAGTCTGGAGTGTGCCACTCTTTCAGTGTTTAAGTCACGATCAAATGATGAATCGATTCATGTAAATAACTGATTACATTTGCATTTAAAGGATGCATCAAACACTTAAATTAGCTCATTAAACTTGCCAATGTTTTATTTTCTTTCCTTACGCTGTCTTGGATAATAATTGAATTCAGATAATAATCGTAAGTTCATTCAAGTTTTTCTTTAAATTCCATTTACTAATGTGTCTCTTTTCCATTATGCTGATAATGACTAAACGCACAAAAAGTCTACAATTACTGTAAATTCTTCCGGCTCAAGAGAGGACAAACATGCACTGTAGAGGAGTTTGTGCTTAAAAAGAGAACCCTGATTTGAGCTGTTGGCATCATTAAATATAATCAGGAAGCTCGGTCCTCACCTCCAGTTAAGGCTGCGAAAGGTACATCGTCCGTGCTGTTGCCTGTAAAGACACACATTCAACTTTAAATAAAATAAAACTACCACTCATTCATTCCTTTAGTATCATGTCTTTATGTACTGTCCAGCGTTCTGAAGTCACTGAAGATGTCAAATTGTGTATCATGCAGCTTCATGAAGGAGCACCACAGCGCAGAAACACCCTGCTGCAACCAAAAGTCCTGCTTTCCGAATTTAACTCATTTGTTATTAATACAGAATGAAATATCCCGAATCTGCAAAGTAACTAAAGTCATCAGGTAAACAAATGTAGTGAAGTAAAAAGAGCAATTCTGGACTGAACTGGAGTGGAGTAGAAGTACAAAGTAGTAGAAAAGAGAAACGTTCAAGTAAAGTACAATACCTACAGAGGACTTGAGTAAATGTACTTGGTTCCCTTTGATGATCTAAATTCAGGGCTACAGGCAGCCACATTAAAGGAGGACACATGGAAGCTGACTTGTTTTTTAGTTTTTTTCTGGGCTCAGAATCCGACCATGCATGGTATTCAAACACCCTCGGTCTATTTTAAAGCCTCAGTGGCTGCACAGACGAGGCGACAGAGGCTGGTTTTACACTCAAACTCTGTTCACATGAGCTCTGTACTCTTATTTATTTACGCACCATATTAATTGTCATATCACATCCTACTAACAGCTTTATTGTTTTTGTCTGATAGCAAGAAAACTGCCCCCGAACGTGTTCACTCTGTTGAAACCCGGTGCAGAGATAACCAGGCATTTAGCTGACCCTAAGAAAAAGTGTTATCTTGGGGTTAAAGGGTCTTATAAAATGAAATAAAAGCACAATGTTGTCATCTTGACACACAGTGATAATGGCGTTTACATCTGGAGATGATAAGATCCCCCCCCCTTCCCCCCCAAACCAAAACAATAATGGGCAAACGCAGCTTCAGCTCCTAACGTTCAAGAGATTTGCCAAGAAAATGAGAAAAACAAGCTGCCTTCACGCCCCGGATTCCCACATGTCGTAAATACGAGCACAGATGTTGCGTTTAGGTGTGTTTGTGCAGAAGTAACACTAAAATGGACTCTACGTGTAAACTGTGCTACTTTTTGTAAATGTTTAGTGTAAATTTGCCGTGAAAACAGCAGATATTATTCGACGTTTCGCAGTTTAATAACCATAATTATTATAATTACTAACTTAAGAACAGTTTTTGAGCAACTGAAAGCTTGAAACCCCTCTGGCCCTCTCTTTGGGCCCCGCCGTGGAAACGAGGGCCAGCGGGTGCCAGTGTGTCAGCTCTTATCTCCACGGCGACAGGCCCTGGAGGCGTCACTCTCGCTCCTTCCCATGCTCTCCGCTGGCATCGGCTTGATAAGACACTCCCTGCTAAACACACACACACACCTCGGCTGGTCTAAAACACTCGCAGGGTGTGTGTGTGTGTGTGTGTGTGTGTGTGTGCGTGTGCGCGTGTCAAGCTGACACACGCGCTGATACTCGTATCAATTACCGAATCATTGATCGAAACTGCACTGAATCACACTGAACTCCAATTTGATCGTATTTCACACAAATTGTGACCGTTCTGTACAGTCAGCTGGTTTAGTCCAGTGGTTCCCAACCTGGGGGTCGGGCCCCTCCGAAGGGTCGCCAGATACATCTGAGGGGTCGTGAGACGATTAATGGGAAATAAGAACGAAAGACGTTCTGATGCACAAATCTGTTTTCAGTGTGTTCTCTAATCTTTGCTTTTTTGGGGGAAACGGTGGATAATGGACCTCTGTGAGCCTCGAACGGAGACACTGCATTTTATAAGTCGCAGGCCAAAAGGGCAGGGAGGCACTGCTTCAATCTCTAATTAGTCTCAGTAATCAGTAAGTTCACTAGCTGTCTGATAAATGCGGTGCAGTAAAAATGTACAACATTGAAGCTTAAAGTAGTACAAAATGAAAATGTTCAAGTAACTGCAACAAGGGAGGAGCTACATCTAAAGATATCAGCCCCCAAAAGTGTATTATAAGTTATTTTTAAGCAATAGAATAGTTTGTATTAGTAGTTAATAGTTTTGGTATTTATGACAATCACAAATCCAAATTCAAACCCGTTTTCCTCAACAATTCGAGAAGAAAGTTCATCGAGAAGAAAAATAGTTCTAGAAAGTCTCAGTTTCATAGCTTTGTCTGGTGTCTCTGGGCTGCTAATTTGCTGTGGATTTACGCCGCGGTGTCACGTTCATCATGTGCGTACCCTTCGTCACTGCGGTCACGACATCAGGGAGAGGAGGCGGGGCTTCAGCTGACGGCAGAACTCCGGGCGGGGGGCTCGCGCTAACATCCATGCTGGCGTCAACCTGAGCAGAGCAAAAAAAAAGAAAAAAAAAAGAGCAAATTGGAGAGTTAATAGTTGCCTATTTATCGAATGCTCGCAAAAACAGTTAGGAACCACGCCAAACCTGCCATTTTTTTCCTTTTAACTTCCCTCCTCAAAAAGCTAATTTAAATAACTGCAAGATGTTTTTCGTAGAAATGAACCTGCTTTGACGGTATGAAATCAACCCAAACAAACTGTCTTCAAGGGATTTAAAGTTTGTAGGATGTGACGTAACATACATAACCACTGGTATCATCCTCTTAAACATTCAGCACCGGGATCATGTTCATTCACCCCCCTCTGGGAAGGGTTAAAGTTTCTTTTTTCTTGCAAACTTTAAGAAATAACATCTTTTAAAGGACAGCCGTTTCTCCACACGCATGAATTATGAGCTCGGGGGGAATGCCTCCACAATGGATGTCTGTATGACAACGAAGTCGCGCTTCACAGAACTATCTCAGAGCTGCAGAGCACCGCGGTCATCTTAATCTGATTTTATTCTCTTCTGCCCAAAAATCCCACACCCTACGTCTTCGCGCAAGTCTTCACTTTCCTTACACATCCCTCTTCTGGTCCCATCAGGTTTTTATTTATTTAAGACTGTCGCAGAAGATAATTGTGTACATAACTTATAAAACAAGCAAGCAAACTGAGAACGTATATGCAGCAAACTTGGTGAGGACGCACGACTTTACCAGAACCCTTTTAGAGATTATTGACTGACTTGGTATCATGTTACTTGGCTGTAACGGGCTGTCAGTGTGGACACAAGTTTGGTCTTCAAAGCACAGTCACAATACATAGAGTAAAATATCACAAGACTTTGAAAAAATGAAACAAAACAACCCCCCCACCACCACCACCACCACCACCACCAAAGAAACCCAACTCACCAGTTCTGAGAATCTGCAAGCAGCTCTTCAGTCACCAAGAACAAGAAGAAGAAGAAACACAACAGAGCATATGCTGGACAACCCACGCACACACACACACACACACAGAGACACACACACACACAGATGGGTGTGGTGTCAGTCCCCAGGGTCGGGATCTGTTCCCCCTCCGGCCAATCGCGAGGCTGACTCCACCCCTCTGATGCTAAACAGCCTGCAGATGTCTGAAACTGGGCAGCTGACAACGCCTCTTACATCATCTCATAACACACAGACACACACACACACGGGGTGTCTCTGTACACATACTGTGTTTAATAATATCACCTCAAGCCTCTTCATTAACGTAGATCTTCACTGTGGCATGTTGTAAGCATGTTGCAGGCCTGTGCTAGTGGCTTCCTGCGTTTCCCAGAATGCCTCAGAACAACCAGAGAAGAGCGTCATGGTCAGTGTTTAAATATGTGGCTTCTCCTTTGTTTGTTTGTTTTTTTTACAATGGGAAGGACGTACCCTATGGAGGACAGAAGGCCAAAATTAAACTTGTAAAGTCCATGGGACACGTCCTTGACTACGTGGGACTGATACCAAAACCCGCCGTTTATTGGTGATGTTTTACATTACTGAAAAAATATTCTATGATCCAAACTCCTGGATGTATTCTGGACATGATTTCATGTTGTTTGATGTAATGTGCAGGGGGCGCAAATATACAGCGAGCCTTTTTGGGCCCACTTCACGTCGTTAATTAGGTTGAGGTTAATGAGGTCAGTGGGGAGAGGAATTACCTTCACTCACCTCACACCTGAGCGTTGCCAGATAACACAAAACTAAATAAAGGATTAGAAAATGATGGTTCACGTTGACTGTAATATTTGTGCCTCAGATATGAAGCTACATGTGTAGTCAGTCGGACAGTACGGGGAAAGTCCCAAAGTTAATTTCATTCGGCATTGTTCGCACCAAGCCTGAACTTGATACTGTGGCAAAATGCCTCAGACCCGCTCTGCAAACAAGTGCCCCCCCCCCCGCAACAAAAAACAAGTTAAAGAGAAAGAGCGAAAATGCACCGGAGTGACGCATTGCAGTGACAAAAGCAAAGCAACGGAAGTGATTTCCTGTCATGGAAGACGGTAAAGGAAAGTGCTGTATGTTTCGCCTTTTGGGGATTAAAGAAGGTCAGTGAGTTTAGGGTTTGGAAGGTTGGACGTGAAGCCTGACTTCTTTGAAATCTGCCATTTCAACGCGACGAAAAAGAAGCATTTTTAATCGCTGGAGTCGCGCTTGTTATCCGAGCTCTCTGCTTGAATGCTCAGTTTGTGGTTTACACACGGGTGAAAACTCTGATCCAAAGTCTGCGGAAAACGGCGATCTAGGATCTCTCAAGTCACGAACCCTACCGTTAACACTCAAGGCGGCATACAACACACTGAGAAAAACAGTAAGCAGCAGGTGCTTCGCGGTTGAGGACCTCTGTAGAACCACTACTAAACTGCTTTGTGTTTCTTTGAATATTTTGCCAAGAATAAATTGGCCGAGTTCCTTTCAAAAACTGCACGCTTGCACACTTTGGTGAAAAACAAACAAAGGAAGTCCATGAAAAATCAGGAGGATTCTCGCCGTAAAGAATGTGTTCTCGTCTTACATGTACCCTACTTTCTCTTAAAAAGTACAATGGCGTTCATCGGCAGTCATGCTTTCAGGTTTGTTTGACGAATCCATTTTAGGGAACACGGGTGTCGCTTTCCCTCCCTTTTCGATGAATCATCGGCTTTAGCCCACAAAAACATCCTGAAACTCAGAGTCACAACAGGTCAAAATTTAATGCACTTCACATCACCGACATCCGAGCAAACCGGTGCTTAACATTTCAAAATGCACATCATCAGACAAACTCTTCCGTTCCAACTGATTTTAACCTACCATATGTTTCCTTTGCGTGAAGAGAAGAGTTACACGTTGTGAGACTAGATTTTCTTTTATTCTGGCAGGCTGAATCGCATTGCTGGTTTAACTGAACTCAGCTACAGGCAACAGCGGCTACTACATGCCAACATTTTATGATTACTTGATCATCCAGCTAAACATTTGGAATGCATTATGACTCAAATAAGTGTAGATTACTTGTTTAACAGCTACCTAAATGTGAAGTGTAAAGAGCTTTTAAACAAGAAACAAACAAGAGCTAAACAACTTATCGGCCACTCTGACAAGCCCAGTGCTTTTTGTGAAACATCCAATTAAAGTAAACTTACTAGCGACATCCACCAGCCAGATTTTTATTTTACAATATAATTCCAAATTATGGTTGGTTTTCTACCAAACTGGCAGCTAGAGTTAAAAAAAACAACCCTCAAAAGCCATTTTGAAATTGTACTAGCCAGTCAAACATGTTTAACTTGAAGACCAAGTTACCAGTCACTTTCAGTTTTAACCGTACACTATATTTCTCCTAAAGTGTGGCTTCCAAAGTGGCTTCTAGATTATGTAAAAGTCACAAGCCCTTTTAAAACTTTTCCCAGTCAAATGTGTTTTAAATGACGACTTAACTTACAAGTCACTTTCAATGTTTGACAGTCAACAAGATTTTTCAAACACACGTCTAAGTAGTTAGTTGACACCCAAAGTGGCTGCTGGAACGGATAAAAATGTCAGCCACGTTCTCGATTTGCTGGCCTCTTAAAACGTTATGTGCAAAATGTCAAAAGAATGACACATCTAGCCACATCTGAAATATGCCAGCCACAATCGTTTAAACAACAGTTTAAAAAACTACCTCCAAGTGATTATTATGTGTGGTGCAGATGGGATTACCGGTCATTTTTACAACTTTACTGGCCCTTTAGACATTCAAGAGAAGAGCCTTAAAGTATTGATTGCTTATCTGCTGAACTTAGTAGCCAAAGTTGGTAGCCATAGCCAAAATCTATCAAATCCAAACATTTTAACAGCTTGATTTATAGAATGGGATTGGAAATTATGCTAAAGTGGTTATTAAAAAACATGAATATGGTCAATTTCTGCAGCCGACTAGGGCCTCTAAAAGTATTTCTGACACGAAACGTTGTTAAAGAAAGCCAACATTTCAACGACTTTAGTTCAACGGTCGACCTGAAGAACTCAGGGGCCTAGTTTTGTAACACGCTTCGTTGTCATGCCAAAATCTCAAAGCCATTTTGAAACTTTTACACGTCAATCAAATGATTTTCAAATGACGACCAACTTACAAGGCACTTTCGACATTTGATAGTCAACCAGATTTATCAAACACCAGTTGCCGCTAAGTAGTTGGCTGACTAACTTATTAGCCACATCTGAACTATACCAGCCACAATCTAATGACAGCTTAAAAAGTACCTCCAAGTGATTATTATGTGTAGCGTAGATTAACTTAATAGTTTTGTAACAAGCTTCGTAGCCACACCAAAATCAAAGAGCCATTTTGAAGACTTTATAGGCCATCTAGATATTTAGAGTCAAATAGAAAAAGGATCTGCAAAACATTTGAGCCGATTTTATCTTAACGTAACTACCACACGTTGGACTGTTTGCCAGCCACCAGCCAAACCCCACCAATAATGTGCTGGCTGCTGGCTGGAGTTGTGATTTTCCCACCCTGCTCTGCTCTGAAGGCACCAACAGGTTGCGGGTTGCTAGGCTTCTACTTCTTCTTCTTTATAATGTACTGTAGCTCCCCCTTTTGTCTCCGCGGCTCGCCTCCTTCCCTACTCGTCCTCGTGCTCGAAGAACTCGTGGCAACAGACGGTAACCAAGGAGATGAACGTCATGAACTCCTGGAAGTCACACTCGGCGTCGCCGTCGGTGTCCAGGCTTTCCATCAGGCTGTCAAGCGCCGCCTGGTCTTTCACATGCTGCAGCGCAGGACAGAAAGCTCACATCAGCTCACACAAAACCCAAGGCCATGAATTCAGTATGTTTGGACGAAAACAGACCTGGATTTAAATCAAACTGCTGCATCGCAATATCAAGGCCAGCGTAGTTCACGAGGCCTGAAGTAACTTAAGTGAGTACAATGTTAAACTACTGGTACCGAAGTATGTCTTTTCTTTGACACTTTTGTGCAGTATTGAGATCTTTTACTTAAAGATAATTAATGATACTTAATTCATATCTCCAATATAAGTACAAAAAAAGCATTAGAAGAAAAACTATTGTATTATTTGATTATTACCACTAGTCCATTAAGCTGTAAGCTGCACTTTAATGTTTTATCTGGTTGTGGTGGGTCTAATTTTACCTACTTTCTATTCTGTTGGTTATTTTGCTTCAGAACGATGCATCATATTTTATGTTGACCTCCAAAGCAGCTACAGGGGTCAAATCAATGCACGAAATAATACGAAATGGAAAACTGTATTTAAGTGCAGTGCCAGAGTTCTTTCCGCCCTTTGTTAACTGATCTTGTAGCGTCAACATCCCCGGGACAGCAGGCAGTTTAACTGAACCCTACTCCGCATTTAATGTACTTTAACGTGCAGTGGCGTAATTACTCCCAGCGTGTTTTAACCAATGTGAAGGATTTGAATGGTTCTCCCGCACATTGCCATTTCTGCCCCTGTGCCGTTAAACGCTGCCTCCACGTCCCCTCCAGAGGTCCCCCATCTCTTGCGGGTTCATGCTCTGTGTCTCACCGCCATCAGGTCTGGCAGCTCGTCGTTAAGAAGATCCTTCAGCTCGCTCTTTTTCAGTTTGTGCTTGTCTCCCTCTCTTTCCGAATACTTCTGGAACACCGCGATGATGGTCGCCATCGAGGTCTCCAGGTCGGTCATTGTCGCCGGTCTTTTCACCTTTTTCAATACAAGGAATAAATGAAAACCAGGCACAGTAGCGTTCAGGATTTACTCTTTGTTAAAGGGCCTTGTGGTAAAGAAAATCAAATCAAATCAGTATTGATCTGAAGATTATTTTGAGGATGCAGAAAGGGTTAAATCAGTCACGTTTTCCCTCTTGTATTTTTATATTTATACATTTAAAATCAGCTCACTGTCTGGTTGCCTCATAATCAGAAAAATAACATTTTTTGTTGGATATAGTTAGAAATCAGTTTCACATGATGAAACGTACTTTCTTTAAAGTTGATTAGACAAAGCACTGATTCAGAGATGGCATCCACTTCAGTAATTGGTGCTTTTTAATATTTCCACGGATAGAATTGCACAGTTATTAGTATTTAAATTTAGGATCGTTTGCCATAATTCTTCGTACGAAACCTAACTGACCAAAAGTGATCTACTGCGCATCGCACAGCGCTGAATGCAAGTCATGTTTATGAAATGACAAAGCCGATTTGGACCAATACCTTCCATTTTTTTCATCTATTCCCGCTCACTAAATGGGCATTTTACTAGCATGACGGTGCAAAAACAAGTGCTGCATTAACCTAAAACCCCGTAACGGAAATACCTTTTAAGATACATTACAGGAATAAAAATACTTGATATGCAAACTTGAGGTGCAGAGCACAAACTGCAGTTGACACTATCTATTATTTACATTGTTGGATGCTTTTATACTATTCTTTTCATATTTTAGTCTCTTCTGTATGTAGTTTTATCTTTCGGCACAAAAACTAATGATGAAGTAATGAGTGATGACCTTACCTCGGTGTTAGGAGTTGCCTGTGGCGAGTCCAGAGAGTGGAGGCTGAGGATGCACAGCAGACTTTATACTGCAGCAGGGTGGCGGGTGGTGGGGTGGAGGGCGCAGCGCTGAGGTCAGCCCGTCTGTCATTCAAACTGCTGACCAATCCCGTCTGTCCACCTCCCCTCACTCCACTGCAACCCTGCGCTAACCAGACCTGATGTGCATGCCTGACTCTTAAAGGCGCAACGTGTAAGATTTGGCCAGAATTTTAGTTTAAAACATAAAAAAGAACATTAACCAACATTAGTAACAGTTCTGACCTTTTGATGGTGGCTGTTTATCGTCTTGTCTTTGGAACTTTTACTAGCCAACGAGCTGAACTGAAAACCGTTCACAGCGAAGTTTCTAAGTGAAATATAACTTTTCAACGCTTTGATTCATAAACCAAACTCCGCTCACACCACAAACGTAGTAATGTGAAAGTAATGGAAGGTGAAGCCAATGCGGAAGTGCCTTAAAACTGCCTTCTTTCTATTGGCCACTCCGCTGGTTGCAAAAAGAAGTCCAATTGGGAAGAAGTCTGTGAGAAAATGAGGCTACTTCTCACTTGATTTGTTACCTCAGCAACATTTTCCTAATCAGTTTATAGCCTCAACCGCTAGTTTCAAGTTTTCTTCAATTTGGTAAATCACGGTCCCATTCAGAGTAAAATAGACGATAAAGCAGGGTATGCTTTTTGAACGGCGACATTGCAGCCATGACATGTAGAGGCGTCGCATGCGAAGAGCTCCACCCTCTCTCGCAAGCAACTTCTGGCTCCACAAAGCCGAGACGGTGAAGGCCACAATGCCAAACTCGTGGCTTCAGAATGGCAATCCAGAAACCAGTGGGTGACGTCACGGTGGCTACGTCCGCTTCTTTTATACGGGCTGAAACAATATAGAAAACGTAGTAATGTGAAGGTTACAGTCTCCTCACATTATGACTTTTCTTCTGAATTTTTGGAGTGTCCCCTCAGGTCATAAAAACAGCGGGATGGAATCCCACTAACTGATGATAGGGGTGTCTTCAGGACCCCTGTTGAATAGGCTGGGCGGCCGAGCCCACAGCTCAATGACCACACTTCAGTGGATACAACATCCATTCATTGATCGTGTTGGAAGAGACGTCCGTCAATCAACATGGGCAGCCCTTTTAACATAACAACACTGACATGATGCATCAGAACACGTCAAATGACACACAGAGAACTGTTTATTACTGTAACTTGACATTTTGGGTAAATTACAGGCCCGTTTCCGGTTGAGCGATATTTACAAAACCTTGCCAAGCACTTAGTGAACTAATTAAGATGAAGCTAGATGAACAAACAAAGCGCCAGACGCCTTCCTCCGTATCTGTGTCCGTTCATCGCGGATCGTATACCATCTATCTGCGTTCGCCATTTGATCCGGAGCTGCTTCCCTTCGCTGTGTTCGGGCATCTGCTGGGCAACAAAGGCCCGTTTCAGAGGAAGCGGATGGCCGTGCATGTTAATGAAGACGTCCTTTTCACCGCTGAAGTTGGCCAGACGTGTGCCCTCCGCAGCCTAAAGAGAGCTCACAAACACTACATCTGCTCCGGGCCAAATAGGCAGGAGTTGAGACGTCCCAGTGCCAGGTTTTTACTCCAAAATGCCGTGGACAAACTTTTCTGGGGAAAAATAGACGTGAAGTTCCATCAGGATTATCCGTTAGTATTCCTAGAATATGCAGGATCCTCTGAAGGTTTCTACTATATACTTCCAAAACACTATTACTGGCTATTTCTTAGTACATTTAGTACGGAAGTAGTAGTAAAAAGGTATTTGGCACAAGGTGTCTTCAAAAGGAAATAACTTGTTACTCTAACTTCTTGAAGAACGAGTGAAAAAAGAAGGAATAGCACAGAATGAAGGAGAGTAAGAAAGAGTTGAAACATTTTCAAGAGGAGGACCATTTTTTAAAATGGTACAAATATTAACTCAAACTCAAAGTGTGATTTTGGATTTAATACGTTGAAATGTGTGCAACAAGTGACCTTCACTTGAAATGTACATTGACCCTTTAAATACGCAGACCTGAACACAGCTCTCTGTTGCATCGGACAACCACGAGCACGAGATTACAGAACCTTTTGCTTACTCGCCGCTTTAACACGAAGGGAATAAAAACTCATAAGCCCATAAAAGCTTTGATTTCAAAAGGAAACATTTTCAACGTCGGCATCGTAAATATTAGTTTTCATCCACCTGTTTGTGCACGTTTTCAATTTGCTCATAAAAAACCCGAATGGAAATTCACATCATCTTGCTGCACCGTCTTCTTCTGCAATAGTTTAATGGCACCGGCTGTTTATTCCACATGAACCAACTCCTAATATTCACACGTCAGCACTGGATGGAAATTCACATTTTCTTTCGCTGTATTTCTGAAGATCTGGTTGAGCGTTGTGCTAAATTTGGATGTATATTGACTAGAGTTTGGTATGGTTTTTGGCGCAGTGAAAGTGGGTCAAACTCACACTTTTTTTTTTACTGAATTTACTGAATATATTAATTTACTATATTGGATAAAGTCCCCTGAAGACACTCGACTGTATGTATGTAAGACCGCAAGCGTGGCAGGAAGTGATTTTCAAAATAAACGGGACATGTTTAATACTAGTCTTAACATTTATCAAAAACAAAAACTGTAATATGAGCTATAACAAAGAGAGGTGATCTTATTAATATGTAGTTTTTAGACTTCAACATGATGACAGAGCAGGTATATCTTGTGAATATTATGTCAATAATCTCCACAATGTGCCGAATTCCCCAGATGACTTCGTCCAGCGCCCTCTGTGACCTCTGACCTCCCTCCACTCTTTGTTATTTTCAGTTGGAGAACAGAGCCGTTTATTACATGATAAACTGCGTCTTTGTTCGGCGGTAAATACACTCCTCACGCGGACGGCTACACACGCCTTCATTGTTCGCGTCAAACACTGAAACCCTGTGCGGAGAAGCTGGCCGAGAGACAGCCAGAGATACTGGAAACATCTATCGTTTCTCTCTCTCTATCTTCATTTATCTGTCAGTCCGACTTTTGGTTTGTTCGCCTGCTCAGTGTGTGTCAGGCGTGAGGCCTCTGTCTTTTGGTGTATAAACAATTATGCAAAGGCATAAAAGTCAGACATATGAGATAATAAGTCAAACGATTTTGACGAAGTCATAATTTTAACTTAGTATCATACATTTTTTTGTAAACTGTACAGTAGATCAGTATTATGCATTATAATCATGACTTATTTTGTGAACAGAAAAGGGTTTAAAAGAAAAACCCTTGATTGGAAATCTTAAACTTTGTACATCGTTTCATTTTGTGGCCAATAGCATTTTTCTGCCATGGTTTATCTCTCAGTTTTGACCTATTAGCCCAAAGGTTTTACTCTTAATTCATTTTGATCGCATAACTTTAATTTAATATGCCAACATTTTGATTAAGAAAGTAGTTTTTTTTTTAAACCTTTCGTGTCATAATTTAGACATAATATCTCATGGCGAGATAGTACAGTAAATACATAGAGTATACATTTTTCATTGTATATATAAAATGTTATCATTGCTAACTTTTGATCCATATTTGTTGTTTTTCCTTGTAGAAATAAGCCTCAATAAAGATATAAGAAGGATGTCTGAAAAAAACTGTTTTTTTGTCATGTTTAATTTCACAATTTTGATTTTGATTTATAAAGTAGCCTGCAATTTTTTACTTATTATCTCATAATTCTGACTTATTAAGTCAGAATTTTGACATAGTATCTCATAATTGTGGGATAGCACAATTCCTTCCGTTTTGCTTTAGAGTTATTTGGTGGTTTAACTTTGGGTTTTGTTTTGGTGTGTTGGATGTCATTCGCCGAACATCGGGTCTGATGTCGCGAGGTCACTTTCCTGGAAAAAGAAACGTTGGCGATGTTTACATATTAAAACAAAAGAAAGCAGCTTTTAAACTTACAACTTGCAAACTGCTTTTTCCATTTTCCTCCCAGTTTTTCACCTGCAGCATAAGCGACACATTTTACACTTCAGCATTTTCACAATCAACCCCTCTTTCTCTGCCCTCCGTTGTGTCTCTGTTAGCACTTTTGTCTCCCGGGAGACGCCGTCCTCAGAGCCAGCCCGGGGTCCCTGAGCTGAGCTGTCGCCGTGGCAACCGGTCAGCGCCTCCCGCCGGGCTGGAAAAGGTTTTGCCAGGCCACTGAGTCATCACCTGGCAGCCAGCGTTAACCTGAGTTTTGGGTTCTTAATTAAGGCTTTTTAATGGTTATTTGTTTGCTTTTCTGTCTCTGAAGTCAAAGAAGTTGCTCCATTTACTGTCAGCCCTGTGTGACCTCTGACCTTTAATCTTCTCTTTATTTGACCTATTGTTCTGGCAGGACAGAAGTTGCTGTTGACCTGTTTCCAAGTCTCCGTGGGAGGAAAAAACCAGCATCTAAAAAGTAAAAAGTCATTCTCTGTTTCTACTTGTAATTCTCATAAATCAGCGTTAGAGGGCAGCAGTTTGTCAGGGACAAACCCTCCTGTTCCCAACAACCTCATCTCAGATCTACAGTCACATTAACTCGCATATCAATAATCAAACTAAAAGGTCTCACTATGAACCAATACACAATTTTTTTGCACCTCTTAAAATGGTCATGATTCCTCCAATAAATCAGTATTATCTGGTTATCACAGGTGTCAAAACTTTATGGCTCTTTTTATTAAAACTTTTTAAGGGATTTGATTTACAGGTTTAATGGGTTATTAATGGCATCCAGAGTCTATAAAATGATCCCTGACTGATTATAAGACTCAGGAACAGACTTTATAGATTAAGGTAAGTTAGAAAGCTTCAACTCTATATTTTAACTAATATTAAAGGCAAATTAGCAATATTATTGGCAAAATGTATGTAAAGTGAAAAACAGCACTGCTCTACACATTGAGCCAAATTAGGAATTGAACCCCCAACTATTACAGTTATTAGAGTTTTATTCCCTGTGTCAGGGTCAAAAGGGTTCAATCTTAGTTAAAAACTCATCGATCAGTTGCATTGATTCCTTTAAGACTCGCATGTAGTCAGCGGTCCAGGCTGCAACCAATCCCCTCTAAGTCATCATCTGTTTGTGTGAAATGACATAACGACGTGAAGTCAGTGGTGGAGGAAGTATTCGGATCCTTTACTTTACATTAATCGATTGATTGTTTTTGTTTTGTAAAAATTCCCAGTGGCCCAGAGCCCAAAGTGACGCCTTCACAACGCTTTGTTTTCAGTCCAAATCTCATCATTATTATAATAATAACAATACAATAACTAAATTGAAAAGCAGCAAATCTTCACATTTGTGAAGCTGGAACCAACGTGAAATGTTTTTGAATGAAACAATTGATTAATCGACTAATTCTCTCAGCTGTATTTGTACATTTTCATACGTTCTGTGTGCAAAAAATCTTAATTTGTAAAGTAACTAAAGCTGTCAAATAAATGTAGTGAAGAAAAAAAGCACAATATTTCCCTCTGAGATGCGGTGGAGTAGAAGTATAAAGTGGCATGAAAAGAAAAGACTCGAGTAAAGTACCAGTACCTTGATTATAGTGCACCAGTCCGTGCACTATGATCAAGAAAAATATAACTTGATTTTCGAAAATACTTAAAACAAGTAGCTAAAAATGCAATTTTTAAAAAAAAATGTGTTTCAGATATTGGACTATTACAGACACATAATACCTATTCACCATTTTTGCAGTGATGAAGAGAAATAGACCTTAAAAATTTGTCAATGATCTAAAAATGTTGAGACAGGTGGGAAATGTAACCTCGCGGTGGAAGGTCAGGGTATCCTCAAAATGATTAGGATTCATCCCGTGGAGACCATGAATGTCTTTAAGGAATTTTTTTATGGTACATGCTGGCCAGAAACCACAAAAATAACGCCAAAATGATGCTTTAACATCTCCTTACGTTGAAGCCTTCAGTTTCTTGGAACCGGACAAACCTCTGCTGGTCCTTTTTGCTGCTGATTCCACGGGGCAGAATTGCAGAAAAGGTGGAGTTCACAGACGTCGCTTCCTGCCCAAAGGCCGCAGCCAGGAGGAGCCCCGTTGACGTTACGCCTGTTGGTATCATGGAGCTCGTCCTGGCTGGCGTTTCCCTCCGCCGGATTACTTTCTGGCAGTGTGTCAGTGCGTCTGGCTGCCGATCAAAGGGGAATGTGGACGGATCATCAGTTTGTCGGTTCAAACGCCGAATCCCATCTGGCTCATTTGGTTGTCCGCACTGCAGCGGGCAGACAAACCGCCATAAACCTGGATATTACCAAGGAGCAAAATGTTTTCTGAAGGGTCAGGGCCGCCGTGAGTGTTATTGTGCAGGGTGTTACCTTGAGTTATGGCTGTGCGATCAAGCCGCTCAGGTGATTTGTGAAGGTCGGCGGTTGTCGCCTGGAGCCCAGAGGTGATTATTTTCTGTCTTCGTGTCTCCTCCTGTCTCTCCAACACACCCCAACAAAAAAAAAAAAACATTTTGCAAGTTATTGGGTCTCTGATTCGCCCTTCAAATCAGATTTTTATTAAACCCAGAAAAACAATCTGCCAGCTGTGGTGGGACTTTTCTTTTTTTAACCAAATAACTTACTTTTATTTCAGGTATTTTCAAGAAAAGGAGTGTCTTTAACTAGACATTACACTGCTCTTGCAGTCTCACAGGTTCAGTCTTACTAACCTTTTATCCAAAACTCAGCAGGCACATTTTTCACTTACAGTGGCTTATTAAGGGTGCTTTGACAAGACAGGTAGCTTTTGCACGGGACTGAACCATGAAACGTTTAGATTAGAATATGTCAAAAGAGACAAGGTGCATTGGAGATTTCACCTTGCAGTCATTAAGACTACGTTCTCGTCCGAAGTAACTTGACATTTTCTGTCATTTTATACACGTTCATGGTGAAGTTACAAAGAAAAAGGTCTGTTATGTTTGTAGGACGCGAAAAGTTACTTCAAACTTGTAACTTTAAAAACATGAATGAAACACTGTTAACAATAAATTATTACTGATAGTTTAAATAATCCAGAATTATGCTTTGCATTTATTTTATTCACTGATTGACGATTATTCTTTGTTTATTTGCTTGTTTAGCTTCAGTCGAATCAGACATGCCACAAGTTCACTATCACAAAAACAAATCCCTTTTTTGCTGCCGGTGTCAGATAAAACTAGAAAAATAGTGGAAAATGTATCTCTACCTGTGTGACGGGTCTGATTTGATGTTTTGAGTAGGATTACAGTAGGCGACGTGTAAATGTTTCAGTTTTAACGTATAAAATTACTCCCGTATGCAGATGATATTAAATTATACGTTAACTATAGAAAGTGACAGATTTCACCGTACCACTGCGGCGGATTTGAACCTGCGCCCTCTCTCCGTTGTCGTGGCAACCTCAAATGTACCAGCGTTGCGGGGCTTTTGCAGCTGCAGAGTGGCCATCTCATGTCGCATCTTCCTCTCCCTAATCCCATAATCCTCTCCTGCCTCCACTCTCACCCCCCCGATGGGATTAGAGGCTCCTGGATCAGAGCGCTCTATCCTCCACACACACACACACACACACACACACACCTACCTGATGGCCTACATATCTACTTCCTCCTTCCAGTTTGGCCTAATTGGACTGACAGGAAAACGTACTACGAGACAATAAACAGGTTTAAGGACTGAACAAAGGTCAGTGATCAATCACTACGTACAACAACAACATCCATCATAAGCTGTTTAGTCTCATACTGATCCTTTAAATCTTTTATTTTTCAAAAACAATCTGCCCACTGGTGAAGGACATTAACTTAGTTTAAAATGTGCTTCGAAACCTGTCTTGAATAGGGACATTTTCTTGATACTAGATGACATTTCTGCCTTATGTTCACAAAAACTGTCCATTTTAAGACATTAACTGAATTGGATGACCAAAAATATCCTAAAAAAGTGACTGAAGCTGTCTGCGGAGTTATTATGTTTGACTCTTTCCACCATAAATCAGCTTCTTTAAACAAATACACTATCAGTTTCTTGAACAATTCTTTATTTTATTCTGTCTTGCTTAAAGACACATTTCTAAATAAATGTCTGAAAAAAATAAAATAAATTTGCTCATCAAGTACAAGACTATCTCCAGATTTCTTTGGCTGTGGTGTAACTTTTTATTCATTTATATGTTTCAGGTAACACATTTTCAATTTTAAAAGTGAATTTATCTCCGACCAACTTATCTTAACTCTTGTTTTGGACAGTTTACACAAATCATGCAAAACATTTTCACACGAATTTGAATTTCTTTTACATATTCAGTGTTTTACGATCCATCCAAATTCCAATTTCTCAGCAAAAGGCCATTAATACTAATAGCCGGACAGCCGGATTAAAACTAAAACAGGGACCCTTTTCAAGTAGAGGGGCCCTTGAGCTGCCCGGTTTTGTAAATAATAAAATTCATCATTCAAAGGTAGAGGAAGACTACAGTGCCCATGATTGTCAAACTGTTTTTACCTTGACGACAAACTACTCCAACTCCTGCACGTCACTGTCCGTCAAACACTGGCTGGGTCATCAGAGCCGTTTTTAGCTCGTTAGTCAGTTAATTAAGTGAATCAGATCGCGGGCGGATCACACAGCTGGTGGACGTCCTGCTGTCCTCCTCCGTAAGCAGACAGCGAGGCTTCAGGCCTGAGCTCATGGGACAATCGTGATTAGAATTATCAGTATTTCCCTGATACTGCCTGACTCTCCTCCATTTTCTCCTCAAACATTTTGACTTCTAGGCTTCCTTTTAACCAGCAAGACACATCAACGTCAAGAGAAACAAGATGGACACAGATGATGAATCAAATATCACTATGGACAGTTTTAAAAAAGGCTCAATATTTATATTGCAGAACCAGAGATATCGGCTGTTTTTTTCCACACATAATTTTGTCTTCCTTGTCAAAAACTGGCGCCTACAATACCCACAATGCAACAGAGTTCAGGCAGACATTCAGTTATGCTAGTAGCAGCGAGGTCTGCTAAGGTCACTTCTTTCAAACTCCACACCCCCAGATTTGTTTTAAATTTAAAACGTGTAGTTTTCAACCGAATTTATCAGACATTTCGCAGCTTTGTGGAGCCACAAAAGGCTTTAGGCTCCTCAAGACCTGTAAACACACTTCGATGTGTAAAATCAGTGGAGCTCCCCGGCAGGCTGAACCCCAAATTGAGCAATCAGCTAGATGGCTAATATTACCGCCGGCCTTGCAGGAGGACATAGCATCGTGTAGGCGAGACAGAGTGCCGTCCTGCAGCTACAGGTGGTTCAAACCTGTTCCTCCAGAGTCCAGAGAAAACAGAGCACGCTCACGAGGACCAAACAGAAACATTGTCACGTCAAACTATCCTGCTATCAGCAGGACCTCAGGTTGCGGCCACTTTAGGCGGGTTTTTAAAATGTCCCAAAGTAGTGACGTTTTATCGAGCAACAGGTCATATTTACACATTTTCCCATAAAGTGGACCTTGATACAATTGCCCTGACAGACATGAATATGGTTGTGGAATTGAACCCATGACCTTTTGTCCACTTTTGCCCAGGGTTACGGTTCATCAAAACTCGTACGTTTGCTAAAAATGTTCATATTACCCAACTTCTTAGGGGAACTGCTTCCACATTTGGACTAAATGGAAAACTCCTCCTCCATTATTAGCAAAATACTTTACATAAAAGTAAAGAACTTAAAGTCTGTTCTGTTTAAGTGGGAAATGGTAGAAAAAGATAATAAAGCCACAGTAAACTGACGACGTTCAACCTGTCTTGACGGGAATCTTTGAGGAAAAAGGAAACAAGATTCACTTTCTAATTTCCTGTCATTCTAATGAATAATAATCTGAAAATATTTAGTCTGGCACATTCAACAATCTTGTCACCATCTCGCTATAACTTTGTCTCAGTTTCTGCACAGCTGTGTCTGCCAGGCAATAAACTAGAGTAAGTTAATGAAGCGGTAAAGACATGTGCCTCAGTGGTTTGACAGTCTTGTAGTGAGCGCCCAGCGTGACAGCGTCCACACAGAGCTAATCTTTCCACCCGAAAAACCTCCCCCGCACACACGGAAACAGCCCCAGACAACCGCCGCACCATATGGTGAACACTAAGCTCCCGTCAGGTCATAACAGCAACTCTTCAAACCCTCGGGGAGGCCGGCACGTCGCCGCCTCCGACTTCACTGGGGCCGTCCGAGGGGATTACTGACGTCGAAGAAACGATGAACTACACTTCATCGAGCGGGGACTTCTAACCGGATAAAATAAGTGACACAATGCAAAGAAGCAACCCTGCTTTTCAAAGGATCCTGGGCACAAGACTGATGTGCAAAAGTAGGACACTGTAGGAGCTCTTATATCTATCACGCTTAAAGTCATGCTTTCCCCAAATTTAAGTGTGTTGTTTATCGGTCCAGCATTTAGTTTGCAAGTCTGGTTGAAGCTGATAAACGTTGCCAAAACACCAGTAAACCTCCGCAATTTTGATAGCTTAGTTTCAGTTTATGATTCAGGCATTTAGCTGATGCTCTTGGGGTGTCAAAGCAGGAAGCAGCTCAGGGTCAAAGCCGAAGAGTCGTAGCTAGATTGACTGATACTGTTGTGGGATAAAGTTATAGAACGAGCTACACTGACTTTTAGAATATAATATTGAAGTTATCTTAAAGCTGTAGCACTGAAGTCTCATTTATCTCTTTGCAACATCCCATATTTCATTGCTTACGTTGCTCTCTTTTCCCGGGTTACCCAAAAGGGACACACTTAAAATTCAATGTCGGCAAAAACAATCTCACCACAGGGTCCATTAGTAGCTGTTCTGGAGCTTTCAAACACGGTCTTCCTCAGCAGATGGAGTTTGTCAATCTTATTCTCAAGGAGAATTTAAACGCCGCAGTAGTTACTATGTATGAAAAGTTGTTCGTTTTCTGTGGATTGTCTCATCAGTTTTTCAGAGTAATGGTTTTGAAATGGATCAAAGCAGGTTAACGTAAACAGGAAACGTTCAATTCAAATCAATTTTATTTATATAGCCCAATATCACAAATCACATTTGCCTCAAAGGGCTTCACAATCTGTAAAACATACGCGACCCTCTGTCCTTAGACCCTCGATTCGATTAAGGAAAAACTACCCAAAAAAACCTCAGGAAGAGCAACAGAGGAGGGATCCCTCTCCCAGGACGGACAGACATGCAGTAGATGTCGTAAGTACAGAATACGTTGCCTCACTACTTTGGCAGAGGAAAATTAACACGTGACAATAATATTGTTTTGCCTTTGAGCCTAACAACAGCCCAAGATACATTGCTGTAGATTAAACTAACCAACAGTATATCAGGTAGTTAAAATAAGCTCAACACACTTTTCTATTGCACAATTTTACTTTTGATGCTTTTAGTAAATTTAGCCAATAATACTTACATACTTTTAGTTAAGTAAGGTTTTGAATGCAGGACTTTTACTTAAGTAAAGGATATGAATACTTCCTCCACGTGCCACTGATTAATATAACCGCTTGCATGTCCACTGTCTGCATCTGATTTGAAGCTTATTAGTTCCAATAATAATATATCTCTTAATTTGGCCATGCAGTAATCTGCTATAATAACATTTGTGCAGACAAACACAGAACCTTTAAAAACTCGAGTAAGAACATCAACCTGTGCTGGATGTTTCCCGGTGTAACCAGATCTGTCAGTCAGAGCCGAATTACATGAATAATTACAGATTACTGAGGCAGATTCATGTCGTTGGGGGCTGAAATAATCATTAAATTAGTAGCCAGAAGCTTCACGATTTGGCCAAAACTCTTTCCCAGATCGCTCCAGAGGACAGAAAGTGTTGCTCGCTCAAGGACACGTGGACGTCTGCTTTGATCCGGATCGAAACCGGTGACCTTTCAGCAACAGGAAGCGCCCTCCGTCCTCCTCTGATGTGAGCAGCTCAAACAGCTGTCGCGGCGACGACTTGAAACAGAAACGCTCATTATCATAATAGGAATCGGCCCGGCAGCTTTTCAACAAGATTAAAAACAACTTGATTAACCCGTCTGTCAGTCACGCAGCCTCGCCGTGAGCCACTTTGAAATCCTGCGAGTGAAACAGCGTCCGCAGATAACAACTCGGCGCCACCACACTGTGAGGAGACTTAACAAGTGACTATATGTTTTTTAAAATCTTGTCTGAGCTGTTTCGCTTTGACACGGCCACACAGGGGAATACAATCATGCTGAGCACAATCATGCTTTATTCAGGAGGTTTTAAGCCTCCAGACTCTCGCTTGATTTAATCTTCACCCGTCCCACAGTGAAACCTTTCCAATCCAAGCAAATATTTGTTTGAGTGAAAGAAGGAGGGAGGTGGTCGGGGCGGATGGTGATAGCTGAGAGCGGGGTTCAGGGGTTCATCCCGACTGTGGTGCGGTGGAGGCAACAAAAGCACTTTGGCTAGTGAAAGATTGTGGTTTTGGTTAAATGTTAACAATCAGATTTTGCCTCGTGAGTCAACTCACCGCGGACACTTTCTGTAATAAAAAATAACCTTAACAGAGAGCTGCGAGGGCCTTAACATAAACTGTGGTACTAGTACTGCACTTAAGTACAGTGGTGGTAGAATAGGTCTAAGAAGATATTTTACTTAAGTAAATGTTGCAATACCACAGTGTAAAAAAATACCGTGTTACAAGTAAAAGTCCTGCATTCAAAATCTTAAGTAAAAGTACAAAAGTATTACCATAACAACATACTCAAAGCACCGAAATTAAAAGTAATCAATAAGCAGAATGGCCCATTTCAGAATAGCCTAATAAACGAACCTATAATAATTATAGTGAGTAAGTCCTACAGTGATGTGGCCCGAGCACATTCAGAAACTGTTTGCTTCCTTCCCATTAGCAGCACCTGTGATTCCTGGCACGAACTTAAGTATCCTGTGGCCAGCCTCGGCCTTTGCCCCACACCCCCTGGTGCTCGGAGGAGTAGTACACTTAAACTTGAATCAAACCACACGGCTCCTGTAATAACACATCATCATTTATTAGTTTATTATGACTACAGCTGTCAGACAAATGTAGTGGAGTAAAAAGTACAACTTCCCTCTGAGCTGTGGTGGAGTAGAAGTAGAGTGCAAGTGAAGTACAAATACCTCAAAATGT
The DNA here is from genome assembly GCA_011952105.1 of Coreoperca whiteheadi. Lineage (NCBI taxonomy): Eukaryota > Metazoa > Chordata > Actinopteri > Centrarchiformes > Sinipercidae > Coreoperca > Coreoperca whiteheadi. The sequence continues at coordinate 2,673,955 of CM022483.1, forward strand.
TAGTGAAGTACAGTACTTTGTTACATTCCACCACTGATATTAATATTATACCGGATGTTTACCTTAGTGGATGTGTCCACATGCAGTTGGTGGAAAGTACATTTACTCAAGTACTTTACTTCAGTACACTTTTGTACTTTACTTGGCTATTTCCATTTTATGCTACTTTCCACTTCTAATGCACTACATTTATTGGATAGCATAAGCTGTATGAGTACTTTTACTTTTGGTACTTAGTAAAAGGACTGAGTTTACAGTACTTTCACTGACATCTCAGTATTAATGTGGTAATGTTTTACTGTGATTGATGTTAAAAAAGCTTCACGGTGCACCTTCACCCTCCCACACTCACTTTTATCGGCATTAATCTCACGCCTGCTCACTGAGCTCGGCAAAACGTTTTTCGGCCTTCGTTTGCCCGAGCTCCTCCCCCATCGATCAAAATGATCAGCCGTGATTGATGAAGCTGCCGGGGGGGGGGGGGGGGGGGGGGGCCAGGAACCCCCCCTTTACGGGGCCGGGCCTTTTCCCTTAAACCCCCGGAAGTAAAAAAAAAAGGAGGAAGGGGGGGGGGGGGGGGGTTTTCCTCCGGAAGGAGC
>CM022483.1:2674578-2706037 GCA_011952105.1 Coreoperca whiteheadi
GCGGCGGGGGGGGGGGGGGGGGGGGGGGGGGGGGGGGGGGGGGGGGGGGGGGGGGGGGGGGGGGGCGCTAGAGACATCCACTTTACGAGGCCGGTCACTTTCCATTGAACCGCCGGAAGTCATCAAACTCAGAGGAAGTGCGTGTGGCGAGGAGTTTGCCTCCTGAAGTCGCATAAATCTCATTTAACTGGGTGAACTGGTGAAGCACGGAAACCCACTGGAAGGCCAAATGAGAGTTAAAGCTCCTTAAAAAGGTTAAATGGCCGCTTCACCTCCGGAGTCCTGGAGTGAGCAGGACTGCCGATATATGGAGATGTGGTATTTAACGTATTTGACACGTATTTCTAGCCAGATGTTGAAACGCTGCAAAAGGTGTGTTTGTGTTACCTAAAGGATCGTTGATATTGTTGTAACCAGTGGTGGAAGAAGAACTCATATCTTTTACGTGAGTCAAAGCAGCAATAGTGTTCTGGTGCTTCCTTCCAGTTCTCGCCAGATCGTCCAGTTTACCTTGTGGCGTAGATGCTTCAGCCAAACTGTTGTCATTCAGTCTTTTGTGACACGATCTCACCTGTGTCCTCCCAGCATCACACTCACCTGAGCCCGCTGTCTGCCCTCGCCCCGGACGGGGAGTCCCTCGCTTGCCTGCCTGCCTACCTGTTCGGCTCAGCCGGTCAGCAGCCCCACCCCCACCCACACCCCCTCCCGTTCGGCCTGTAAAGAAGAGGCCGGTCTGCTCGCCTCAGCAACAATTCCCTTGAAGCCTGTAAATAAAATTGTCCGAACCACCAGTTGCAACCTCGCTGCCTGTGTTCTGCTTTTGGGTCCAGGATACACACCAGTTGCAACACTTGTTGGGCAGACTGGTCTCTTTCAAAGAGTTGTGTTATATATCAACATATTATTGGAATATTATTAGCTACTGATGCTTTAACACCATAAGCACCATTTTAATGTTACAGCTGCTACTTTATATACTGTTGGATAGTTTAATCTATAGCTCAGTAGCATAATTTATACATTCATCACATGTTTTGTTTGTAAATTCTTAATCTGTAAAGAAACTAAAACTGTCAGATAAACGTAGCGGAGTAAAAAGTACAATATGTCCCTCTGAAATGTAGCGAAGTAGAAGTATAATGAAGCATACAATTGAAATGCTCAAGTAAAGTACAAGTACCTCAAAATTGTACTTAGTTGTGTTTCACCACTGGTTGTAACTGAACTGCCATAGCGGAGCAAATCTTCTTCTTCCGGTGTTTTTGGCAATCACAGAGCAGCTTCAGGGGCATTACCGCCTCCGTCTGGCCTGGAGCTGATCCGCTTGAAATGACAAGTGTAAATTGGCACTTTTGGCCATATAGTATATCAAATCTAACCTTCAATGCTGAAACAGGTTTTGGTAGAAGGCCTGTTGCTATGCGTGTGGAGCAATAATTGATGTTCCTTATACAAACAGCGCGCAACCAGAAGTTTGATAATGTTCTCTCTGATAACTTCTTTGCAATGGACATCATATATGGTGAGGTGTCCATAAACAATGCTAGATGCATTGACTTGAGCATCTCCACGCTGCCTTCAATTACAAATAGACGTACGGCTCCAAGGGAATGGAGGAAGAAAAGTATAGCGAGGGAATGTAAAAGTGGTCCTCAAGCAAATTCTCGCCATGACCTTTCGGGAGCTCCGTAGGACAGAAGTTCATACTTCATGAAATACTGCACATTTAGAAGATACTACATTCGATTAACTCATACTGGCTACAGATAAGCTTTGGAATATATTTTTGCACACAGCGAGCTGTGTATTTTGTCCCCCATCACTTACACTGGAAGCCCGTTAGGGACTAGGAACTGATTGGACTTTAATTGGTTGAAATCCACATTCAAATCCAGATTTATGCAGGTGAAACTGCCCTGCTCTACACTACGATTAACCGAAATCAACTCTTTAATTCAACGTCTTCATATATCGCCTTTTTTCTTTCGTTTTATATCTTGCCTTTATGCATTTTTATGCGTTTAGCATTTTATCGTGCTGTTGAAAGGTGCCACACACACACACACACACACACACGTTGTGTTTCCATCACTTTCGGGGACATTACACTGACTTACATTCATTCCCTGGAGACTTACCCTAACCCTAACCATAACCACTACTAGATCAAACCTGACCCTTACGCTAGCCTAAACCTAACCTCGCCCTTACTCTAACCTTAAACCAAGCTTTCATCCTAAAATGTGGTGATTTACGTTATGGGGACTTGCATTTTGTCCCCATAAGGAAGGCAAGTCCTCACAATGTGACTGTGTAAAAACATTTATGTCCCCACAACATTAGTAATACCCGCCCACACACACACACACACATCTGTCTGTCTCCTTGTAACTCACACTGTTTAATAACTGTGTGGTGATGAACATAAATTATGAATTACAATACGAAATTGGTCTTCCTGCAGGAACTCGTCTATCTCCCCCACCCTTTTTAAACTCTCACAGGCGATCCCCTCGGACAGCTCAGGTTGCCATGGGAAACATGTGGACAGAGGGGTTTGTGGGTAATTGGTGCCGAACTGAAGTGGGCGACGGCGGCCGAGGGTTCAGAGATAATGATTTTACAAAAGGAGACGGTGCAGAGCGGATTCAGCTCTGTAGTGCAGAGTTACACTACCTCTCTGTATCAATCCCTCTATTGATCGGGTGTCGTTTGTGAAGCTCCCGACGAGATTCAGCCCTTGGCTGTAAATCTGTAAATCTGTCTTTGAACTGAAGTAATCACCTCAGACTGGAGGGGGAGTACACAGTCAAAGACAGATTTCACCATTTAAAAATTAATTTGATATACGTCTTATTCTTCGAATTCTTCACATAAAACACGTTAATTTGATTTAAAGCTGCATTCGGCAGCTGTTGGCACTTTCAATATGCACAAATGTTGAGGGATGACAGAATGTGAGATTGGGACTCTAGTGACAAAGCCAAACCCGAATTTCTTACTTCAACTGAGGAGTTTGAAAGCTACAAGCACTTCTTTCCCATTGTTTTCATGTTAGTCGTGAATTTAAAGCTGCATGTGGCAACTTGTGTGGCAGTCGATGGCATCAACAAGGCTCTGTGGGATATTCAGCGTATAAATCCCCACCGTTTGTCCAATGTTTTCTTCATGCTAAATAAAGAACTACAAAACCTCTCGATGCACAGAATTAAATCTTGTTAACTCTTAATTTTTTTTCATTTTTGTTTTCTTTAGTTGTTTTTTCAGCTTGTTGGGTGTAATATCAAGCTTTCTACATGTTAGTTGCTGTATACTGTATTTGATCTTGTTAATTAAAAGAAACACAACAACCGAGCAGTTTTTAGTTGCCTAAACCTAAGCATACCCTAACCCATTTACAAAATGATGTTAAGAGAGAGCCTGCGAAGAACAAGGATGATCTAAAGTTTCACTCTGCTGCAGAAACAGTGAGTTGTGCAGCTTTTATAAATGCAGAGCTGTATATATCCATCTATCACATATATTAAAACTGCTCCATCTAAAATGGTCATTCACAAGGTTATTCTATCTATTTTTAGGAAGCTATTCAGAGTTCGAATTGAGCTACAAAGTATTTGACCCCATCGATAACAGACATCCCTCATTTTCATCTTACAAGATGAATTTGTATCATCTGAAGCTGCTGCCAAAACACCGCACATCCATTTGTGAAGTGAAGACTTCATTACCCTCCGTTGATCATCCTGCATCTCGTCTGAGTGTCCTTGGGCGAAACTATAAATCCCCTCCTGTCTGTGGATGAGTGCAGCAGAAGAAGAATGCTGTAGAAACGCGGCTGGCGCAGAGGATCCAGGCAGTGAAATGGTAATCATTTAGTAACCAGGGATTTGAGGATTTAAGGATCCAAAGGCCCGCGCTTCAGAAAGTAGCATCGTTTGGTTTCATCGTGTTGTCAGAGTGGGATTCTCTGCATTTCAAATGGCAGATGGATGGATGGTCTCGGTTTAGGATAAACCTCCTCTTCGTTTGCAATCCGATCAGGAGCAGGAATGAAATGCCAGCAAGCTATAAAAAGACAACCTGAAAACTCAAGAAATTATGAATAACAGGCAGCGGATAGTCGGCTTTTTCCTGAAAACTGACCATTGACCAAACCTCCCAAGGGTTACTGTGGTGATTTATGGTTTGCATAAATGCAAATTTTGTAAATTCATCATCAGGAATTACCACTAAATCCTAAAAATGCTGACTAGAGGCTGCATATTTCTGGTGTGCGTGTTTGTGTGTGTTTGCCTGAAGATACAGGGAGCTAATCCGTGGCCTTTTCCCCACTGCTGCAAACCAAGGAAATGATGAATAAGTAATTTCCCGTGAACAGGTTGTGCGGCCTCAAGTGTGGAGGTGTAGTAAACGGACAGATGGAGGCGAGAGAAAGAGAAATGGGCTGGGGAGAAGTAGAATAAAACTGTGGGAAGAAGAAGAGTGCGTGAAGAAGAAATCTTCTGTTCTCTAAGCAAAAACTCCAGATTTCCTGCAATGTTACACTGAACATTTACTATTCTTTTGCTGCAGTACAAGCAAAATGTACCGAGACCTATGACCTTGGCACCAATAATGCAGATTACTGTGATTTTACTGTACTTTGAAATGTTTTTTGTATCATCCCTAATGTCACTGATATGTTTTATATCATCATTGGGTTCATAGCAGTTAACAAATGATGCACATTTTCCCCCTCAGCTGACAAGTTATTTATAAAGCATAATCACAAGTCAAGTTTATTTCTCACATATTTCTCTTGGAGGGCTTTACAATCTGTCCAACATATTAACACCCTCTATCCTTAGACACTTGATCTGCATAAGAGAGAACCCTTATGTGAATGCCACATAAGTCGTGCAATGTAACTTAAAACCTTTGGTTTCAGACAGGACAGGAACCCCGCTCTCCTGGCTAAAAGTCCTGGGTTTGTTTGAGCGGACTTTCATGCATTTCATGAATTCATAAAGGCTTTCTGGTAGCCCTGTGCGTCTAATACAGATGCCAAAGGGTACCTTCCGTGGGTTTATATGATGCCGATGGGCGTCGGTATTTTACGCCATGGGAATGAGAACGGAATGGATATTTGGAGGATTCCCACACCGTGTACGACAGGATTACTGTAGCTCATATTGTTAGGGAAGAATCTAAATCCTTCTCTTCGACTGAATATCTGCAACCTTTTCCTTTCTTTGCTTTTTAGAACGTATTCCCCGCCACCAGGATTCCTTGTATCTGCATTCAGGCAGCATCTGAAATAAACCAAATTCCTGGTGTCTCTTCCCATAACCAACCTGGCTGACAAGCAAGCGCTCAGTTATTCTGATGCAAAGCGGCCTGGGCTGATAGCGAGGCTCCGTGATAAAGCCGTGAATAGAAGGGCCCCTTTTCAGATGCCACAGTTCCCATTCAGCCCAGATGAATAGACGCGTCGAATCCAGGCTGAGCCTCTAATAAGAGCTGAACTTCGGGGCAGCAACGGCCGCTCTCGAGTGAGTCGTGTTCAACGGAAAACATTTGCCTCTTTATACAAACTCCCAGCTTTTTGTTCCAAATTTCTCGGGAGGCATCTGCATTTCTGACTGAAATATTTTAGCGTTTACTCTTTGTCTTAAATGGTTTATATTCTTGAAATCTGCTTAATAGACACATATTAAAACCCACGCTGCTCTTGTGCAATTCCATTAAACAGTATCTTACATTGCAAAAATCAAACTTTTTGCAGGTAAAGGGAGATAATTGAATATGATTGATTATTGCAATGATTGCAAAAGCCTGATCCTCCTGTAGTGACACCAGTGCACGACAACGACAACACCGGTAGGTTTATTGCGAAAAACATGTCTTCTTCTGTGGCGATATGATTAAAAAATGATGTAGTCCTGTTGGCCTCATCAGGCTGCGACCTCCATCAGTCGCTGGGGCAGTTTGCAGCTGAGTTTGACACAGTCGGGATGGTGGTCCGCTCCCTTTGGGTTTGAGAGGGAGCTTCTGCACCAGGTGAAGGAGTTATGGTTGTGTTGCACTGGACTGTCGAGGTGACGACGAAGCTCTCGATTTGCCCGTCGATCTACGCTCCATCCCTTAGCTCAACAACTACTCGATGGATTGCCATGAAATTTGGTGCAAATATTCATGGTCTTCAGAGGATGAATCCTGCCTGATTTTGGGGATCCCCTGATTTCTCCTTAGCATGCTGAAATTAGCATTTAGCTCGAACACCGTTGTGCCTAAGAACGGTCTCACAGAGCTGCTAGCACGACTGTATCCTTCTAGTCCTGTTGGGAGGCAGGGTTGGTTGTGCAGGACGGATTTGCCATTTCTGGCTAAACCCCAGCTATGGTAGGGAACTTTGGGTAATGACCAACACAATGAGATCATGGATACAAGCCACCAAACTGAGTTTAGAGTCAGGGTGATCAGATATACAGGGAGCTGGGAACTTCCCGGTTCTGTTCCAGAAGTAAGAAAAGCTCATTCACAATCAGAGAAAAGCAGGAAATCTTCACATTTAAGAAGCTGGAGTCAGGCATCTTCCTTTGAGTCATTAATAATGACTTAAACACTGACTCAATCAACTAATCGTTTACTCAACTAATTGTTGTTGTTGCCACAACAAAAGCCTTCCGGGGCAAGAAAAGTAAATGAGCATGCCCCCTGAACTGCTGTAAAGACTGCCGGTGGAGGTTTGACAAACTTTCCAAAGTTTTTAAGCCCATCTTGTGGTCTTCATGGAGTTTGAGATGGAGATCGTTCGGTTCAACTGTTTCCAAGGTCAAGAACGTACTTTCATGCTCACAAGGATGGAGGACATGTTTTCAAAGGGGAGCGTAGACAAGAAAACTGAAACATTTGGGAATTTGTGACTAATCTGACTTTCAGAGACTGTTTTGGAGTAAATATACAAAACATCTATAAACAAAGATGTAATTGAATAATGCATTGTGCCGTCGTTCTGATTCAGTCTGTTGAAGTGCATCGGGCTTTCCGTCACGTGAAATGAACGAAAACATCAGCCTATTTGAGCCTCAGCCTATTTGAGTTAGCTGATGGTCCCCAGAGCCCGAGATGGTGAAAACGTTTGAGAAATCCTTTTCTAAAAGTGCAGGTCCAAGGTGACTGCGGCCCTCCTGAATGGATATCGGAGCCCTTCACTGAGCTCCAGTCACTTCATAAGTCGTCCTGCAGATATCCATCATATCCCCCCTCGGCCCCAGACAGTGGAGAATGAGAAAGCATGTGGAGGGCGGTCAGATAAATCACCGCACTTTCGCTTTTCTGAAGCTGCTGTAGCATTCATCATGCTCTCCGTGTACGAAAAAAAGAAAGGTAGAGAGATGCTGGATGTTTTCTAAAATCCTGCAGCTTTTGGGATGTGATTGAACTGTCCAACACAAAAGCATGAGCTGAATAAGATAAGAACTCGTGGCTGAAAAACAACAAAAAAGACTGAAAAGTGAAAAGTGAGGACTTTTTCACGCTTGATGTTGGTTGAAGCAAGGCAACATGTTAAAATGCAAATAAAAAAGCAGGAAAAGTGATATAAAATAACCCGTCTAGGAAGGAAAGGAGTTGAGGAATTGAATTTGATCTGTTCTGATGAGGCGTAGCTGCACTGCAGAGACGTGCAGAGGATGTTGGAGGGGCAGGGGCCCAAATTGATACATTTTGCAAAGATTTTTGATTTGATTTTCGCAAATAATGAAATAAATATATTCCTGGAGTGACTACTTTTGCGGCACCGTTTCGATACACTGTTCATATTTCATAACAATGTACCTCCTCTGCCTTCCTGTCGTGGTGGTGGATTTGCTGGGTCGCATTTAGAAGTCCGCACTCCCAGGGAACACGACTGGTGTCGACTTGTGATTTTTTAACTGTCCGTAAACAGACAATCCGACAGTGGCACACAGTGACTGGCCAGGTGTGCAGGGGTGTGAACGTAGGGCGGGGTTCGGACTTTCTCTCTCAAAGCTCTCTTTTTAATTTCAGATCGACGTCAGATAACGTTACTGTCACGAACGCACCACTCCAGGATTTGTTTGTTACCGGATTGAGACCACTTCCTCTAAAGGGTCAACATACCAAGGTGGAGTCCAATTCAATCAGACTACACAACACAGGTTTGAAAACTCTCTTAGTATTAACACGCCTGCCTTTAGACGTGCATTTGCATGCTGAGGGTTTAACTTTTCAAAATCCTATTATTGTCCCCCTCCACCACTTGTCCAGTTGTTACCATCTTAGTAATGAGCTTAAGGAGCAACTGTAAACACTTTATGGGCGTTTTTTGGGGGGGTTTCGCCTCTCAGGCTACATATTGGCTGCCCTACCCTCAGATAGGTGAAATTTGTTGGGTGAACATGTCAAACACTTGACCATCTCTGTCAAACACATGATGCAAAGAAATTAACAGGGGTCAGGACTTTTGGACAGGGTGACAGCTGGCCTTTAACACAGTCCTTTCAACTGCCGTCACTGGTGTCTAAATCCAAACACCTGAAAATAAACCTGTCGGAGATGATTCACTCAGTACAATGAGACTCTTGTTAATTTCATCAAGGATCCACATTGCACAGGTGGTGGAGGCAAAGAAGCAAGAACTGGCCCAGAGACAACAGATCCTGGAGACCAGCATCAAACAGATAAAATATGTCGCTCTCATCTCAAGACCCCTCAGGATTATCTGGTGTCCCGTTGGAGGGCAACGACCCCTAGGTTGGGAACCGCTGGACTAAACTAGCTAACTGTAGGGCTATTGCGTGAAATAGTTCTCTTGTATTCTGAAATAATCTATTGCATGTGAAATGTGCCAAAAGCTACACATGCGACTTGTTCACAGTCGGTGTTCTACAGGTGGAATCCTTTCCTTCATATGTGATGCCTACGACGGCGTATTAGGGCCTTTGCAGGTTGAAAACAATGTTTTGCGGATAACGTTCAGAGAGCGGTAAATTCACAAGAAAGAAAAACTTGGACATGCTCTGAGATTAAAGTGGTAAATTATTTCCAAAGCCAACATGCCACAAAAACTTGCAAAAATATAAAACACCATTAAACTCATACAGGAAGGTAAAAACTTTAAACAGCAAATATAGTGCGTGATTTAAAGGCCAAAGCAGGGACAGAGACAGAGAACGCTCTTTGAAACAGGGCTCTTTGTTGTAAAGGAGACCCTTTTTTTTAAATCCTCCTACAGCAGACTTGATGTCAGTCCACGCAACGTTTTACCCGTCTTGAAATTCTAGATTTATATTTCCTCAAACTGGTCGAGTGGACGACCTGTGAAGCGAAACCCTCCGCAGTGAGACATTTGCTTTGCCATAATGCCACTTCAGCTTAACAAGGCAACAAACTGACCATGAAATGTCTTCTAATGACAGGTGTAAATAAAAATTATGAGTCATTTCAAAATCAGGAAAAAACAACAACATTCCGGCTTCAATCAGACTCTGCAGCACTTTAGTTCAGCAATCTGATAAACCTTCATACCTGCATTTCTAAACTTCTGCTTATTTTGAGAGATTTTGTCTTCCTCTTGTCGTCTTTTGCAGCCTCTGTCAGCTCCAGAGCAACAACCCCCCCCCCCCCTGCACTGACAGCAGCTTTATACAGCGGGGAGGACAAATCGTTTGAGTGGGTTTTGTCAATGAGATGAAAGCGGAAGGTCTGTTAGGCTTAGATGAAAGCTGTGTGTTTTGAATAGATACTCCATTAGATACTCTTTCATCAAACCCTGATGTGGTATGCCATGATAGGTCGCCCTCCATGCTCTCCAGCCACCGGAGCGGTAAAAATATCGTTTTTTTTTACGGGAAATGAACGTTTTAGAATGTGTTTGTGTGAAATTCTCATCCTTTTTTGCACGCACGAGACAAGGCGGCGTTCTCGTTTTATAGCCAGCTCCTATTGTTGAGGGACTTAAGCTCGCCGAACAGCTTTTACTCACCAAAACCCTCAGTGAAGCGCGGCTCATTAGCAGAGGACCGTCCCGCTGCACGAGTCATTTGCCGCTGAACTCCACTTCATTTATAGAGCCCGTTTAACACAGATTTACAGGGAGCAATTCACACAATGTGTTGACCGTTACTGACTCCAAAGGCCTTTATCGGCTGCTTTTATACTCCATTTGTGGAAATGGTACCCAGTTTTATTGTCGCCATTGTTAATGGAAACATAAGCAGCAACCAGAGCTGCGAAATGGGATTTTCTTTCCGTTTTTAGTTCTATTTTCTGTGTCTCCGATGGAAATGCGATGGGGTGACAAATTCCTTAAACAAAGCATAGACCCGGAAATCGATATTTGCATTGATTCAGCAGTGGTGGAGGAAGTTTTCAGAGCCTAACATGCCACACTGTGAAAATACACTATTACCAGTAAATGTCCTGCATTGAAAATGGTACTTAGGTAAAGGTATGTGAGTATAATCAGGAAAACGTAGTATTAAAAGTAATCAATGCAGTAAAATGTCCCCTGTGTATAAGTAATGTTTTACTGTTATAGCTTGTTAAGTTGGAGCTCATTTTGAAATATTTTGAATCTGCAACTAATGATTATGTTGATCGAGGTTTCATCTGCTGATTGTTTTTCCATTAATCGATTGATTGCCCACAGTGACACCTTCACGGTGCTTTGCTTTGTCGGGAAACCTCAAAGTTGTTAAAAGTAGATTTCAATTAATAAAAGGAAAAAGCAGCAAATCCTCCCACCCCAGAAGCTGGAACCGTGTTTTTTTAGTGAAAAATGACGATCAAAGTAGTTGCCACTTACTTTTCCGTCAATCTGCCAATCAATTAATCGACTAATCTCACGTCAAGCTGTCCTTGTGTAGACTGGGATGGTTGAGCGTGTGGCCCCGCCCCCTGCTCGTGACGTCACCCACTCTCGTCCACCAGCGCAGCCCTCCAGTCCTCCGGCAGACCGGAGCAGAGGCGGACGGAAGCCGGCGTGCCTGCGTGTCTGTGAACCCCTTCAAAAAACTTGTTGGGATCCTATTTTTAACCTTTTCATTGCCCCCCCCCCCCCCCCCCCCCTTTTTATGTTTCGATCTTTAAGATAAATGAAGCGAGAAAAAACGGGGGGAAGAAGAGGTGACGGCGGGCTCTCCATCCGCTCACCTTCGCACTTGCTGTGAGCGTTCGGGCTTGCAGCGCGGCAGGAGGTCAGTTCACATTACCATCAAATGTACCCTCAAGTACTTTTAACGATCTTTTAAACCAATCATTTGCTCATTTTGTTCACCAACATTAGCAGAACGATGTGCGGAGGGGAATTCGGCTTCACTCAAATGACAAATATCTAGAGCATTCCCATGATATTCCTATAGTTATCTATCTCTGGTGCATAATGAGTCCTCATGGGGTTGTTATGTGTCTTTGGTGAGTTTATTGTTACATTTACTGTGCATAATGACTTTTTCTAATATGTTATGCCATCTAATGCTTTTCTACAGTCGTCTAATGGAATTCTAATGGCTTATTCTGAGTTTATGGCGCCTAATAGTGAGCCTTATCATTCTTTCTTGATGGTGCTTTATTTCCATGATACTGTCATATTCTGTCATGTAATTGAAAGCATTGCCCCCCCCCGAATTTTTTCCCTCTATGTATCCATCTCTTTAATCTGCATTGCTGTTAGCCTAATATTTATGAATATTCATTCACTGGCATAAAAGCACACGCGCTTCGCAGAGGAAAGCAGATGGAGGAAAAGTGACTGGACACGATAAGTTGACAATTAGCCCCCCCCCCCCAACCCCAGAGCCGCCAATAAGGTCATCTGATAAGCTGAAAATCCTCTCTCTCTCTGTCTCAGGCAGCCTCAAGGTTTGAAACACACACACATTGTCTTACAGCCTGCAGTCACCCGCAACTCTATTTAGTTGGATGGAGCCCGATTTTCGGTTTTAGTGAGTGTGTGTGTGTGTGTGTGTGTGTGTGTGTGTGTGTGTGTGTGTGTGTGTGTGTGTGTGTGTGTGTCATAAACAGCAACATATTTTCAACACACAGTATCAGGGAGTGGGTCCAAGAGGAATGTGGGGTTTTCCAAGGGCTTTGTTTCTCCTCCTCTTCCTCAGTTTCTACATCTTTCTCCCACCTCTTTCTCCTCTTCTTCCTCCCTTTTCCTCGCCTCGTTCTCTTCCTCTTCCTTCAGGTTTCTCCCCCTGTTCCGCTCCTCCCCACGTCCTTTTCTCCATCTCCTCTTCCTTCCTTGCTTGCTTCCTTCTGCTGCCTCCTTGCTCCCTTCTTTTCATTCCTTTCCCTCCTCCTCCACCTTGATTACTCGTCTTCTCCCTGTTTTTCTCTTCACCTCGCTTGCCTCCTCTCCCTCCCTTCCTCCTTATCGTCTTCCTCTTTACTTCTCCTCCCTTCTTCCTAATCCTTCCCTCTACTCTTATTCTCCTCTCCCCTTTGTCTCCTTCCTCTCCTCCTCGCTCCCTCTTCTTCCTCCTGTCCTCTTCCTCTCCTGTTGTTTCGCATCCTCCCACCTTCTTGTCTTCTTCTCCTTCTCTTCCTCTCTTACCTGCTCCTTACCCCCCTTTCCTTTTCTTCACCTCCTCCTTCTGGTTTCTCCTCTTCTTCCTCTCCTCTCTTTAATTCCACTCTTCTTTACCTTTACTTAAAAGTAGCAATGCCACAGTGTAGAAATACCGTTACAAGTAAAAAGCATGCATCCAGTATTGCACTTAAGTAAAATTGCCAAAGTATTAGTATCAGATTATACTCAAAGTAGCCTACCAAAAGTAAAAGTACTCATTATGTACTTCATTAAAGTCTTATCGTAACCTGTAATAATACATATATACTATAATACTTAATATTTGTTTTATTTTTGTGTGATTAATCTGCAAAGTAACTAGTAACTTCAGCTGTCACAATATTTCCCTCTGAAATGTGGTGGAGTAGAAGTTGAAAGTGGCAGAAAATGGACATCGTCAAGTAAAGTGCAAGTACCTCACAATCGTACTTTAGTACAGCACTTGGGTTAATGCTCTTACACTTTTTTTGTGTGTGTGCGCCCATGTATAGATTTGAATCGTCACTCTGTCCTTTACACACTTGCTCAAACCAACGCTCCACCTCAACGTCTGTTTCTCCTGCAGCGCTGAGCTTTTGCTTTGTGGTCATACAGTAATTATTTAGACCAAACACACTGATTATAGCAATTATCCTGAGCTCCCTGTGGGGTATTTGAAGCCTGAACAGGCGCTGATGAGCGTCAGTCAGAGGTGGAAACCAACGCACGATTATCCAAGTACTCAATATTTCAGTTTTATGAGTACGTGTACTTCTATTACATTTCCAAAGGGAAAGGCTATACAACATATTACACCAAGTTTTTCGGACAACTCGACTTTCAAGGCCGAGGCTTTACATCCGAATCTTCTGACAAACACACGAAACTGTCCTGGTTTTGGGTCGTGTATTAGTCGTTTCTTGTTTTATTTTGAAACTTTCGCCCTCGCCTCGTGTGTCTTGTAGTGTTGCTTCCTGCTCCTTGATTGCTTTGAGGGTTTTCACCTGTGCTGATTAGGTCACCTGAGTGTATATAGTCTGCGTGTTTGTGTTGTCCTTGTCAGGTCGTCCAGTGTGTCTGCGTCAGGCCTCCCGGGCCTTAGGCGTTGTTGCTCCGGTTTTGTTCGTTGTTTCTCGGACTCTGCCTGTTCAGGCCGCTCCCCTGGTTGTCTCCAGCTTTAAGTTTTCCTTCTTATTACAGTCACTGAACTAACTACCTGCTCAGCCTCCGCTATCTGCCCTCGGGTCCTGTTTTCCCCGCTTGGCGTTACGCAACAGAAACCTTAAGCATTGTTAGCTTAACAACCTCATCGCCTCGTTTCTGCAAAACCGCCGCTGCGTCGAATCTCCACATTTCAAACGCTGTGGTTTATGGTGCCCGGTGCTTCTGTCCCGCTACGCATCTCGCAAACCGGAGTACGACACTTTGCCCTGAGGCGTCACACATGTTTATACGACAGGTTCTGTACGGACGTTGATGTGGTTCAACGCATCTGTGCTTTGCAGAAACGTAACCTGGCGCCTGGGTTGAGCTTAAACTACCCGCTTCGTGTTGGACGATTCTGCAGCGCACGATTTCTGCACGTGCAACGCTAACATGTAGTGCCAATGCAGAAAGTTGCCTCCGTCTGGTTTTGTAATTTTCACCAAACCAATGCTTTTCACCAGACATCTACTATTTCCTCGACATTTCCGCACAGCAAAAATATAACTGGATTTAGTTGGATTTTCTGCCCTGTGTCTGCAAGTTGGTTTTCATAACACATTGACATGAACTAAAAACAATGGCTGAAGCCAGATAAACAATGTAAAAACTTTAACATGGTTTGGAAAAAGATAATAATGTAAAATAAACATAATTTGTACTTCCCTAAACCCCCTGAAACCTTCAGTTTTGGTTCTTCAGTTCAAAAGTATTTGGGTCCGAGCAGGAATAAACTCAGACAGTCGAGCTGAAAACACGGCCAACTCATGCAGTAATATATCAGCATTATCTAATAACTTTATTAAATGTCCCTTTTAAATGCTTGAAACGTTACAAAATGGCATCACATTAGCACATTGCCATTATTACATCAATTAAAAATATGCTAAACCCCTTTCATGGGATTATAAATGCTGCTTAATGTGACAATTAGCTGCTCTTGCATTTCCCCTGAATTTATTACAGTAATACATTTCCGGCCCATTTCCAGAGCCTTGTCACATCATCCATCTGTTAATGCCTCACGAATTGCTACTCGGTTGTGTTTGCTGCTGGAAATAAAGACGTTGGAGATGGATTATTGCATCCCACGCTCTCTGCTGCCCTAAAGTTGACCTGCTTGACGTGTTCAAAATGCCACTTCTGAGTGCGAAGCGCGTTTCTTAAAATGTCAGCGGCTGAGGAATCTCCTTCAGCTGCACTGAAACTCAGCACTTAGCGGTTTCATTTACCTGGAAATTCATCCTGAGGGGAGAGAGGAGCCATTGTAATATTTTACGGATGAATTTCTCCGGTGATGAACGGTGGCGGTCGGGGCAGACTAATGCCCTTGACCACATGCCAAGCCGAGGCTTTTTTATGCGTTTCTTTATTTATTTCTGCAGGTCTGCAGAGTAAAAAATAAAGCCCTGAACATGTCACAAAGTTGCTGCAGGACAGTAAGAAAGACACCCGCTCGGCCTGCAGGAATATGGCGTTTCTCCGTGTGGGAGCTTAAAAAGGAAAAGACACGCGGGAAGATGAGCCACTTCTTAAAAATATTCTTTAGCCAATTATTGCCAAATGCCACTCACAGTGGTCTACAATGCGAGGACATTAAACTTGAAACCCCCCAAAAGGTCTTCTGCTTTTTACCCCACGCCTCTTCAAGCCCTTAATCAGTGCGATCTTACGACAGCATGTCATACTTGTTGCAGTGGAAACGCGTCGGCTTCAAAAGGAAAAACTCACCAGTCATTCCTTCACAAGTCGTCACACGTCAGCAACAGCTTGAACTTTGGTAAAGCAGACAGTTTCACGACTGGAAGGCTCATCAGCGATCAGGGCGCCGCCGCCGCACCATCACTCTGAGCTGCAACGCCCCCGTTTCACTGGTGAAATACAAAGCTGAACGCATAATTATTCTCTGTGACTTGCAGCTTTTTAAAAGGTGGTGATTTGCTGTAGAATGTGGCGCTTGTAAATGGAGGTTGTTGCTTGTGCTTTTTTGAGCACAACCAGTTGCTGTCAAACAGTGAGTTGACAACGTTCTTCCCCATGAATCCTAAAAACTGGCTAGCTTGTGGGCCTCCCCGTGTCCCACGAGGACAACAGCCTAAGTCGTCTGGATGTACCTCCGAATAAACATCTCTGTCCTGTACACATGCCGATGCTGTACGCTAACACCTTGGAGGCAACCGCAGCAGCGTGCTCTCTACCCAGACGAATTCAATGCATGAATTCACAGCTAACATTAGGTTTTAGGCAGCACTTAGTTTTGACTTTGAAACCTGCATTTTGTTTACATTTCAGTAGCCGTCTTGTCGTACGCTGCCTTTGCTGGCGGCACATCGCGGCGTTTCTTCCGCGTGTTACCGCCACCTGTCGATCAGTGGAGCAATGCAAAGCCATTGGCAGGACCGTCGTGCTCGAGACCAACAAAACAGGAACCCGCTTGTAAGAAAAACTGCCCCATAGCGCCACCAAAGGGTCAAAAACGTTGGTCCTTTCCTGTGGCAGAATTCACTCCCGGACATCTAGAAAACATCTACAGTGGCCCACAGAGGACAATCGTTAAACTCTTATATGAATAAATGAGGGTGAAACTACTCATTATAGGTTAGCACCCCCCCCCACCATCATTTTTAATTTCACAGGCGTTTAACAAACTTCCAAGGACAATCTTCCCCTGAGCTCCTGTTCACTTCTTCGGCTGGTTCACCGGAGGTGGAAACACGCGTCCGCATGCATGCTGGGAGCAGAGCTGCATCGCCCAAGGCCACGCCAGTTAGGTGCCCGACGCAGCCAGACCGAGTGGGTTTCTGTTGCTGAGGTCGGGACTGAATTAAGCCTGTTATCTGCAAAAGAGATGTAAAGGGCTGCCCTTTTATGGAGTTTGTAAAAGTCAAACGAAGCTTACCCTTTAAAGAGGCCAGAACAAAATGTAGGGAAGGACTCAGAAAAGCTGTGGCTTGTTGCACTGACTAATTTGTCTTGTCCCCGGGGACTGAAGAGACAGAGCCCATGTAGATCTGACTAATCAGTAATCAGGAGACACTGAACGAACACATTATGCAACAAGTGAAGGAATCAGATGTTGGACGTTTACATCAGCATGCAACACCAGAAGGAAAAGTTTTTAGATTTTTAATATTAAATTCTGAAGAGACTTTGTCAGTTTGGCGTCTGTTTCTATGTGCCTTTAGGATTTGTAGAATCAGCTAATAAGCCTTTTAAAGTTGTTTTCATTTCATTTGATTAAACCGATAGTGAAGTATCGTGACTCGGACTGAGTAAGAAGCTGTCTTTGGTTTGTTTGATCTTGATTTAACAGACGTTTAGCCCTTCAGCCTCCTTCTTTGATGTGCGATTACTGCCTGTTTGAATGCTTGCACAGGAAAGTCAGCCTGAATTGCAATATCCCATAGTATCGTTTAAGTTCAAGCTCTGACATGCTAGGCTTTTTTTCGTTCTCCAGCCACCGCACTGGCAGGTCTGTGCTGCTTGTGTCTCCTTCCCCATTCGGTAATCTGCTCATTTTAAAACGGCGGTGATGGAGAAAACGATGAACTCTCCGCGAGCATACGGCTGCTGGAAATGGTTATTATAGCAACTTTCATCCAGGGATTAGGACCAGCCGACTGTCGGCTAATTAAACCTTCGACTCCCTGGGCTCCTCACCGTTCCTCCACTCTGTCAGCCAGACTGAAATGAGTTAATAGCGCCGAGTATTTAATCGACTCAGATATTGATGCGGGGGGACATCCCTGTTTCCAATTTTGAGGAAAGCCAACCTACAAGCCCTCCAGCAGTTTGCTGAGATCCCTTGAAAGCTTCTTTTTGAGAGTTTCCTCTCCCTCGGTAATTGAAATTTGTCTGCTAACATGAAAACAATAACAAAATGGAGTTCATTTCCCCAAAACGCTGTACACACTTTGTGTTGTTATTCAGTATCTCTCAAACCCAAAGAATGCTGCCTCTGCGAGTCTCATTTTCTTCATTTAAAAAAGGTCGCGCGCAGCGTATCACAGTCACGTTTAACTTTTGGGTTTGTATAAATGGCTTGTGTCGGGTTTTCCTTCTCAAATGCTGGAACAGGAGGGTTCAGCATCCAGGAGGTTCGGCGTGGGTCTGCAGGGCTGGTTGTGGGGAATCCAGTTTGCCATGAACTGAACCTCCTGCTGCTCCTCCAGAGTCTTCGTGTTAATCTAGTCCAGATTTGACAAACCTAACCTGGACCTAACCTGGTCTCATGTGGTCCGGATGGAGACAGGTCTGTGAAATAGCCTTTGGTTTCTGTTTTGTCGTTACTCGATAAAGGTTTTTAACAGTTCCTGGAGTCTCCACGTTAATCTAGTCCAGGCTTTTAATGGCTTTAATGTAGACCAGGTCTTGTGGGGTCTAGACGGAGATGTCTCTTCCCGTCGCAGCCAAGAGCAGATTCCAATTGCTGGTCCTGTCAGAGCCGTCGTCACCTCCTGCTGCATTCAGCGAAGTTCGCTTTGGTGTTACATCAAAGCTGGTGGCAGTGTCTTTGTCTGCGGCCTTGCTATTGATCGCCGCCCGCTGAGTGCTCATTGTCGAGCGTGGCTTTTATCGACAGGCGACGCGCTCCCTGGCGAGCAGAGAGGGTGCAGGGAAATGAAGCGTCACCTCGGAGGAGTCTGACTTGCTCCCAGGTGAACACATGCAGCCATTTAACAAGCCCCGCATTCACTGCGGCGCTCGCTCTGCCACCGTTTCCCTCAGCCTGCGGAGAGGAGCTGCTCTGAAACAATCCCAGCGTTTTGGTTTTGAGGCATGAGAGACAAAAGCACTAATGTATGTGCTCAGTTCTGCCTTACGTCATTCAAAGGAGAGCAAACTAAAGCTGCAGAGGTTTCAATAAAGAATAAAATGGGTCATAGGAGAGCAACGAAAGCACAAAACGTAATGCAGCTTTGTCATTTTCTGTCATATTGTTTCGACTGAGTGAAAACATGATACGGCGCTTTTTTTGTGATGTGTGAGGATGATGCCCTTCAGTGAAGAGCTTTCTACAGTAATCTAATTTCTAAACAGTCAAGTCAACACGAAACATTGGCTTCCATAAACGCGATTTCCAGCTAGAGTTCTCCTGGAGAAAGCTGAATTTCTTGGCCTTGTGTATGCGTACTAATCGGTTATGTAAACGTGTCAGTTCTGATTTAAAAAAAAGGAAAGAGAATTTCACTGCATCTTTGAATTCAAAATAACTGAACGCAAGGTCCGACTAAAACTGAGAGTGGCGGTTCAATCTTGAGTTTGGAAACAGCAGCTGACAAAACGATCTAGGCTCAAGGTCCGCTTACTTGCTTGTTAGGGAGCTCTCGATCGTGGTCTTCACCAGCAGACCGAGTTCGCTCTGTTGTCTTGGAATGGAAACGTAGATGTTCAAACGCTCCATGACTCCGAGCACCTCTGGGGTTTCTCATCCGCGTTGACTAAAAACTGCAGAGTTAAGCCGAGGGTTGTTGTTTTTTTTTTGTTTTTTTTGTCATCTTACCCAAAAGTAGTCTTCTCACTAAAACGCACAAAAAAAATAAGTAGGTCATGGTTCCAAAATAAAGTAGGGAGTAGGGGTGAAATCTGATTACTAAGTATTGTATGTTGATTTTTATGATTTTATTCTAACCAGGTTACTACAGTTTGATTTCTTGAGTAATTTGTCATTGTTGAGTCCTGTGGTATCTATAACGTAGCTGCGATGAGCATGTTTGCCCTCATGAAGTTGGACTGTGTTGATCCAAACAGTTCACTTTTGTATTCCGATGCAAACGCAGCCGAATGTGGTTCAGTCCTAGGGCAGTGCCGTTCAGTCTGTTTAGTCTCCTTGACTATCTTACCGCCGTCAAAGAGAATGAAGTGAAAGAAACCAAAGGAAACTTTTCCTCAACAGATGGTCCTTGGGGGCAAACACCAGCTTGCTGTCTAAAAGACAATAAATGTCAAAGTTCTACTTATCACAGTTAAAAAGAAATATGTTGAAAATAGACCCCTAACCCACTTCCATCGTCTTAACAATACTTTTCTTTGACCTAGGGCTGTGGTTGTGGTCGTGTGTCTGGAGATGCACAAGTTTGCTATGAATCCAACCTGTGTGCATAGTGATAATTGTATATAGGACATGGGGTTCCCTGAAAAACAGTCTGTACACAGATGCACATTTTTTTTAATTAGAAGGCAATAAGATGGTAAGATCTCACAGGAAGCTTCACAATGTGCTAAATAATTTGCCATATTTCTCTTATTTTAGGTTGTTTACATTGTTGTTGTGTAGGGAGAGTTAATTTAACACTTTTTTGGAGGAAGTTCTGACTATTTATCCAGAGCCAGATCAGCTTTAGACAAAAGGCTCTGCATGCAATGCTTGTCGTCCCTGACATCCAACCGTGCTAATGATAGCTAATTTGCTGTGTGATATTAGTGAACACAGTGAAGTGGTGTGGCAGTGTGCTTGCATTTTATGGAAACAAACACCTGCATCTGAATCAGAATCCGCAGTGTTTAATGTGAAAATTCAGCCCAAAACATTAAAGCTGTAATGAAGATAATCAGTGAAAGGCATTTACATGGCTGCTTCTGAAATCTGTGTTGCCTTAATCAGATTAAAATGGCATCATTAGTGTGCAAATGCAAGTGTTCCCACCGCTCGCCACATCCTGCAGGAATAATAAAGTCTCTTGTGACCGAATGGGAGAGCGTCTTGCTGCAAAACAATTTTCTTGCTGTATCTCTAATCAGATTACAGTCCTCCGCTGACTGTGTGTTTTCATACACAAATTAAATCACAGCTCAATTTTGACAAAGGACACTGTTAACTTGGTTGACACAATCAGAGATGTAAATACTCAGTGTAGTCCTGCATATACAGCCAGAGGAGGGAGAGACTCTTGGTTGTGAGGTGAAAAGGTAAGAAAAAAGTGGCCAAAAGTGTATGGACAGAGATGTCAAATCTTACGTTCAGGTGCCCACATACTGTCTAAATTTTATTTCCTGAGAGGTTTGCATGCTACGCTTTACATTATGTTTCTGACCTTCTTCACTGTTACTTTTACTCAGAACTTAAATCTCTTTTGGTTTCATTTCTTTATTGCTTTTTCGATTGCTCTCCCAACTAAATCACATCTCTCTCTCTCTCTATCTATCTATCTTTCTCTCACAGTTCAACGCTCATGGTCTTTGCATTGATTTAGAGAAACTCTGCCTGTTCAGTCGGGAGTCATTCTTTCCCCCAGCGCATCCTTCATACTGAGTCCCTTCAAAAATGCAGTGATATTTCTCAGCCTTATTTTCTTCTGCAGCGGCTTTGACCTTTGCAGCCTTTAACTGTGTTACTGATCTAGAAAATTAAGATTCCTACTCCAGCGTTGCCTTGGGAAGTCTCTCTAGATGTGAGCTTCAGCTAAACGCCCGAATGCAGATGTGTTTAAAATTGGCTGCTTGCTCCCACACTGAAATCCTTTTGTTTGTTTCCCATCCAGATGAAAAGCTGCCAATGAGCGGATCCTACGATAAGTACCGGCCATGGCTGCCCATCGAATTATCAGAGTGACAAACAACAACCACATCCTCCCTCGCTGTAAGTCTGAGGGGACGCTCATCGACTTCAGTGAAGGGGTCACCGGAGCCAGTCTCAATGATGTCAAAGGTCAGTGTTTCACCGTAGCCAGGAACCAGTTTACATAACCAGTTTTATGTAATTGTTGTTACAACGTGGGAAAACATTATGTGTTCTGTAACGTACAAGATTCAATTATTTCAGCAAGGGTTCACTCAACATCTGTAGAATTTACATAATAAGTTGTTTTAATTTTGTTCTTTTCATCTTTTGCAACTAAATTATTCAGTCATGTTTTTGAAAACATTATTATTCTTTCTCTGGCTCTTTCACTTCGCTGGTTGCACTTCATTACAGGTTTGCTTACATGCTCCATATACGCTAATGAGGTGAACTAAAAATAGTAAATTATGCTGTAAATTATGCAGTTCATCTGCTCATACATTTACCTAGTTATCTGAAATTTTTGTACTTGCATTCAGAATGATTAAAAGTAAGGTTTTCTGTTATTAGTCGGGTATTTTGGCTGCCTTTATGTTTTCCAGGATTAAGATATCTTTTTTTTCAAAAAGACTCATAGAAACCATCTGGACACAAACTTTCATGTTTGATCTATTGTACCATCACCTCATTACTGTGACTGGTCCAATATGTCTGTGTCGGATTATGAGCAGTATTTTGAGCAATCAGCAATGAGGGCACTTCTCTGAAGTAGGGTCAAGCCAGTTACAATACTGCTTTGCAATCAAAACAAATAAAAGACCATCAATAATTTAACGAAACAAAACTGCGATTTAGTCCAATATCTTTTTCCTTTTCAGTGCCTTCTCCCAGTGCCTTACGGCTGGACACTTCAGCCTCCTATGGAGCTGCACAGGAAGTGGTTGCCATAAAGGATTATTGCCCCAGCAGCTTCACCACGCTGAAATTCTCCAAAGGTGATCGCCTCTATGTGCTGGACACGTCAGGTGGAGAATGGTGGTATGCCCACAACAACACGGAAATGGGCTATATCCCGGCTGCCTACGTCCAGCCGGTCAACTTCAGGAACTCTTCGTTTAGCGACAGTGGGATGATTGACAGTCTCGGGGAAGGGTACGAGGATGGGTCAAAGGAGTTAGGAGGTTTGGGGGAGTGGACAGCGATGGCCCTTAAACCCTCCCCAATTTACAACAACAGTCCCTTCTCTGTGAACCCCTTTATCTGTCCGTTAGATCAAAACTGCAAAGATACAGGGGTAAGGAACTCAACAGACCTTATTCTATTTGATGCACTGGCATCTCCATCATCTTGCTCCAACTTTAACACTAGTACAATCATGACCAATGGGTTCAGCAGCTGCCACATTAACAATACCACCCCAACCAGCCCAAACCAAGAAGTTGTACCTAACCCTCACAGGGACAACCCGTTTTTCAGGAGTAAACGTTCCCACAGTCTCTCAGAACTGTCAGTTCTGCAGGCACAGTCGAATCCAACCTTACCCTCTTCGGGATTCTTCACAGGCCTTAAGGCTCCTTCACCGGAGCAGTTTCAGAGCAGGGAGGACTTCAGGACTGCTTGGTTGAACCACAGAAAGTTAGCCAGGTCTTGCCATGACCTTGACTCCCTGGGCCAGAGTCCTGGGTGGGGCCAGACGCAGCCAGTGGAGACCAACATCGTGTGTAGGTTGGACAGTAACGGAGGAGTTGTTCAGCTCCCAGATACCCACATCAGCGCACACATCCCCGAAGGCCACGTCAGCCATGGAGACTACCAGCAGATCTCCATGAAAGCCTTACTAGACCCTCCCCTGGAGCTCAACAATGACCACTGCTCCACCGTCACTCCTGTGGTGGAGATCAAGCTCAGCAACATGGAGACCAAGTCCTTTATCACATTAGAGATGAAGGTACTGGTAACTGTCAAGAAGGAGAGTTGTCACACTGCAGAGGTGCTTTGCGTTCGAAGCGACTGCAAAGAAGGGCCTTACACGCCCATCCCTAATGCTTACATTTACAAGGATACAGTCCAGGTGCAGTTGGATAGTCTAGAGCCTTGTATGTATGTGACTGTTGTGATTCAGTCACAGTACATCAGCCACAACACGACTGTTTGGGACCACGTGCAGAGGAAAGTAACTCTGGGCGTCTACGGACCCAAGCACATCCACCCTTCCTTCAAGACAGTTGTCGCCATGTTTGGACATGACTGCGCCCCCAAGACATTGTTGGTAAGTGAGGTGGGCAGGCAGGCTAGCTCCACCCCGCCAGTGGCCCTCCAGCTGTGGGGAAAGCACCAGTTCATGCTGGGGTTCCCTCAGGACCTCCAGGTGGGATTGTACTCCAACATGTCCAACTACCAGGTGAAGGCAAGCGAGGGTGCAGGGATGATTCGGGGATTTCAGGTCAAACTGGGGAAAGTCAGCAGGTTGCTGTACATGATCACGTCACACAACCCCAACAGCATCTCAGACTTCACTCTCAGGGTTCAAGTCAAGGACGCCCTTGACTGTATCCTCACCCAGTTCTGCGTCCAAACTCCGCAGCCGCCGCCAAAGACCGGCTCGAGGGTAACGGGTCAGAGGAGGTTTTTGAAAAAGAAAGAGGTGGATAAGATTGTCCTTTCACCACTGGCTGTCACTTCCAAATACCCAAAGTTTCAGGACCGGTGCATTATCAACCTTAAATTTGGCAAGTTGATCAAAACAGTGATTAGGCAGCACAAGAGCACTTATCTGTTGGAGTACAAGAAGGGGGATGTTATTGCCTTGCTCAGCGAGGAGAAAATCAAACTGCGAGGGCAACTACGGACCAAAGAGTGGTACATTGGATACTATCAGGGGAAGATAGGTCTTGTCCACGCCAAGAACGTTTTAGTTCTGGGTAAGGTCAAGCCCATTTATTGGTGTGGCCCAGACCTAACGACCGCGATGCTCCTTGAGCAGGTCCTGAAGCCTTGCAAATTTCTTACATACATCTACGCAACTGTGAGGACAGTTTTAATGGAGAATGTGGGAAACTGGAGGACATTTGCAGATGCCCTGGGGTACGGGAATTTGCCACTGAATTATTTTTGCCGGACCGAGCTGGACAATGAGCCGGAGAAGGTGGCATCGGTTCTGGAGAAACTCAAAGAGGAGTGTACGAACGTGGACAACAAGGAGAGGAAGTCCTTTCAGAGGGAACTCATGATGGTAAGACCAAGACATTTAAGACATGTTTTCATTTCATGCTGCATCCCTTTTTCCTAAAAGTAGAATCTTCAAAACTGACCTTTTGTTCCATTCCTCTATATATTTTTGTATAGACTGTTACACTATCCAAAAAACATTCATGCTCAGCAAACACATTTACTGCACAGATTGATGTTAAACACAATTGTCTGGCATTATCATAACACTGTGGCAACAGCTTTGATTCTCAAGCAATGTACATTGCAAACTAAGCAAAAGAAGACTTTGTCCCTCAGATGGATGCTGCATCATTAGTTAAGCTTTATTGAATCTAAAAAGAACAAAAATTTAATTTCCAAAACAGTCAGAGTCACTCGCTGTCTGATTGATTTGTATGTCTTTGCTACATTGGCCCTCAACATGATTTCTTTCCACATCAGCCTGTGTTTCAGCAATGTGACACAATGTGAGTGTGTGAACTGGAAGGATTTGAGTCCTTATGCTCAGTCACATGAATGGTAAACAACTTTTCTTACAGCCTGAGGTGGCTCACAGTGGGAAGAGCCATCACATGAAAAATGAAGGGGGGGAGGGTTGGAGGATACAATCATGTAAAGGGAAGCAAAGAAATAAAACTTAACATCTGCAGTTTGACGGAAAACAACTCTGTCAAGCAAACGGACGCCGCCCTCGATGTGTTTTTCTTCTCCGACAGCGCCAGCACCCTGGGGGAGGCAAAATAGTCCCGAGACATTTCCCTTGCCAGACGCCATTATTCAAAAAGTACTTTAGCAAAGTACATTTTCCAACTGCTGTTTATCCAGGCGGAGTTGATGAAATGTGCATGCACTTTTGTAGCAGCAACATGCTCAGTGAGGTTTCGGCTGGCGGCCGCCGGAGCTGTTGGGGGTGAAGTGCCTTGCTAAATGGGACTTTGACAGCAACTGTTAAGGTAAAGGGGAGTGTCACTCATTTGCCGTTCATGCTTTTTACCTTCCACTGTTATCCAACTCACCTGCATCTACCTCTCCCGGTTTTGCTTTATGTCATGTGACCTCCACCAAGGATACAGTGCAGCAGGCATGCTATTAGGTTTTATAAAAGGCTTTTATTCTGGCGGCTACCTTCAACTCATGCTGAGGCTTTTAAACTTTCTGTGTGCACAAAGAGCGCCTTGGCTTTCTTATCTCTGAACCAGGCTCCATCCTTGACTCCTCTGAGCTCCAATTGTTATATTTACTGGAAAATGAAAGGAGGACACACTCAGATGTCCTTCATTGAAGTCCAGCAATTTTCTTTTGAAGTCAGAAACATTTTCATCACCAAGGATGATATAGAAATTTGTCCCGTTGAACTTGATGGGAAGATTTGTAGATATAGATTTTTCCACAAGTTTTACATGTATGGTTTGCCATTATATGGAATTTAACTCTGATATGTTTCCTACCTGAATGCAACTACAGAAAAAAACTGATTTTAAACCCTGACATAATGTTTCGCCCTGTATTGAAGGGCCAGTTGCCAAAACATGATTTTGCTACTCTGTGTCTCAGCCAGACATTCAGTGTCACATGTTGTTCTGCAAGCTGTTCAGACCAGATCAAATCTATCGTTATTGTCTGTTGACAAAACCAGCAGGCGGCTTTCCCAATGTTTCTGCAATGGAGCAAAAGCTCAGTATAACATCTATTTGAGGTCAAAATACTTCAAATGAATACATGAAACACATGAAAGCTGGAACAATTAGTCAAATCAATTTAAACATCTAACAATTAGCCAATCAACAGATAATTGATTATTTGGATAATTTATTCAATATTAAGCCAAAATGCCAAACATTCTTTAGTTCCAGCTTCTCAACTTTGTGAATTTGCTGCTTTTATTTGTCTTAAGTGATAGTAAATTGAACATCTTTAAGGTTTGGACTGTAGGTCAGACAAAAAAATGTATTTGAAAATGTCTCCTAGGGCTCAGGGAAACTGTTACATTTTGTAAATCTAATGATTAATAAAGAAAATCATTTGCACATTAATCGATAACAAAAGTAAGTGTTATTTACAGCCCTAACACACATCGTGCAATGCAGTTCTGGGGGGGGTAAAGTTAAAGCACATGTTAACCTCTTGAAATTTCGAATTTTCTCTCCGGGGGCCACTCAATTTAGATTAACATAACATTTTTCATCCAATTTTTTTTTTTTGTAAAAAAACCAAGACGCCAATTTTATGGCTGCAGCACTACATCAAATTTAGTTTAACTTAAACTTGTTAGAATTTGAAATGAAGTCCAGTGGGTTTTCACAAAGTTTGGGCACACAACATGGCCTTCTAAAGATGGAGCTGTGAATAGATAGTAAGGGTAAAGTTCAAACAATTAGTCGATTCATTGAGTCGAACGGTAATCGATTAATCAGTTCAGATACCAAACATTTTGTGGTTGCAGCTTATCTCGGTTTATCTTCTGTGATTGTAAATGGATCTTTTTTGTGATTTGTACTGTTGATCAGACAAAGTGAGCTATTTGAAGACATCCAGCTATTTAAAATTGTGATGGACATTTTTCACTTTTTTCTGTTGCTGTAGCTTTTCGCCTTGTAGCACCACTATACATTGCCTTTTACCTTTTTTACCTTCAGGTATTTTGCTCTAGCAATAACTTGACAGCCTTTATGGCTTTGTCTGATAATGAAAACAAAACATGTATTTGAATTTGGACCAAGGACCCACTCTCCCCCTGTTTGCTTCAAGTTTTTTTCTGGTGAGAGATTTTTGCCTGGATGTTATGTCCAGACTCATCTAAAGCTGCAAAAAAATCCCTGCTCGGTTTGCTGATGTACTTGAGTTGTTAACCACTCCAGCATGTTTGTGCGTGTGTGTGTCCCCTGCGACATTTTCCCTAGAGACCAGTAAATTGTCATCAGGCTGCAGGAACAAGGTGCAGTGAGTCACACAGGCTTGAATTACTAAATCTTCTTCTCAAAGCAAAATAACAAATAGCTCATCCTATACAATTGTTACTCAATAAAACCATCCTACCCTGAGAACCTCTGGCTTCGAAATCCTCGATTAGCAAACAAGGCAATCAGTGCTTTCTCTTAATAATGAGGCTTTTAGTCAAAAGCCAAGACCTGCTTCTTTTTCCAGGACATAAACACCCAAATCCACACTAATCTGTGAAATGTTCTAAGTAAAAGTGTCTAATTCAACCACCATGGCGATTCAATTACACAATATGTTAGTCCAATGTGTCCAGCGTACAAATTCAGGTGCCTTTTTGGAGCACAACACCACTTACGTAGGCGGATTAGTTCATTGGAAAGACGTTAGGAAAGCATGGGATGAAATAATCTCATCTCGAGGGGGGCCAATAGAGGGTCAAATGGAAATCGATGATGAGGCAAAGAAGCAGAATAAATGGGTTTGGTGGGAGGGATGTGAAAACGGATACAAGTGGAAAAGAAAGACGTTAGACACACCTACATACCGCAAGTAAGAACAGGATACTGAGTAAAAGCAAGGTGTGGTTTTTATTCCTGGTCCTACGTTAGAATATAGTGTATTTCCTGGCCTCATTACATTGACTTTATTCATTTGTTAAGTTCCAAACACCTTTTCCCTTTCTTGCCAAGAGCTAGACGAGAAGATTGATACCACTCCCATGTCGGTGCCTTCAGTACGGAGGTTAAGCAGTGAGGCGATTAGCTTAGCTTAGCATAAAGACCGAGCTATAACCACAAGTTGACTTTTTTACTTGACAGCGTGCATCAGACAAACAAGATACAACATGTTAATTAGTGAGCTTTTAGAGCTGTTTGTCTATTCTTGAACGCAGCCAGGCTAGCTGTGTTTCCCCCTGCTTCCAGTGTTTATGCTAAGCTAACCACCTCTGCACTCCAGCTCCATACTAAACGTACAGACCGGAGAGTGGTATCAATCTTTTGATCTCGCTCTTAGAAAGAAAGCAGATATTTTTTTTAATCCAGTGGTTTCGCCTCTAATTAAGGCAGCATCATTAATTGATCGTTTACACAGTAAAGCAGTAAAGATCTTGCAAAGGCTACATTTCCCACACATTTATATACTATCCCTCAGGTACCATTGTACACAAGCAGGAACCCTCTGTCCCTTTTGATTAAGTCACTTAGCTCACTGGGCAATTTGTTACTTTATCCATGATCTATAAAGCTATTGTTAAGTCCTTTTATTTTGGCGCTGAGCCTTTCGTTTGAAAAAATCGTAATAGCATTGTGTTATTGAAGGTTTTTCATTGGTCCAGTTAGGTAGTACACATCGTCTTGCAACGAAAAGTAGTTTATCCTGCAGCTTGAATCTATAAGAGTTCCTTCTTTAGATGGCAGCCCTAATTTTAAAAAAAAAAATGGCCAAAGAAGCGGTTTTTATTTCATTTCTTTGCTGGATCAGTACATCCCAGCTGCCGTGCCGCGACTGCCTTTTCCTGTCTATACGATGTGTCCAGTGCATGCTACAGGTGCCAAATGTGTGTTTGTTGCACTTGGTAGCGTACGTGCACCAAGGCAAGCCGTAAGCAGCTGCGACTTCTCAAGGTACGCTGCCACTGCTCACGTGGGTGTTTTTTTTTTTTTCTCTACACAACTTGATGTGCACAAAACTGCAGCGATAGCCTGTTGCCTGCTGCTCACGGTCGCGTTTTCTTTGCAATATTTGAGGCCGATCTGCTTGCATAATACGTGCATATATGTGTAGACCAAAAACCAAGCTATAGTCGCCAGCACCACCACAAAAACTTCTGTTTTCTTGTATAGTTTTGAGAATCTTAATGTAAATTCTGGCTTCTACAAAAGTGGAGAGTGACAAGGGAAAGTTATGTGGGATTTTCAAGGCAGAGAGAGATATTTCAGCTGTAACCCTGCTGGCTTTAATTGCCGCTCTGGACAGTCTGAAACATTAAAAATGAAATGGTTTGTCCGTCTATTCCACACGAGCCGGCAGGTGTTCTCGTGTGAAACGTGAGCAGGCATTGATCAGGCCGGAGCAGGAGGCCTGGCGGGGGCATCCGACACCACCCCGGCAGATCTTTTAACGCCGCAGCTCGAGTTACGGAGGCAGAGGACAAATGAGAGAGCCGTCCCTTGTGCCTGTCAGCGGAGGAGAGTGGCTGAAAGGCCAGGAGAGTGTTGTTTAATAATAGATCCATGCAGAGGCGGGCCGAATCACTCCTACAGGGGATGTAATCAATCCCCAGCGTGTAGACTCCCGTCTGCAACATTTAGTCATAAAACTCAACAGTAACAGCACCGCAGTGAGCAGAGACCTCGGAAAACTAGGCTTCCTTGTAAACGCACAGCCACCTCGATTCCCCTGTGACAGCCAATAAAAATCAGCACGTTAATTCAGCGGTGAATATTTTCCAGCCAACCTGATTATCCAGACCTGCTGCGAGTTTGTTGGACCACAGACTAGAAAGGTGTCTGAGAAACGTGAGATCCTCTGAGGCTGCGTGTGAGAAGCTGAACTCGTCGCCGGAAAAAATGCCCATTTTGTCAGGAGAAATCAGCGCAGCCGCGAGTCCAAACTGCATTTTCATCCTGATTCAATCCTCCTGTCAGTTCCCGCTGAGAAACCTGCCCAGCAGAGGAAGTGATTGGTCTCAGCTGACGAGTCAAACCCTTAAGTGTTTTCTCTAATGGGACATTTCAACCACACTGTTTCAACTAGGAACTATATCGGGAACTAAATGTTTCTGTAGGAGAGTTATGTTTGTGTTCCTGCCACAACCGAAGATTTGGAAAATTTAGACTGAGCTGTAATTTCTGCAGGCAGCAAGGAAACAAGCTGTTATGTAGCTGTATGGTTGTTGTTTTTTAAAGAGATGTTCAAAGGTGGAAAGGGAGACAAGCGCCGTATCTGCAAAGTGCACACAGTATACACAGCGATGGTCTTCTGAACATTTTTGGGGCGTCGTTTCTGTTTTGTACCTAACCTCACTGAAAAGCATTTGCAAATGAAGTTGTGCGTTTGAGCTCTGGTTTCATTTAACCCAGTTTTTAGACTATTCAGTGTTGTATAAAAATGAAGGACATCAGACGTAATTCCCATCCTAAATTCTAATGTTGGTTCGAGCAACAAAGTCAGTGATGTTCAGTGCTGCAACGCTCCTCCTGGCCCTTCAGAAAAGCTCCCCCGTGGGACATTTTGGGGACAAACCTCTTGTGGTTTTCTGTGGTCGAAATACATCAGAAGTCCTGTTGGGAGCTTCCAGAATTAGTAACAACGCGACTCACAAAGGAACAAGAGCGAGACGACATCAAAAGACCTATTGCTGTGATTTGGAGTGCTTCAGACATTCAAATTTCTAATAAGGAAATCAAATTGAGATTTGCAAAATATATATGTGAACAAAAAAGGTAAAGTAAGGTTTAAATAGATAGAATATGCAAAAATAGTTGCACCTTTAATTTAGGAAACCTTTTGTTTTTTTTCGGCAAGAAAACATGACCCTATGAGAATGTAGCATTAAAGTATTTTCATTTTTTTCTATTTCCTTGGTCCGCTTCACGTTTTTAGGGAATTCTGTTTCGACAAATGTCCAAAACCAATGCAGCGCTTCACGTTTCAGGACTGGAGCGCGTTGGCCTTAAATATAGCATCTCAGCCCCAAACACGTCCAACGTAACACCGACCTTCTGCACTTGGTCATCTACAAAGATCGTTTTCGTTTTAAATTTCAGTCTGAAGGCTGAAACGTTGGGATTTTGCGGAGAATTTATGAAACATTATAACACAATTTAGCAGAAAGGAGGGCTCGAAACCGCCCCTTCTTGCTTCTTTCTCCTTCTTCTTTTCTTCTCTCTCTGCCTGCCTGTTATCCTCTCTCTCTTTCCTACCTGTCAGTATTATCATTTGCCCTGCTCCCCCCCCCCCCCCCCCCCCCCCCTCCCCCCCTTCCCGGGCGGCGCCCTTTGGCCCCCCCCCCCCCCCCCCCGCCCCCCCCCCCCCCCCCCCCCCCC
>CM022483.1:2711057-2725634 GCA_011952105.1 Coreoperca whiteheadi
TTTAAGCGTGGTTGCGGTGTCACTCTGAGAAATTTTTACCACACCCCCCCCCCCCCCCCCCCCAACACCTGTGTTACACCCCTGTTAGAGCTTGTTGGAGTCGTAGTTAGAAAAGTGTATTCGCTTTCTTGCGGCTTTCTGGTGCCAGCAGCAAAGATAAACCTCCCCTGCAAAGAGCCTGAAAGGCATCACCACAGGACAGTGCATCACTTTGAGGTGTGTGTATATGCTGTGTGTGTGTGTGTAAAGATGTAAGACACTGCGGTAGTTGAGACCCCTGCTTTTCTGAACCAAACTGTTATCTCTAGACGGACACACAAATGCGCACACTGCACTTTTTGGTGTTGGAGAAAAGAAAAACCCCTCAGTGGCCGCTGTTCCTATTTTCAAGAAGGAGGGGGAGGGGGGGGGGAAGACAAAGAAAGAAAGAAAATCTGGCCTGCAGTGTATTTTCCAGTCAGCCGCTTTTATTAATGCTCAGTATTTTCCAACCGTCACTTAACCGGGTTAGCGGAGTAAGAACATATTTACAGCAGCAGCCTGAGGGACGTGACTACTTGCTACCCTAACCCATAAAGAAGGTTGTTTCTTCCTTTAGCAACAGCGTTTTAAGCTTTTATGTTTGCCATTTAGATCTTGTGGCCAGTTGAAAGACAAACAGCAAATCTCAGTGGGACTATAGACTAAAACGGTGGTTTTCCAACCAGACACATTTGACAGATCATGACATGATTAACAGAATGGGAGAGAACTAAAAACATGTTTCTACTACACCAAATTTTTTTGTTTGTTTGTTTTTTACTTCTCCAATCATTCTTTTTTGCCAAGTAGTGGCTATTTTTACTCCATTAACCCTATAAAAATAATTCAAATGACGCCGTCTGAGAGGGAAAAATCCCCGCTCCCCGCTCATAGATACTTCTAAGCCACAGAGGTTGGGAACCACTGGACTAGAAAATGGGATTCTGTATTAGAAAAGGAAGTCCAGATTGGGAGGGTTGGAGCTAGATTTGGGAATAACTGCTGACTGGTCCACATGGTTCCTAGTAACCGAGACCCCACTGGAGAACCAAGGTGGACTGGATTCAAATGATTGTCGGTCTAGTTGGGTCCACGGCTGTGTCCAACTGCTGCGGACCATCATGTTGCAGCCAGTGTTTGTTGTCCTCTCTATATCTGGTCTGTTCAGGTCAACCACATCTTGGTTTGGGTCTAATCTGACAGTATACTATACTGTGGGATGTCAGGTTTTCCTACACCGATTACAGTGTGATAGCTGTCCCATTAATATCTTTGGTGGCATTAGGCCGTTGCAAATCAATGACCTAGAAAAATAATACAATCCTGGGGAAAACTGGTGCAGTCTATGTGTTGCGTTCAGCCCTTCAACTCAGCTTCCCAGGGTTCGATCTGTCAGAACTTTTCAAATCCTATACATATTTATTCCCTATAACGTATCGAGAAATAACGCTTATCTGCAGAAAAATGGATTTTACATACTCCGTGACTGAGGAAGAAAAACGTCCTTGACTAACTCACAGGCTTTAGGTTGTTCTAAGCCCCATTCCACTGCTGACTGTCTCTCTTTTCCTCATCAGGCGTTGCTGAAGATGGACTGCCAGGGTCTGGTTGCCAGACTGGTCCTGGATTTCGTCTTGTTGACCACAGCGGTGGAGGTGGCGTCCCGGTGGAGGGAACTGGCCGAGAAACTTGCTCGGGTGTCCAGACAGCAGATGGAGGCTTACGAGGCTCCACATCGTGACAAAAATGGTCTGTTGGACAATGAGGTGAGAGACCTGAGAAAATATTATACAGGGGTTTTGAAAATCTGACACTGTGGGGACCCCCTCTCAGACAAAATAGAGACAACTGCACCCCTAACACATTTTAACATTGTTAACAAGAAGTATAGTGCTGCCACGCCAATGCCATGGAGTCAGTGAGTTGGCTGTGGGCTACGACCTGAGCCCAGTGATTTTAGCCTAGATTTCTTTACATTGTAGCCAATTGCCACCATTTAAAAGTATGCCGAATTAGCTATTAGCAGTTCCTGTTTGCAGTGTACTCATGGATGTACAGACAGCTATTACTAGATTACTTTGATACCAAAGAAAACTTAAAAACGTGCAGATTCTCAGGCAAGTTCTGGTGTTATGAGGAGCACCTTTTTTCTTTAATTTCTAAGCAGAATTATGGATGTGATTTTTTCAATTGACCTAGACAGTAATGATAATGACTGAGTCATGACTCCAAGAAGGAGGGCAGATTTTGACACAAATCGCAGCAACCGGGTGGTAAGGCTTTAAAGTACTTTAACCGCCTCTGCGAGCTCTGTGTGACAGCCACTGCTGCAGCTCCAAGTGCTCACAATGTTGGTAAGCAGACCAAATCAACGCGCCAAACTACAATAAATGACTTCCAGTTGTTTTCAGAACACCAGCATACACCTGTCCCTGTAGAAAATTGGGAAAACAGGGTAGAACCATTTCAAGCAAAGACAAAAGTTTTTCCAATCTGTTGCCATTCTGTACCTAAAAAACTCTTCTCTCTCTCTCTGACCGCTATCCCAACCCTTCAGTCCATGTGGAAGCCAGCCTACGACTTCCTCCTGACGTGGGCCGCCCACGTGGGGGACAGCTACAGAGACGTGATCCAGGAGCTCCACCTCGGCCTGGACAAGATGAGGAACCCCATCACCAAGAGGTGGAAGCACCTGACCGGCACGCTAATCCTCGTCAACTGCCTCGATACCCTCCGCAGTGCCGCCTTCTGTCCCACCGGGTATGGAGATTTCGCTGTGTGAACATTTTCATCCGCCGGGAGAACATTTGTAGAAAAGCCCGTGAGGGTTGTCTCCTTTGGTTCATGGTGAGAGTTACTGGAACTCGGTACTTCTTGGTCCTAAGATTCTTCTGTGGAGCTCAGTTGATGCTGGTGAACATTGAGGGGCACAAAGTTTGGGATCGAGCCTTTGACCGTCCAGTTCAGGGTGCGTGGTAAATCTCTAGGCTTTCCTCAGCCATCGATGTCGAGGTCAGATCGTCCTGGTCTCTTGTTTGGACTCTCGGATCGGCATCGTGGTAGCGCCGACTGGTTAGACGACACCTGGCATTGGACAAGGATCCTTTTATGCCTCTTGTTAAATTTGTCCTGCGTTCTTTTTCCTTTTACTCTTCCCCCTCTCTTTTCTACCTCAACCTTTCTCTTTGTCACTTTGTCTTTGTCTCTTTAGACATAGATCTTTCTGTCTCTCCTTTTTCTTTGTCTATCTTTTACTATCCCCCACTATTACATTTTCTCTGCCTCCGTCTAATGACACTTTGGATGGTTTGTTCTTTCCGCTACCACATCTCTCTGTCCACTCTTTTTTCCTTCACCCTCAGGACAACGTCAGAGACCTCAACCACTGCAGTACATACATACATACTGTGACCTTTTCACAACCTTTAAAAGCTGATTTGACCCCCATACTCAACTAACTGTGCTCACGATGTTGACCTTTGTTCAAAGCCAAACTTTAAACATAAACAACCTTTCCCTCCATTTCTGGCGGGGCAGTTTTTATTCTTGACTGCCTCTCACTGGCATTTTTTGCAGTAGAAGGCAGATCAGATGTTGTTTTTTTTTTAAATTCTTCAAAGAAAATGCATCAGAAATTGTTTCATACTTTCAAACATTAAGAGCATTTGTCGGTAATTAGCTTACCAAAAACCGATAGCCCAATGCTAAATTGACAAATAACTCAGAGTAGACCATGCAGTAAAGGTACAGTTTGTGCAAGATATACTTCTATTTTTTATACTTGCAGAACAATACAGATGATGTATTATTGACAGTTTTATTCTTGTGTACAATTCTTGGTTTGGATTTCATTTGCATTATATTTCAGCTGCAGTAACAACGACAAGTCTGTCAAAATGGGACATTTCAAACTCAAAAGTCAAATTATCCAGCTAAAAAACAAATAATATGGACACTTGGGGTTTTTAGCCGAACATCAACATCCAGTTCCCTGTGCAAAAGCTGATGCTACGTACTTCAATAGACATTAGCTTAGCTAGTTAGCTTGCTAAAGCTGTTGCACACACAAATCATTCATCAAAGATTATGTGATGAAGATAGAACAAAAAAGGCGCCGTTACATCGCATTTTCCATGTAAGTTTGGTATTTTCTAACCTTCTGACATCTCCAAGGTGCAGAATAGCTGCAATTACATTTTTGTGGTGCATTTTACCGGAGGTATGGGAGGAGGGTGAGTGTTTTAATTAAAGACACATCAGCTGTTACAGTCAGATTAAACCTGTAAACTTGTGGGTTCAGGACACCGGGCCACCACGGTTAAATAAATGAAATTGTGACTTTAAACTGTGAAAACTTAAGTGTCAGAAAATATCTAGTTTTTGTTAAGTTTATATTTAAAGAAGCCTTTTGTCGCTGATTTGTGTTATAAGGCATTTTGGTATATAAATGTATAATCATTTATATTTTTTGCTTTTGCTGTTAATTTCTGTGAACGTGTGTTGTTTTTTTTTCTTGTTTCTTTTCAACATGTTTCGTGACTGCTGCAGTGTTTCTGTATCTGTTTGGAATATGTACATGCCCCGAAACAGGAAATGTGCAAGGAGTTTATATATTTGTACTGGACGCCGACTGAGTATTGACACATTCGGAAGCGATGTGTCGCCTGTGACAGGTCACAGATCTTAAATCTGTTCATGGTTTCTGTTCAGAGGGTTTTAATAAAACTGAAAATTGAAAAACACATGTAATGAAAATCACTGTGTGTGTGTGTGTGTGTGTGTGTGTGTGTGTGTGTTAAGGTGGCCATTTCCATAATACCAGAAAGGAGGACACTTTGCGGCATTTAGTGGGGCAAGAATAACTGCACAGGACTCTGGTGCACTCGCAACTACAATGAACTCATAATACAATTGTGCCCATCACATCGACGGTATCATGATGCAGTGATTATGAAATAATCTACTCTATTCATCGCCAGACAATGTGATGTACACCTGTGTGTAACAGAAGAGGCACAAAAGTGTTTGTTCACAGTATTTGTATTTATTCCAGACATTGTGACTGTCTGTTTCAAAGAAGTCTTGCAAAGTGCCAGAAAACACAACACTTCTGGACTTCTGGAAATAACAGAAAAACATGAACAAACAAACAATGAATGCGAAACGTAAACAAATGCACATTTCAGTTCTTAACAAAGACGTAGCGTCTCTGCTGCTTTCTGCTACAAACTCGCGCTCCTTTGTCCGGATTAAACGAGGTCCGACGTTTCGGCACGTTGATGTGATGATATGACGCAGCGCGTGGAGGCTTGTTTACGTTTTTAACCAATGATGTATCTGATAGTTATTTGACACCGCTTTCAGCCAATCATGTGTTTTACGGCAACAGAGACTCCAGAGCGGAGTTTTTTTTAGGCCAATTTAGCGCGACTCCAAAAAGGAGGACAAATTAGTGTCCGGCTTGAGGCTGCGCCGGACAGAGGGCTTAAAAGCCGGACTGTCCGGCCAAAATCGGGCCGTTTGGCCACCCTAGTGTGTGCACCAGCAAATGCGAGTATTGGAAAGCTCACAAAAAGGCTGACCAACGTACTGGGGGGAGGCAGAGGTCAAAATCAAACGAAGGTCCACGTAGGCCAACCTAATCCCAAAAGAGGGCAGGCAGAAAATCGAAAAAAGAACTGGTATCCAGGGTACAGAGAAAATGTTCAAATTCATGCATAGGTAGGCGTTTTCTAGGCTAGCAGTTGCCCCCTGCTTCCAGTCTTTGTGCTAAGCTAGGCTAAACCCATCCAGGACCCACAGTATCTGGATGAACTGAGGTGAAACTGACGTCTCTTCTCATCTGACTCTGGGTAGGACAACAAACACACGTTTCTCAAAATGTTGGACTTTTCCTTTACCGACTCTGCACAGAGGCTGCAAAGGGTTCTTTCCACCTCCATGAATTTGCAAATCAAGTCCCGACTGTGATTCCTTCTGCATCGAGCGTCGTGTGACGCTGTCATTGTGAATTTCACACAGAAAATTCAGCCGATTCCTTACAATGTAAACGCACGCACACACACACAGAAAACGCATCCAAATATCACGCATGAATGCACACAAATCCATCTCCGTATGCTCTCTTTCCCAGCCAAACACAATCCTACACACACACACACACACACACAACGTGCTTTAATTAAAGCAGATGATTATTCTCCCTGAGAGGACAGGCCACCTTGACAGAATCGTCCTTTGCCTCTCGATGACTAACATTCCTGCTCGTCTCCTGGATACGACACGAAGCTCAGACTCAAAGCACAGTACGTTTTGGGAGCACAGCACTATTAGAGCAAACACGGTGATAAAACTCCCCCTTTTCTGAGGTTTTAACAAGCTGCTTCTTAAAAAACGGGAGTGCGTACATCGCCTCACGCCGTGCGCAGACGCCATCGTGTTTACAGGTTCTCTTGGCGCAGACAGAAATATTGGGAGATAAAAACAGGTCTCACAGGTGTCTAACCTGGGGTCCACCTTAGGGATGCAGCAGCAGAGCGCTGTTCTTATCACCTCACACAACTCTTGAAGTGTGATGTTCTCGGCATGAAAAGCTAAATTCGGGAGATGCACCTTGTTCGGGAATCTACATGTGAACAGTCGATAACTGATGAACTGTAAACAGCCGTATCCCCAAATCTAGCCGTCTAATCAGAGGATCACAGGTGTTAATCTACTAATCTAAACGTCTGTCTTTCAGGCCATCAAATCAGAGGATCGGGGAGGAAAAGAGTCATTTTTCCACGCCGCTCTCTCCTTCGTTGATTTGGGGCAAATTGGCCAGCTTGGGGATGCCTTTGAAAATGCAAAACAGGTGGTGGCATAAAAAGCTTTGGGACGAGCCGTCGGTCTGTTTCATCTGGAGGTTTTGGAGGGTGTGTGTGTGTGGAAACAGGCCAGGCTGGTTTCCCCTCTTGGGTTTGGAGAATGTAAAGAGCCCTCGATTAAAGATAAAAAAAAAAAACCAAAAAAACCAAACCTCCTTCATCTGCTTCTTGTCACGTCTCGCTCCTCCGGCATCCCCATCGTTTTGGGGCCACAGGGATGTTTTGCTGTTGTCATGTGGAAGCCTCGTGAAACCTCCAGTCCCGGTGTTTAACACAACACGGGATGCAAACGGGACTTCACCGACTGTAAAATCTAATCAAGCGGTTTCACTTTCAGACTGAAGCACAGAGTCATGGCGGAGGCTTTCTAAACAACTACCCCAACCAACAGGTGAGGTCAGCGTCCTGCTGTCATCACTTGACCCTTTTGGAATGCAGGAGACATTATCTGCAAAGTGGTTTTCGGGATTGTTTTTGTTCATTTCGGGTAGGTTTTACGAGACGTTAAATGTGAAATCTGTGACAAGAAAAGAAACCAATCGCTGCACTCAGGTGAAAAGGTCACAGGTTTTCTTCTCCTCAAGAACTAACATATCTGAACACAAACCCCGTCGACTGCATGTCTCAGGATACTCGTACACCTAAAAAAAAAAAGGGTTCTAGCTGTTCACATTGACCCACATCTGCAGTTTCTTTAGTTTCCAAATCCAGGTTTTGTCTCCACATCTTCTCCAGAGCATCCACTTTGCTCTGTCATGTATTTCAGATATTTGCTTTTTTATTTGGATCTCGCGAAATACAAATGTGTTGGACTGCATTTCCCATGAGTTACTTACCCCGTCCGGTCTCGCTGTGAGGTGTTAGGTGTCCTTGTGCCAAACGTTTGCCCTGATGACGGCCGCAGGTTTGGCTTAAATGCTTCCACAGGACCTCCTGTGAGTGCGCAGGGCCGTTGTTCCTTCTTATGTGATCCCTCAGAGCCGCTTACTCGCGACTAAAAACTCAACAGGCGCGTCTCCGTGACAACCGAGCAACCCAATGATGAAGACTGTGTGTCACAATTCAAGCCCCCTGGGAAAACTTAGTAAGTGGACCTTGAGTTGTGATTGTTTGGTCAAACTGAACAAACTAAACTGGGCTTTTTTTTTTCCCCCTTCAACTGTGTCTCTCAGAAGTTTGCACAATTTAGGACCCCCATAGAAACTTTCGGGAAACATTTGATTACTCCTGGACAGGCAAAACCCTTTAGATAAGGCAAAGAACGTTTTAATAGCAAAGTGAGGAGGAAAACGCCATTAAATAATACACGGGATACAGTTGCAGTGTGATTATACATTTCCCCGAATGTAATAACGGAAGCTCAGGTCGAAGCTCAAACTAAAACTTTAATTCGTCACTAGAAGCGCAGAAACAGAATTAAGCAAATTTTAGGTTTAATCACAAAGATGCAGAATTGTCTATTTAAGCTTTGCAGCGATAACTTCTTGGACCACACTTAATGGCGGTTTCCCCCCTTTTTGCCTCAGGTGAGACAGCACAGGGGGTTAAACGGCGCGTAAAGAAGCATGTTTGGTTTCCTTTTGACCTTTCTCAGCATCTTGCAGGCGCCTGTCGTCCGTTACCTGAGGAACAGCGAGGACACGATGGAATAAATTAGAGGTAAAATCAGTGAAAGGAGGCTCTTGTTTTATGGATGAGAGGACTGTGTGGGCGGTGGGCGAGAAACGTTCAGGTGACTCAGCCTTGTTAGATAGACG
This sequence comes from Coreoperca whiteheadi, assembly GCA_011952105.1. NCBI lineage: Eukaryota > Metazoa > Chordata > Actinopteri > Centrarchiformes > Sinipercidae > Coreoperca > Coreoperca whiteheadi. The sequence goes on from CM022483.1 coordinate 2,719,702, forward strand.
GAGAGAGAGAGGAGTGGAATTAGAGTGAGTTGGGGTCTTCTATAGTCAGGTTGTGTGTGTGTGTGTGTGTGTGGCCATGCGCTGCTTATAATTTGTTTCATTGATCTCACACACACTCATTAGCGGGGAAATCAATGCAGGAGGAGGTCAGAGAGAACAATTAGTGAAGTCTTGATGACTCAGGTTGTGTTGTGTCTGTTTAGGGACTGGTTTTCCCCTTCCCTCGTCTCTGCACTACCACTGATGATACCAATACTTCTTAAAGGCCCAGCATGTTCCGCACAGGTGTTTCCACTTACTCTGGCTAATTAGAGCTGGTTCATGTCGTGTGGAGCTTTGCGGGGAGTTCACTGAGGTCAACAACCTTAACGTTGCCCACTAATAAAAAAAAAACGGCTGCAAGGACAGCGAAACCTGCTGAAAAGGAGCGCAGCCGCATCACGTTGAGCTACAAACAGGTATATATATATATATGTAAAAGAAAGGGCACTATTATAAACATGTCAAAGCACTGTCTGTGTGCAGCCCTCATTGCAGCCAAACCTCGAGTTCATTTTCTGACATGTTGGCGGGGACAGTGCGGTACATTTTTTTACATTTGGATCCAGCCACAATGAGCCATGTGCTTTGTTTTGTTTTTTTATAACTTTTTAGGGTTTGTTTCCGTACATCGATTCAGTTCATTAGAGGCCATATTGCGTGGCAAACTGGAAATGACACCCGGCTGACAAATCCACAGGCGGCTATATGCAAGGGCAGGTTTTGAGGTCTGAGGGACACTTTTTTTTTTTTTGTAACTTGCTGTTGATTCTCCCACAATGCAATGCACAAAGGACGTGGAGGAGCTGCTCACGGCTGAAAAACATTAATTGTGGAGGATGACGAAACAGCTCCAGGGAACAAACCAACATCTGTGATATTTGTTTTGTAAAAACATGTTGTCGTCTCTTTGTTAAGTTCAATTAGAAATGGCAGTCAAAAGTATCGCTGTATCATTCCCAAACAGTTTAGCGAGTTGATGTCCTGTATAGCCTACCAATAACAGCAAAAATCAGCTTACTATAAAGATGAATATACAGCCTACTGTATAAAATGAAGCTAGCACGGGACACAGCGAGAGTGTGTTTTCCCCCAGCGACCCTCACATCTGTGATGTGTAACCCTAACCTAATATTAAGCCCCAACCACAAAGGGGCTGGGAAACAGAATTCAACACATGACCCAATGGGTTTTCGGAGCCAATGATGAGGGCGTGTGTTTTCCCACCTTAGCAGATGCAATAAAAGGCGCAGGAGTCTAATCAGCCACAAGAGGTGTGTGTGTGTGTGTGTGTGTGTGTGTGTGTGTGTGTGTTTAAGGCACAGCACATTCAAGCCAAGTTCAGTTTCCTGTGCTTGCCGAGAGTCTCATCCTGTTATGAAATATGTTGCTGCCATCTAGTGTAAGAGCGATGTTACAGGACCACATGGCCCATGGGCCACTGTTTTTGCACGTTTCAGCTTAGGCACTACGCTGATGCTTACCATTCTTCCAATATGCTACTATTTCAGGCCCCATTTTCAAGCCTGCCCTTTCTTTTCCCGTTACTTTGAGCAGAAGCCGGACCCGAGGACACGTGAAATGTGTTAGAATTAGATAACCATAGAGCTGTTGTGTGGGTTTTGACTATTTCACATCATAAACTCTAGGTATGTTGCTGCAGAGCCTTCGGCCTGTCCGAGGTGTTTTGGGGCCCCGCAGCACACAGGGCATTTAAGGAAAGCTTTCTAACATTTTCATCAAAGCAGCTTTTAAAATGAAACGTGCAGAACAACAGTTGAAAGTAATTCCAAAATGACTTTATTTTCCTTTTTACGCTCACGTGGGGTCCTAAATGAGTCTTGATGCATCAATAAAATCTTGATAAACCTGCTACTAACTACAGTAAGCCTACATACATTAAAGTTCAAAACACTCTATGATGTTATATTTAGTTGCAGACCCTTTTAATCACTATATTTTTAAGTTCTTACTACTTTTGGAGTACTGAAAAGACACCTTTTTCGATGTGCGTGTTATTATGTCAAAATTCAGTACTGGCAGCCTCCGCCCGGTGTGGTAGGAAACGTAGTTGTCATATTTCACCACCAGGTGTCAGAGTTTCATCAGGACCAACAGCTCAGTGTGCAGAGGAAACACCAAAGCCACAAAATGAAGGAGCACTGCTCAGAAGACCCTTTTCAGCCCTACTGGCCTGTATTGTGGGGTTTTGCGATAGAAGAGGCTTTTATTTTTGAGGCGCCATTGCTCAACCGGAAGTCTTACTTTGTATTTTCCTGCCTCAGCTTGACACATCTTTTCGTGGCAACATTTAGAGGCTGATCCGCGCGTCATACCGCGTCACTGGCGCGCGCGCGCGCGTGTGTGTGTGTGTGTGTTACTTCATTAAGGCAGCTGCTACGCACTTGGAGACACACAGGCAGACGCAGAGACACGATGTGACATTCGGCCACGCGTAATTTGCGCATTGGGAACGCGGTGCGCACGGTAGCTGCCCCGCACCGCTGTGTGTGTGTGATGATTTGACCGTTTCTGGACGCCTGGCGCTGTTGGACCGAGTCCAGGGATGCTGCGGCTTGTCCGGCTGCCGGAGTGCCTCCGCGCAACGAGGGGCTGCGCCCTCCACATCTGCTGAAGAGCAGCGGCGCGGACCAGCCGTTACTGACCTTATGAATCGACTCTCACTGGGGGAATAACCTGCTATGGCTCACTCCTGGGACATTTAAGCATCTGCGGTGATATCGCTCGCTGCTGGCACTGTGGGAGTGCAGACGGTTCCTCCTCCCTGCTGCAAGGCTGCAAGATGGGGAACAGTTTCTCCAATTTGGGTGCCTTCCAGTCCTTGCACATAGTCATGCTCGGCTTGGACTCTGCGGGCAAAACCACCGTCCTGTACCGGCTTAAATTTAACGAGTTCGTCAACACGGTGCCCACCATCGGCTTCAACACAGAGAAGATCCGGCTGGGCGGCGCGGGGGCCTCCAGGGGCATCAGCTGCCACTTCTGGGACGTCGGGGGCCAGGAGAAGCTGCGGCCCCTGTGGAAGCCCTACAGTCGCTGCACGGACGGCATCGTGTACGTGGTGGACTCCGTGGACGCCGAGAGGCTGGAGGAGGCCCGGACCGAGCTGCACAAGATCACCCGGTTCTCGGAGAACCAGGGGACCCCGCTGCTGGTCATCGCCAACAAGCAGGACCTGCCCCGGGCCCTGGATGTCGGGGAGATCGAGAGGCAGCTGGCTCTGGCTGAGCTGAGTCCCTCCACCCCGTACCACGTCCAGCCGGCCTGCGCCATCATAGGAGAGGGGCTGGATGAGGGCATGGACAAGCTGTATGAGATGATCGTGAAGAGGAGGAAGTCCCTGAAGCAGAAGAAGAAGAGGCAGTGATGGCAGACTTTCCTCACTATAGAAACATTACAGGATGAATTCAAGAGGGACTTCACAGTGATACACAGCAGATTAAAAACACAATGAAGCATAAATATCATTACTGATCACCCCAGAAACATTGCAAGTCTCCATATATAACGGGAATATATTTATAGTGATGCTACATGAGCTACAAAATACCACTATTGTCACTCATTAGGATCTATATGATTGCACATGAATGTCATAGCGGGATATAATGAAGGTAAACCTGCCTACGCTCCATTTACCAACATTCTTATTTGCAGAGAACAACTAGATAATCTTATAATATAAATGTGAATGACATTCAATTACAAAACAATCATGATAATCTTACATTTATGGGGGGAAATAACCACGGCTTGCCTTGATCAACTGTTTTAACCCTCTTTACAGGCAGGTTTTAACTGCCTGCGAGTGAGCCCCCGATCTAGGAGTATTCATAGCAATGTTTCGTTGTAGCGGAGACGTTTTATAAAGTGTGGCAGAACTCCCTGTTGCCGCCGTGTTGTGCTGTGCACAGACTGTTGTAACTGTGATTAGGGATGCACTGATGCACAGACTGGTGTGTTAGAGCTGTGAGACGGTGTTACACCAAAGATGATTCCCCTGAGAGGACAAACAAACCCCCCCCCCCATCTCTTCCATCCTCCATTGTTTTGTTATTTAAGAAAAACCCTCCCTGCTACTCTGCGGTGAAAATGTAAATCTGAAACGACTCGGTTGAGATGAGGCCGAGACTACAACTTCGTTTGGGTTCTGGAGGAGGTGCTCACCCTAAATAGTAAAGTTCAGTTAACTGATAAGGTCACTGAAGTCGCAGCGTCGCAGGAATATTTCAGAATCCAACTTGTGTAGCGTAGTGGCTCAACAAAGAAGATGGGGTATAAAAAGGGCTCAGTGTTCATTGCTCACAGGTAAAGACAATAATCAGCTACTTTTTTTTTTAAATAACGTCTCATATGTTGCATTTGACACAATTAAGTGTGGCAGTGATATGGTCTTTACCTGAAACAAGCAATTTTAGAAAGAAATTTGGAAGATTCTAGTGGCTTAAAATGATGAAATTCACCCTTTGGCTCATTTTGCACTTTGAGACATTTTCTGAGTGGTGTGTCTTAACCGGAGAAACCCCCTTAGATTATACCTCCCCTGGAAGCCATATTGGAGGTCTGGAGCCTCGTGAACACCTGATTTAGTGTCCACAGAACTCAGCAGCTGTCTGTCTGGTTTTGATTGACTTTACATGCCGGCCGTCATGTAGCTCTCTGTTTTTAGCCCGGCTGCAGCGTTACGACCTTTCTTCCACGTTACGAGGAAGGTTACCGACCAAAGTAAAAAATAAAAATAAATAAAACCCCACGGTACCATCGTGCATTGCCGTGTTTTTCCCTGACAACTTCCAACAAAACACCACGTAGTCGTCAACGTAGAGTGATTCCGGGCCCAAGACTCGGGCAAAATCAGATCGGCATCCTTCCGGTTCTCCGAATGAAATAATAGTTTTGTCATCAGCTGTTCCTCAGTGTTGTTGGGGAAAGTGTTATGAGTGCGTCCCGCATGGTGTCGACCTGCCGGCAGTGACAGGACAGAGAGACGGGGAGCAAAGTGTCTTCCTGTGACAATGATGTAGTAAAACAAACCGACAGGCTGGAACCTGTTAAGCTGCTCCTGAACATGTCTTTTTCCTCTTATTCAAGGATATTTAGTCGTACACGTTTCCTCCAGGTGAATGATGAACCAAAACATGCTGGGTGGGTTTTTGAAAAAAGAGAATAAATGATTACCCCTGAGTACCAATTCAGTCCCCACCCTGGACGATGTCAACACGGTTTTTCCACCCACATGGTTGACAGCTTGCAGAATAGTTAATAAAAAGTCACTGGAATTAGCATTTAGTGTTAACTGACAGGCCTGCTGAATGTCTCACACAGACTGTTGTCTAATGCCGCGTTCACGTCTAAACGGAAGAAGAAACAGGATTAAATGTTGCCGCTGCAGCTCGATGTCCACAAAATAGCCAAACTGGATGGATTTTAAATGACAAACTGCAGCATGTTCGTTCGTTCAAGTGAGTGGATTGTGTCATTTTATCAACATTTAATATCTTGGAATGCTACTAAACACACCCCCCCCCCCAACGCCATGCTTGTAATAACCACCACCAGGGAGCAGACATTAATGGGCTTTATTCGCAGTCTGAATATTATATTTCCACAATAAATCCGACGTGAACGTGGCACCCTTTTTCTGCAGCGTTCAGTCGAGCTGTGTTCAACATTGCATGACAGCCAGTACTTCAGACAATGTAAATTATACAGTATAGTGTTGCAGCCAAGATACAGCAAGACCAAACAATGCATTACGTGCCACAATGGGGGGGGGGGGGGGGAAAAAAAAAGAATTTTTGGGATAAAACACTTTGTATTGAAATTTGGGGGTTTTGTATTTTTGGAATTTTTAATCTTGGGAAATCCCCAGC
>CM022483.1:2725659-2769862 GCA_011952105.1 Coreoperca whiteheadi
TAAATGAAAATAATAATAGGCGGGGGGGGGGGTGGGGGGGGGGGGGGGGGGGGGGGGGGGGGAGAAAAAAGTATTTTTGGGATTAAACACTTTGTAATTGAACTTGCGTGTTGTCTGATTTCTGAAGCTTTAATCACTGGAAATTCCCAGCAGCTCTCAGCTAAGTGCCAGTTATGCAGTGCATCTTGTTGTGAGTTGCTATTAAAAAATGATCTATTTCATTGCTCCCAATATAAAGTAAATTCTTCATATTGCATGACTCTCTTCACCAACCCGCTGAAACTTTGCTGCTGCTGTCATCGAAAAGTGGCAAACGGCAGCTTCTCTAAAATAACAATATCATCTATATTTTTACCACCAGTGATCTGAATATCTTAACTTATTTGCTTAGAGAACATTTGATATCACTTTCTAAAAGGTTAACCTTTAAAAGGGTTTTTTTATATGTTTTAGCTAATGGTTTAATTAATGGTCAATAAATAATTTACTTCATGCTTTAAAGCTCAGTCACAAGCCAGAAAATGAATTGGTGTTAGAAAAAGGTGGATTTGATGTTGAAGAGGCGAGTCCTTGTCTCTCTGAATTTGTAATTATATAAGAAAGCAGTTAATGAAATGTTGTTTAAGGTGGTTTTGATTTTAAAGAAAGTAAGAAAAAATATTTAATTCACTTCCTCCATTTTCTCACCACTGTTCAAATTTGAAGTTATGTATCTCGTGAATATGTTTAGGGAATTACATGAGGATTGTGGACATGATTGTGCTGCAAATTGAGATGACTGGAACACCGCCTCTATGGACAGAAAGTACACGCAAAGTACACGTTCTCCTCCTTGCTGTTTACTCGCCTTCTCTGTCGAGGGCCAAATTTACCTCTCTGCACTCACTGTGTTTACAGCTAAACTGTCTCCCATCTTATTATTATGGTTTGTGTAACTCAAAGCCGCTGTCATGTCAAAGTGTAGTCACTGATGAGGAAAATGTTAATTTCCTTCTCTCGTTTACTTGTTTGGTGTAATTGTACCATGTGCTTTGTGTTCCTGAAATATGAGGGTTTGTCTTTTAATCTCTCCTCTGACGTTAGACTGTCTGGAGGTGAAAGTATGCACGTGTTGTAACTGATTTATTTGAATATCAAACATATCTGGAGCTGGAGAACTGGGCACAAGTCACAGGCATAGGAGTCAAGTCGCTGTGAACCTAATGACATAGTTTAGGTTCCATTGGGGCTCAGGGCTCTCAAGAAAAGTCAGGTCAGAACACACATGAGCTCATGTGTGGTGCATTCTACGCCCATGTAGCTCATGTAGCACGTAGCCAGTGTGTCTAAAGCCTGATTCATCTTCGTCCTCCGTGCCGTAGAGCTCCATTGTCGTCCAAACACAATTAAAAACCAATCAGTGGGCCTCACTGTCGCACTGGGTGACATGTTCGTTCATCACCTGTGAACACACAGACTGTAGTTTATTTTGACCCAATCCCCCACACACCGTCCTGCTGCCCCGAACCCTCACTAGAGCACCAGAGGTAGATTCATCCGCCGCTGAAAATAGTCCCCAACAAATGTACTATTTCCTCTTGTTTGAACAATGACTGCAAAAAAATCAGAGCCCAGGGTGTTTTTGGACATTACTGAGCCCATGTATTTGTTTTTAAAACTTAGAATAATACCAGCCTTATGAGTTAACATTACAGCTAACTGTGCTGACGTTAATTCATTGGCTCCCACTTGTTCCTGTACAGGATAAAAATCTATTCAGAGAATGTTATATAATCTATCACTCGATGTTCACTCAAGTTTTAAGAGTCTGAGTCTAATTGATTTTTACACTGTGTGGAACTTAATGGAAACCAATGGCTTCCTGGCTGGAATGCTGGGAAACCTCCAGCCAAACATCTAAAACTGCAACGCATGCATTTGAAAATGGTCAGCAAAAATGTGAAGTAGTTGATTTTTAGTTATTTGCAAAAATATGTACATATTGTTTAACATACATTTTTGAAGAGTTTTGTTATAAATAAGAGTTGCGGATTGTGAGTTTTGAAAACCTTAAACCTCAGCAGCTGGTGAAGTAATCAGTTTATTCCGTAATGAGTTTTAGGTACTATTGATTAACCCCAATAGATATTCTCCATTATTATCATTTTGTGGAGAGAAAACCTGACTTAATGCCCAATTCAAGACTTGTTAATACCTTTTCTACTTGACAGCCCAGTTTCTGCTCCCAAATGTGCTGCAAACCCATGCCTATAAAAGCCAGTTTATCTCACAGCTACAATAAAGCATCTTCGTACTCAGTGGAATATGATTCTACACGTGTCTCCTCTTCAAACCGCTGACAGAGCGTTGAGGTGTCCTTGTTTCTTTACCTTCTCCTCGTTTCTGTGGGTGGCCGTAATGGGATTTTCTGTTTTTTATCTGTGTCTTCTCCTGCCTGATGTTAATCCCTCACTCCCTCGCCGTCCAAAAATGGAGGACTGTCACGTTTCCGCTGAGCATGCAGAAGCTTTGAAGGCCAAAGAACACGAGCAACGTTAAAAATAAATAAATAAATAAAAAAATCCATTTGGCTGTTTTGGACGCCGCTGAATGTGCAGAGAGGCGAGATTATGAAGATTTTTTTTAAAGCAAGATTTTTGTTGGTGGCACAAACCTTTTGTCTCATGGGAAGAAAATGTATTTCGCTGATTCTGCCAAACCAATGTGGGCTTTGAAGGCTACGACGGGTATTGTTTGCGCATTGCTTTCAGTATTTGCCTCTGAGGTTTCGTCTGTAGCCTCTGAGACAGCACACCAACATTCTTCAGCCGAAATATTCAACGATATTGTAAATATTTTTTATTAATAGGCGCTTTTTTTTTTTTTGTTAAAAAATGAAATTGCTTTATAAAAAAGTGTTAGAACGGTGGCATCTAGCGTTGATATTGCAGTTTGAATACTCCTGAAAAACGCGAATAACCCTCTCTAGAGCCAGTGATTGGTTTGTCCGCTCTGGGCTACTGTAGAAACATGGCGGCGCAACATGACCCGTGGAAGGGGACCCGCTCCCTCTGTAGTCAAAACCATTCATTCCTAAGGTAACAAAAACCCAACGAACCTCATTTTCAGGCGATTATACACTAATGAAAAGGTACTTATACTTATAAATATCTGTATCGCATCAGATGTCGACAGCAAGACAACATCAGCCACTTTAATTGCGTTATTAATCAGCGGGAAATGTATGGGAAGACAAACACTGGCTCCAGATCCAGTGTTTTGATCAAGGTCACGCTCAGTCCTTCTCTTGTGAAACTGTTGCTGCGTGAGCTCAGTTTACTGTTTAATGTTGGTAAAGGCAGCTTGTGTTGAGCCAACAGCTGCTTTAAGCTTTAAAACTTGTGTATCTGATTACAGAGAAAAGCTGCTGAGGCAACAGAGATGTCCTGATTTTGTCGCTCTAGCCTATTCACTCTGATCTCATCGTCTTTTCGGAGCTCTGACTTTAGCCTCTCTGAGATCGGTTTGAGTCTGCTAATCCCTGGCCTTCATGGCCTCGTCTTCCTCTTCCCACTCTCTGGCCTAAGCTCTTTGTCTTACAAATACAGCAACCATGTTCTGGACTGGTCTTTCTGTGTTTGGACCTTCCAGTATCTGGCCCCAGTCTTTAAAAGGTCTTGGTCTTCATTAGCTCTGACGTCCGCCTTTTCTAAGCTTTGAGCTCAGCCTTTCTACACTTTCTAAAGTCTTTCAATGCTCAGTTAAGATCTAGTTTCTGTATTTTTAAGCTCTGGTCCGTCTGCCGCTGTCTTGAACTTTGTACTTCCTGGTCTTGGTCTTTATAAGTTCAGGATTTGGTCCTTGTAAGCTCTGGGTTCTGTCTTAAGCCATGCTGGCAGCGTGGGTGGAGGCATAGCAATGTTGGTCGATCTGTCGGTCGGTCCACTTTATTCTAGAATGCAATATCGTAGCAAATATTTGACGGAGCTCCATAAAAGCTTGGACGGACATTCAAGGTCCACAGACGACATCTCCGGCCTTAGTAGTCTGTAGTCTGGTCTTGGCTCTAGTCTTTCTATACTGTGGCCTGATAAGTCTTCTTTGGTCTTTGTCTTTTAAAGGCCTAGTCCAATTTCCCTGTCTCAGTTTTTCCCAAGCTTTGGCTTGGGTCTATCTAAACTCTGGTCTTTCTCGGATCTAGTCCCCCGGGTTTTTTCTAAGCTCCTGTCTTGGTCGTGATAAGCTCTGACTTCTGCTTTGATTCTGTTTTAATGATTTGCTCCACAACAACAACAACAACAACAACAACACTGTCCTCAAATCCCAACGTTAGACCTAAGATCGGGGCCGGGTAGAAATTAGACGAAGTTGCTTGTAAATCTATTAAAGAACATCCTTCATTCAGCACTCCGAATACATCATCGTTTCTATTCTTCTGTGCAAAATGGATCAATAGCACTTCGGAAATGAACCCTTCCTATTAAAATGCAAGTTCCACCTATGTGCTGCTGCAGTTGGTGTTGAATCATCAGTCCTCAGTGCGGCGTGTGTTCGGCGGTCTGCAGCGCTGCGAGCCGGTTCAGGCGGAGGCTAATCCGGCTGTTTCCTCCTGCCCGCAGTGTGTCGGGGTGAACCGGGAGTCACGGCTGACGTCACGGCCGAGGCTCCGTTTGAAACGCGGCTCATTATCATTTTAAGTACAGGCTGGGAGTCTGGGAAAGACGGGGCGGAAGGGAGAGAAACTGGAGCCACCAGCAAGTCATTTAGAGTCGAAATAGGGTTTAAAGCAGAAATATTTCACTTATTTTCAGGGCTGCTTTTAAGTCTTCTGACGCAAGAATCATTTTCAAGCCCTTTAGGGGAAGTCCCAATGTAATGTTGACCATTAAAATGACAGAGCTTGAATATTTTCCTTCAAAACTGTCTTAAAAGTGTTACATCGCTGAGTATCATGTATAAAACATGTCTTCCACACACTGTAGTTTACATGGAGGCGCAAAATGGACATAAAAAACAAACAAAAAAATGGATAAATTCATAATAAATCATTTTAAACATTTTCCAAACTATGACAAAAACTCTAAAATGATTATATCTGATTAATTGAACAAATAATTTGAACAAAATCCTTTTAAAACACTGTTGCTGTCTTGAGGTTCAAATCTCATTCTTGCCCTTCGAAAGAGCAGAGAAACCACAAGGTCAGGATCTCTTCAGAAGCCGTTCTGGAGCTTTCGGTCGTATCGCATGAACTTCTTCTGCAGATGAACTCAAGTAACTCAAATCTCACAGCAGTCAAGTCCACTTCCAGTCTCAAGTCCTCATTGTTGGGACTTGAGTCAGAATCTAGCTCAAAGAGTTTTGCTTATTTTAGTTTAAATATGATAATTGCTCAAATGTTAAGTAATATTAAGTCTCACTGCTCAATAACACTTTTTCTAACTGACGACGAATGTAATCCATCTTTGCAGCTGAAATGCTGGTGTCTCTTCTGAAATGTCACTGCGGCCTCTGTTTTCTTCCTTTTTGGTCTCTGAAACTTTGGGTTTTGCAGCCAGAAGTTTCCTGCCAGAATAGACCATATATATATATATATATATATATATATTATATGTTTCTGCAGCCGAAAAAGAGGGTAGTTAAGATGGAAAAATAAATTAGAAAGCTGCATAGTAGCTAAATAAATAAAATACTATAAAAACAGGAATAGTGCATCCACCATTTGTTGATTTAACCGTGTTTTTTCATGCATAGACATCACAACCCAACTGTCCACTGTTAAACAAATTGGACATGTGTCGTGCGGCAGCATGAAAGATCAATTCTTCTGTGATTTGGTGCATCAGGGACAGAAACAGCAGCGGCTGCCGGTCGACCTCTTCTGAAATGAGAGAAATCTGCGCCCGATGTGTTCTCTGTGTGGGTGGCAGCGAAAGCTCTGATTCGCTCGTTGCTGCTGTCAAAGCCAATTATTTCAGCGACAGACTGAGAGAGAGGGGATTTCTCCGGATGCTGAGACAAATGGGATTGTGACAGGCAGGATGAATCGTCCTTTTACAAATAAGTTTTAAGAGGAATTATCATTTTCATTCAGTGAAATTTGCAGGTCAGTGTAAAACCAGGCAGCTGGTTTGTTGTTGGGTTTTTTTTAAAACAGACACAGGATACACTGGCAGGGTGTTTTCTGCGTCTTCATCTGTTCTGTACTGGTTTCGCGTGATTTTTTATGCTATTTTTCAAGCGAGAATACGCAGTGCTAGGCACAAACCCAGCTACAACAAATACACACAAAGCGTTTTGAAGTGTACGTTAAAAACCATTTAAACATCATGAGATAAAGATCTAAAGAGGAGCAGGAGCGAGCAAGCAAAAAGGAGGGTGGAAAAAATGACAAACAGCAGAGCAGCCTGCTGTAGATTTAGATGCCGAGCGACGCTGCGTCAGATTTATAACTTTAATGACAGCTGTTTGGTGGAGCGTGTCATTAACATGGGAAATTACACAGCTCACCTCTGTAATCCAGAGGGCGGCTCCCACCCCGCCGGGACTCTCCCAAAGGATGCTGGGAGCTGAAATAAACGGAAAACAGCCCGTCTCCACCTCCAGGAGCTCTCCTCTGTCTGTCACTAATTCCAGATTATTTTTCAGAGGAGGGATTGTGTCTGGACAGGAAGAAGTCTCTCACAGCACTCTCAGATTTACTGCCATTTAATCCAAAGGGCAAAACAAATGTATCCACCCAAACTGCTGGCCAAACGTTTTGCTTGTAGGCACAAAATGCCAGTGGCAGGCTGCCTTTAAGTCTACTAAGCACATTCGTGCCCCCCAGAGGATTAAACCTTTCCATTTTGGACACGCGGCGGCCATTCCCTCTACTGGCACCCTCCAGACTGAAATATCTCAACGACTACTGGGTGTTTCGCCGTGCAATTTTGTACAGAAGTTCATGCCCCCCAGAGGATGAATCCAACGGACTTTGGTGGTCCCCTGACTCTTCCTCTAGCGTCACCATGAGTTTTGCGGTTTTGAGTGAAATGTCTCAGCAGCTTTTGGGTGGAAACCCCAGTGCAAACATTCACGTTCCCCTCATGATGAACTGTAATAACTTCGGCGATCCTCTGACTTTTCATCCAGCGCCATAAGCAGGTTCAAATGTGGTATTCGTCCAAGACTTCGGTTAAATACCTGCAAAACGGATTAGCAACTGTTAGCATGCTAACATCGCTGATGTTACTGACTGACACGCTCCATATGTGTACTTACTTCTTTAGTTGGGCACTTTATTTCAATAAATATCTTTAATTTGCCATCGCCCTTCGTGTCCATTCCCGTATTTGTCGTGACCCAGGTGCCGGGTTGTGACAGATGCTACACAAAGATTGTGAACATGGTGAATATTATACCTGCTTAACATCAGGAAATTAGCATTTAGCTTGAGGCAATGCTGCGTCGAAGCCTCGCAGAGAGCCCCTAGCGCATGGCTGTTAGTTGTCAGTCTCTCTTCACGCGATTAGTGACGCAGTTGCTTCGCTTCTGGGCCTTTTGTTCTCTTGGGCTAGTGGGGCTTTAGACTCGCGAGTGTGCTTTCTTTATTTAGTGTCACAGCGAGGATAACATCCCCCTTGGCGGCCATGTTTTCTCCTCCCTCTACTTCTGCTTTTAGTCACCGTGTTCACATTTCGAAAAGCGACCCAGCGAATTGAAATCTGTCGAGTAAATGTTCGGGCCATTTCCAGCTCATAGCTAGCTGTTCCTGGTGGTTGTAGAGAAACCCAATCCCAGGTCTTCGGTTCTTGGGATATTTTAGCAAATCCAGAAGGGCTTTATGAATTGTCTAATTCTTGTATTTAACCTTTGTTTCAATTTACAATGAAAATGTCCTTAGCATGACAGATGCTTGCTCCTCCACATTCGGGAGGCTGGAAATGGGTCAGGCATTCAAGTGCTTTTGGTCGTAAATAATGCCAAAATGGACTTCATGACAAAAGCTCTTTTTGTGGCGGCTGCTGGTTTAGGCTGGAAATGAAGTGACACAGAACAAATCCACCTTATCTTGATTTGAGTTTACGTAACTGGAGTCTCCTTTCTGTTTCGTCAGGCTCTCCATTCGCTCACATTCTGCCTACAGTTGAAGAAAAAGGCGCCGTAATAGCTTTGAACATTACTTAGACATAAATATTTTAACGTACTGTATTTAAATGCCTTTCTTTTTCTATAAATCACCAAAAGCATTCCTCTTCCAACAGAGTTTGCCTCAGGTCAAATCCACAACTTTTCCCAATTACTCGACACTTTTCCCTCACATCACCTCATGCTCTGAGTTTTTAATTGCAAAGTAAGCAAATAAAAGTGCTAGTTTTCCTCACTTGGCTCATGTAAGCTGCACTTGCGGGGGGAAATTATCTCCCACCGCCCATCAAATGTGGCTGAAAATTGGCAGTGCTGCTCAGGCCTTTTACTGTAGGCTACGCAGACCTTTTGCGGAGTTACAGTTTGATAATGTTTCTGCAAACAGCAGCAACATAACCACCTCTGCTGCTGCTTAGAAAAGAGCCGTGCCCTGTACTAATTTACTCCTTCTTCTAGGAAGATAGACCGATGTAGTAATTGTATCATTTATGGAGCACTTTCCAACTCAAAGTCACACGTGTGCTTCATGAACAAGAGAAAGAAACGAAGAAAGATGCATGGAGCAGTGGAAAATAGGTTTCCGAGGCATTTTAAGAAGCGATCAAATTGTTGCTATTTAGAAAAATCTCGAAGAGTCTTGTCCCAGTCATTTCCTCCTCCTTCTGCTCTGCAGTCCTCTCCTTTAGCTCCCTCTTGTGGCAAGACTCCTCTCCTGCACTCTCTGACAGCTGACAGCACTGTTGTTTAAAATCAGCCACCCTTCATAACATGTCTCACAGAAGGACATAAATGATAGTCTGAAGTTGAAGTTGACTTTTTAACGTACCACTTCCAGTCACTTCAGAATGATCTCTATATGTTGAAGCTTGAAAACAATGCAATGCTTTCTGTTTTTTTTGTCGATGTAGCTGTCTGTCCCATATGCCGAGATTATATGTGAACTGAACATCTCTTTTGTCTGTCCTGTGGCAGCTTTGTCAACAAAACTGCACTCAGTACACCTGACACAGAGTGGTCTTCACCTTATGAGTTCAGGTTGATTATTATAAAATACAACTTGCTGTATAACAGGTTGCACAGGAAAGCCGAGCAGCTGCACCACATGAACACACTTTGCATGATCTTTGGACGTTGGATTTTACTGTCTCAGCAAAACTGCCGTTTTAAAAAGTCAAAGTCAGCAAACTAAAGTAACATGTTCACAGAGTCAAAGTCATCGAGTTGTATGACAGGAATGAGACTATCCAAGATACTTCAGATGTGATTTTGCCCGCTTATAATACCTGAAAGCTCCTTTAAAATGTAGGTTTGTGTTTGTTTAAGTTAAACAGCTCACATAAGGTGAGAGGGGGGTTTCTGGTTCTGCACATTAGATGCATCAAGTCAGAGGCAGGCAGCCGCGTGGGACCGGAAGTCAACTGACATGGTATCTAAAATTAAAGCATGACGTTTTCCACTGTTGACAATAAAAAAAAAAATGTCTGCATGAAACGTAACTGCTTAAATTGTGGTATACACACCATGAAATGCATTTAACAGTGGGAGATATGAGGGGTTTGCAAGACAACTATACAAATATTCAGGTTAAACAACCAGATACTTTGCTTGAAATAATCACAGCCAATAGAAATCTTTGACAAGGGGTCGTGAGTTGACTCGACCAAAGTTTGGGATCCGCTGCTTTATATTGTTGGGTAGTTGAACTATTTCCGAGCTTTTTACATGTTTATATTCAAAGTAACCACAAGCCTTCAGTTATGTCTAAATATGCTATAAGTGGAGTATATATGTAAACGAGTTAAAATATCTATAAACGAATGTTGCAGCTGAAAATGCTTGAGTAGATGAGTGTATCTCTGCGTAGTTCTGGAGTCTCGTCGCGCACACGCTTCTCGAGCGGGTCCTTTATTTTGAAAGTCTGGACGTGCGGAAGCCCGTTAGATCCACGCGCCGTTGACCGTTCCGTGGAAGAAGTCGTCGTCGCTTGAACTTGAACTATGTCTCCAGGGAAAGGGGGAGATATGTTGTGTTTCTTTATCAACGGGAAAAAGGTACGTCTCGCATTTAGCTAAGAACTTAGCTAAACAGTTTGTCCGTATTGTAGCTGGTTTTTAGCTCTTAGCTGGTAACGTTAACGTTAGGTTGTTGGGGTTGTTTTGGGGCTAACGTTAACGTCCTTCCACAAATGTGTGTTTTTCAAGGTGCAAAGGAGTTTTGAATAACGTTACAGGTGACAAAGGTTCAGTTTTTACTCATAAAACGGTGCCAGGCGGTTGGGGAATAAAAAAAAAGAAAAAGAAAAAAAGTCAATTACACATTAAACGAAAACTAACGTTACTCAGAAGCGGGGTCAAGTCTACGGCTGGTGTTACGGTGGAATCTGTTACCTCTCAGATTGTGTGACGGAAATGGTTGAACAAATAAGAGCCCGACTGTTGACCTTTGGGACCAACGCGCCGTCCTGCAGCTTCTGCTCTCTCACCCAACGAAATGTACGAGTCAACATTTGTGGTGACAACCGAGAAAATACAGTATGTGGCCAACTTTTAAAACTTTATATCCATGACATAGTGTTATATGTCAGTAGTAGATTGGTTTTCAGAAAAGAGTCAGCTATGCAGGTTTATGTGGCAGTTGAGGTGTCACTGAATAACATCATACAAATCCCTGAAGACATATTTAAGGGATTTCATATGAACTTAAAATTTAATCAGGCTGTAAACTGACCATAATTGTGGTTTTTTGTTTGGAGATTGTGACAAGAAACCACACAAACCTCCCTGTCGGGCTCTGGCTCGGACAAAAGTGAGACAAAGTTAAATGAAATTAAATTCTGTGGATGGCGGGAGTTTCGATTCAGCGATTAGTCGATCGAAAGAAAATTAAACTGGCAACTATTTTGATAATTGATTTTTTTATTATGATTATTTTTTAGCAAAAATGCCAAATATTGTGAGGATTTTTTTGCTTCTTATGGCCACGTGTGATAGTAAATGAAATATCTTTGCGTTTCGGGCTGTGCTCGTCGGACAAAACAAGACATTTGAAGACGTCTTTTTAGGAGAAACCGATGAGCGTTAGTCGATTAATCGGGAAAGTAATCTGCAGATTAATCGATTAAATTTTTTTTTTTTGATGAAAATTGTTTTTAAAGTTGTATAAAAGTACAGCACTCGAGTAGAGGCCCTTGGTTAGGAAGGAAAGATGATCATCGGCTCATGAAAGCACTGAAAGGCACGTCTCTCCTTCTGTCGAAAACAGGTAACCGAGAACCATGCAGACCCTGAAACCATGCTGCTGTCCTTCCTCCGAGAGAAGCGTATCCTTCAGATCGGCTTCAAATCCTCCCCCACGAACACGGTTTCATGCTTTCCTTTTAGGTCGGTTGTTCCCTTGACTCTGTGACCGCAGTGAGGTTGACTGGGACCAAGTATGGCTGCGGCGGCGGCGGCTGTGGCGCGTGCACTGTCATGGTGTCACGCTACCAACCTGCCGCCAAGACCATCACGTATCCTTTGTGGTAAGCCACGTGACCCGGCTGCTCGACTCCGATTGGCCGAGAAAGCAGTTAGACAATCACAACAAGTGATTTTAATAGCACGGCACTGACCGTGTAGCTTATCTGGTATTTAAGAACTGTACACAGTGTTATAACGGACAAACTGAGCATTTCGGAGTAGAGACTATCACTAAGTCCCAATTCCACACTAGTTTACTCAAATAGGATACACCACTGGCTCCCAACCTGGGGGTCAGTGCCCCTTAACGGGCTGAAGGGTACATTTTAGGGCTTGCAAGCTGATTAACAAGTTAGGAAAGAATAAAGCAAATGTATATCTGTGACATAAAATGATGTATTTTTTCAGACCTGGCTTTTATCTGAAATTTCAATCTCTGTTAATACAAATACAGGTGGCATGAAATATATATGTATATGCTGTGTATTTATTTTTATGACCGACACAACATCAAATATGTAAGTGTTACGTAGATGTGTGCATTAAGAAGCGTGTTCAAATGATAAATAAAAGCATGTCACATATAGCAGAGTGAAAAGATAAGACCCGGACCCGAGATACTAATGTACTGTACTGTTTTGTACTTACAGAAAATGATTAGAATATGTGCATGGATGGCTGTTCGCCTGAGATTGTCCACATTAAATAGCAGATAAATCATCTCTGCGTGGACGAACGGCTACCTTTTAAATTCAAAAAGGTCACTAAGCGTCTGGAGCTCGGGGGAGAGCGTCCGCAGAGGTTCTTGACTGAAAACACGGCTCCTTCCTCAGTGCACGCCGCGCCCGTGTTTCAGAGGACGGCTGCTCTTCTGTTCAGGTGGCAGGGGTTATTTTATTGAAGGAAAAAAAAAAAGTTAACTGTAGCTTTTTAATTTGGGGGGGGTTTAGGGAAGCCTCTGCAGTGTATACTAAATGTAACCTACTTGCATAAAAGTCAGGATTTTAAATGGGGAAACTAAAAAGACCTGAGACCTTATGACAAAACACGTTTCTGTTACTAGTTTCTCAGATTAAAGCTGCAGGCGAACTGTGCCATGTCAGTGTTCACAGAGTGCTGTTTGTACATTATTAGCAAACAGAAGAGTCGTCCGGTTTCCTCTCTGGACGAGAGCCGGCTGTCAGGGAGCAGGCTGGCGATTTTAAAAACCTCCGGGATTGCTTAGCTCCCGCCAAGGTCAGTATTTGTTACAACTGGGCGCAACACACACACCGGAAAATCAATTTGTCCGGCCACGAACACGGTTGGGTAAATTCCAAAATGCCAAACGCCATTTTATTAACCAAATTAGATTTTTAGAAAACAAGGGGGAGCTGGTTATCTGCCAACGCGGTCTGGACTGAGCGTTAACAGAATCTCTGCGGTGGCTGCTGCTAATTTCCCGTCCTGGCATCCAACCAGAACAACAACTGTTTCCCTCGCTCACCCTCCTGCAGCAGAGGAGGAGATACTCGAGCTCACACACATCCAAATGTAAAACAGATGCTGGACCGAGACTGCAGGCTGAATTCTAAAAGAATATAACACCACACATTATATGTTGTTACTTAGGCATTTGTTGTTATTAGGGGAATGGTGATAATAAGGAATTATAATAGTGAGAATAACTGTCAGTTAAGGCATCTTTCCCTATCTCATGTCTTCAACTGTTGTTAATTGTATTTAAAACAAGCTACTGTGTTTTTATGTATATGTTAATATGAGAATAATATTATTCTTCATTGGTTCTGGTTGCAGTAGTAGGATTAGCATTAGCAGTGTAATAGTGACAGTACTAGTAGCAGAAGTAAATGTAGTAGCCGTAGTGGTGGTAGTATCAGTCGTACTTGCAGTAGTAGATGTAGTATCGGTTGTGATCATGTTTGCGGTAATGTTAAGCTGCAGCAGTAGTCACTAGTAGCAGTAGAAGCAGTAAATGACCCCATCACAGGTTATAGCCTCACTTGCGAGCAATTCAAGAGTGGCTTCACAAATTGTTACGTTTTAAGTAGGTGGTAGCATCCAGTATTTCACAGGAAAAAAAGCAAAAATGAGTAAAGTGTCCATAAAAGGGTCGGAAAGCACTGCAGTTTAGTAGCAGCAGCGGTAGAGGTAGCAGTAGTAGTGGTACTCGTAGTACGAATAGCATTAGTAGTAGCCGTTGTAGTACCATGCACAGAAGTACACTGAGATGTTTTCTGGGACGCGTCAGATCCATCAGCACAGTCTTCCTTCACCGTACCATCAGCCATTACTCCGCCAACGCCTGCCTCCTGCCGCTCTGCCAGCTTCACGGCGCCGCCGTCACCACGGTGGAGGGCATCGGCAGCACCAGGGCCGGGCTCCACCCCGTGCAGGTCAGTGCTGCGCCGCCTCGCTCGTCTCAGCAGCGTGTGCCGAGGAAACCCGCCGACGCTCGCTCACAAGCCTGTTTTCATTAAATGCAGAATTAACCCCGATGATGAAGAGGCGTTTTCACTAAGTTTGGATGAGAAAACCGGTCATGTTGATTACTGATCGCTCCAAACCCACTGCAGTCTCACGCATAATTGATATTTATTGGTGCAAAGTTACATCTCATCCATACTGTGATGGTTTGCTTTCAATGGATCTACAGCCACAACAGAATAACCCATTTTCAGCCAGCTGACTTTTCTTTTGCCTAGTTATTATTTTCCCTCCTTATATTTTTGTCTCTGTTTTAAATTTGAAGTTATGTTGAACAGTGCCATTAGCCTAGTAAGCTTAATTGGTGCATGTCTATGCAGTCAAGTTACTACCTTCCTCTATTCGTCATTATATGCCAGATTTATGAATATAATTTAAAAAAATGTTGTATCAAAATAACAAAGGTTTCTCTCCCTATAAAGTATAAATATGGTGCTGATACACCCTGCACTGAACTGTGTGTATGTAGCAATTCCATCCAATAACTTCCTTAAGCCAACCAGCACAAGCAGCAGGACGTCGCCTCGAAGGTCTCAGTGGGGTCGGTTCGCACAGTTGTGGCCTACATTTCCCAACAAGAACAACTTTAGATCCCTTCAGATGTAAAAGCCCTCAGCCAAACGTCGTGCTTAACGCACGAAATGTATGATTTCAAAGCCACGTCACGGGAGCCTAACCTGTGGCTGCCGCGTTCGCAGGAGCGAATAGCGAAGGCCCACGGCTCCCAGTGCGGCTTCTGCACTCCGGGGATGGTGATGTCCATGTACGCTCTGCTGAGGAACAAACCCCAGCCCGCCATGGAGGACATCACACAGGCTCTGGCTGGTTTGTCCACTTGTTTTTTTTCTGTTACAATTTACTCTACTTTAACGTTTGATGCAACAACGCGCAAGTATACGGCGTCGTGGACGTGTGCGTATATGCCAACCTCCTGTCACATCTGTAAGCTCTTTGTTGTGTTTCAATGTGCGTGTAAGTCAGCACTGCCTTGTTCTGGCTATTATCCAGTTCTTCATATGCATGGGAACACACCAGGTGATTTCTAGTAAACATAGGAATGCAAGCTCAGAAATCTAACTTGCACCCAGCCCTGTCCTCATGGTGTGCTGTTGGCTTTTCAGGTAATCTGTGTCGTTGCACTGGATATCGACCCATTGTAGACGGCTGCAGGACCTTCTGTCAGGTACAAAGCTCCGCTCTGCCACCAACACAGGCTGCATAACTCAGGAATAATCAACCACCGGTTCAACGACTATAACTGAATCTGTCCGTGGGACCGGGTTTTTCCCGCGGCACACAAGAGTTTCAGATCTGACGGCAGGAAACGGGGGAAACGGCAGCAGTGCTGAATCCTTTTGAGCCGATGATAAAAAAAAAAAAGCATAAAGTCACGCGATGGGAAGATGTGATAAGTGTAATTGCTGCGCGCAGTGTGACATCCGTATAAATAAATTCCAAACAGGAAGCCAACTGCTGCCAAGCCAATGGAGCTGGAAGCTGTTGCCTCAATGGAGAGGAAGATGCTGCGGAGCCAGAGCACGTGAGTTCACGTGGTTGTGTTTTTCCGCTTCCTCTTTCCTCCTCTCTTATCTCCCTTTCAGTTAGTTTTTTGTGTTAGTTTGTTTCTTCTAATCTGTTCCTTACTTTAATCTTTTTTTATTGCTGGAAATGTTTATCTTGTTCTAAAGTCATTGTTTTACTTTCTTCTTCCCTTTTTGATTTCCATGTTGTGCATTTTTGTCCTTTGACACGTCCTTTTTAGTGGCGATCCTTCCCTTGACCCCTTTCTGTCTTCTTTTCTTCTCAGTTTCTTCTTTCTTTTCTTGTCTTTTCTTACGAACCTCCCCTGTCCTCTCTCTGTGCCTCTCTTCCCCTCCCTTTCGCTGTCATCTAACTTGTATTTAATACCTGTCACGGCCTCCTCGGGCGTTTTGAGGTCAAGCTGGGGGAGATTTCCTCTTTTATTTCACCTCACCACCACACTCCTGTAACCGTGCCACGGCCAATCCCATTCCAGTGCTTCTCTTCCAACGTCATGTGCTCTAGGAAAAGCCGCAGTTGTTTGACAAGGAAGAGTTTCTGCCACTGGACCCGACACAGGAGCTAATCTTCCCCCCTGAACTTATTGTAAGTCATCAAGTTCACTTTTTTACATACTTGGCATTAACTCACATCGGGTCATTTGAGTTCCCGTGTATTGGCTGGCTCAATGCCACAGCTCTCGTTTTGCTGCCAGCATTGACATATTTTTATGACTTACTGTTCAAATGAATTATTTAAAAGAAGCGCATTTTTAACCCCATTATATTGACGTTGCATGACTATCTCAAGGCCAAAGTTGACGACTTGTTGGTGTTATGAAGTACTTTTAACAGTAATTGCGACATAAAGACTTCGCTTTTGTCACAGCTGATGGCAGAAACGGCGAAGCCCCAAACACTCACCTTTCACGGGGAGAGGATGAGCTGGGTGTCCCCGGCCTCCCTGGAGGAGCTGGTCCAGCTCAGGGCCGGTAACCCTAAAGCCCCGCTGGTCATGGGAAACACCAACATAGGTCAGCAGTGGAACCATTCCTTCCCCGAGCTTCTGCTCTTCCTTTTGACGTTTATTACACAGAAACAGGCCACGGTCACTTCATCAACAAGTGTAATGAAAATGTGGGAATTCTTTTGGCGATTTACACAGTGGAGTTGTGTTCTTAGGTTTTTAGGAGATGCCTGTGTTTTTATTTTTTTAGTTGTTTAATTGTAATGGTTATGACAGCAATCAGGCATAAACCTTGAATATTTCATTCCAAACTAGAAAAACATGACTTCTATTTTCGCAGAATGGAGACAAAAAAACACAGCAACAAAAATGTATGCGTTTCTTTAAAGATTCACATGGACTGTTAAAGTAAGCAACAGGGTCCTCAGTTGACAGGATGCTTTTACAGACTGGCTCTTGTGCGGTTTTGAGATTGTGATTGATGAACTTGAGGTAAAATAACGTGTTCTGATGATACGCTGTTGCTCTGTTGTTGTCACTCGGATTCAGAGCATCTGAGCTGAACTCTGGTCCCTCTGCCTTGCGTTGAAGGTCCAGATATAAAGTTCAAAGGCGCTCTGCACCCGCTGATAATATCTCCCACCAGAGTTCTGGAGCTGTTTGAGGTCACGCAGACCCCACAGGGTGGGTAACCTCCCTTTGCAGGTTCCATGTTGATGAGATGTTGTTGTACAGACAGTAATTCTGCCGGCTAGTATGAACGATTTCCTTTTTTTTCTGATTTAAAAAACAAACAAAAAAACAATCCTCCGCAACGTTTGACTGTTCGAGAGGTTTCGTGAACCTCCCAAGACATTTAAGAAGAGAGACAAAGTGCGGCAGCATTGACATTCTGGCTCGTCTGCAGGCGTTTGGGTGGGAGCGGGCTGCAGCCTCTCTGAGGTTCGGTCTCTTTTGGAGAAGCTGCTTCCTCGGTTTCCGGAGGAGAAGACGGAACTGTTCAGAGCCCTGATCCAACAGCTGGGGAACCTGGGAAGCCAGCAGATCCGTAACGTTGCTGTGAGTAGACTTCACTCCAACTTCACTAACACATTATATACAGTATATACATTCAGTCAGAGATGTTTCAAGTCCTTTTCTTTCTCATGTTTTGTCTTTTTACTTCCCGGCTCACCCACATTTTTGTTGTAAAGTGGTCCATAGAGTTACAAGAATTTAGAGGAAATGTATATATCTGATACGTGTGTTTATTCTTGCTTTTGCATATTTAGTCCCTCGGGGGCAACATCATGAGCGCGTACCCTAACTCAGACCTGAACCCAGTTTTGGCGGCCGGGAACTGCAAGGTGAGCGTCGTTTCGAACGGTAAGTTGAGAGTTTAGGAACTCTGTCACGGCTTCTGGAAGAATCTGTGCTCTTGAGACTGTGGAAAAATGTAGATTCATGTCACACACATTTTACTTTTCTTCCCTCGTGATTAACTAGCAGTTCTGTCTGAGTCCACTAGGAGGAAGACGAGAGGTTCCTCTGAATCAAGATTTCTTTGTGAGCTTTGGAAAAACCGTCCTGAAGCCGGAGGAGATTGTTGTTTCTGCCTTCATTCCCTTCTCCAGAAAGGTGCAAATGTTCTTCCTGAAAGTGCTTTTATCAATAATACTCAAACTTGTTCTTTTGGCAGTGTCTGTTATTTCTTATTCTTTACTTGAGAAAGTCTCATATTAAAATTTAAGCCTTTGGTCTGTACAGCCTGTCAATGTTAAATAAAGGCCAGAAAAGGCCAAAAATATATTCTTTAAAAAAAAAAAACGTTACGCAGGTATACAGTCTATGAAATTTAGTTTGATGCCGCTAAAAAAATAGGTCAGATCAGAAAATTTATCAAATTTATGATATTTGAATGACAAAAGCGGGAAATTAAGGCTACTAAAATAAGTCACAAGTTTCATCAAAAGACATGAATTTGGCTTCTGTGTTGGTTTCATACGTGACAGTATGAGATGCGTTAATAATTATTAGATAAATACAAAGCAGAGTGCCTCTTTAATAATTCAGTTTTCCGGTGTTTTCAATGCTCAGGCTAACTCTTCTTACTTTTATTCCAAACAAAGCAGAAACGTTTCGCATGCATCACTTCCTCTTGCTTGCTCGCCTTGGGTCCGAGCGGCTAATAAAAGAGTAAAACATTCATGGAACCTGCATCCCTTTCTGTCCCGCAGGGGGAGTTTGTTCGAGCTTTCCGTCAGGCTCCGAGGAAGGAGAGCTCCTTTGCCACGGTGACGACCGGCATGAGAGTGTTTTTCTCAGAGGGATGCCGAGTGGTTCAGGATCTCAGTGTTTACTTCGGAGGGATGGGGCCGACCACCGTTAGCGCCGCCAAAACCTGCGCAGCTATCGTCACGAGGTCAGACACGTTTATCACATTTAATTTAGTCGAAGCGATATATTAGTTGTCCTGTTATTTGGATCAAAAGTGGTTCGTTCTCCTTTTTTATCAAATTTTCTTCCCACTTTCTGTCCTTCCTTTATTCCACCTTGCTTTAATCCTTCCTCTCTTCCTATTCCCTTCCTCTCTTTTCCTTTTCTTTTCTGGCTTCCCAGCTGCTGCACTTCTTCACTTCCTTCCATTCTTTCTTATTTGTGTCTCCTGTTTCTTTCCTCTCATCTCTGACCTTTGTGTCTTTAGTTATTATGTCTGTCCTAACTTTACTCCTATGTTCTCTCCTTTTCTCTCCACCTTCCTTCTCTCAGCCCTGTTTTCTAACCATCCACTTCTGGGTGACCTCTGGTTGATTTTCAGTGTAAGCGAAATAATAAAAGAAACCAATCATGACCTGAGAGCCACTAGAACCTCCTGTGTCTTCCTTCAGGCCCTGGGACGATGAGACCCTCAGCCGGGCCTATGACGTCCTCCTGGATGAGTTGGTCCTCCCTCCTTCGGCTCCTGGAGGACAGGTGGCGTTTCGTCGCTCTTTGACCCTCAGCTTCCTCTTCAAATTTAATGTGGAGGTCTTGCAGAAGCTCAGAGAAATGGTAGGACACAACTAACAAGGTAGGTCCTATGGGATATTCATAGCAGAGTCTTACAAAGAGTTACTGTTTTACAGAATGCGATCACAGATGAGCTTCCTGAGAAGATGCCGATCGAGCCGTTACCCAGAGAGATCCAGTCCAGCCTGCAGGAGTTCCAGGTCGGAAAAAATCCCTCTTGACACGAGTTGCGTTTCCTTTTGTCGACCCACACTGGCAGTGAATAAACCTGACTGCTTCCTCCTCTTCTTCTCCCTCAGCATGTGTCAAAGGGCCAGAGCGACGAAGACCCAGTGGGGCGTCCCATCATGCATCGCTCCGCCATCAGCCAGGCCAC
This sequence comes from Coreoperca whiteheadi, assembly GCA_011952105.1. Classification (NCBI taxonomy): domain Eukaryota; kingdom Metazoa; phylum Chordata; class Actinopteri; order Centrarchiformes; family Sinipercidae; genus Coreoperca; species Coreoperca whiteheadi. The sequence continues at coordinate 2,745,565 of CM022483.1, forward strand.
AGGCGAGGCCGTGTACTGCGACGACCTCCCCAGAACAGACGGGGAGCTCTTCCTGGCGCTGGTCACCAGCTCGCGAGCGCATGCTAAAATCACGTGAGGAGAGAGTGAACAAGTTCTGGAGCTTTGCAGCCGACGCTCTCTGACACACGTTCCGATGTAAATCCGTGCTTTCGTCCAACAGAGGGCTGGATGCCAGCGAGGCTCTGCGGCTTCCCGGTGTCGTCGACGTCATCACGGCCAAAGATATTCCTGGGAAGAAAGTCCGTACGATGTTTGGTTATCAGGAGGAGCTGCTTGCTGAGAGCGAGGTAGAGTGTGAGTGCGTGCACAGCCCTTTACGGCGGCTGTGTTTGTGTACGTATATATGTACATTCTTGATGGATTATATATAATCACTATCCTTAAAAGAACAGCTCTGAACCGGCTTTTTAAAACAGACAACTAGAATTCCAAAAATACCGAGAAATGTATAATAAAATGTGCATTTCGGGGCTAAAATACTTCAACAGGATTCCCACTGCTGATCAGATTTTGGGGGAATTTTGAAGGTGTGTTGCAAACAGCGAAGGTCAGAAAATGGATTCACTAAGGCATAAACTACCTGGGAAGTTAACAAATGTATAACTTTCTAGGATTGGAACAGAATTAAATAGCGATTTACTCTATGTACTATTATTACAAACATAAAATGTTAATATAAATAAAAAAATATGCATAAATTATATAATAATGAATTATATAGTAGTAACTCTTACAGTGGATATCGTGTGTTTGAAATAAATTACAAATATATTCAGGCCTCGACAGCAACGGTTGCCAGGTTGTCATTGGGAACCATTTTGAGAAATTGGCAACCAATTCTTGGCCTTTGGTTGCCTACAGTGGCAACTGCTTTTTAACATGTAAAAAAATAGGGACGGTAAAAACGTGCAGTCCCAAAGTAAATACGTTTTTAATATTTGTTGCGTTAGTGATACTTAACTATCGCTGTTCCAGTCGGAACCGGAACCAGACAGCGCTGCTCGTGCGTTTACACGCGCGCGCAGGCATCTGGTTTAGGGACAATGGCGAAGCGAGTGAAGTTGTTTGACTGTGGGGTGTAAAGCTTGACCAACCCGTCGACATCACAAACGACACCAGGAATTGAGGGTGGACACGTTAACTGGCAGCACTAAAGATTAAAATTCTGTAAAGTATCAGATAAAACCTCGGTTCGGTTACTGTAACAAAGCTTTTAAGCATTGTTTAATGTCGCATTTTCATTATGAAGCTGGCGTGAAGCTGCAGAGTATCTTAATCACTCAGAATATAAGGTGAAAAAGGAAACCATATTTTCAGCTGCTATCCTTCAGTATGTCCCGCAGGCCAGTACATTGCAGGATGTACGGTGTTGTTCGCGGCGTGTCGTATCTGCAGTGTGAATGTTTCCCCTCGCTGTTTGTCTGCAGGTGTCGTGCGTCGGTCAGATGTTATGTGCGGTGGTCGCTGATACGAGGGCGCACGCCAAACGAGGAGCGGCAGCGGTGACGATCAGCTATGAAGACCTGCCTGACCCGGTTTTTACCACAGAGGTCTGTTGGAGTCCAGCTCAGCTCTTACTGTCATCAAACTGCGTCAAATCTTTGCTTATTTGTGATTTTAAAATAAATGATTAGTTTTCGCTCTGAGTGTCTTTTTCAGGGTGGATTTACCCTTTAAATACACTCTTACTTTACACACTTCTTACAAGTAAGAGGCGTGCGAGTTTACATCACAGGTCCTTGCTGTGTTTGCTGTCTCTCACCGTGACAGGAAGCCATCGAGAAGTCGTCTTTCTTTGAGCCTCGGAGGCGGATTGAGAGAGGAAATGTGGCCGAAGCCTTTGAAACTGTTGATCGAGTTTATGAAGGTAAAAGGTCATGCATGTGCTGAAACATGTTGGCTTTTATTAATTATTAATTAATTATCTTTACATATTTACAAGAAACTTAACCGTCACATTCAGTGCATTTTATTCAGTTTTGCAGGAAATATTTGGCAAAGTGGGGACGTTTGCGTCCAGCCTGCCTTTCTAGCGTTCAGTGCACTGCTGCTCTTCTCGTACTGCAACTCATCCCACATAAAACACCTCACCGTGTTTGTAAATGTTTCCTCAGGAGAGATTCGAATGGGCGGCCAGGAGCATTTCTACATGGAGACGCAGAGCATGCTGGTCGTTCCCGTTGGGGAGGAGACGGAGTTCAACGTTTATGTTTCCACTCAGTGGCCGACGTTAACTCAGGTACACAGGTATTTAGATGAACTCCGGAATTTAAATGTCCCTTCAGTCGTGACGTAAATGCCCTATGTAATTTTCTGTCAGTTAATTGATGAAAATCAAAAGTCTTTAATAGAAAAGAGAGACCGGTATTTACTAGTTCTTACTGTATAAATGGGTTCTTGTTTACTGAAGAGAAATCGGAGGAAACGCGGCTTGTCGTTGTTTGCTTTGTGTCAATTGCAGGATGTAATTGCGGAGACGTTGGACATCCCGTCCAACAGAGTCACCTGCCACGTCAAAAGGATAGGCGGCGCTTTCGGCGGGAAGGTCACTAAAACCGCGATACTGGCTGGTATTACGTCTGTGGCTGCGTGGAAGTAAGTCACAGAAACATCAGACAGGATCAGAAATTCCTTTTCGGACTTTCAGAAAAAATTAAAATCATTTTCAAATCAGTGAAAACTGAAATCACGTAAACACAAAATGATACAAATTTGACAAAAGAAAAACCCCCAAAACACGTAATTAAATGTTGGTTTTCATTCATTTTAGAAGCCGGTGTGTATTGAAATGAAATCAAGAAAGAGCTGGAAGTCGTCTTGGTTTAGTTTTTTTTTCTTCATCATAAATGTAAATGTAAATAATTGTTTTACATGTTCTGTTCAGGACCAGTCACGCAGTGCGCTGCGTCCTGGAGCGAGGCGAGGACATGTTGATCACAGGAGCTCGTCACCCTGTCCTGGGAAAATACAAAGTACAACAACACGCTCTGGCTTTCCTTTCAGCGGGGTTAAATAAATCCGACAGGTTACAAGACTATTCAAAGGATAAAAAGAAGATTACAGGAATAAAAGTGAAGAAGAAGGAAAAGTAGTTTTTCTGGCTTTTCTCTAGTTTATTTATTTAGTGAAATAATGGATGCTCAGTTACCTTCAAGCCTCAAAAAGTCCTTCAGATTAAAATATCGGAGAAGGAAATACAGTATCAGTCTTTGGTTGAACTATTAAAGCCATACCTACTGCATCATGGGGGGTCGTAAAGAGAGGGGGGTTCATTTTAAGGGGTCACAAGCCAACAGTAATGGCCACTGTTTTAAATGATCCACTTACTGAAACCTTTTTAAGTGCATACAGAGGACGGGGGTTTGCAACACAAACAGTTTGAAAATAAGATTTCTATATGACTAAAATGTTGGTGGCGAGCCAAAGAGTTTTTTTGATCGAGCGTTGAAGTCCGCAAAGATGTAAAGAAGTCTGTTGTTTTGTTTCAGGTGGGTTTCATGAACGATGGAAGGATCGTGGCTGCAGATGTCCAGTACTACACCAATGCCGGCAACACTGTCGATGAATCTCTCCTGGTTGGCTACATTTGTTATTCGACTGTGTGTTCTTCAGGGGGCCAGTTACAAGAGAAGGTGACAAGGCGAAGAGGGGGAAGCCAAAAAAAACCAAACCATTGATTTTTTCTCCTTCTCGCAGGTGGTAGAAAAAATTCTGCTTCACATGGACAACGCCTACAACATCCCCAACCTGCGGGGCCGTGCTGCCGCCTGCAGGACCAACCTGCCCTCCAACACCGCCTTCAGGGGCTTCGGCGTGCCCCAGAGCGTCATGATCGTGGAGAACATGGTCAACGACGTGGCCGTGGTGCTGGGACGCCCGGCAGACCAGGTCACACTCCATCTTGTCTTGCCATACACCTGGTGTCATTCATCTTGTGAAATTGTGGATATTAAGAAGTGAATAACTTCCCAAAAACTGGAGGGAGCCGACATTGGTCAACATCGTACCAGCAGGTGTCCAGTGCAACTCATCCCTGTTTTTACGAAATCTTCGTCAGATTCGGGAGATCAACATGTACAAGGGGCCGTCAGTCACCCACTACAAGTTTGAGTTCAGCCCGGAGAACATGCTGCGCTGCTGGGAGGAATGTAAGCTCAAGTCTGACCACGGCGCCCGGCGCAGAGCTGTCGACCGGTTTAACCAGGAGAACCGCTGGAAGAAGAGGGGGATGTCCATCATCCCCATCAAATATGGGATTGCATTTTCGGAGAGCTTCTTAAATCAGGTCTGTGGGATTCTCTTTGGTCGTTCTCAACTTGTTGGAATTTTTTTGTCATGCACTGATAAGGTTTTTGGGTTGATGGTATACTGGCTTAAATCCGTATCGGTTTTTGGAAGGATTATAGTACAAATGCAGCTGAGAAATATGTTCAGCTTTCACACATGGCTGCCTTAAGATAATGAAGATGTTGTTTGTCCGCTTCATTACTTTGACAAGTCTATTGAGTGCCACGCTGCTAGCAAGTCTAGCGCTAGTTAGTCATCTTTATTTTTTTATTTTTTATTGGCTGTGGTGGTGGTTGTGCTTGTGTGTGTGTGTGTGTGTAAAAGGCTGCAGCTCTGGTCCACATCTATAAAGACGGCTCTGTTCTGGTCACTCATGGCGGGACGGAGATGGGTCAGGGAATCCACACTAAAATGCAACAGGTACTGTGACAAAGTGTCCGCTGGCCTCCACGCGACATCACAGGCTCCGCAAGCCTTCTTATTACCCGCCGTCTCACCTGTCGATTAGGAACATTCAAACATTCACGGACTGCTAGTAAGTCCCATGAATATGAACACGCAATATGTGTGTTGATAGGTGTGACTTGTCTTTTTGGTCACTGTGGAAGGAAAGCAACAAAAACGCCTGCCGTTAACATAATCCAGGTCCAATGCGTGGCAGAGTATCCGTCTGAAACCTTAGCTATGGTGTCTCCCTGCCTTCGAAAGCAGTCCAACAATGTCAGGAATCGTTGAAAACTGTATGTCCGAATCTATCGAAAGGGTTAGCCAAGAAAAATGTGTTTTAATTTAGACATTTAGTTTAGTGACAGCGTTTCTGGATAAGATTTAAACAGGTCTGCCTCTCAGTTTTAATTCCTTAGTTTGTTCTGTTTATTATTAAAAATGTCTGACCTTTTTAAAGCATAAATCACTTGATATTCTATATTTGTCTTATTGTCAACAAACTCCATGGAAGGACCTAAACCAACAATAAAGGGATCGTACTAACAAGTCCTGTGTGTGTGTGTCACAGCCTGGTGGATCTCCTCCTCTGTTGTCCAGAAACTATTAAAAAGACATCCGCGAGCCTCCCACCTTGAACTCACACGCCGTCCTGCCGCCCGAAATACTCACTAGAGCACCACATGTGGATAAATCCGCCCATTAAAATAGTCCCCGACAAACGCACTCCTGTTTGTTTTTTTAGAAACTACAGAGAGCAGCTGCTTCAGGAAGAGACTGAGCCTTTTCGTTTTAAATGAAGCTATGTATTTGTGAGGCGTTTTTCATGGGATCTGTTGCCAATAACAACATCATCGTTCCAGCTCAGGGTTTGTTTCCTGTTTGCTTTAGGTGGCGAGTCGGGAGCTTCATATCCCGCTCTCGAAGATCTACGTCAGCGAAACCAGCACCAACACCGTTCCCAACACCTGCCCCTCTGCCGCCTCCTTCGGTACTGACGCCAACGGCATGGCGGTCAAGGTAAAGTCCAGTTCCTGCGTTAGTCTTTTTGGGGGTTTTTTTTCAGTTTTTTTTCTAAGCAATAACCCATTCTGTATTTCTACTGTAGATAACTGTGTTCTGAATATTCCGCGTTCTCATTTCAGGCCCGATTGAAAGACTTTCAAATGTAATAATAACACTTGCAAGGATCATTTTCATTTTCCTTTCGTCCAGAATGCCTGCCAGACTCTGTACCAGCGACTGGAGCCAATCAGGCAGAAGGACCCCAAAGGATCATGGGAGGATTGGGTACGATTTGATAAGGAAGGAAAACATGAGTTCTCAGTGATTGATTGCTGTGGGAAACTTGGAAACTCGGGGATTTCCACACAACAATAGCTGTTTGTTTTGTACTCAGGTCAAAGCAGCGTTTTTTGACAAAATGAGTTTATCAGCGACTGGATTCTACAGGTACGACAGAAATCAGCTTAGTCCGATTGGATTTATTTGTTGATCAAGTGACCGTAACAGCTTCCTGTGTGTCCTCAGAGGTCCAGACCTTCACATGGACTGGGCCAAGATGGAGGGGCAGCCTTACGCTTACTTCACGTTCGGAGCGTGTTGCTGTGAGGTGGAGCTGGACTGCCTCACGGGAGACTACAGGGTCACAACTGAACCATTCCATCCCAACGTCTTTCGGCTTAACTCGGGACATCAGTCCGACTCATTTTCAGAATTTGACACAACTTGTTTTTCTTTGTTCCTTGTAGACGGTGAGGACAGACATTGTGGTCGACATCGGTAAAAGTGTGAACCCCTCAGCGGACATCGGCCAGGTGAGTCCAAAAAAGTTGTTTCAGTCATTAAGATTTTAGTTCTTTTAAAGGAACTTTGTCCCGAAATCAACATTCGCTGATCCAGCTACTATATTATTTTGTGGTTCTCTCTCATAGCTCATATAAATGGGCGTGTACTGGGATGTACTGCCTCAGAACATTGAGGCCGATACTTATCGATATTTAGAAGTTTAAAAAAAGCAATCTTTAATGTTTTACGTTTTAGTTTGTGTGTTTTTTTGTGACCAAGATACATACTAAGCTGGACATTTTGCAGTGTAAAAATCGAGCATTTCTGTGCTGCAGTTTCTTATATATTGGCTAACATTGGTTCTACGGAGGAAGTTTACTCATTTGTTTATTGGCTCTCTTTTCCTAACCGTTCCCATTTTTCTTTTGTGCCTGTTCTTCCCTCTTTCCAACTATACTTTCTTGCCTCCTCCTCCTCTCAGATTGAAGGCGCGTTCATGCAGGGTTTGGGTCTCTACACTCTGGAGGAGCTGAAGTTTTCCCCCGCTGGGCTCCTGTACACTCGAGGGCCGTCTCAGTATAAGATCCCGGCGGTCTGCGACGTGCCGCTTCACTTCAACGTTTATCTGCTGTCAGACTCCGACAACCCCCACGCCATCTACTCCTCCAAGGTCAGAGGTCATGGTGTACAGACGTACACTTCGATCTTATTCTTCCTTTCTTTCTGACACAAACAAGGAAGGTGAACTTTTTTTTTTTTCAATCCTATCAGGTCTCTTAAGATCATCTGTGATTTCACGGCAGGCCCTGGTTTTGCCTTTTTAAATATTTAAAGGTTTATTGTAGGATTCTGGATGGCCTGACTGTGCAGTTATAGCACGTTCCTGAATCGATGTGCAGATCCTGAATGAAATTCATATGCGTGCACTCTGTAAGCCAGTACGCCACAAACCATTCATAGTCCAGTTATAGACTTTAGAGCTTGGGTTGGAACATTCATCATTCGTCGCAGTTCAAAAGAACTAGAAACAAGGTGCTTTTTCAAAACTAAATGTTTGGCACACACCGTCTCAGACTCCCTTGTCTGTATTCGTTTTTAATTTAATTTGATTTCTTTTTTACCTTTTTTTGGATTCCTGCTGTGTTTGCATCATTCTATGTAACAAGTAATGTTCCCGATGATTCGTGGCCCTGCAGGGTATTGGCGAACCCATCCTCTTCCTGGGCAGTTCCGTGTTCTTCGCCATCAAAGACGCTGTGGCTGCAGCCCGCTCAGAGTCCGGTTTAGTCGGCCCGTTTCCCCTGGACAGCCCTGCGACACCAGAGAGGGCCTGTCTGGCTTGTGCCTCCCCGCTCACTCAGAAGGTAAAAATACTGAAACACCGGTGTTCTTACTCAGTAAATGCAGCGGTAAACATTGCACAGGTGTTTGTATTTACCTTGTATCAGCACCGCTTACTATGGATCTTGCCAATAGTTGACGTTTCTATTTACAGTCTGTATCTTTTTCTGTCTTTTTTTTCAAAATGTTCCTTTTGTCAAGATGTAAAATCCTCTGAAACAGCATTTAGACCCCCATGAAAACCCTTCACTTTCTCCAGTAAAACCAAACCGATGAATCTTTAGGAGTTTTTGAGCTTTTTAAGGCGGGTGTCCCACTGCACTTAATTTAATGACAGGGGAAACCAGAGCATGCGTTCATGAATTCATTTAAAGCAATTGGATGATTAAGGAAATGAATGCTCAAGGAAAATAAAAGCTGTCTGGTTCTCCAGGCCGCTTTGCTGTAGCTGTGGTCAGGCAACATGTTACCTGATTTTTAATAGAAGGTCAATATTAATGATCAGGTTAATTGGAAAACTGATACCTGTTGAATACAGAGGAAGCTACTGTACAAGACTGCCATCTATCCTTCCTGAATTTGAACAATGCATATTAAAATGGTTGCCATAAATGTATTCATTTAATTTCTTTTAATGTTTCATTTTGTTTCCAGATTCCAGCCATCAAACCAGGATCTTTCAAACTGTGGGCCTTAAACATCTAAAACTGAATCTCGTTTTTTTTTCTATGTGATCTAACTCAAGCTAGACTGAAAATAATTAACTAATAGTTATTTTATATACTATAAATGTAAAATATATACTGACTAAACTTTTTCATGTCAACTTTTAACGCGCAAATGAGAGTTCAGACTCAGGTCATATTTCACATGTATCTTCATTTGTCTTCTTCTTTTCCTTTCGGCTGCTCCCTTTCAGGGGTCGCCACAGCGAATCATGCGCCTCCATCTAACCCTGTCCTCTGCGTCCTCTCCACTCACACCAATTAACCTCATGTCCTCTCTCACTACATCCATGTACATCCACATGTATTTTCATTTGTAACAGTGTCTAATGTGAAATTAAGCGGAAGAAGATGGATGGATGGATGGACAGTGTACAATGTGAAATGAACACCATTATGACTGACCACTTGTTTAAATTTGTTCTTGCTTGTGCCTACAGTATCACTATTTTAATAACAGGGGAATAAACGACGAAACAGTCATTGAACAGTTTCCTCTATATTCATTCAGCAGCAGCACACAAACCACAGAAAGAACATCTTCTGCACAAACAGCTCAGATGTCACGGTGCAGCCATTCCAAGCCGCCCGCAATTGTTTGTAGACGAACGCAGGTTTGTCTGCTTGCGGGGCCGAGGCTGATCACACGTCGATGCACCACGGGGCCGCGGCCCCGTCCGTTGGAGAAGAGGCCTGCGAGGGCGACACGAAGTGCTGTTAATCGGGCGTTTGACAGGAGGAGGTTAGGCGACGCAAGTGAGGAGAGAGAGTGCTGGTATGTGATGTTAATAGAAACGGGTTAACATTTGGAAACTCCGACTGCTGTGGAACAGACACTAGAGCTGAAGCCAAAATTGGTTGAACTATAAATCTGGAAAAGAAATGCACCTTATCAGACTATTTCTACCTAGTAAACCAATAAACGTTGAAAACTGAGATTGTTACTGGTAATAGGTAACATTTTGTGTTTTTGTTAAGAATGTAGTAAACTCCAGCACACTGCCATCTTTTTCAGTACATTTAGGGCTGACAGTTTGCAGGAATTTGCTGCATTCTTTTCCATGACATGACGCCATGAAGTGCCGGCCACGCTTTGCACGATTTTAAAGATCGGCGTGTTTAAACGGGCAAAATGGCGACTTTGCAAACTACATGAAGAATTGCATGTTGCGTCGATTTCCGTGAAAGACCACAGCTCAGGTTTCAATGAGCAGTTTTTAGTCACAGCGTCATTTTGACATCCGTCCAACGGCCTGCTAAAACTTGCCAATCGTACCATTTTAGTGAACCGGTCCTCACAGGCCATGCGGATCTTCTCAGCTGTTGCAGGGGAGCTCAGACGGAAAGCGTCCCCCAGTCCTCTCTCTTTGCGTGCTGCCGCGATGGCCGCCTTAATGGCAAAGAAAATAGTAGAGCCGAAGAAGACCGGAGGCTCGCCAATACCCTGGAACAAGAAAGTCAACACTTTGCCCTCAGGTTTCAGACAAATTAAACACTATAAGACCTTTTCAATGCTACCTGGAACTGACTTCAGGAGCTGTTTATCAATCAAATTACAAGAAGCTTGTATGTTCTATAAACAATTCTCCTTTAGTTTCATTACACACTTGTGATGTGGGCAAAGTCATGAGTGTGTGGGTGTTTGGGTATAAAGCCCAAGGCACCTTGGACAGGTAGATGGCGTGGGGGTTTTCTGCATTAGCGAGCAGATGAACGTTGAGCTCCGCCGGGACGTCGCACAGTGCCGGCACCTTGTACTGAGACGGTCCTCTTGTCAGCAGGACTCCATCTGGGGAGAACTGCAACTCCTCGGTGGTGTACAGGCCGACGCCCTGCACGAAACCTCCCTCCACCTGTTAAACATCCCGCCATAAAACATGTTTATGGTTCTGAGGTAAACATATATTATCAAAGGTTTGGGTTACCTCAGAAAGTCAGCAAAGTCTCAAAAATTGTGAATGGCCAACATCAGAATCAGATGTTTCTTAGCAGAAGAAAGGCCAGTAGGATTTACGGTTCAACAAGTAATACATTAATGAAGTTATACATCGTTTCTTATGTTGTGATATTTTACATCCGGCAATGAAGTCAAAAAATTATTGTTCATAGTTTAGTTCATTTGGTTCCATAGTTCCTAGAACTATTTGGTCAAAAAGGGTTATAGCCTGAATAGTTAACATTTTAACACATTAACATTTATTTATATCTGTGTAGGAAGGAGGTGTTGTACGTGTACCTGTCCAATGTCCAAAGCAGGATTGATACTTTTCCCAACATCCATCACGATGTCCGTCCGGATGTTCTGCCACAAACGAAACGATGTTCACTTTGCTTGTAAAGTGAACGGTGAAGGGCTCATTTTCATCATACAAAATATCTAAATTAAATGTCTTATCCTAGTTATTAGCCCATCCTTGGCCCATAAAATCCTAGGTGTCTTTATGCGGAGGTTAAAGAGGCAGGTTTAAAGAAGGTGGAGCCAAACTACAGCAGCAGTAAACTGATTTTAAGCTTTTGTTTTTCTAGGTTTCTAGGACTAACGAGTGAATATACCTTATGATCCCCAGTGAGACAGTCGATCTCTACTTCAGAGCAGCAGGCGCCGAAGGTGAAGTAGTAGTACGCTTGACCTTCGCCTTTCTCCCAGTCAACGTCGGTGGGTGGTCCCCTGCAACACACAGTCAGCCGCAATGCATTTATTTATTAACAACACTGGTACATTATTAGTAAAGAGCTCTAACGCTTTAAAACAAGAAAATATAAAATGAATAGAGAGCTACAGGACAACACAGACCTAAATTACATCGATGTGATCCGGACAAATCTGATCTTAATAAGTGATTTACATACGTAAAGAATCCAGTTGCAGATAAGCTTATCTTCTGGAAGTAAGCTTCATTAACCTGCAAGGGGGGAAACGAGGAAAATCAACGCCGGCTTTCACTCGCAGATGTTATTCTTGTATTTCAAATTAAGCGGCATAAGAAAAGTCTCATTGCCCTTTTCAAGGTAGTAAAACTTGTTGAAAGTTCGTACGGTTCCACTGAAAAATTAACTAGTGCAAGACAAAGTTTTGCAAAGAATCTTCGACATCAGTTGTAGCGCATGCTTACCCATTGCTTCCAGGTGTTTTGGGGATTCCTCTCCGTCAGCGGCTGCAGGCGCCTCATCAGCTTCTCACAAGCATCCTGAAAGGAGAAAATGCTGGTCCAGCCTCACATTCTTCAAACCACTGACCACATCTGTCTTAACCCCCAACTACAAAAATACTAAACAAAACCACCGTGAATGATAAAAATAGCAGTTTTCTAGGATACTTGGCAGAGTAAACCTGATTCCTTCTAACAAAGTCTAATCATGGCTGTTGCGAAGTTAATTTGAATGATTTATTTCAACGCTGGAGGATATAGCTTTCTAGGGTACACATAAGACCTTTTAATTCCCTCCCCGGGTCGGTCTGTCTGGCCAAAAGCATTTCTTAAAAGTAGGCAGGCGTAGCTACCTTGACCGCCATGCCCACGGCGTCGGTGCCAAAGGAAGCAGCCGACGGTGCCGCGTTGGGGACGTTTCCTGTACACGTCTCCTTGATGAAGACGGAAGACATTGGGACCTTGAGGACACGGCTAGCTATCTGGAAAATGGGGTAAGAATGTAGGTAAACCAATTTAACGTCATTTCTTCACTTAATTTAAAGGCCTGCTTTTGGGGACTCGTAAAAACACCCATAAATCTCGCCTGTATGGCCTTGGTGTTGATGCCCTGACCCATCTCCGTCCCTCCATGTGTTACCAGCACTGAGCCGTCCCTGAAGATGTTCACCAGCGCTGCCCCCTGGACAAGACAAATGGATCAGCATGTTCCTTGAATTGTGGTGAATCAAAAAGAGGCAGTTCAGCCTGGGCTAGGGATTCTGTGGGGACAGAGGTCTACTGCCTCTGAGTTTAAAGGGCTATCCAGGTCTGCAAATCAAGTGTTAAAAAGTTTATAGCATCTCAGAAAAGTTGTGTAACTGTTGTATAAAACTTGGATGATCTTCCTACAATCCGCTTTGTTTTAAAGAAAGTTTCAGCTTAAACAATGTTGGAAAACGTGGAAGCACCTCAAAACTGGCAGAATTCTTCACAGGGTTTAAGAAAAACAAAGCCCCCACCTGGTTATAGAAACCTTTGGAGAAGCCGACACCAAACTTCTGTGGCACGGCGGCGATGCCTCTCTTCTTCCAGCGGCTGGAGGAGTTGAACAGCTCGATGGCTCGAAGTCGATCCTGGTAGTTAGCCCTTTCCAGACACTCCTCCCAGCAGCGAACCATGTGGGTGGGGCTGAAGGGCTGCTTGTGGTGGGTGTAGCACAGCTCCTCCCTGTACATGTTGATGTCTCTGACCTGGGGACGAAACGACACAGCAGCCAATATACTGATTTTGAGGGCGTTGAAATCACGAGGGTTGAATACACTTAGTTTGAATGTAATTATGAAGACACTAAGTCTTTCCCACTTAGCCTCAGACTAATAATGTGTTTTCTCTTTGTTACAAGCTGAAACATAGTGGGGCTTTAGATGATTTTTCTCTTGTTAAAACCCCTTCAGCAAGCAGAAACCCTGGTGACCTCTAACCTTCTCGGGAGGCAGGCCGCAGCGAACAGCCACCTCGTGCAGGACACTCTCCATCACCATGAGGCCCTGGGGTCCGCCGAAGCCGCGGAAGGCCGTGTAGGAGGGCAGGTAGGTTTTACACACCACGCCGCGACCTCGCAGGTTGGGGATCTTGTAACCGTTGTCCATGTGGAGGATAGCTTTGGCCATGATCTGAAAAACACGGCAGCAATGTACAAGTTACAGTATAGCACTTTTTAAGATAGAGCCGTTTTAGGTATTTGCATGACTAAATACATGGTTTTAGATCAGGACAATGAATGATCTTTTTCTTCCATTAATATGGTTTGAAGATGAACTCCAAAAGGAGATTTTCAACATTTGAATTTACTCTTAATGGTAGGTACGTCAACAAATGCTGATTAATAGATACATATACTGTGTGTATAATATATAAAAGATGAAACCTTAAACACATTAATATAAAATAGATAAATATACTCTTAAATTCATCGTATTGGATAAAATGGAACATTTTTCTGAATTTTATTAAAAAGTCCTTTGAACAATAAATGTCAAAATTCCAATATTTCATATTTTAATGTAACTCATCAGGTGGGAAAATTTAAAAAAATCTATTGAGACAATGAAGGTGAACCTACTGTTCAACAGACCAGAGTGAAAACTAAAATGTCTCACTTACATTTGTGGTTGCACTTTTTAAATTTGATGCTGGTCCTTTAATACTTTCTACTATCTAAAATCATTGGACTTAATTTCTTTAATTTAGCTAATATGTACATGGCTAACATTACTGGGACATCTCCTAGACCGTCCATGTACAGTAAACTTACGAATGCTGATTCGTCCAGTGTGCATCCGCCATTGCTGTAGTAAGTGATGTCTGCTGCGACGATGGTGCCATCGCTGTTGTATCCAACCTGGAGGTTGGACAACGGAGGAGGTCAGTGTCAGTGTACACGGTGTCACAGCATGTTTAAATTCAGTGTTCAGGAGAAGACAGAGGCATTGTTGCAGTTTCAAGCTTTCCGTTAAAATCGAAAGCTTCAAAGTGCAACAACGAGTCTTAGGTCTCTGGGAATTACTGCTCTACAACAAAGATCCATCTGAAATCATTCTTTTTTTATCATCTATTTCTTAAAATAGAATAAAATTCTGCCAACGGGGTGAAATGGCTTCTCTTGTTTTCACGTTTCCACCATGAAAAATGATACCTTGTACTTTCCAAGGAACGGGTGTCTGCCGCCGGTGATCAGCATGTCATCTCCTCGCTCCAGACAGCAGCGTACGGCCCGGCCGGTCCTTCGGAATAAAAGCACATTTTAAAAATGACAGGTTTATTTCCTGAAAATCAAGTTATCCGAGTTTACTCGGAGAGCATTTTCGGTTCCATGTAACGAGATCAGGCTGTCTGAACTGGACTCCTCTTACTTGCGTGCTGCGACGGCAGTGATAGCAGAGAGGCTAGCGATCTTCATGACTTTGCCGCCGAACCCGCCGCCCAGCCTCTTCACGTGGCAGGTGATCTTGTTGCAGTCGACGCCCAGTGCAATGCCGACCACTTCCTAGTACCGGGAGACAAAGGCAGTCACTCAGCCTGAGGAGATCAGTGTTGTGGGGCGCAACTCGTGACCATAACGTTGCGAGTGTGACGCCAACACTTATCTAACAGAAGTTTAAAGTAAACCGATTGAACCACAGTCGAATTGATAAAATAATCTTTTTGAAACTGAAGATCATCCTTTGATACAAGCAATAAATCAGTACTTTAATATTGAACTACTGCACGGGTTTGCTTTGGTTGTCATATTAGTGTTTCATCATTACCGATGTACAGTATGCAGCACTTTAATGGGGAAGTTGGTTGAGGTGGAGCTAATTTGAACTATCCTGTTGGTGGTTAAATCTATAAGAATGCATCATATTTAATGAGATCATCTCATTTGTTGTACATAAAATCTTAAGTAACCAGTAACTATAGCTAACAATTAAATGCAGTGGAGTAAAAGTACAATATTTCCCTCTCAAATTAGCGGAGTATAAGGATAGCGTGATAAAGGAATGTAGAGAAAGTACATAGTTTCTACGACTGAGCAATATATACATTACATACTTGACAAATATACGCAAAGATATACACAATAGAACACAGATATCCAAAATAAAGAACACAATAAAAACAAGATTAGTTATCAGAGTATCATGAAACACAAACACGATATTGAGTCTTAACTGCATGGACTTCACTTGTGGTCTTGCATAGTTTAGTCTAGAGCTGAAATGATTAACCAGTTTCTGTTTCCATTGCAGCCCCATTATCATCCAGTAATTACCGCCTGCCATTTTAAAGAACACCACTTATTTCTAACCGCTGTGGGTGGATTTCAGTATGAATATCAGCTTGTACAGATTGGGGTTGCCAAACAGTGAGTTCAAATCCTAGAAAATAAAACCCAGAGGATAAACAATAAGCCAACATTAGGATCTCAAAAGGTATCATGTTTTATGCATAAAGAACAACAATTCCTACTGCTTCAGTCCCAGGTTAAAGGGGTATGGAAGCCTGGAAAGTAGGAAATCACTCAAAACACTTCTGGTGGGCTTTGGAAAATGATCAGCATGTAAATCATCTATGATTTGTAGCTGATGCAGTTAAAAAGTAAAAGCCCCAGTTTCTCCAACCTGAGTGAAGGCGGCGTGCTGAGAAGCCACAAACAAATCCATCTCTTCATTTTCTCCTTTGGGAACAGCGATCAGTCCCTGAGTCTCCATGTAGAAATGCTCCTGGCCGCCCATATAGATCTCATCTGCAGACAACGCGTTAGCACATATGACATTAAAAGGTGCCGGAAGATATTTTTGTGCATAGTATGCGGGATTTCATGCATCGTGGTAAAAGTGGTTTACCCTCCAGAGTGTGCTCAGCATTCTTTAAGGCTTCGTCCACGTCACCCCTCTCCACCTTCCGCTTGGGTTCAAAGTAAGACTCGTGCTTTATGGCATCCTGGGAGGATGAAACAACACAAACGGAGTTCAAAGGCAGCCCCTTGAGAAACTGAGTGTTTGCCTCGAACTGTTGACTCCCATATTTCCTGAACTTCCAATTTTCGCCACGAGCCCATTAAAGTCTGAGTGCCAAGGGTTAGTATCGGACACCTCTATAGTGAAGAAGACAGGCTGGAGGTCCTGGTAGGTGACCTGGACTTTCTGAGCTGCTCTCCTGGCCTGTTCCCTGCTCTCTGCCACCACTGCGCCGATGATCTGACCGACACAAAGCACCTGCAGACACGCCAGACAGCAATGACTTACAAACAGCGAACAAGAGAACAGAGTCTTTCTCTGGTCGCACGCGTACGTGTATGAATTGGACTGAAAAAGTGTATGCTGGCTAATGTTGGTTTTATTTGATGGTTGTTGTCATCCACCTTCAATGCTGTTCAACCAGCTGTCCAAAAATCAAATGTATTTTGCGTACAATGATATAAAACAGGAAAGAAGAAAGGAAAAAAAAAACCAGCAAATCCTCACATTTAAGAAAAATTTCTTTCCTCAATAAATTCATGATTAAATGATTGTCAGCATTCTTGATATTAGTTTTCAGTTGAACTAATCAATCAATTTAAGTTAGGCCTCGAAAAGGTAACGTTTTGAGAAGAAAAGTTGTACAAAATGTAGCTCCATCTCAACACAAACTTAAAAACATTGGATTCACCCTGAAAACAAAAAACCCATCTGATAATCATGTTGTTTTCTTTCCGAGACATGGTTGTAGTATTTGACCAGACGTTTAAAGTACCTCTCCTTCAGCAAACAGTTCCTCTGGGTTATTGAACCAGAGTCTGCGGTTGGCCCCCGGGACATCTCCAGCAGAGACAAAAGTGACCACGCCGGGCATCTTAAGGGCCTCTGACGGGTCCATTTTACTGGTTTATGAAGAGAGAGACACAACGCCGATGGTTAGACCAGGTGATGAAGGGACAGAGAGGTTGTTTTGTATTTGCTGACGTAACGTAATAAGACAGAGAAAATGGCTAACCTGCATTAACAGCTCTATCGGCGGCACTAAAGCTTTGAGATAAATAATGCTACTTACGTGATGTTGGCGTGGGCTCTGGTGCTCGTCACCATGAAGATGAAGAGCTCTCCCTGGACCAGCGGCAGGTCGTCGTAATACTTTGCTTCACCTGTGGCTTGCTGGAAAGCAGACTGATGCATGCTGGGACGACCCACCGGGTCAGCCGAGGGCTGGGCCTCTGATACGAGCTGCGGGGAAAATGGGAAAAAACAATCTGACAGCTTGTTTGATCAGATAAATAAATGCGACAGAGACAGGAGTCTTAGTTAGATTCTGTTCAGCATCGCTTCGGTTGTGGTGAGGACAAACAGGCTCAGTGAAAGAGTAAAAATCGACCACAAATGTTGTCATCCAAAACGCTCTTAGTTTCAGTTGAAGCTAAAAGCTGCAATAATGTCTGTTTCAATTTGTTAAAAAAGACATGCGCGAGATGTTTGAGGACTTCTTTAAGGTAAATATGCTTATTCCTTTATACCGTGTGAGGACTCTTGTCAAAACCCATAGGAAGATTTGAGCACAGAAGCAACTAAACGGTCTATGTTCTTATCAGGCAGACACAACATGGCACTGGACTCAATAGCAAGACTCGAAGCACTTCAGGTAGAAAGCAAAAGGTTTGGTACACAGGTAGGCAGTCCAACAGGCAAAGGTATCCAAGGCAAAAGGGAAGAAACAGAAAACTGATAACCACTTGTTATCACAAGTCCCACACTTGGCAGTGATGACACCTCAGTCAGCTTCGTGTGCTGATGAAGACTGAGAAGCGGTTGAAAGCTCTGAAAGTGCTAGAAAGGGGACCTTTGAGTTGTCACACAAAGTGGGATGTTTTCACAGAGTTAACTTGAGTGTTTGTAAAAAAAAACAAAAAGTGAATTGATGGAACTGGGACCAAAGTAAATGTCCATCCGAAGTTAAATTTGGCCCAAAATGAACAGACAAATCATCAGATTTTTAGTGACAGTTTTTGTGCTGGTGTTTAGGGTCTCAACGGACAGACCAGATATAGCCAAAAAAAACCAATGGTCTAATCTAAGATCTATGCACAATAATCAGCTCTACGGTGCGAGCGCCAACCTGGAAGGACTGTTGACCCTGTGGCACTTCGTTCTTGAACGGCTCGAGAGCGCTGAGATACTCCAGGGGAACGTCAGCGTCCGAAACACCCTGCAAGGCAGTGTTTAAAGGAACAGTGACTGTTGTAGAAATGAAAACGTTTAAAGAAGTGTGAATGCGTGGTCATTATTTACAGTTTGCCCACCCTCTCTCTCATCTGCAGGACGACTTGCATGTAGAACTTGAAGAAGAAACTGACGGCGAGCGCCTTGCGATACTCTGCCTTCCCTCCGTGCACTGACGGAGAAACGTCCACGTCTTCCTTCAGGAAGCGGCAGGCTTCAGAGAGGAGATCCTCCCCCCACGACCTGGAGAACGTCAAGCGTCACCGCCGTTAGAGCAGTGGGTGTGCTGAAGGTAAATGAGCCAAAATGGCATCGGCAGAGAAATCTAAAGGTGTTTTCTCTTTGGAACCACCCATCGTGGAAGCGCATGTGGTTTGTTCAGGCTGCTTGTTCGTTGTATAATATTTGCAGGACCTGTCCTGCCAAGAATGAAGACCTGCCGGCTAGATGTGAACATCCATTGAATAAACTGAATTCTGAACGTACCGGCGGACGAGCTGCTGGCACGTCTGCCTGGGTTTGACCAGAGTCGATCCAACTCCGCCGTAGTAGATACTGAGGGACTCCACAATGTCGGTTCCCTCCTTAATGGCCACTTTCATCCCAGCGTTCACGAAGGAGAAGGCAAACTCTCGTCTCTGGGCCTGTCGGTACGCCGCCACAAACTCCCACTGAGGACAAAAACCAAAGCCAAAACACAAAATAATAATTTATACGGGAATCAAGTTTTTGCCTCAACATGTAGAATTCTTATGAGATGCTAACGTTTTTTTCTAATCATTCGGATGGTATATGTTTTTGTTTGCGGTAAAATGAGGCAATCCCATTAGCGGTGTGCTTTGCTGTCTGCCACACTGTCATTTTTTATATTCTACGCATAGTGGCTGTAAATGCAGCGTTCTGTATTTAAGAGGCTAAATGCTCATTTTAAAACCCTAAGAGAGCATACTGATGGTTTCGGATGTTTTAGTCCATTAATTACACATTGTGTAAATTATACATGATTGCAGAACATTTTTCCAGAGACTTTGGCGACA
Source organism: Coreoperca whiteheadi (assembly GCA_011952105.1). Taxonomy (NCBI): domain Eukaryota; kingdom Metazoa; phylum Chordata; class Actinopteri; order Centrarchiformes; family Sinipercidae; genus Coreoperca; species Coreoperca whiteheadi. The sequence goes on from CM022483.1 coordinate 2,765,073, forward strand.
AAAATAATCCATCACAATTAATATTTCTCTTTATTTTTTTAATGATGTTTTGTCAAAGTTACGTGGTTTTTTTTTGTCCAGCTGTTCCTTTCTGTGATGCATTCGGCAGTTCTGGGGAACCTCTGACATGAGAGACTGAAAGGTTGGCAGATATAGAATACTTAATTCACTAACTATACTTTAAAAAAATAACCCAGAAGACAGACTATAAGGTCACAATAAATAGGTTCTTTCAGTCAATGTGACCTTCAAGTAAAGGAAATTAAGCAGACATCAGGAACTGTACCTTTTCATTGCAAATTCAATCTATTCATTTTCCCTCGTCAGTTATGCCGTAAACGGCAGTTTTTCCCAATCTCTCGACATCGCTGTATTTGGCGTCAGAATCCGAGCGTCAGCTGAATGTGTGATGTGCAAACTGAATGTTTTGAAGCGTGTCTCACAGGTTTGGTGTAGGGGATGTCGATGGACAGCAGGACTTCATCGGGTCTGAGGGCTGTTTCACCAAAGTCAGTGAAGAGTTTTTCATCCAAGCGAACGCTCCTCGTCCCCTCTGAATACAGACACAGACAAACAAGACCCGACAGAGGTCAAACTGTTCCTGAATGCGCCCGTTAACCTGCTCAGGGCATCAGATGGTATACTAAAATCCCCTCAGACTATCTAAATTCATGAGGGCTTGGTGTAGTGTCCTACATAGCTATCTGGAGAAAAAGTTGAAACCCCAAAAAAACAAACGTCCTTGTTTCCTCTCATAGTTCTGCACAATACACTGGCGACTGAATTTACAACCGGATTTACAGCTGAAGAAACAAAACCAATACCAGAGGTGATAAAATATAAATACATAACAACACAAGTCTGGGCATTTACAGGCCAACTTACCTTTGGAGATGACATGCAGAGTGCAGTCCAGAGCAGCCAAAACACTGCTGAGGTCATATTTGGGATTGGCACTGAGGAGATTCCCACCAATAGTCTGCAAAGGCAAATTTAGATTATATACTTTCTCAAAACAAAAGAATCATCTGCCCTTCTACTTTGGCCTCACATGGCTGGACGTTGCTTTGTAGCTAATTCTAGCTTTGATACTTTGATACAAATGATACTTCAAAATGTATGAAATGATGGAAAGGGGATTTAGTCGTGCTCAGTTGTAGCTGCAGTTCTCTATCTGTTGTAATAGTGTTTTGATATTTTGGTGGACCCCATTGATAAGTTATTACAACCAATACAAGAACAACCTGGTCGTAGCCAGGTGCAGCGACAGGGCAGCCTTTGTTGTGAAGTAATGAGCCTACCGCCATGTTGCGAATCTGTTTCCCTGCCAGACACTGAAGGGTCTGCAGCAGCGCCCGATATCCTCTGGTCTTCTCCTCCTCCGTCTCCACCACAGCCCTCTCCACTTCCCCCTGCAGCGCGCTGAGGCTGCAGGCAGCTCCGGCTGTCAGACCTGAAGGACAGGTGAGGTGGACAGGTGAGTGCAGATACAGACGGATATGTGGGGCGACAAAATCCTGAGGGCAGACGTTGCTTCGGTCATTTGAGTCATTCACTTGGAGGCTGAAATGGTCAGCTAATGGATTACTTCATTACTTCATTTGTGCGCTCCTTTTCGCGTCATATTTTGTAAATGATTCTTGCCACTGCTTGTCGCTACAACAACCTAAAGTCTCAACACAGACTGCAAATGACCAAATAGTCAAATACACGCCACTGGTTGTATGGCTCTTGTGATCCAGATGCTTAAATGTGTAGGTCAGCCGTAGCATAAAGGTAGATGATGTTCATAAAGTGGATGTTGGTGATAACTTTAAATACAGAAGGTGAGTTTAGTTTTTACCAGAGTAGGCAGAGAAAATCATGGAATAAAACCTTTGGTCGCGGTAACAGAAACATTATTGAGAGACGGCTAGTAAGGGAAAGGGATGCTTCATTAATCCCAGGAGGAATGCCAACCATTCTTCCCCCTCGTCACGGCTCTGAGCTCAGAAATCCTTCCGGCGTAGATCAACAGAGGATGATAGACACCTTTCAGAAGCATCTTCGGCCCTGGTCAAAAACATGGCGACGACAGGTCAAAATTGGGACTCACAAAACCAAAGCAATACAAAGCAAGTCACGATCCACTCATCCTCTGTCCACCCGTTTGCTCAGTAAAACCTGTAGGCATTATTGATAAAGCTGTACCGATGGTTGTGTTGCCAACGATCAGCGGAGCCGAGGGATGTTCGGCCTTCAGCTGCAGGAGCTGCGACAGCTCAAAAGGAGCGGCCAAGTTCACTCGTTCTCCTTGGAAGTAAAGAACATCTCCGCAGACTTTCTTCTCCATAATCTACAAAAGAAAGAAAATCCATCGACAGTACAAATTATTTTGAGGTTGTTTTTTTTAGCCCCAGCCCCCTTTCGTGTCAAGTCTAATATAACACATTTAGTGCAATCATCTTTTTTAGCTCAAATGAAGAAGAATGACCATCAGCTCTGGGGGGAAGATAAGATCTTGAGAAGGATCCAGGGGTAAAGAATCGTCCATCGGGAAGAGTTCCTGACAGATCTGAGGATAGAACCAATAATGTCACGTCCAACATTTCACAGTATCCAATACAATCAAATGGTTAACGTCAACAGATTTAAGTGTACTCTCATCGGCACAGTGAAGCATGCTTAACCAAATCTTAGATGCTTTGACTTACATCTCTTTCCTCGCCGTTGGTTTTGCAGCCGTTGGTTCCCTTTCCCATGCAGCGCTCCCCACCTCCCTCTCCGTTCTGGCAGCAGCCGGATGACTGCTGAAAATACTGATTTCACTATCACTTATGTCAATGCTGCAGTAACAGTTTTTCTGCTGTGAGCATGAAGCGTGAATATGAATGCAATGGATGTTCATATTTTGCACAATATGGATCCGTGGAAAATTGTGCACAAAGGATAAACACAGACGTACTCAACACCTACCTCACTTTCACAAAACGTCTTAAATCCATCAATAATTGGTCTGTAGCCTGTGCAGCGGCAAAGATTCCCTTGAAAATAAAAACACGAGAGGCAACAAAGTTGAGCTTGTGACGGTTTCAGAAGCAAAGAGTATCGAGAGCACTTACAAATAGACTACACAATACATATTACTGCTTACAGGTAAATACATATGTACTTATATATTCATACATTCAATACCTAGTTGAATAATGTGCAACTATGATTCTTTTGCATTTATATGGGGCTACTTAACCTGGCCATATGCTCCCAAGAGAACTGAATTTGTCATTTTCAAAACTACCGCAAAACAAGAAGGTGCTGGGCGCAAAGAACAGCGAGAAATGTTAGCGAGGACAGAGGGCTTTGTGACGGAAAGCAAAAGGAGAACAGTGTACAGATATTGTTTTATATGTTTTCATGTTCTCAAACGCATAAATAGCATTTCTGTGGCTAACGTTTTGCCAAAAATCACTCCATATTTGCTTAAATTGCAGCGGCGTTTACTTTTTCGTGTGTCTGTGCTCAAATGTTGTATTCGCCACCACAGATATCATCATCGTATACTGTGGAACACTGAAGCCAACAGCAAGCCCATTATATGTGGAGATTGACTGTGATTTAAATCTTGAGTCCATCTGCAGTATGTAGTTAGTCAGTCAATCTTGGCTTGTTTTTACCCCCCAGGGCTTCCCTGATGTCCTCCATGGCGGGCTGGGGTTTGTTCCTCAGCAGAGCGTACATGGACATCACCATCCCCGGAGTGCAGAAGCCGCACTGGGAGCCGTGGGCCTTCGCTATTCGCTCCTGGAACGAGAGAGCAGTGAAAACAAAAACAACACCGAGAAGTTACAGTAAGAAAAGTGGTACGTTAGAGAGACTTGTCACCTGAACAGGATGGAGTTTGGTCTTGGTGCTGCCGACGCCTTCGACCGTCACCACAGCAGCTCCGTGCAGGGTGACGATAGGCTGCAGGCAGGCGTTGACAGTATAGTGTCTGCATGGTTCAGAGGTCATGGACTGAACACTCCTATTTGATTTTTTGCAGCCACAAAGTTTAAGCCCAAAACATCCAATCCAAACATTTTTACTGCTAAAAAAAGGAATAAAAAGCACGGTTTTACAGCCAGGTTTTACTGAAAAGTTCAAAATCACAAGAGTTGTGTGTTAATTCAAATGGAAGACTATAGAGAAAAGCTTTATTTTTGGGACTCCCCTCTCGAATCAAGGAATGTCACAGCGTTCAAATGTGCAAGCCTATCTCGTGTCGAGGGCACAAAAGGATACGTCACTCGCTCCCGGTCGCGGTCGTATCTGGACACCATGACAGTGCAGGCTCCACATCCTCCACCTCCACAGCCGGACTTAGTGCCAGTCAGACCAGCTGGTGGAGGACAGACTGGTCATTATATGTAGACAATAGTTCATTCATTCAAGTCACCTAGCTATTGCTGCTGTAATTAAACCTATATTTTCTTCGATGCTTTATATTCTGCTTTTGAATTAAACTCGATGAACAGTTATTCCGTTATTAAGTTTAAATAAAGAAATCTTTAAATATGATTTATAGGTTGGGCTGTCGGGGCAAATACGTAGAGTAGCCCTTCATGTAATTGCTCCTAATTTTATTCATAACCTGCAATGAGTTTACAACAGCTTCGTTAAGTAAAACCAACCTCTTCTCCTCAGAAAACTGAGCAGCATTTCTTCTGGATCTCCATTCTTCTCAACCACCTGGAAGGAAAGACGGAGGGAGGGAAGGAGGGAGGAAGGAAAGAAAAAAGGAAGGAAGGAGGGAGGGAGGGAGGGAGCGAGGG
>CM022483.1:2781587-2797100 GCA_011952105.1 Coreoperca whiteheadi
ATCGAGATGTAACCGCACTCGCGTTTTTGAGACAAGACTTAAAATTTAATTTAATTTAACACTGATAGTATGTCGGAATAAAGTTCATAAAAACATTTGCTAAGAGAAGTCAAACCTTAGTTTATGTGAAACGAAATTTTGCTCAAAGTTTACTGTATGAACACTAGCGGTTGAGAATTTAACAGATTTTCTAAGCGTGGCACCACAGACTTTCCCCCGTGATGAAATAATTGTTGTAAATGGCATCTTTGTAATACTTGACAGTTGTCAGAAAGAAATGTGGTGGCGTAAAAGGTAATCTGTAGGAGATGTAGGAAGCTCATTTCTGCCAAGAGAAGAAGAAAACAGTGATTAACAAAATAGAAAATGTAAATGTCACACCAGGCAATCTTAAATTATGATGCGGTCAAGATGTTCCCCCTGGTCCCCAATAAAATGACAAGCTGTAATATTGAAACTTGTGTTTAGGGAAGGGAATCATTAGGATTTTATTTTCTATATCCGTTCCTTTAAATGACTGAATAACTGCTTTAAAAAATATATTAAAGAAATTCAGAAAAGGATCAAAACTGCAACGGCAAAGCCGCTATATAAACTCCATAGCTCACTGGAAACCAATTAAAATGTTAATACAAATACAGGTTGCAGTTTAGATAGAAGGAAGAACTCGGGCCGCCTCCCTCTGCTGCCGCGGTGATTCACCTGCAGAGGGAGGAGGGCCCTCCTCCGGTTTGGCTCAGCCAGCAGTAAGTGTACAAGAGTTGAACCACATTTTAAGATGCGAGACAAACCAAAGCAAACAGTTAGGGCTACAAACAGGCAGCTTTCCTTTGAGTTGGTCTGCAACACTTTGCCACCCGCTTGCTAGCGCGCCGCACTCGGGTGAAACACCGCTTTCTCCACGTTTATGCTTGTCGAACAGCTGTATTGACAAGCGTTGGCTTTTTTTGGTATTCGTGCGCTTGAAGGAGCGAGCGTCGTCGCCAACTCGAGTCATCGCCGCCGCCGCCTTTCTGCGCCGCCGCTCGCTGACTTCGACGACAACGCTGACCGAGCAGGTGGGAGGCTTTTAACACCGATTTGTTGCTCACAGCGTAGCGTAGGGTGCGTCGATAGCGAGTTTAATATCTTAATTACTACTGTTTTTATCGTGCAACCGTTAATCTCTTCTTGGCACCAACTGGATTCCGTAGGCTTGAACTTGGTAGAACACTTCTAGCACCTGTATTTTTGGAGTTACCCAACAGATAGTGGCTTCATTATCTTCTTTTAGAGCACTTTATTTACTATTAGAGGGGTTTTTTTTTTGTTTTGTTTTTGGTCAAAGGTTGGATCCATCGCCGTGCCGTTGAAGTGGATTGCGTTGGATTTTGTTGTTAATGTTTTGTTGACCATACATTTGAGTTTTTAGGAGACAATGAACAAAGAGAAGAAAGTTTGATATTATCCTCATTTTTATTGTACAAAAATACATTTTTCTTCAAGCAGCCGTCAGTTGTTAAAGTACATTTTTCTACAGTTCATGTCACGCGTTAGATTTAGAGGTAGGCCTTCATATTTAATACGTAGGTTTGAGGTAGTGTGCAACATTTCCCAGTGGTAGTTCTCATCCGTATGTGCTGTATAACAAATACCAAGGGATCCAGTTGTTTGTGAAAGGATTCCATTTAGATATTCACCAAGTTAGTACAAAAGGCAAATCAATGCACTTTGCATGCCTGGGCATCCCACATTCATGTGCACACAAAACATCGCCGTTTTGTGTTTTTTTTTGTTTTTTTTTTAAAGTGACCGCAGAGACTGTGCAACAATGCAAAAGTAAACATTTCACCGTACTGCAAGTATACTTATCCTAACGTTCCGTCTAGGGTTCAGGCCAACAGCTGAGACGCTAGACAAAGGGTTACAGTTTAAAGTGGGATCCCAGCGGCGCTTCAGATTAGGAACAGATCGCTTATGTTGCAGCAAAACGACATCGGTGGAGCCCAGAACCTCCTACGGTGCCTGGTTTTGCGATCCTAGATGTCTGATTTCCACCAGTGCGTTCCACAATATTTTTTAAAAAAATCACCTAAAGAAGGAAATGTCAGGCCCAAGTCATGAAAATCCAATCAAATGATCCTGATCCCAAACCCAAACCCTCAGTATATGAGATTAAATGACATGTCAAACACGCACTCCTTTCCACGCAGTGCCGTCTTCTTCGATATAGAAACTTAATTGTGAACGGTGTTCAGGTTTAAACCGGTCATTTTGGGATTTGAGGGCGTAACCTTCGCCTTGCTTCATTCATATTTCTCCGCTCCAGTCGAGTACATTCATAAATCCTCCGGAAATGCTCAAATGTAACTCTACCGTCAATTTGCGCCACCCAGGGGAAGGCCATCCATTGGCCCTGTAGGCAATCACGCGTGTACAAGTCGACTCGCTTTCTGCCAGAACACACTGTATCCCCTTTAATGCACCAAAACAATAACCACTTAGACATCGTAACAGTGTGGATTAACCATAGACTGTATAAAACGTGGACGCAGTGTACGGGACGTCACCCATAAGAGCAGTTGCGAAGCCTTCGGCCGTCGACATCTCCCGCTAATCCAAAGAAATGGGCGCAGAGGTGGGGGGCCGAGGCGGGCCGGATGGACGTTTCTGCTCTAAAGTTGGGGCTTTTTAACATGGGGCTCAGCGGGGACTGACTCCCACTTGGGATTAACTTGACAAAATCACAAGTTTGTGTTACGGGGGACAAAAAACAAGTAGTGCCATGTCGTGTGCACAATGATGCAAGGGATCAGATCAGTCAGTGATGTTGCAGTTCCCGCTGTTCACCGCTAGAACCGAGGCGATAGATCAGTTAAGGTGGCCCTGCGTTATTGGATGTTTCTGACAGCACTTGAAGGCAGCATTAAGGCCGCCGTGAGATAGCTGCTCCTCAGTTTCCTGCATGTGACTGAAGGGGGGCAAGGCTTTATTTTTTTTAGGAGTTGGACATAGGGTGGTCGGTGGGGGGTGGGAGTAGTTTGTACTATTCCTGGGATCAAAATAGCCCCCCCCCCCCGTCAGGTGCAACTTTACACTACGGCTCAGGTTACAGCTCAACCAAAACAGAGGTTCAGAAGCACATGAACAGAAAGTGCTTTTCAGTGTTCGTTCGGTCTTTGTAGTCTAATCCAAAAATAAATACATTCCTTTATATGTACAAAGTCCTACAGCTGTATCTGTACGCCTCGTGTCTTCATGTAAACAACGTCAAGGTGGACTCCTCGTCTCCCCGGAGCCGCTTTGCTTCTTTCCATCTCTGAGCTGTGGAGGCAAAGAAACGCTCTTTTTTTTCCCCCTCCTTTCTTGACCACAAACAGTTCAGTGAAAGCACCACGACGTGTATTTTAATAACACTTTCCTTACTGATCTTAGTCCAGCCCCACATTGTCAGTTATTTGTTGGTTTATTTCGCCACAATATCTTAGTTTGCGGTCTATTTTTGTTTTGTAAGTCACGTATTTACAGCTTACGGTTATTTACAACTCACCTTTAGGACTCGTCCAGGCAACACACCAGGGAACCAAACATTTAGAAACGAGGCAGAGTTTAAAAATCACTGCACCCGTACGAAGAAGAGGACTTCTAATTTAATACATTCCAGACTGATTTGTGCTGGAAAGACTTGGATTTATACCTTATCCAGCTACCTAATGTGTGTCTTTTAATACTAAAGTATACGCCGCTGTAATACTGTTTTACATGACAAAGCTAATAGTGACATATTACTGATCTTGTTCCAGTTTCTTCTCTCTGTTTATAACTTCAACGAGTCCAGCCAAACGCCATCAACTACTGTAAACACTTGTAATCCACTACTACACGTGTGTATTTAGGATCACAATTATCGTCCACTGGGTAAAATCATCAGTGTCGTTAAATGCTACTAATGTCCATTTTACAGTAGGCTACTTTAACATTAACACGGTGCTTTCTGGTTTCTTAGAATCCGTTTTGGAACCTACTTTTTCATCTACAGCACTGGAACCCCAGATCTCAAACCCTTTCTATCTGTATAAATAAAGTTAAGTTAAATGGTTCCCTATAATTTACCATTCAATTTAAGCAAGTCTGCTAAAGCTGCCTGCTCTCTCTGTAACGAACAAGAATCCAGTCTTTTTGGAGCCAGACTTCTACCTAAAACTTTTAGGAAGCAACGCTGAGTTTAGATCCAATCTAGAGAGAGGATCCAGCAACTGAGTCCAGTATTCATGCGTAGGCCTATTTTAGACCTTTGAATGCACCACAGCCTGTTTTCATTTTGTGTTGTCAATCACTGGTTCAACAGGTGCCACGGTGGTCAACACATTTCCTCTTTGAACCCTGCAAACTGCAAGCACCAGAAATTCTGTTTCCGCCGTGCAGTGGATGCGGCCTGCACAGGTGGCATCATCTGCGCTACTTTTTTGAGTATCGTACTGGATGGACGGACTTTGGAACAGATGTCTACCTTTGGGGATCCCGAGCATTTCTGGAAAGCAGGAGACAGCAATGTAGGAATGGGCTCGTTTTGACCAGCTTTTATAAAACGGGTGTAAACGGCTACTCACCAGTTTCCTCTGGTTGCCGAGGCAGAAGGTGCAGATGGGCCGGAGGGGGGCCGCGCTGAGCGCCGCGGGGCCGTGCAGGATGCTCTGGTAGCGGAGGCAGGGCTGTCCGTCCCGGCAGTCCTCCCCCAGCAGCAGCACGTTGGCCAAGTGGGAGATGTAGCTGGAGGCCAGGCGCAGCGTCTCTATCTTGGAGAGCTTCCTGTCGGCAGGCTCGGTGGGGATGAGCGTGCGGAGCGCCGTGAAGGCCGTGTTCACGCTGTGCGTCCTGTCCCGCTCCCGCGCGTTGGCCGCCTGCCTCTGTTGGCTCACCCCGGGGAGACACGCGTCTCCACCGCCTCTGTCACCTCCGCCGCGTCTCCGCCTTCTCCTCCACCTCGGCGCACCGCCCCTGGAACCACCTCCGGCCGCTGCCTCCTCCCCCGGCTCTGCGCGGGGGCTGCAGCCGCCGGTGGACTTGCCGTCGGAGCTGTAGCTGCCGCCGTCCAGGTCGGAGGTAAAGCCGCCGGGCTTTGCGGTGCGCTCCCTGCCTGTGGACTTCATCCTGGCTCTGCTCCGGTCTGACTGGAGCTGCTGGGGCCGTGCGGGCGGGCGGCGGCTGCACATCACTTTATCCTGAGGGTGAAAATAGCACCGGGGGGTCGAGCAGCTGCCGCCGATCCGGTGACCGAGGGGGTTTGTGCCGTGCGGCCCCCCGGCGGATCGGCATACCATTTCTAATGAATGACGGCTGCTTTCTGGGTCGCCAGCCCGCCGCAGAGGAGGGAAGACAGGTGGCGCTAAAAGGGAGGGGAGGACGGGGGCCCCCGTTCTGGTCTGGAGGATACGGGTTTAGGCTCGACCGATATGGGGCTTCCTTCAAGGACGATACTGGTTCAGATAAAAAAAAATGCAGATATTTTGGCCGATATTCCGTGTTTAAAAATGAACAACAAACAAACAGTGTTGGGCAATAAGCTACTTGGTTAGTGCAGTTACTCTGCATTCAATGAAAACACTACCCCCCCCCCCCCCACACACACACACACACACACACACAAACACACCAACCAACTTCATTCCGAGTCGATAGGCTAATATCTCAGTGCTCAATAAAACAGTCTCATTTGTTTCAAACCATTTCAACACATTGCATTAGTGCTGAACATGTAAAAGTGTAAAAGGACATGCCCTTGGATCACTGAAATGCTCCACCCTGAAATTAGACAGGGGAAATGATTTTAGCAGGGTATCCTGAACTCGATTCTCGGCCATTGTTCTGTAAATGCCAAAGTTAGACAACCTTGCCTTGTAAAATGCTTTATACATCTCTTCTATACACCTTGAAAATTAAAAAATCTAGTCGTTGCGACCTCCTACCAAGTTGACAGAAATTAGAAATGTTAATCTGAATGAGCTTAAAAACTGGAGAATATGTGTTTTAGAGAAACTCCGGAGGGGGTTTACTGAATAAAGTTCAACATTGACCACAACATGTATAAACCTGCAGCCCATAAACATGCTTTACGATACGATCCGCCAACGGTGTATGCTAATGGGCTAGTGTGCTAACTGTGCACAGTCTCACTGGGTTTCACTAGCCCCTTCTCTGCAGGGCTCCTTTAACCCAATCAGCATTTCTCCCTCCCAGACTCCGATGAACTTGATGGCCAGTTTAGTGCTGCAACGCCAGCCTAGTCTCACACATACACACACACACACACTACAGGTTTGTGTGTGTGTCCTGCCTGCTTGGCGTCCAGGGCGGAGGATAACCTTGCTGCCTTGGCCGGCGGCTCGGAGCGTCCATTGAGTGAACAGTCCAGGTGTACCCGTCCCGTCCCTTGTGTCTGGACGCCCCCAACCCCCCCACCTCCTCCACCTTTCCCCGTGCCATCTTTGGCGGTGGATATAAATATCTGCGAACGGACGATGCCTCGTGTGTGTGTTGCTCTAAAAGCTCGCGGCAAACCTTCAACCTTGTAAATCCACGGGGGACATTTCTACTCAGCTGTTTTAAAACGCCAAACCGACATGGCTGAGCGGTGAATTTCACGAACCCGCTCCCAATTGTATCTGCATTTCTTACCCATTTTGATGTTCTTGCCATTGTTATTACTGCCACCAGAGGGCAGTAAACGCCCAATGATCATTGCTCAAAAAAGCATGCGACTGAAATGCAAGATGTGTAATATTGTCTTGGGGTCAAAGGTCACCCTCCCGCAGGATGAAGCCTGCAACAGGAGGCCAAGAGCCAATGCATTTGAGAGATTTAGCAGATATGGATCTTCCTTACATTTGGAAAGACCTGATTGCAAATTATGTTCACGCAACCTGCCAACGAATCACCCAGGGGATCAGAGTGACGGCGGCAAATACCAACCGAGGGCCAAGCGTGTTGCTCCTGCTGCGGCCTTAGTTTTTGGCCGTGCAGAGGCAGGAGTCGGGGAGAGGCTGGCAGAGAGGAATCCTAATTGGTGCGGCGCTAATGCGGCCTCATTAATCTTTTAATCCTCGTTTCCTCTCACCCCCACCCCCCCCTCCCGTGACCCCAAACCCGCTGGCCGTGACCTCGTCTGGCCCTGCGGCGAAGTCAGATGCTTCTCTGCTGCTGCCGACGACGACTAACGGGAGCAGAAACACCCGAACGGGCAAACTGAAAGCAGAGTGTCACACAGCACCTACAACAGCTAATATCATAGAACAGAAGTGCTATGAAACATTTTTGAACACTGTGCGATTGGCCTCATCATCTTTTCCCGAATCTGTTCTTCCAGGCGACGTAACGCGACCTCTGGTGGCCACGTTGGAGGGCCTCTACGGGCGGCTGTTGACGGGGGATTGAGGGTCCCGGGAAACGGATCGTGCAGTACTTGCGGTCTTTCCGCGCGTAGACGTGGAAGGTAAGGCAAGGCTCCACAACATGCCTGACACTGCTAGGAGCCCAGCGTGTGTTGTCTCACCCGTGACGCTGATTCATAAGAACAGAGGGCTTTTCCGCACCGACACCTCCCTGACCACATCTGTGCATTACGCACGAAAGCGCTGATTGATTTTAGGGTCCAACGCGTCAGCCTGTGCTGCGTCTCCCGTCACGCCACATCGAGAAATCTACGACTCTGTGATCATCTAATCTGACACGGCGCCCACCTCAAAAGACAGAAAGATTTTGTAGTCTCCGACCAGGACCTTTTCCCGAGTCCTGGTCGGCTTGATTCGTCACTGAAGAGAGCAAAACCCAACAGGTCAACAAAAAGAGCCTAATTTCACACCAAAGGATACAAGTTTCAGATTTCTTCATCCTTCGTTTTAGGAAATAAGTTCGTTGACCTTGAAAGAAACCTTTATTTGTTTTCTTACAAAACAGCCAATAAACAAGCTTTAATGAGAAATAGCATCGATTACACAGTGATTAAGATATATACAACGAGAAATATGCGACAGTAGAAAACAACCAAATAAATAAATACTCATACAGAGGCTTGGGTTTGTAGTGTAGAACCTGAACATGATGGCATTTACAGTCAAAACTCTGCCCCCCAACTGTAGCTTTTTAATGACCACTGAGTGAAATAGCTGCGTGTGAAGTCCTGATCAGGAACCATAGGGTTATGTTTCGTGGATGAAGGCTCTGCTGTTTGGTTGAGAAAATGGTGACACTTCTACAGTTTTTTTTTTTTTTTTTTTTTAAATAAATGTTGGGATAGGCGCTGTACCGGATGCACAGAGATGAAACGGATCCGGAGTCGGATCTCGCTCTGCTCGGTTCCCCAGTGGAGAGGGTTTCGGACACCTTGGCCCCTCCGGTGGTCTGCGCCGAAGGCTCTGGATCGCCTGAAGGTTTTATTGGTGCTGACTGAACTCCAGCTGCTTGCGGTTTGTTGCTTGTGAGTGGGTCTCAACCTTTGGCAATAGGGAGCTGAAAAAACAAGAGCATGAGGTTTTCCAACGATGCACGAACAGAACTGTTGTTTTCATTAACACACCCGTACTCTTTTTTTTTTTTTTTTTTTTAAACTTGTAGTGTCATCTGCTCCAGCTGAAAACCAAAAAGGACTGGTCCCGGTGCAAAAGGAAGCTAAACAGCTTGGAGATCTTGGGACGTTTTCTTTCAGCCATGCTAGTGGCGTGGCACTAGGGAGGTCCGCGAATTGGTCCAGCACTTGGGTCAAGACTGAAATATCTCAACGTAGACTCGATGGATCGGCACAAAATCGCAGACGGTCCACCCGGATATGTGACTGCATTCCTTCATAAAGCTGCTACTGAGGTGCCCTTAGGCAAGGCACTTAATATGCAATTAAGCCACAACTTGTCTCAGACCTTTATCTCACTTCCTTTGGCCAAACTGGAGTGAAGACCTGACTAGAAGACTTAACAAGCCTGGCAAGGAGGAGCATTTCCAGGTCTGAAGAGCCCCGGACACTTTAAAATAACGCTCCATGTTCAGTCGTTCTTACCTTTCTGGAGCAAAGAGAACCCGAGGGTCCACTCCGGCAGGCGCACACGTTTGGTCGGACACATCGACTGCCGTAAAGACACTTCTGTTCACAGTGAGCTGAGAAATGACGCAGGAAAAAAAAAACAAAAAAAAACAAAACAGGAAGTCGGAAGACACAGTGAATCCGCCGAGAGGCCAAATTTAGCTAGTCAAGTTTTCCGCGGCCATGGCATAGTTTGCCTGCTGACCAAGGGATATTAACAGTAGATAGTAGCGTCATTTTCTGCGTGTTTTGTTGGGATACTCACGGATCTGGCACAGCACGCCTTGCCACCCCGGGGCACAGTGGCAGGTGTTGGCTCCCACGCACTCCCCCCCATTCAGACACTTCTGCAGACAGCTGGCTGAGAGGCAACACAAGACCTCACATTAGAGCTGCACTCACGTCAAAAACCATCAGGGCTTGAGACTCGGACTTGACTGCTCGGAGACTCGACTTGACTCTGAAAACCTGACTTGACTTGAGCCGCACACTGTTTGGCATTTAACCATAAAGGTCTCCGCATTGAAAAGACTCTCAGTAAAGGGGATGGGGGGGGAACCAAGTAACTTACAGTGTGTTTGATGGGAAAATGGCGATGACGTGTCATTTTAATGGCCAGAATTCAGGACTGAAAGCTCGACTTCGAGCCGTTTCCAAGAAGTAGAGACGGACAGACTTGGAACGCGTGTTGTACTTTCACCAAAATACTTACTTTTGGTGAAAGTACCGCAGAGATGTGATGTAGTGTTACGTAGAAGAGAAGGTAACCAAATGTTGCGAAACACCGCCAAGACCAGCGTCGAACCAGGTGTGGAGACTTTACAGATGCCTCACGACAGATGACAGGCCAGATGAGTGACAGGTGCTAAGGTGTCAACTGCTGGAGGAGGAAGGCGGGGCTAACGGCACACGTGACTATGAAGAGCCGCGGCTTTGAGCTTCAACAGATAATGGGTGATCTGTGTTCAATCCCCTCGTTACCCCGAGGTGTCGATGTCCGTTCGGTAACCGTTTTTCTTCCGCGGCGCCTCCCTGAGAAGTCCGGGCGTCCGCCCCACAAAACTCTGCAGACAGTCGAGCTGGTGGTCGCCATACGGGAGGCGCCTTTTAGAGACGCTGGACAGCCTCACCGTACCTGCTTCTGCTTGGTGAGTTTTATAGCAACATGATGAAAAGCTCTGATGTACTCTTGCTCACAGTCCGACTGTAAGGTCAAACAGGTCAGTTTCTGATATTAAATCCATGTGAAACTATTATTCAATTAATATATTAGTCAGTGGATACCAATTTTGATTCGCGATTAATTACTTAAGTCATTTATCTCTGTTTTATAGATCTTTGGATATTCAACCATGTTTGAAGACGCCATGGACATTTTTCACCATCTTTTTTTATATTTTATAGACTAAACTGCTCGGTAATCTTGTGGTTAATCTATTTTTTTTTTTTTTTACCTCCACTTATGAGTTTTCTGCTTTTGAGTCTAAGTTTATTTTTTTGTTTGCTGGACATTTTCTGGGCAGATGCTCAAACGAACGGGACTACGGGCCCGTGGCGCGACTTTGTACTTGGAGACAGGCGAAGAAAGGCAGCCCGAAGCTTTCAGGTGTCCACAGAGACGCATCACGGGATCCAACGGGTCGGCCTCGGGGATGGTAACGCCGAACAATGCAAAGAACCTGTGTCCGTACGGATCGGTTTCTTGTACCGCGGCACTTACGTTTACCACATCTCTTTCCTCGCCAGCCGGACGGACAATCGCAAACGTCTGGAGCGACACACCTGCCGCCGTTCATACACGTGGGCTCGCACACACCTGCGGAGAGAGGGAGCGAAAGCGTAAGCTTGCTCTTTCCAGGTACAAGTATGTTGATGACGGAATCGCCTCAGGCTCTCCGGCATGATTTAAAGAATCTTTAGCAGCGAATTGACCTCATTAAATACAACTGAAGAAGAGAAGGAGGACAAAGCGATGGCAGAAGAGGAGAGCGAGGGATGACAGGGAAGGAGGGCGCCGCGATGGCAAAGCAGGAAAGGGATGAAGAGAATAATGCTAAAGGAGGAAAGACAGACAGAAGAGAAGTCGGGTGGGGGATGCGGACAGCTGGAGGAAGGAGAAAAAGGAGGGTCAAGCAGTGCCAGACGACAGAAACCACGAAGGATTTGGAAATAAATTGGACAAACAGGCGACGACGAGGAGAAAGACAGACTTTTCTCGCATTGTTTCCCGGTGTATCCCTGCGGACAGGAGCAGACGTTGTTCCTTATACACAGACCGGCGTTCTTACAGGGAGGACTGCAGAGGGCTGGGAGACGAAAATGAATAAAAGATTTAACAAAATTTTAAAAAAAAACAAGATACTTGTGGGAGATTTCAAATTCAGCCCTTGCAATGGTTTCAGACTGACTTATTGATTGCTTGGTGGCGGAAGTTGGAGATTTACCATTCTGGCAGCGCGCGCCGTAGAAACCGCGAGGGCACCGGCAAACATCGGGCCGCGCACACGAGCCTCCGTTCAGGCACACGGGGGAGCAGAGAGCTGGGGAGAGAGAGGCGAGGGCGTCAGCGCCACACACACGCACACACACACACGCACACGCACACACACAGGCCTAAACACACTCACCGGTCTCACAGGACGGGCCGCTCCAGCCCGGCGGACACGCGCACTCGTCCGGAGACACGCACTGGCCTCCGTTGTGACAGTGGCGGCTACACACCACTGCGGTCCACGAAAACAAGCACAAAAAAAACCAAACAAACAAACAACCCAGTATTTATCGCGATCATGGTAATATGAGCCAATCTGCTTTTAAAAGCAGAGGGGATTGCCGGGGAAACGGGGTGATTATGGAAATCCCGTGAACTCACTGGTCTCACATCGGGGTCCGACAAACCCATAAGGGCAGGAGCAAGTCTGCAGTCCCACGCAGGCGCCTCCGTTTTCACACGGTAACCTGCACAGAGCTGCAGCAGGTAATTTGTAAGCCGTCATGCATGTAGTCATTTAGCAGACGCTTTTATCCAACGCGAATTACGACAACACAAGGTAACAACAAGCATAAGTGCACCAGAAACCAGTCTGTTAAAGCCCAGCACAGGATCCAACAACACACAGTAGGACAGTATATCATAAATATTGAATAGCTCTATATTGTTGTGTTATTTATCCGTAATACTAGGGGAAGACGCATGGACCTTTGGAGGAGGGAAGCTTTACCTTCCCGACAGGTTTCCCCGTGAAAACCTCCGAGACAGTGACACACACCCGGCGCAAAGCAAACACCCCCGTTCAGGCAAGCCGGCTCACAGATTGCTAAGAAAATATGGAGAAACAAAGAACATATATATATATATGAATAAATACATAGAGCTAAATGATAGCTTAAATAAGCCATTTATTTGTCTACCTGTGTGACAGTCGACTCCAGTGTAGCCTGGTTTGCAGCGGCATGTGTTGGGTGCAGCACACTCCATGTTCCTGCCACACGTGTGCCTGCAAACAGCTTGAAAAAGAGGCACCGTTAAACCGGCGTGCAGCTCTTCCGTGTCTGAGTCTGGGCCCATGAACATGACACAAGTATCCGGGTGGATCATTCGCAAACCATCAGTCCTTTAACTTCCCATTATTAGCTTATCTTTGAATTCAAATAGGAGACATTTAAGGGCTTATTACTTTTAAGATGCATTTTTAGGGATTGAGTTAAATTAAACTCTGTCACTTAAAGTGCTTGTTCAATGTAAAGTTTAAAATTTGCCGCAGGGGATGAATGTTCCACACAATAATTCTTCTTCTTCTTATCATCATCAAATGAGTACTGGAGACGTGGAGCCTTACCTCGGCAGGCTCGGCCATCTCCAGCGTATCCTACAGGACACCTCCCGCAGCGGAAACCCCCAACCACGGCTGGTTCACACAGGACGCCGGGGAAGCACGGCCGCTCGGCGCAGGTCGCCACGTGTTTGCCGGCCGTCGCGCCGCTCCGAAGCCCCGGCTGGATGGAAGCAGCTCTTGGCAGCGGGGGGCTGTAGACCGTCTTGCCCGGCGTTGTGAAGGTCACCGCCGGGACCACGTGCTGCACCTCTGGGCCGTCGGATCCACGCTCGGCCCCGTCGCCATCCGCGGAGAACTCTGAGTCTGACGGCGTGGCGGACAGGGCGGTGAGGGCCGCCGCAAGTGGGAGAGCAGGTCTTTCAGGGGTCCAGGGTTTGGCCTCGGTGGATGCCAGGCGTTTGAGCTGGGGCTGGGTTGTCTGTTTGGACTGCGTCGCTTGGCCAGACTCGGCGGACAGGTGTGGAGCGGGCAGCGTTACCTTGGAAGGTGTGGCCCCACCTGTCAGTGCTCCGTCAGACTGCTGGGAGATAACCATAGAACAAAGGAAAGGAAGGTGACACCTGCACATGTTCCTCGTCAAGACGACAGGCACCGTACAGGAATGGTCGACCCACCTTGGAGACGGTCACACGGGGGACCATGAAATCCCTGGAGATAGTCGTGCTAGACCTGGCATCAGATGTGAGGTTGGCCCTCTGGCGGGTGATGCCAGTGGCGTGGAGGCCGCCGATTGACGTTCTGGGAACAGGTCTTGCAGCGAAGGTGACCGCCTCTCTCCTCCCCGTCCCGCCTCCCCTCCCCGAAGAGGGGACCTGGCGTCGTGCACCATCTCGGTCCGCTCTGGTGACAGACAAGGACAGGTGTTTGATGCCGTGCCTGGTGGGCAGGCTGGGCAGGTGGAGCTGGGAGACTTTGCTGCTGCTGCTGCTGCTGCTGCTGCTGCTGCTGCTGCTTCCGTGCGGGGATCGGCCGGTCTTGCCTGCCGCCTGCTGCTGCCGAGGAAGGTGATCGGATGCTGCGGAAAGACAGGAGGCGACACCACTGCCTTAGACAGGTTGACCCATTCCCACAGACACGTATTGTCCAGTCATAGCTCCGCAACCTGTAACTAGCAAAAGCAGGCCTGTCAAGCGTTGGATTTCGCTAAAGCGGTGTGACCGGGGCTGTAGTAAGATAAATGGCAATTCCTTCACAGCCAAGAGAAACACATAAAAGAACATCGAGGAGACCAGAGCATCACAAGAACAAATTAAATAGATCTTTAGAAAGCCCCCCGGCGGTGTGAGAGACTTCACATTAATGAGCAGTGTTTCTTTAGGCTAAAGAAAGCAAGAACAACAGGAAGAGGAAGAAATCGCGGCTGCATTTAGTCATGTTTGTTGATATTCACGCACGCATTCTTGTTGGGTTTATTTTCCTATATATCCGGGGAGATGACACTTTGCCAAGTGGTGGACCCCCCAATAATCGATGAGAGGCGAACTAGGCGTCCCGGCTGCAGGGTAACAATAAACAAACACACAATGAGAAGCCCTTACCTGCCCTGGCGTTCTTCATACAGATGCGTCCGTTGCCATAAAGGCCGGGCGGGCAGCGGCCGCAGACGTGGCCGCTGTGCGGCGGCCGGCGGTTGACGCACTGGACCCCGGGGAAGCAGGGCCTGTCGGCGCACGTAGCCGGAGACGGGCCGGATCCTTGGGGGGGGGGAGACACACACTGCGGTTATCCCTCTAAGCGTCCCTTTCCTTTTTACCGTTTCTTTTTCTAACTAGTCTAGTGTTTCAGGCAGCAGAAGTCTGGCTGATCCCTGTTTTCCTCTAAATGTGCTATTAAATGAGCTCGACAGAGTGCCATACAACCCGGGGAGATCTGGTGGGGATTGTTGGAAACGTCGGGCTTAATTTACCTGAAGCCGGTCTGCCATGTCCCGGCGGCTGGGCCACAGTGTTGCTGAGCCCGGGCTGACCAGGCCCGACCTGGTCCGGTCTAGTCCCCGAGACGTCCTTGAAAGAGTCCGCGTTGGTCGCGGGCGGGTTAGGTTTGATCCCTTCGGGCTTTCTCGGAGCATCGGCCTTCTTGGGGGACGCGACTGCCGTAACCGCCGCGGCGCTCTCGTTGGTTTCCGCTCCTGGAGTCCGTCTCCGAGCGGCGGCCTGAGCGTGGGATCGGTTCGGGTCACCACTCGGAACCGCCTCCCACGCCCCGCCGCGCGTCTGCGGGGAGCTGCCACTCGAGCTCTGCCGGAAGGTCTTTATTTCGGGGGGCTGCAGCGGGACACCCGGTGTCCTGTAGCCGGCTGTGCGGGGGGCAGAGGGGGGAGAGCTGGGCCCGGCGACCGCTGAATGAAGAAAAACAGATTATACTCCGGATTAGGTATGGCCTGTAATCCGGTTCCCTCGTCACGTAGTCAAAGGGTTGTTTTTGTTTTTTTTAAATGTGTTTTTTGGTTAGATGCCTGAAAATAAAGTCTGTGTTCAACACAAGCTTAAGAGGTCTTGACATAAGGAAATACCTCATTTTGAAGCTTTTACGTGTCTTTAAAAAAAAAAAAAAACCGCTGCAGCGAACAAGTGGCTAAACGTCATCACGCCGAACGATAAAATGCGGCCTCGCGGAGTCACGTTTGTG
>CM022483.1:2797274-2818476 GCA_011952105.1 Coreoperca whiteheadi
GCGCCGCCGCGTGCGAACGAAACGGCCACGCAGTCTGCACGGTGGCACTGTAAAGGGACAGGAGCCCGCCTGGAGGCCTCGGACGGTCGAACGGAATCCAAAATAAACTGTAATGAGTTCGTGTAAGGAGCTCAACGAGGCAGTGTCTGACGTGGCAGCACGTCAGACACACCTGACGCTGATGAGTCCCGCAGCAGCTCTGGTTGCATAATACAACAGAGGCGGATTACATGTTGCCTCTTGGTGATCTCACCTATTTAAACTTTTTTTTTGTTGTTGTTTTGTTTTCAAAGCTGAACTAACTTTCCGCTTGATTGATTCGTCAAACCTCAGTTGATTCACCTCTTGGCACAGAGTTTCTTTCTTCTGACCCTTAGGGAACTACTTCAAGCAGTATATTTGTAGTTTTGGAGAGACGCTGTAGTTCTATTGGCCTGGCACAGCACATGGTTTGCTCTGATCTGTTCTCACCTCGGTCTTTGATTTATTGAATGGTAGTTAGTGTTTTTCTTATCCGTCTGTTGCTGTCTTTGCTTCCCGTATTCGGTCCGAGGTGTTTGCTTGTGGTTTTGGGCCACGCTGGAAATAAATTCGAATGTGTTTAGTCTTGTCTCGTGTGCTTTTGACTGCAGCCCTGAGCTCAACGGGGGCGATGGCTCCTGACACACAAAGTTGTGTCTCGTTTGCATTGAACTGGACGAGGGAGGTCACATAGGTCAAACCAGGGGCCTTTTTGCTCGAGAAGATCACAGGGCTGATGAGTAAGCAGTTGAACAAAGGCCATGAGGAAGTCCGAGGATCTGTCCCGACAAAGTGTGCTTTGTACAAGGCTTCATAAACACGGCATACGATGCATTGCTGACAGTAACTTGTGCTTTGCCGTGAGAGCCAGCTCTTCCATTTAGCGAGGATAAGGCCTCGAAACGCACACCTTGGTTTGACTGATCGCCTGCTTCCGGGGTTCTTCGATTACTCGAAGGACAACGGTGCAGTTGCGAGAAAGCAAACACCGGAGGATAATTAGCACGCGCCGTTCAGCCCGTGTCTGCTTTAAAGCCACGCACTGCGGACGTGAAATCCACCTGTGGCGCCAAGCTGCTCCGCGCGCAATGATCTCTAGAATAGGCCTGCACGATTCAGGGAAAAATATGAATCACATTCTCTGCAACAATTTTGTACATGGAACCACGACAAAAACTGGCAGTACCAAAAATATTGGTTTTGGCACACTGCGCAACGCCACAAGCCTACAAGTTTTCATCAATATCCATCAGGGGTGTAACGGATCACAGGTGATCACGACCCACCCAATCTGAATTGTTTAGCGATGGCAGAGTGAAAGCGTTTTTCTGCTGATATTGCTCTTTAAGTCATTTGCGTTATGTTAAAGTCGATGCTGAGGGCCAGTGAAACTCCACACAACAGTCATGTGTCCACATGTTAATGAGTCAACGACGGCCAGCGGCGGAGCTCGAAAAGCCTCGCGCATCATTTAAATCACCGTATGGGAGCCTTTCGGCTTCCCCGTAAAATATAATGGTGGCGGTGGACAAAACTATAACGGTTTGTGACGTTGGACACAAACAGTTCCAAATGATCCGATCCGTGACCCGTAATGTGATCCGAACCCTGAGCTTTGTGATCCGTTACACCACTAATATCCATCTTGTTTATTTCCGTACTACAGCGCCGCTCGAAACACGTGACTAAAAGGTGCCTTTGTCATTGGCTGAGGGTGAAGACCTGACATTTGTGAGACCTGTCCTTTCAAAATAAAGGCCAAAGTTTTTATTTTATTTTTTCTTTTGTAACGATTTATCGTGCAGGCCTACTCGAGAACGAGTCAGGCTTTTCTTGGGCTGTAGGAACGAGTTCAACGGGCAAGAAGCAACTCAAAATCAAGTCACCATGACGACAGCCAAACTAACCACTGACTGACACGCAGTTTGTCCAAATACAAATAAAAACGTCGCAGCCTCGCACCTTTCACTCTTGCTTTCCTACAAATTCCTTGCTGCTGGGAGGCGTTCACGGTGAAGCCGCTGCAGGCATGCAGCAGCTTTATGGGTCTCACACGTTTCAGTACTGCCTCAGAGGACACCCGCGCACATGCACGTGCACAAAAACGGTTGCACGATTTGAGCAGCGAGGGGGCTGTTTTCAAAGCAGTTGGCGGCCGCCGCAATGCAAAGAGAGCACAATGAAGGGAGGCAGCGGCATCCTCGGCCATCTGGCTTCCGTTCAACGCAAGCGCTGCATGACCCCCGCTGAGCGTTCCTCAGAGACGCACGGCTGCGATGAACAAACCCACCTCCGCGTTCTGGGCGCTCAGCTGACGCTCCAAGTGGCTTGCGTGGCACAGCGGCCGAGCAATCGCGACGCTTTTGAGGTTGCGTGCGAATAATCGCGCATGTTGTTGGCGCCAACATCATAAGCTTCCAAGAGAGGAGCGTGTGAGCTAAAGAAGCGTTGGGGAATGAATTTATTGATGGATTATTTTTATTATGGGAGGCCTTAGAACCCGCAATCGCTGCACAATTTCAAAGAACAGCAGTATCTGATAAACTCATGTCATGCCTATTAATGAGATCCAGGTTTGGGGGTAGAGCCACGTCATCGGGTGTGGGTGTGTGTGTGTGTGGGGGGGGGGGCTCGTATGTGTACAGTGTGTACGCACTGTAAGAATTCCAGGAGATGTTATTTCATCATTATTTTAAAAAAGAGTGATTGTATTTTTGTTACATATTAGCCCTCTTAAATTATAATAAAGTGACATTATGAATCGTTTTAAGTAATGAATATATTGAAATGTATTAAGGATAACGTCTGATGGTCCTGTAAAAGTCTTGAAAATCTACACGTCTTGTAAATTGAGTGAAATATCGCACTTATTTTTAATGTAGCAATTTCTAGACGGAATACATTTTTTACAGCGTAATTTGACCAGTATGTTCTTTTTTTTTTTTTATCACCCCCAGAAACCTGGAGAGAGTAAAATGTTCCCATTTTATTCACCCGATGTAATGGTCACACTTTGTTTTATGGCCTTTGGCCGTCAGAACTCACGACTGGACCCCAGATTTACCAAACCTGTACCTGAAGATCTCTTCAAACGTGTAAATAAAAACCAAGAATTTTAATGGTAAATATCGTCTTTAGCAGCTGTCCTGATAAAATGTATTTATTGACATGCCACAAGCACGCTCATGCTTACCTGTACATATCGTCCCGTTTCCCAGCATGCCTTTGGGGCATGGGCCGCAGCCATAGGAGCCAAAGCTGTTGAAGCACTGGACTCCTGGGAAACAAGGCTTCCTTTCACACTCATTGATATCTTCCAGGCACGTTACACCTGCCAAAGACCAGAAATTGTTTCTGCAAACCATAACTGTTATCGGCCCTCTAGTGCGCAGGTAGATTTCAAGGACTTTCACTGAATTCTTACCTTTCAGCCCGGTGGGACACTCGCATCTGTACCCACTGGCTGTGTTGACACATCTGCCGACCGTGCACGGGGCTGTCAAACATTCGTCTACGTCCTCGTCGCAGAGGTCGCCCTGCCTGCCCTCAGGGCACGCACACAGGTACTTCCCGCTGCCGGCAGGGAAGTTGACGTCCGTCACACATGTACCTCCATTCTGACACCCACACGGCACCACGTCGATCTGAATTACAGACAGAAATGAGAGACGCTGCTTATATCCGGTTTTTGCCTTCTCTCTTCTCCCTCACTCGGTTTTCAGTTCCCTCTCCAACTCTCTACCTCCACGGTGAAGGTGCTCTGGGCGTCGCACTCGTCCGACAGCGTGAAGCGGAAGGAGCGGCTCGGTTGACGTCCCTCCTCCTCGGGAGCCCTCCAGATCAGGAGGCCAGCGGGGGAGAGCAGAGCCCCCCTCGGCCCCTCCTCCAGCTGGAAGAGGAGAGCCGAGCCCTCGGGGTCCGACGCCGCGAACTGGAAGACGAAGTTCTCCCCGGCAAACGTGCGCAGGTGGCTTTGAGGTTGGTGGAAGGCCGGCGGTTCGTTGACTGAAGACGGAGGAGGAAAAGGTTGAGAAGCAAACTGAAGCGGGGTGTTTGTGATGCGTTTACAATGAACCAACAACACCATTAGCTCTTTTGTCATAGTTACTCCCACCTTCTTATTTACCATTACATCTACAACTACAAGCCTTTGAGTTTTGATGACAAAACCTACTTCCTGTCCTGAAGTAAACTCTTTACAAGTGAGCTTGGTTTGGGGGAAAAACATTCCTCCGGGCTGTTGCCTGAAGAATCCTTGTAAACACGCATGTCAATGGCTGGAGAGGTTTCAAGCTTTTCTTTTCCAAGTGGCGCTCTCAGCGGCCATTTCAACACGATCACGTAGCGACCGCTACTGAGATCCCGGTTTCCCCGCAGATGTTTAATAAGAAGAAAGGGATGATAATCCCAGGAAACACCTGCTCAGCATGATGGTCATATGTTAAGAAACCGACAAGAGAACGCTCGCTGATTTAATAGGATTAATACTATTACTGAATTCCTAACCTAACTCTCCAGAAATAAGAAAAAAAAAAGTCTGGCAATGTGGTGAGATCATTCCGCTTGCATCCAAAATAAATCAACTTGTTTCAAGAATTAGAAACAAGTTGATTCTTTTTAGTGATACAATTGCTCTAATCTGCTTTATAATCTATTAGAATTAAAGTCCTGAGAAAATTCAGGCCATTTGTTGCTCATTTATTGCCGTGCACAGCTATCACAGCCTCACTATTACAATTGACTTGTGGGTTGTTGAGTGTTCGTGGGGATGATTGTCAGTCTGTGTACCGGTGGCAGCCAACCATGTGATTTTTACCCCCTCTTGTCCCTCGCTCTCTCTCTCTCTCTCTCTCTGAGCGGTTAAGCGACAGGTCAGGGCTTCCAGGGAGACTAAAACCCCCGCTCCTTTGATCTGCTAATGGCGACAAACGGGACCACAGTTGGACAGCTACCACAATGACAGACTACCACGACTGCCACTGCACTAATACAGTAAGATAAATTCCTGTTTCCCTGTTGTTCATCGTCAGTGGGCTGCGAGCTGACTCAAAAACACCTCCAGTCTCTGGGAATTAATAATACCCATGACAGCACCGGATTTAGGTCTTGATGTCATGTTGACAAAAGTATGTGGACACCCACACCTGCCACCCATGTGTATTTGTTGAACAGGTCAGTCCAAAACCACGAGCGCTAATCTGCTGCTCTAACAGCGTCCACTCTTCTGGTTTCAGGCTTTCCACCAGATGTTGGAGCCTGTCTGCAGGGATTTGCTCCCACCCAACACTGATGTTGAGTGACCAGGTCCGGCTCGCGGTCGGAGTTCCAGTTCATCCCAAAGGTGTTGGATGGGGTTGAGGTCAGTGCTCTGTGCAGGCCAGTCAGATTCTTCCACACCAGGCAGGAAAACCACGTCTTTTATGGAGCTGGCTTTGCGCACGGGGGCATTGTCGTGTTGAAACAAGAACGGGCTTTTTGCACTATTGTCTAAAATATCGCTGTATGCTGGAGCATTAAGATTTCCCTACAATGAAACTACGGGGCCTAGCCCAAACCATGAAAAATAGCTCCACTTTAAAAGTGAGCAAAAGGGGTAAAGGACATCCCTGTCCACATACAGTGTAAAGCAAATTAGTACTTTCATTTGTATAAATAATAATCTTTTTGTATGATATTGTCGTGGAAATACGTAAACTCAACCAGGCAGATTATCCTGATGGTGGTTGTGTATTGGGGGGGGGGGGGGGGGGGTTTTCTCTCCTCCTTAAGTTGTTTGTACCTTGGTTCACAGACCAGGTGAATTTGGAGGCGTCCGGGTCACAGAGGAGGCAAGGGCTGCTGGGATTGGAGTCTCCCTCTGTGAAACACATCCCGTCGATGTTGCATGTCCTCTCCTGGAAACCAGAGACAGCGTGAAAATGGAAAAGGTTTGTTTGTCTTCTCATATTTGCAGTTTTGTTTAACAATGTTGACATGTGGCGGCAGCTTCCAGAAATAGTTCGTCTTGTGTGGTTTTCTCTGGAGATGCCAGCTAAGTAACGGGAAATTGGCTCTAAATACACATCATCTGCTTCACCTCTGCTTGCGTTAATTCAATTTAGCTCACAAGCGCATGCAAATCTCTTGGTGTCGATCTGCAATTGGTGCGAACGCCAGGTTTGTTTGAAAGGTTGTCCTGTCCTGTTTCCATTCCCATAAAAAGCAGTTCCAGTAACAAAAGGCCTCCTCTGTACCTTTTTTTTTTTTTTTTTTTTTTACATATAAAAAAAATTAATGTTGGGTTTTTAACTAGCCAGCTGTTGGGAGGATGGGAATTCACACTGTCTGCTTTAGTCGTAGATTCGACAGCCCTAACAGAGCATACAAAATGCTTCACCACACTTTTCCACTAAACGCCCACTGACCCACATCTTTCTCCCAAATCTGTTTCCCATACTCCAAAAAACAAACACTAGAGAGTCCAGGTTTTCTTAAACAATGACCTGTTGCAGTCATTATCCACCTCCGTATAGTTTTTATTCCTTTCGTAAGTGGTGCAAAGTCTGACTTACTAACCAACAGCTTTGTTGGTTTCGTTTAACCATGAATAGGATCTTTTCCTTGCCTCAACCAAATGCATTTAGTTTCCTAAACTAAATTACATTTTTAATTAAAAATGTAATTAACTTTATGAAGCTACGAGGACTTGCTGTTTCATTGATATTTATGTGGCTGTATCTTATATTATGTAATCAGTGTCAGTTGATTAGAATAGTAGAACTAAAATTTCTATGATTTTTATGGATCAGCTATGTCGGGCACCCTCCGGAAAAGAATAGATTCGTGTGACCCTGGTAACATGGCCAAAACACATTCACTACAAGCTGCAAACGTTTTCTACGGCAGCTGTCAAGCCTTCAGCAGAAATTTATTATCTCTTGAATTTTCTTGCAGTTTCAGAATAATCTCAAACCTCATTGGTAGCAGATTGAAAGGATTGTTTACTGGAAGTCGTGTCCTGGGACTGGGCTTGAACGATACGTTAAATCAGTCAGATGGAACTGTGGTGAAAGAGTAATTTTTCAGTTAATGTGTGGATGAGATGAACAAGTTGACATGGAGAAAAGCACTTTTCGTACACAAGTTACCTTTAACTTACAGAGTCCTGAACGCGATGCTTCGCAGACCTGGCAGACGCCATCGTAGATCGTCAGCACCATGGCCTGGCTGTACTGGGAGCCATCATTGGTTACCTGCGACAGGAAAGAGAGAAGCTGACACTGAAAAATGCCTCGGACAAAACCAGCCAACAAACAACAAAATACTGTTTAAAAGCAGCTTAATATCATTACCTTAATCTCCCAGCGTGCGTATGGTTTGTCATCCATCATGAAGTCTTCTGTATTGACGGCTGTGTTGCTCAGGGATGGTACGGCACAGTCTAAAGCCTTGGAACTGAGGAAGTTGGCTTTTGTTCTCTGTTTTTCCCCTGGAACCCAAACTCCGTTCATGTACTGTGGAGGCAGATCAACGCAATTCAGTGGAAATATATTTGAACGCTTCCATCTTGAAGGCTCTCAGCCCCACCTTTTGACCTTTCCTCACCTTCAGTCTGGTGGCATGGCAGCTGAGGTCGGGAGAGTCGATGAAGCCTAGGCCAAAGACTCGAACGTTGCGACAGTTGAAGGCTCGGATGTCACACAGTCCGCCGTTCTCCAAATCTGTTAACTCGACTGGCTGGCCTATCCGATGAGAGATAATTGTTTGTTCGCGAGTGGGCTACATTACAAGCCAATCAAAAGAGTGGATATTAGTTATTTCTGCAGTTAATAGAATAGAGATTCATATAATCGGATAACAGACCATTCTTAGACATCAAGCTTACTAGCTAATTATCTATACATATTATATACCACATACTAATCAATGTAGAGCGCTTCCTAATCGGACTTCAACCTAAGGAAAACATAGATGTAGTTATTCAAATGATGATTCTACAGTTCCACAGTGTGGTAAGGGAGTGTAGTCTGAGCACAGTAAAACAACTTATAATAGACCTGCTAAACCCATTAAGCAATGGAAAAACCGTCTCTGGATACTCACTGATAGCAAGGCTGCAGTCGTAAAAGCTGTGGCTTTGATAGCACTGGCAGCCCCACTCTGTACACTCTCCATTTCCGTTGCAAAAGTTGGGGCAGCGCAGCGCTGTCACCACCTCCCTGGACGCTCCTGGTGGACCAGCCACCTCCGAGGCTCTCTGGGTGCGGTTTTCCAACAGCCTCCTCTCGCACTCATTCTCCAGGTATGGCAGCAGCGCCTCCTCCCAGCCCAGGTCGTCTTTGAGCTGCAGATCCAGAATGCAGAGATCCACTGCCTCGTCCAGCCGACGTCCCAGCAGCCCCTGGCACACTGCACCAAGAGTGGAATTGGCCAAAGCTATCTGGCACACCTCCAGAGCTTTGGCAGAGGTCAGGCCGCTTGGCGTGGGCCACTGAGGTTGCAACTCCGGTCGGGCTTCCGCCAAGTGATCCTCGGGGAAGAAGTAGGCAAAGTTCTCCAGATCGGCCTGGCTGAGACTCTGAGCAGTGAAAACGGGCCGGAATTCAAACGATGCCTGTCTCCTCGGCCTGTCAACGGAAAGCAGAAGATCGTCCCTGAACTCGTCGTCCAGTTCAGGATCACCGTCACTATTTTTATTATTCTCGCCGTGAAACCGAAGGTGCCTCCTCTCCAGAGGATGACTGTTAAAGGGAGACACTTCCAAGATGCTTTCCTGTCTTTGTGGACTCCTGATGTATTCCAGTGTTGTGTCCATAGAGGGGAACACAGATGTGTAATCCACATTATCGTATGCTATGCAGTCGGCGTGAGCGGAAGGATTGTACGAGTTCCTCATCTCTCTGCTAGCGTGATGAGAAGCGCTGTATCCTTTTTGGCATTGACAGAAAGGCCTCCTGACCTCCTGCGTCGTCCCAAGAGGTGTCTTGTCAAATAAACTCTCACCGGGAGCTATTCTAACACACACACAAAAGAAACGTATAGCTCAGTGGAGACTTTAAAGAATCAAAATTTTTAGCCAAATGAATTTAATGCAAAACAATACTAATTAAAAATTTTATTTTTCTAAATTTCTGTAGCGGACTGACCTCCAGTCCTCTATGAAGCGATGCAGGTCATCGTGGCCATAGGAGCCACCATCGGAGCCGTGGAAGTCGTTGTTGACGTTGCGGTCGAAGGTGCCGCAGAGGCCTTGCGTGTTGCCGTAGTCCACGCTGGGCACCCGGACGGACAGGCTCACCCCCCAATCCCCAACGTCGGCCCTAACAAAGGCCCCGGAGGGAAAGATCAACTACAAGAGGAGAGTCACATCCAGCAACCAGTTAACATAATCTCCTCATGCAGCAAAAGTAAAACATTTTAACCCGAAAGGATTCATGTGATGGATATAATTAAAGTCAAGATCCCTCCCGCAACTGATGGGGTACGGTTCGAGTATGAAATTAGCCAATGATGTTTCCTGGGAAGCATGTCATGATTTTCCAAACAAATCTGCACCAGTGTCAAAATATTCGGATACCTACGGTGACCTTCTTCCCCTGGTGGGACTCCAGCACCCTGACTCGACTGCCCTCCCCGTCACCTATGTTCCTCAGGGTAAGCTGTGGCCTGGTCTCCTGCGGCTGGCCATTGCACATGTCGAAGACGGCAATCTCGTCTCCCTCTCGCACCGCAACGCCGCAGTTGCAGGCGACAGCGTAGTGTCGGCTGCCACAGTCCCACTGGCGAGAGTGGACCTCAAACTCCCTGACGAGGCTCCGGTAAAGGACAAAGGTGCCAGTCTGGTGGTTTTCGTAACGTCTGCACATAGTAGATTGACAGAAGCAGATACAGATATATCATAATTGCCAATAGCCCAAATGAAACTCAAATTACCATTCGGACGTCTCCTGATAACAGATTAAGAGTTAAATTACCTGCCGTCCAGGGTGATGACATGTGGGTCAGTCAGAGAGTAGCAGATGGAAGTAGGGACGTCCTGGACCGTGACCTGGGGGCAGAGGTCAGGAGAACAAAGATTACGGGGTTCCGCCCTACGACCCTCTGGGGTTTGATGTTTTCTTCAAACACAGATGGAAAAACGCCTCTGCAACAGGCCCCTCAGAGACATAATGTCTGGAGGGCTGACATGTCTTGCGTAACTTAATAGCTGGTGGGGATGCAACTAATGGCTACACAAAGCGGCGCTTTTTAAACCTCATGTCAAACCATCAATGAGGCCCACTTTTAGCCCTAAACCCCCACCCTCCACTCTAATTTTATAAAGCACTGTGTGTCTATGTAAACAGTATGACCAAGAAACCTGTAATTAGAGCCGTCTTTCAAATACTTTTAAATTAAAGTAATACTTGGGTAATTATATCACACTGCTTACTTTATTCTTCATTTTGTTTTGGACCCTGGTGCACTCCATAAGAAATTCAGGATACCCCTACGGGACTCATGGAAACCCCAAGCGCCACTGGAAACTCCTCAAGGAGTCCAGGAACCCCTGTAAGGCCCCTGTACTATGCAGTTTGCATACCACAGGACCCAAATACCAAAAATCAATGGAGCCAAATTACTTTTGAAACATTCAAAAGGACCCCTGGTTCCACAAAGATAACTTTTATTTAGTCAAGGATCCCTAAAGCATCTTCATTTTCTCCCAAACTATCAAAATCCCCTTTCATCTATCAAAATAAGAATCTCTGCAAGAGACACTGAGCATTTAAGTGCCATGTCACTTGTATGCCTCAAATTCCAATTTTCTCTGAAACCTCATCGAGATTTCCAGGATCTCCATCAAAGACCACTGGAAGCCCCTCAAGGACGAGGGGAATCTCCCGGAGTACTCATTGATCCTCCTTATCGTCCGATAAAACCTGTTCAAGGATCCCTCGATGACCAACGAAAAAACCCCCTTTAAAGATCCCTAGAACACCTTCAAGAGTGACTTCAGCTTTTTCATTAAACCCCTAGAAAACCTACTGAAACTCCTCAAGGGCCAATCTATCACTTCACGCAGACTTTTGGTAAGCACTTTAATGAGAAAATATCAGATGTATGTATGTTTATCCTCAAGCATCCAATGAGTTTCACTTCAAATCACTTTCAGGGACGTTGGAACGTAGCTTCTCCAGAGTCGTGGTGCGCTGGGTCCTGGCAAAACACCGATCAGACTCAGCCGGTTCCCATCTCGCGTGAAATCCGTGACGGCAGTGACGACAAAAGTTGCCCGGCCGCAGCCGCCGCCGTCGCCGCAGGCGTCGGGCCGGAGCTCCACCTGGCAGGTGGACAGCGCCACATTTGCGGCCTCGTGTCCCAGACTATCTGTGGATGTCAACACAGCACTAAGTTAGCGTTTATAGGCGGCACACATCTGCCTCCAGAACTGTAATAATGTCTTCCTGAGCTGGCTTTGATGTGGTGACGCACGGGGCAAGTCGGAGCACAACAGAAGAAGAACGCAAGACAAGCCCGTGAAAAGAGTTTTCTGCACGAAATTGCCTGTTCATTACACACTGGAGTGAGACGCTTGTGACACCGTCGGCATCTTTCAAGGTTGACAGCATCGTAACGCCTCCTTTTAAAGGATCCTGCGTTAATAAGAGGTAGTTAATATTTCATTTCAGTTCCTCTTATTTGTGTTTTAGTCACAAATTTTAAAGTAATTATCCAATTTAGGGGATATTGAGGCTTAAACATTAGTATGTTTGGTCAGCTGTAGTGGTTGCTGCAGGCTCATCGCACTCCGTTCCATCCCTTTGGGCAAAATTTTGCTTTTCTGTCTCCAAACAACTTAACAAGATGGTTAACTTGCAGGATAGTCACACTGTCAGCTTCATTAAATGTAAGTGAAGGTGACAGCACAGACGCAATCTCCTGTTTTCCTGCAGGTCTGACCTGGGTCGTGGACGCTCAGAGCCAGGGGGACTCCACACTGGCGACCGTGGTCGGGGCCGTAGCAGGGGATGGGCACTGTGCTGTGGACGGTCACCTCGTGCTCCTTACTGTTCTCTGCTATGTGGAGCGAGTTTGGAGAAAACTGGAGAGAGAGAGAGAGAGGAAAAAGAGCCTTTGGTGAGTTTGACTGGCGAGGTTTCAGCTCTGCAAGCTCTCTGTGTGCTACAGTAAAACATAACGGCACCGGGGCTCTCAAATACTTGTTATCTTGGTGTAGATTAGAGTTAAAACAACAGAAGAACGTTTACCTTCAGTCCAGCGTAGAAACCCTCACTTTCTTTCGGAGTAGATCTGCCGTGGCTGTAGTTGGCTCTGAAAGCCGACACACTGCAGGAGAACTGCAAGGGAAACATCACTGACATCACTTGGTGCTGGTCTTAATCCATAAATGTGCATATGTATGAGAGCTGTGAAAGAGTTTTTATCCCTCTATCAGGGATTTCATTCCTTAGAAAACAACCCTGCCCCACATAGATCAACTCTGGTTGTCTTTTTAAACTCTACATTGATTTTCAAGCAAAAGCTAACATTTAAATATCACATCAACTGAAGTCTAGTTGTAAATGGCACAGTGCATTTTTAAGCTCTACAGAACCTCACATGACCTGTTTTTGATTACATTTCCACGGGAAAGAGTGCCCTAAATTTCTACAACGTGTGCTTGTTAGCCTTGAAAAAGGCTAACAATGTAAGAGTGGTCGTGGTATTTGTGTTTTTTATCAGAACATTTCCCCATGTAGCTCACAGTACAGCGCTCCTCTGATTCACAGCTGTAAGAGCACTAACATTTAACTCGCTCTCATTAAATGAAGACGACCTTTGACTCAACTCAGGTGCTACGTCAACACGTGTTAAAGACAGCCCTCTGCAACACGTTCCAGACACAACTAATACAACCCCGGTGACCCAAATATGGCAGCACAACGGTCCACAGCTGTACGAGGGGGAACAGCCAGCGTGACATCACCTCAGTTTCAAATAGCATTACGTAAAAAATCTAATAACTTCCCGGCAACACATCATTTTTCCAGGAAATGACAGCCGTCAGCAGCCTCTGGTTGCTGGCTATGAGGAAATGAGGCAGCAGACTGTCGACCTGCTGATAACAATTGTGACTCCCAATGCAGAAGAGCAATCCATGTTTCGAGTACTTGGGCTGTAAGAAAGCAACCGAAAATCTCCAACGACTGAGGAAACCTTGACAGACTCAACGACCTTCTCGCCACCGTTCACCTTTTCGCTGTCACATTTTCCATTAAAATAGTCAGATTTCTTCCTCGTTCCCCTTCTCATCCAGATTAGTTTCATGAGCAAATAATTCAGCCTGACAAGCACAAACGTCTTGAGTTCTTCTGCTCAGCGGTCAGCAACCCAAGACTCTCGTCGATTAATTTTCTACAGCGTGAGCATGTGTTCTGGAAGAGTGCCTGGTTCAATCCAAATAGACAAACGCAGCTGAACATAAGATGCATTTCCTCTCCTTGCTCCTAGATCCTGTATCGAAAAAATGGCTAATGGTGTTGAAACACGAAGAGGAAATCAAAGAACTTGCAAAAACTCAAAGGCTGACTTGATCAAAAGCTTAGCATCACCTAATTTCTTCTGGTAAAGGAAAACAGCTGATGGCCATCTGTCCACCAACATGCACATATATGTGTGGCTGAAAATGAATAAGTACTTTGAGGTCTGTATTCATTATCCAACAAACATCGTGGAAACCCAAATACAACAAACAAGCCTACTATTTTCATGCCACTATGAATCTGCTCTTCCCTTTCGTGGTCTTTTTCTCGAGGGTGAAGGAACGAGGTGTGAAAAGAATAAAGAGAAACTGCCCTAAACGGGTGAAATCAGTGATTCAAAAGGCCGAACAGACAGCCACACGGGTGTCACGGTTCAAGCGATCAAACGGCAAAACAGCTGCCAGTAAGGGCTGACTGGAGTCAACTGTGGCAAACACAATGCAAATACCACAGGGGCTTAGAGCTCGAAGAGCGAATTTGTCCGAATATTAGAGGTGTTTCGGAGCATCTCGCCACGAGCGGTTGGTGTTTCTCCTCTGGAAATATACTTTTGCGAAGACGTATGTAAACGCTGCTACGGATCTGCGCACCGAAGGACGTTGTGGGTTAACCGTAGGAAGCCCTACACGGCAAACAAGGAGATTAGTGGATGCAATTTCCTGTCAGGAGAAAATCTGTGCAAAGGAAGCTTAAAAGAAAACAGCCAAGTGAACGCCTATGAACAACTAACTCTACTGTGTAAGTGGGGAGTTGTCAAGAAAACAATGTAAAGACACAAGTATTTTGCATATGTGTGCATCTGTCCATGTACAAATAGCTTCCCTAGAATTCACTGTGCAGATTTGAACGGAGAGGTTTAAATGGGAAGCATGTGCAGCGCGGCTCTTCCAACCTGCAACTGATTTAACTTCCCCACCCTCCTCTTGCCTTCGCTTAACGGGACATGACACACGTTGCCTCTCTGCCTTTGCTTTGCGAGGCTGAACCCAGGCAAGAAGAGGTCAACGTGATCCGCGGCTTAGGTCGCCCGCTCGAGGGGCAAACCCTCCACATGTGCTCCTCGAAAACTTTCATCACGTTCTGGCAGGAATTACCATTTCTCCGAGCCTGAAGCGAACGCCGTCCATCTCCACCACGGAGAAGGGTTTCAGCGTGGATTCCTGCCTGATTTCAGCCTTCATGCTGTGACCGATGTGTCTGGCCCAAACCACCTGGAAGCCCAGTGTCTGGTTCCACGGCGGCGGGACGAAGGAGCACCTCAGGTGGACACTGTGGCCGACGAGCTCCGGGGTGATCACCGGCCGGGACGGCAGGGACGGAAGGGCAGCTGAAAAGAGATTAATGCGGCGCAACGCAGTGATCTAAAACGACCCTGATTTAATTTTAGTTTCTTACATTTTATAGACAAATAACTGACAGATAATGGAAATAAATTTTAGTTGCAGCCCCTCTCTGCAGTGCATCAAATCAGTCGCAATAGCTTATAAAACACTGAAAAATAAAACTATCAAGTTGCTCTGCATGTTAATTCAGATGGATTTACAGTTTGCACACGTTCATACGTACAGTATACGTTTTAGATTCAATGTTGCACACTGGATGTCGAAAGTGCAAAAATATCCAAATTCTCAAAATGGCTCACCTTTGCATCGGCCGTTGACCTCTACCTCACCTGGTGTGCAGAGTCTGGGTCCCAGATCTGGAGAAACTGAAACGTGAGAATTATCAGATTTCGTCTCATTCTAACGGCACAGAACGGTTACTTTACTTTGGTTTCGTTTCTTCCATTAACACCAACACGACTGTAGATGGCTATTCCAAATGAAATGTAATGTAAAAATATTGTTGAGCTGCTGCAAGTTCTTCTATTATGACATTTTTGGTAAAATTTCTCTCACTAACACAAACAGGAGTAATTATATTTGAAAGTATATTTTTCACATTAACGTGATTAATATTGTGAAGTGTTTGCTGTTGTATCGTTATCAGATTTTTGTAAAATGTCAACGTAGGTATCGGCCTGAAAAATCCAGTATTGGTCAAACTCCTAAGTTGAAATCCCCAAGACTGGAGTTATGAGGTTCTACAGGAAAACAGTGACGTGCAACCTTTGACCTTGTACTACCAGCACAGAGCATTTGAGGTCAGCTCAGATTCTGTTGGAGCATCGACTCGTCCAGCATGTTCACCTTTAGCACAGTATCCCATGCACCCCTGCGTGGGCTGCAGGTGGTAGACCAGGAACTCGCCGCAGTTGCGAACCGCAATGGGGATGCGGAAGAGACAGCAGTCCTTGGCGCTACCGTGGAAGAACTGCCAGGTGGCGCAGGCGGAGAGCTGGCGGACCTCGCCTGGCCGGGGCAGGGAGGCGTCCTTCAGGGACAGCCACACCGGAGCCTGCGTACCACAGCGATTCATCTGCAGGGGGGGTGTCGACAGAAACCGTCATTACCTGCAGCAGGGGGGGGGGGTTATTATATCCTCCACCGGGGTTGAAGGTGCTTATTAGACCGATCCTCTGGATGCTACATGTTTGCACTGGCAGAGGCAGAGACCTGAGATTTATTTATTTCTTTACGGAGTTTGACAATCAAGTACTTAGAGTGGAGGTACGGGAGAGAGAGCGGAACAAACGAGTGCTATGGTTTTTTGGCAGAACTCTCTCACCTCAACGCAGGTGGTCGGCATCTCTGCAGGCCTGTCGTCGATCCTGAATCTGTACCAACCCGGCGACAGCGAGTGGTCACAGATCAGGTCCTGGATGGCCTTGTTCTGGATCTCTGTGGAGTCGAAGTCGACGCTGCGATGTGGATCACGTAAAGTCCGATGGCCTCCCGGGTAACACTCTGGAGCTGAGGTGACGAGAACAAGTACGG
This sequence comes from Coreoperca whiteheadi, assembly GCA_011952105.1. Taxonomy (NCBI): domain Eukaryota; kingdom Metazoa; phylum Chordata; class Actinopteri; order Centrarchiformes; family Sinipercidae; genus Coreoperca; species Coreoperca whiteheadi. The sequence goes on from CM022483.1 coordinate 2,813,677, forward strand.
CGTCAAACTCTCATCCAGAAAGAGGAAATTTAGCAGATGTTATTCTGTGTTGAAGTTCAAAAAACAAAATAAGATGCGAAATGGATTGTTCCAGACAGAAAAAGACACTTAGAGTGGCTCTGCTATGAAACCCATGCAGTCATTTTCCAGCTTTGGAGAACTTTAATCTTTTTCAGCCTTTGCTGAAATATCAATGTTTTCCAACCTAAAATCTCTTCCTCTCACTTGGCCTTTCTGACTTCCAGATGTTTCAATTTAATCAATAGGAAATAAAAAACAAAACAAAAGAATCTCAGGCCACGATCAGATGAGCGGATTTACCCCAGAGTCCCGCTGTTTAGATTTGTCCAGGACAGACTAAACAAAAGCAGCTCGTGCTGTTATGGGAGAAGTCTGACTGTCCTTGGCTTGACTCTCAGTACACTGTGGGGGTGGGGGTTAGTTTAAAAAACAAAACAAAAAAAAAAACCCCAACGATTTAAACATAAAACCAGCAACTGTAAATGAAACCCTGCTTTAGTGAAACTCATCTTAATTATTTAAACCACGCTTTTTAATCAATCCCAACAACAACAAATAAATGACAGTGAGAAAAAAAACAGCACTGCTGTATGCAATTATGTCTGTAAAATGAAGAAAAAGAATAAGCCGTGCCACTTTTAACACGTTGCTAGCTGCAGTTGTTGGCCAGTAGTGCCCTAAAAACATCAATAATCATAGAAATCAGCTGCGTTACGTCTAATTTTGAGTCTCCCCTTCAAAAATGTAGCCCTTTGTGAAAACAAAACCACCTCCTGTCATGCTTGTTGAGAGTTTCAACTTTAAACTTCAGCCCAACAAGGTCAAGCACAGTTGTGCTCGGCTGAGCAAAAGACTCAGTTTAAAGGCTTGGATAAAGGGTTTAGTGGAGCATATTTTTAACAATCAACATTTTGAGTTTTGGCAGAGCCTCAATGGAAAAATGAACCCGTTTGTGAAATCCCTTGTATTTCCTGCACATTTGCCAAACCCTTGCTGTATGGCGTCGAGATGCATTTTTACCATGTCCCGTGCGTTTAAAGTAAACCGAATGAGGAAGAAGACAACAGAGACCTAAACACCCATGGATCTTACAAACTACCACCCCTCTTCAACTTCATTATCAAAGCAAATGACAAGACACGATATCCCTGACAAGGTGACAAAATTACGGGTACGCTTTGCTCTTTAACCCGCCATTCGCCAACGAGGAGGTGAGCAGGAAGGATAATTTGGCCCCCAGAGGTTATCTAAATTGCTAAGAATAACAGACATTCATGTGAGCCTCTCGCCTCTTTAAACTCGCCCCGGGAAAGGACGCTAAAGCCAATGCCACGTGACAGCCCCCTGGGCACCGCCTGCGGCTGGAGGCTGAAACAACCGGGGGGAGTTATTTGAGCAGGACAGGTGGTTTTCCACACTAGCGGGCTCTCAAAAGCTCAAGATCAGTGAAGTGAAACGGGCAAAACTCGTCAACAGAGGCCTTTTCTTAACAAGCCTAAACAAAAAGAACTTGTTTCCTTTCCCCCGTTTGAGTAAAGTCCCATCGGGAAAAACAAACACAATTGAGGGTATTTAGGACGTCTTGAGACCGTCAAAGCCTCGAACGGACAGTAACTTAACAAGGTCTTACAGGCTTCACGTTGACAGGCCCTTGAAAGCAAATGCTCTTGTTTACGTCGCCGCCTGTCTGCGCGCACGTCTCGTCTGGAAGCCCCACTAACAAGTTTTGAGTGAGGTCGCAGGTTGTCCAAACAACCAGGCTTTCGGGCAGGAGGACTTTGGCTGCTGGCTAAACTGCTCCAATTGGCGGCTTAATGAGTTTACAGAGCCGGAGGGGATAGGGGGTGGGCTAATGAAGTGTCTCCCGGGGAGGGGGGGGGAGGGGATCCCACTGAGCGGGAGGCCCTCAGCAGCCCAGATGTGCAGGGACTTCTCCAGTTTCTCAGCAAAGAAGATTAATTTGGGAGAGCGTGGCGTTAACACAACGGAGGTTACAGGTCTTTGTCCCGGAGGGCCTGTCGCTCACCACGACAACAGAAAGGCTTATGGGTCTGGAAGGGCTCTGAAAACGCTTAGACGATATGACTCATTATCACTAACGATTAAAGCGGTCTGGTGGCAGATAGCACGCTTGATTGTCTGCATTTAAAGCGGGGTTTCGAGACTGTGGGTTTTTAAAGATCAGCAGCGACGGGGAAAAGGTTTTCGGACGAAGCACTTGACGGCTTAATGCCTTTTTTTCTTTGCGTGCCAAAGTCACAAAATACGTGTTTTGTCCCCACCTTCTTTCTCGACAAAGTGGAAAAGCAGCCTTGAGACACAAAATAACAAGTAAGTTGTTGAAGGAAGACAAAAAAACGGAAAGAGAAGATATAAAGACAAAGAAGAATCAATTGAGTTAAAGGGCTTCACATACAATAGACGATCACTGGGGTGAAGCAGGCAACGATTACTGGCCGACATCTGATTTCACGCCTCGCTAGCGGTCCAGACTAAAATACCTCAACAAGCCCTGGATGGACTACCGTGCAAGTTTGTACAGAGGTTTCCGATCCCCAGAGGATGACCACTTGACCGTTCCTCTAACTCCAACGTCGGGCCAAAACGTTGACTTGTACGCACAAAATATCGTTGGCAAAGCGTGCCGGCCACGTTCACGCTCCCCAGAGGATAACGCCCGTCCGTTTTGGACGCTCCTTTCTACTGTCGTATTGGATGTGTTGCCGTGAACTTTTGCACAGAAGTTGTCGGTGTCACGATCGTGTTCGTGTTCTTCCTGACTGACTTTTGGTTATTCCCCGACTTTTCCTCTAGCGCCAGCACGAGGTTGACTTTTTTGTTTTTAGCTCTCTCAACATCTCATAGGGCAGCTAGCTCGGCCGGAGACTCGTAGCCTAGATTTTGAATGACCGCAACCTAAAAGAAACGGACACGGCGCGCGCTCAACGAACGCAGATGGACCTCAATCTTTTGTTTTAACGCCACTGAAGCGGTAGATAATTTGAGCTTTGCCTCGCAGCACACAACACTGAGGTGCAGAACTCACATTACGACTCACACTCGGACTTGGATGCTTCCAAAACCTTAAATTTGCCCTTAAGTAACTTCAAAGTCGGATAAATCCCTGTCTTCAGTTTGACAACGATATGCGTAGCTGCTTACCCGAGCGCATTTTTGCAGCTGATAATGAGCGAGATGGTCAAATCGAAGGTGCCATTGTGTTCCAACTGCAACCATCACGTTAATTATAAACTTTAAAATCTGTTCTGTGAATTGTTTTAAAGTTCAGCCTGAGATATTTGGCGCCTTAGTGGCCTTTGGGATATTTGTTAGTCCGAACAACGTTTGGTTGTTTTATTGACGAACCACTGAGGGGTCAGCGGGGGTAAAGGCATTTCAAGTAAGGATTTAGAAGGCTCGGTGCCGTTTTAAACACACCTCGGCAAGTCAAACCAATACCGTTTAACTTGTCAACTGGACGAATGTGTCTCCTCGAGTTACAGGAGTCGCGGTTGACTTCGTTTTGGCGACGGCCTGCCTTAAAGTTTACAACGGCGTGGTGGAGACAAAGATGTGAGCGAGATGGAAGACTGGGTGCACGTTGGACTGACCAAGACAACAGCTTTATGTTACGGTCACCAAAGACTACAAGCTCTGTTGTGTTCACACTGCAGGGTTTCCGGCTCCAGTACTACTTTCTGCTCACATGAGAGATTTGAATTCCTGTCGAACCTTAATCGGAGGGACACCTCGTCAGCTTTCGTTTCAGCTTTTGTTTCGGTCTTCCTAGTCTGGACTTGAGTGAGACATCGTCATCTGTTTGGGGTTTTTTTTTTTTTTGTCCATATGTGTCTAATTGTTCTCCACACGAACTCCGGCTCATTCAAACCGCCATCCTGCTTGCGATTTTGACAACTGCCCGAGCCGTTTTGCGCACCTTTTACAATCCTTTGAAACTTTAAAACAAGAATGACAACAGCGCGGCGGGAGAAGTCTGTCCAAACAACACCGAGAAAGAGATAAACCTTCTGTTTATACGTCTGCTGTTACTTGTATTTCTGTTTACGTTGTTTTTACAGCATATTTATTTTATTTTTTTGAAAGTCCCGATTCTAACTGAATTCAGCGAGGCCAATAAACGTCCACACACCCAGGAACACCGTCCATCCTATAAGTGACTTGTTTGTTGAAGTGATTACAAGCAAATCCTCTCCAAAGCTTGGAGCTTTAGATCAAAAGCAGACCATTGAATGTTTCTTGTAACCTGACAAATCTCCACCACTGACTTTAATTTAGCTAAAATATATTTTGTCTCTGTGTTGTTTTGTCCTCTTCTGTGTGCCTACAGGTTTGCTCTTGTCTGCGCTGTCCTCTCTGTCTCTGAAGGTCCGTCTAACCTCTGGTCATGCAGAGTGATAGGAATGCAGCCTCCCGGGCCAAGTCACGCAACTCTGCGGATTCTGCTGCTTCTAACAGGCAAGATGTTCTTTATTCTGCTGGGGTTTTTTTATTTTCATTTAAAGAAATAATGATAAAAGACGGCGGGACTCTGGACCGCACAAGACATCTCCTTTTTATTTTAAATGCCCCTGATCGTGAAGATGAAAGGCAGTTTTGTGCCTCCATATGTAAAACCATCTGCTACACGGCAGCTGGTGAACATTTGGAAATCATAACTCGAGGGATACGGAAGGATTTAGGATTGTCTTTTGTGTTCAAAGAAGCAATAACTTGAGCGGTTTTTAAAAAAAAAAAAAAAAAAAAAAAACAAAAAAAAAA
>CM022483.1:2818501-2835511 GCA_011952105.1 Coreoperca whiteheadi
AAAAAAAAAAAAATAAGAGATTTAAAAAAAAAAAAAAAAAAAAAAAAAGCCAAAAACGTTTCCATCCACCTACCATTTTGCGCGAACGCTCCTAATTGCGCGACGCACAGCAACGCGATGCGTAAATATTCAGGGAACAACAGGCGCACCGAACCACACGCGCAGCGGTCCATGGCTGCGGCTCCGGGGCAACGCGGTGCAGCAGGCTGGCCTCAGTCGTCGGGTCCCATTAAAAGTTTGGAGAAACGTTGCGCAAACTGTGCTTATCCCCGCGCTCCCGCTTGATAATCAGAGAACAGAGTCTTTAAGTGCGCGCTCCGCTGGCTGGGGACTGCGGCGCGAGATGACCAACGTAGGAGGAGGGGGGAGGAGGCAACGAACCGCCCGGGGAGTCTGTTCCTATAGGTGGGTCTTCTGTGATCCCCGACACAAACATCGCGTGGATACAGACGAACGCAGCGATCCGTCCTGGCGAAGCTGCAGTCCTCTCGGCACGCGTCTCCGCAGCGTCATCTCGGGGTTTTTACAGCGCGTGAACACTGCGCGCTCCTGAGCCTGGAGACCTGTTTAGACTCGCTGCCGGCAACCGCAAGACGCAGATCCGATAAACTCGTGCGCGTGAAGGCGAGCAAAGCGAAAGCAGAGCGTCGGCTGAAAACCACCCGGTCCTCCCGCGGAACGCGCGCCGCTGCCGCACGCGGACATCTCCACGTTTCCACGGCGATCCAAACCTCCTCATTATCTCGAGCCAAATTACGGACTCACTTTAAAATATTTAGCATTTCCCTGCGTTTCTGCAAATGACTGAATCGCGTTAATCGCCAAGTGAAGACCCAATATACGAATCAAACGTTACTCATGGTGACACTTGTGCGGCAGACTTTGTCTACAACTACACAGTACATGCCCGCTTCCTTCTGCAGCTGTACCACTCAGTATGTTACTCTTAACTCACAGCATGTTCAGCAGCTGGAGAGAAGTGAGTCCAGTCGGACTTTATTTTGGAGAAACATAAGGGATAAAGTGATGCGCATGAAATGAATTATTAACTATGCTGAGCAAATATTTGGCTGTTCAATTTTAAAGCAGAGTTTTTCTAAACCGCTGTTTTTACTTTATGTATGTAGCACGTACTCGTGTACCTATCTTATACTACCGTTTAATATAGGGTAGTTTGACAACAGCAAGTATTAAATCCCCTGGATTCCTATACGGGTGCATTTTTGCTATTTTCAAAATAAACACAATGCAGAGTGTAAGAGAAATGCATACACAACACAAAAAATACACGCACGATATATCATATTATAAATATGGTACTTTATACTTTGTCATATTCATCGTGCTAAAATAAAAAACCAGACTCCAAATATCTTTCCTTTTTACAGCAAATGACACATTTTCCATTTCCAAAATGCAGGAAAACTCCTCTCAACGCAGACCACTAAAAAGGCCTAATTTGTCCACTGAGTTCATTATGTCTCTTCACGTGACTGAAAACACTTTGTGACTGAGACGATTTCCCTGCAGGGGGAACCGGGAACCCGCAGAGCTGAAAGGGGGAAGGTCGGCCTCCCGAGCGTACTCTAAATATCAGGCGCTGGAGGCCGCAGAGACATAAAGACATACCTTTCCACTAAATACAAGACTTGAGAGGAGCAGCAGGTGTTCTGCGCTCGCCTTTTCATTCACACTTCACGTCAGTCCCGTGTGAGAAGGCGTCGGACAACCTTCATTAGGAGTTTAAACCAAAGCATCGTATCGGCCCTTTTCTGTATTTCAATGCGGAGCAGAAAATGCGGTTTCCCGGCGGTCTAGCGATTCACTGATTTATTCTGGCCGGGGTCCCTTGTTGCATATCGTCCCCTCTTTCTTACCGCTCAGTACCTGATGCCTCTCTTCCGTCTCTACACCTTCAAATAAAGTCCAAAAATGCCCTAAAAAGGAAAAAAAAAACACACAAAACCCAAATGTTCCAGTATGGTTCACGCATCGTCCATGTGGTTGCACACACGAAAGGTGACAGAAATAGTTGTGGGATGAATAAAAAAAAATAAAATAAAGAGATCCCTTGAAACAGAAGTTATAAACGCGTTTGAACGACTCCCAAATTGTCTATTTTTAAGCGCGGCGAAACCGTTACAAAAACGCGTTGGATTGCAGACGCCGATTTACGCATTCCGCGCTTTTCCTCCAATGCTTCATTACAAGCAATTAAACAACAAAATAACCAAAGTGATTAAATATTTTCAGTCTAGATTCAACCCGCGATCTCAATTAGTCTTTTTGGCTCTAACACAACCGTAGGTTAATTTCTTGTTCCTCCCTAAAGATCCCACGAAATGGACGTTGGACATAAACGAGAAGTTCAACGTGTCACCGAGCCCGCCTTTTTTAGCTGATCTATCCAATCCAACCGCCTTGCTCTCCGTTACTCAACGCCGATTGGTTTACACAAACGCCTGCTGTCATCTCCTCGAACGTCACAGAGATGTATACGCTTGTGAAACAAAACATCGGAACGGCAGATGCATCAAATCGCACGCTAAATAACAGACGTTTATTAAGCGCGGCTTTAGTCGAGGCCTAAGTTCATCAGGAGACGAGATGCGTAATGATGGCTAACCACCTCTGCTGAACAGTTTCCATTATTACAATAATGGTCAAAATCTTGACGTGTTTTTTCACAGAATTCAATTAGAGATATTCAGTTGAGGATTGACGTGACGACGTGCTGACGTAAGCGTTTTGTCTCCTTTCCGGTTACAGGTGTTTGTTTGTTACCTGTAGCGTGTAGTTTGCTGCTATAGCTCAACACAGCTAATTTGTGCGACTCTTCATTACATTGACTAACTATCTGCTATAACGTTACATTTGAACTTTTATTAGTTTTGCCTAAGCACTTACGGCGCTTCAGTGTTGCTAGCTACCAGTCTCTACCTTAGCAGCTAGCAATGGCTTCTCTCCCGCTCTCTCCTTCTTCCTCTCTCACGCTCTCTCTTGCTCGGTGTGTCAAATGTTGAGCTATTCCTCTGCCTCCTTTACTGATAATGGTACATGTAATAAATGTTGTTTATTTGTAGCGTTGGAGGCGAGGCTTAGTGATTTGGAAACGCGGTTCCGCACCATGGGAGCTCAGTCGGTAGTTGCTAGCCAAGCCCCAGTAGCCGGTGCGGTCCGACTAGAGCGAGCTACTGTTAGCCGTTCCCCGGCAGCTCCAGGGCGGCTGGGTGACCGTCCGAAGGAAGCGTAGCCCTAGGCCGAGGCCCACGGTTCACCACCAACCCGTTCCCGTTTCCAACAGGTTCTCCCCACTCAGCGACGCACCCGCTGAGAAACCAACTCTCATTATTGGCAGCTCCATTTTGAGAAACGTGAAGTTAGCGACACCAGCGACCATAGTTAAATGTGTTCCTGGGGCCAGAGCGGGCGACATTGAATCATATTTGAAACTGCTGGCTAAAGATAAACGTAAATACAGTAAGATTGTTATTCACGTCGGCGGTAATGACACCCGATTACGCCAATCGGAGGTCACTAAAATTAATGTCGAGTCGGTGTGTACATCGGACTCCGTAGTTTTCTCTGGGCCCCTCCCAAATCTGACCAGCGATGACATGTTTAGCCGCATGTCTTCATTCCGTCGCTGGCTGTCGAGGTGGTGTCCAGCAAACGATGTGGGCTTCGTAGATAATTGGCGAACTTTCTGGGGAAGACCCGGTCTGATTAGGAGAGACGGCATTCATCCAACTTTGGACGGTGCAGCTCTCATATCTAGAAATCTGGCCGAGTTTATTAGTGGACCTAAACCATGACAACCCAGAGTTGAGACCAGGAGGCAGAGTTGCAGTCCTACACGCTTCTCTGCGCTTCCAGAGCAGTTACCCACCCATAATCCCATAATGACGGTGTCTGCCCCCCGGCCACTGAAATTTATAAAATCAAAAGCTAACAGAAGAGGAGTTGTACATAATAATTTTAAAAAAATGATCACAACAGAAATAGCACCTCAAAATAAGAGAATTAAATGTGGACTCCTAAACATCAGATCTCTGTCATCTAAAGCTGTACTAGTAAATGATCTGATGTCAGATTATCACATTGATTTATTTTGTCTCACTGAAACCTGGCTGGGTCATGAAGAATATGTTAGCCTAAATGAATCCACTCCACCCAGTCATATTAATACTCACATTCCTCGAGGCACCGGCCGAGGAGGTGGAGTTGCAGCCATCTTCGACTCAAGCCTATTAATCAACCCTAAACCTAAACTAAATTATAACTCATTTGAAAGCCTTGTTCTAAGTCTTTCACACCCAACCTGGAAAACACGACAGCCAATCCTATTTGTTATAGTGTACCGCGCTCCTGGTCCTTATTCTGAGTTTTTATCTGAATTCTCAGAATTTCTATCAGGTTTAATATTCATGTGGGCGTTGAAAATGATAGCCTCAGTACTGCATTTATCTCATTATTAGACTCGATTGGCTTCTTTCAGTGTGTACATAAACCCACTCACTGTTTTGGCCACACCCTCGACCTTGTTCTGGTATACGGCATTGAAATGGAACATCTAACAGTCTTTCCACAGAATCCTTCACTATCAGACCGTTATTTAATAACTTTTGAACTCCTATTACTGGAGTACACACCAGCAGTCAAATACTACTACAGTAGATGTCTATCTGATAGTGCTGTAGCTAAATTTAAGGAAAAAATTCCATCTGAATTTAACTCAATGCTACGTCTTAACATAACAGAGGACTCTTGTGCAAATTTCAGTCCGTCCCAAATTGATCATCTTGTTGTTTGTGCTGCAGGTTCACTGCGAACGACACTTGATTCTGTTGCTCCTCTTAAAAAGAAGATAATAAAACAAAAAAGGGTAGCTCCATGGTATAACGCTGAAACCCGCAAATTAAAGCAAACAGCACGAAAACTTGAAAGAAAATGGCGTTCCAACTATCTAGGAGAATCTTGTTTAGCCTGGCAAGATAGTCTTAAAATATATAAGAAGGCCCTCCGTAATGCCAGAGCAGCCTACTACTCATCACTAATAGAGGAAAATAAGAACAACCCCAGGTTTCTTTTCAGCACTGTAACCAGGCTGACAGAGAGCCACAGCTCCATTGAGCCATGTATTCCTGTAGCCCTCAGCAGTAACGACTTCATGAGCTTCTTTAATGATAACATTTTAACTATTAGAGAGAAAATTAATCACGTCCTGCCCTCACCTGGTGCCAACCGATCTTCAAGCATAGAGGCGTTGGAGGGAGCTGTGAAACCTGATGTGTACTTTGACTGCTTCTCTCCTGTCGACCTTATTCAACTAATGTCGACAATTTCTTCATCTAAGCCTTCGACCTGTCTCTTAGACCCAATTCCAACTAGGCTGCTTAAAGATGTTCTACCGTTACTTAGTACGTCTTTTGTAGATATGATCAATCTGTCTTTACAGACAGGTTATGTACCTCAGTCTTTTAAAGTAGCTGTTATTAAACCTCTCCTTAAAAAGCTCACTCTCGATCCAGGGGTTTTAGCCAACTATAGACCTATATCTAACCTTCCCTTTATATCTAAGATCCTTGAAAAAACTGTTGCTAATCAGTTATGTGACTTTCTAAATAACAATAGTATAGTTGAGGATTTTCAGTCAGGTTTTAGAGTGCATCATAGCACAGAAACAGCACTGGTGAAAATTACAAATGACCTTTTAATTGCATCAGACAATGGACTTGTCTCTGTACTTGTCTTGCTAGATCTTAGTGCTGCATTTGATACCATTGACCATCAAATTCTATTACAGAGACTGGAACATTTATGTTTATGTTAACGATGAATCATCCGAGCACACCAAAGTTAGTCACGGAGTTCCGCAAGTTTCTGTGCTTGGACCACTTCTATTTACTTTATATATGCTTCCTTTGGGCAATATTATTAGAAAGCACTCCATAAAGTTTCATTGTTACGCAGATGATACCCAGTTATATTTATCGATTAAGCCGGATGAAACTGATCAGTTAGTTAAACTTCGATCATGCCTTAAGGACATAAAATCCTGGATGACCAGAAATTTTCTGATGTTAAACTCGGACAAAACTGAAGTTATTGTACTTGGCCCCGAACGCCTCCGAGACTCGCTGTCGGCAGATCTAATTGCTCTAGAGGGCACTGCCCTGGCCTCCAGCACCTCTGTGAGGAACCTAGAAGTTATCTTTGATCAGGATCTATCCTTCAACTCCCACATGAAGCAAACCTCACGGACTGCCTTTTTTCACCTACGTAACATTGCAAAAATCAGGCACTTCCTGTCTCGAAATGATGCAGAAAAATTAATCCATGCATTTGTTACTTCAAGGCTGGATTACTGCAATTCCATATTATCAGGCAGCCCGAAAAAGTCCCTTAAGGTTCTCCAGTTGATTCAGAACGCTGCAGCACGTGTACTGACAGGAACTAGGAAAAGAGATCATATTTCTCCAATATTAGCTTCTCTGCACTGGCTCCCTGTGAAATCCAGAATAGAATTTAAAATCCTTCTCCTCACCTATAAAGCTCTTAATGGTCAGGCACCGTCGTATCTTACAGAGCTCATAGTGCCTTATTACCCTACTAGAACACTGCGCTCTCAGAATGCAGGGTTCTTGTGGTTCCTAGAGTCTCCAAAAGTAGAATGGGAGCCAGAGCCTTTAGCTATCAAGCTCCTCTTCTGTGGAATCAGATCCCAGTTCGGGTTCGGGAGGCAGACACCATCTCCTCATTTAAGAATAGGCTAAAGACTTTTCTCTTTGATAAAGCTTATAGTTAGGGCTGGCTCAGGAGAGTCCTGAACCATCCCTTAGATATGCTGCTATAGGCCTAGACTGTCGGGGGACTTCCCATGATGCACCTCTCTCTCTTCACCTCTGTCCTCCTCTCCATCCGTATGCATTCTCATCCCATAAATGCATGTCACTAACTTGACTTCTTCCCTCTCCCGGAGTTTTGTGCTTTGTCGTCCGTCTCTTCTTTCTTAGTGTCACTTTCAGCAGGTATTTCAGTGTCCGGAGATGTATCTGGATCGGTGACTATGGCGACCTGCTGGGGCAGTGTTGCTGTGTCTATGGTGCAGGGGACGAGTGGCTCGGGTCCTGCTCGTTGGGCTCCACCTGGAGCTGCTCGGTTGTCCGTCTGGACCCATCTTCTTCCCTTGTGTTTTGCCACCTAGGCATTTCTAACATAGTTATATATATATATATATATACACAACAATTTTGCCATCATGGCTGTATATGTTATAGTTTTGATGCTATAAATCTATTCTGTACTTACGACATCTATTGCATGTCTGTCCGTCCTGGGAGAGGGATCCCTCCTCTGTTGCGCTTCCTGAGGTTTCTATCATTTTTTCCCCAGTTAAAAGGGTTTTTTGGGTAGTTTTTCCTTAATCGAATCGAGGGTCTAAGGACAGAGGGTGTCGTATGTTACAGATTGTGAAGCCCTTTGAGGCAAACGTGATTTGTGATACTGGGCTATATAAATAAAATTGAATTGAATAGATAAAAAAAACAAACTAACAAATGGGATTATCAGATTTCAGCTACTTTTTAAAAAACCTTAAAACATTGTACTTTGTTGCATGATTAGTGCCATATTGGCCAACCCTACCTAGCGGTAAGATACACACCGGGGACAGAAACTGTAGATCAGGCCTTGCAACCTTTTCTCCTCATGTGCACTTCCCTCTCGCGCTCCCTCCCGCTCCTGCACTAAACCCCCAATTTGCCCTGCGCTCTCATCAGCCTTTTCACACCTGTCCTACATGTGTCGAGGCTCTCGAGAACCTCCCTGGTTTGAGCCCGCGGCGGCTCCTCGCTGTCTTTACGGGACACAAAGCATTATCTGCCACCTTCTTTGATGTTTGTGCCCTGAGAAACGACACGGGGGAGGGGAGGGGGGGGGGGGCTCGGTCCTGCCCCCTGAGCGCTTCCAGATGTCACGCATCCTCATTTACCGTGGGAAAAACAAGGGAGGCCCGTCGGCGGCTACAATGCCCTCAAACATCTTGCGACCATATTGTTTACGCACGCGAGTCGTTTCGAACAAGTCCGCGCGCTCCGCTTTTCGAAACGCGGAACTTTGTCGACCACGCGTGCCGTTCAGACGTGTTTTCTTTACACGCGTTGCGTTATTTTTAGGCGTGCAGGTGGAGTGAAGGCACACCTAATGGTTGCTTTGACTACGTCACCCCGTCTTAGAGAGGTTGCAACATTTGCCCTTGTGGTTTCCTGCTCCACGTTTTTGTTTTGGGGAAAATGATCACGACCCGACAATCACGATCATCCAGCGTCTGTCAACTCGGACGGCAGGTTGGATGGGGTCAAAGGTCAATCAGCTCGACCTAGAGGGCGCTACTCTATGGAGGTTTCCTGAAGGTCACGTCTTAGGCGAGCTGTTGCGTTTCTCGCAACACACGTGAGGCTTTGGGAGTCGATTTATCAGCAACACAGCATAGTTTCAAGGCACATTTGGACACGCTGTTGGATACTGTGGGGATAACCACGTAAACCTGATTTCCTCCTTATATTACCCACTAATTTCTTTAAATCGGGCAATACACATTTCCCCAAATAAAAGTTGCATGGGTTTGACCGAACAACTTGAGTTCGTGAACCAGCAGCACACTGTTAATCGGGATGTTTTTTGTTAAATAAAACGTGGCAGTGATTTAAATAAAATGTGAACTTAACTTGTAATATAAACGTGAACCAAAACAGCCTACCTACCCCCCCAAAAATGGAACCAAATCTTAACCAGTTACACTTGACCTCTTGCGGTCGTTTGACGTGCAGACGAAAGCGATGTGCCCTTTTCGTAAGACGTTGTACGATCTGGAAACGTGTCGTTTACTTGCGTGTACCTACTGTATTGGCACGTACACGGTCCGATATATTACATTATACTGAAGGTGTTTCTCAAGCCAACTGACTACGAGACGTCAATGTCCGGCTGCTGTGAGCGGGGGGGGGGAGAGATCAGTTTTACTCCCAATTTGGGTAATTAAAAACAGCCCACATCACCGCTGAACTTTGCTTGAACTTCACTAAATGAAGTCCTTCCAGTCATTTGCATTGACTGAATGAAAATGTATAATCTTAATGTATTTTCAAAACATCCTGAGAAACAATATTGTGTATTTAACGTGTATTTATTTTAGGTCCCGGTGCAGCGCGGAAGGAAAACCCGTCGCCTTGGGCGGGAGGAGTCGGGTTCTACTGCCGACGTGATGAAACGAAAGCGGACGGCTCGGTGAGCTGCGTGGAGCGGCTGAATAATGAGGCGGCAGAGGAAGAAGAAAAGAAGGTGAGAACAACACTTACCACTTTTTCTGTGGAAATCTACATTTAATTGACGTCGTATTATAAGAATATTAGACGTGATTTTCTTTAGATCCAGACTGTTCACTTTGAACAACCTTTTGCTACAGAAAATGAAAACACAGCAAAACACCAACAACTTGACATAAATGTTGCTCAATAAGCACATAATTGTCTAATTATTTGATCTGTATAAAAACTTTTATTGGATGATACTGGATCAAAATGTAAAATGACTCCCAAGACAATCCCACAATTTGATTCCACACAGTAAAACACACATTTGCTTTAACATTGTACATGCACAATAAGGGTTTATAGTTACAAACAACCTCTGCAAATATTCGGGCAATGACGACATTTTGGCTCCATACATGACTAACAAAGTGGATTTACTCTCACCTCCACCTTCTCAATACTATGCCGCCATCTAGTGGAGATGTGAAGAAACTGCCAGCTCCATAAAGAGAAGGTTTGCTCAGTTTGGTGGGGAAGAACTTCCCACCGTACGTTTGGGTTTTGACACACAAAAGCGAAACTGTGAAAAAATGAGGAAGTGTCGCACAGCACGACTTTTAATAACCGGAATTAGTCTGATCCACGAAGAGTTAAAGGACACGTTCAGCTCTGGTCTTATCTCAAGTTTAGAGCAATGATTAACTTCAGGCTGCACACACGGAGGTTAAAGGGCATTTCCAGCGCCTAGGATTCACTCAGTCCGCCGAGAGGAAGCTCATCAGCAAACCGTGAGTTACATCTTTCAGTACACAACGTAGTTAAATGCTTTTGGTTCAGCCTGAACGTCACCTGTCTGTCGGATTGTAAAAGAACCCGGACCGTCAGTGGTGTCGGTACGGCTTAGGAAACCTACATAAAGTACCGGTAAAAGTAGACCGTTGTCATGTGACCGTAGACTGTTGTATTTTAAGGTAAAAATAAAAGTAGTTTAAAGGTAAAAGCTTAAACTCTTAAACCCTTTAAGGGACTAAAAACAATCCAGGTGTTTCTGTCGTGTGTTAGTCCCCTAAAGGGATGATTACGATTATACGTTTTTTTTAATACGTGTTTTTCACTGGAGAGAGACGACAGCCAAATGACTTTGCGACCACTTGTTTTAGTTATGAATGGATGGGATTTCTAAAGGTGACCTTTTTTGGGCCTTTTTAATGGTCAATGATTAGAGCGTTGCTGAGAGGCAGACAGGAGACCTGGAACAGAGAGAGGGGGGGGTGTGACACGCCAGGTCCCTGGGCCGACTCTAACCGAGGATCGATATCCCGAGGTCTTCTGACGAGCCGACGCGGTCGCAGCGGGTAAAGAGATTTTGAGGGACTGATAAAGGAACTGGCCTCACGAGATTGCGGGAGCACTGATGCTTTGAGGGACAAGTGGCTTTGTAATTTAACACATTTTTACAAAAGTGCCGTATTCCCTCCGTGCAGGCCAGCAGCCTCCCAGCGCCACAGCAATGGACCCGTTCATCGGCTCAACTCCGAGAGAAACCTTGACGCGGGTCTCGGCCCGGCTGGGCCGCAGTCCGACCTCTCCAGAAGTCGCCGCGTACCTCGACGCGCACGACGCACTGAGTCATCTCCGAGAAGAATTCCTGGTGCCCAAAATTGCCGATTTGCCTCCTTGTGAGTCAGAAACTGTGCCATTTGGATATCAGTGTTCAATCTCTGAGAAAAGTAGCTCAGTCATTTAACCCTGCAAAAATAATTTGCACCATTTCCTCTTTGACGTTTCCGTAGCCGATCTCTCGCTGGTCGACGGCGCCAAAGAATGCATCTACCTCGTGGGGAACTCGTTGGGACTTCAGCCCAAAATGGCCAGGAAGTACCTGGAAGAGGAGCTGGACAAGTGGGCCAAAACGTACGTTAGCTCTCTTAACATTTAACACAAAAGCATTTCAATAAGAGACAAACGTTTAGTTGGGGTGCACGGTGGCAGAGCGGTTAGCGCCCCTGCCTCCCAGTAAGGAGATCGTGGGTTCGAATCCCGGACCAGACCACGATCTCTCTGGGTGAAGTCTGCATGTTCTCCCGGCGTTACCGTGGGCTTTCTCCGGGTTCTCCGGCTTCCTCCCACGGTCCAAAGACGTGCATGTGTAGGTTAATTGGTTACTCTAAAAAATTCCCCCTAGTGGATGAATGTGAGAGTGAATGGTTGTCTGTCTCTGTGTCAGCCCTGCGACGAGCTGGCCCCTAAGGCCCGAAGCCACTGGGATAGGCTCCAGTCACCCGCGACCCCTAACGGGAACAAGCGGTAGAAAAACTGACAAATGTTTAGTTACAGCGCGTAAAATAAACCCTTTTTTCACAGGGGAGTCCACGGTCACACGGAGGGCTGTCGACCGTGGGCGTGGGCCGAAAACAACCTAGAGGAACTCATGGCCAACGTTGTCGGTGAGAGGCGCGCTCTGTATTTTATCCATTTCTTTTTTAATTTAAGTATTTGGCAAAACATCTCCTTTAACCATTTCACGCAGAGATCTTTGACTTGTCTTTTTCACACAAGGCTCCACCCTGAAGCTGTGTCTCATGAGAAAATATGTTAGTACGAATATCACACTATAACCTGTCTTGGAGTATCTCTACTCATCTTATAAACGAGCGCGTCTTCTGATTTTTGGAAAACACTTGGGACGACGACTCGTTGTTTTGTTCTGTTTCTCACAGGAGCTAAAAGCGAGGAGGTGGCACTGATGAACGGCCTGACAGTTAATTTACACCTCCTAATGGTAAGCTACGGTTTTTCGAAACGCGTCTTAAGTTCTCTACGCGTAAAGGATTGTCAAATAAATAAAATAAAAATAACGCAAAAGTCAAGTTGAGACCCTGTCACGTATCAATGTTGTTGACGTCGTTTTTCTGCAGCTTTCCTTCTACAAGCCCACGGCAGCTCGGCACAAAATCCTTCTGGAGGACAAGGCCTTTCCCTCGGACCACGTGAGTAAATTTACCAACGTTGGCTGTGTTTGTGATTACGTACCTACACTGACCCACTCATCCCATTTTACCACCCGGTCGTGCTACTGCTGCACTTTGACTTCCTCTTTCTGCAGGAAAAACTGCAGAAAGAGGAAGGCTTCTACGGCGACCAGCGCCGTCACGGATCCGAGTACTTGTTTCACCGCAGGCGTGATGCCACTTTGGGTTCAGAGCGGCCGCTCTATACAAATTCGTACTTTGAGACCATTCGATGGCACAAACGCGGCTTAACGGACCGGAAGCAAAATACGGCAGAGCACAATAGCATTTAGAGTTTGCCACCACCTTTACGAACGTTCCTCTGGTCTCCCCCGCCCTCAGTACGCCGTAGAGTCTCAGATCCGACTGCGAGGATTCGACCCTCGGAAGAGCATGCTGCTGCTGTCGCCCAGACAGGTACCGGGGCCACAGAGTTTACATGTTTTGTAACTGCGTTTCAGTGGGGGATTTTGGCTCTGAGCTGAAAGTACTGTAATGTCACGAAGGAAGGAGGCAGGACGATATTTCTCAACAAACAAAATCTGACTCTGCCGGCCGTTCAGGGAGAAGACACTCTGAGAACAGAGGACATCCTGGAGGCGATCGAGAAGGAGGGCGACTCCATAGCCGTGGTGATGTTCAGCGGAGTTCAGTATTACACCGGCCAGCTGTTCAACATGGCCGCCATCACAGAGGCCGGCCAGAGGAAGGTAACGTAAACACACAAAGGGTTAAAACCATATTCTTCTCAAATGGAGCCACTCTGCATGATGCATTAGTACTTCGACTGCGGAGTTGCTACTTTAAAGATGCGAGTGCTTCTTCCCCCACCGGTTCACTTTGTTTTTCCACGTTTCAGCAGGAGCAACGTGGCTCAAACGTAATGCTGCAAAAAATGCGGCGTTTCATAGAAAAATGTTTATTTACATATTTATCAGAAATATAAAAACGAGACAATCGAAGGAGAATTGAATTCTAATTTCACATTTTCAGTCTCCTGAAAAGCAGTAATAATAACGATCCTTTTCGGTCCGACAGGGCTGTTACGTGGGTTTCGATTGCGCCCACGCCGCGGGAAACGCCGAGCTGAAGCTGCACGACTGGGGTGTCGACTTTGCCTGCTGGTGCTCCTACAAGGTCAGCTTTGTTCTCGACCGATAGCATTATCAAGAGTGAATTTGTCACGTACGACCAAACGCGAGGATAGGCGTACGAGTGACGGCCCGTCTTCTCGCAGTATATAAATTCAGGTGCCGGCGGTCTAGCGGGGGCATTTATCCACGAGAAACACCGAGACACCGTCAAACCCGCGTGAGTGCTCACACACACGATTAAACCAGTCACGTAAAGCGCACGTAACTCTTTCAGCCGCCGATCTAATATCTTTCCAAAATGTTTTCTTCTACTGTCACCGTCTCCTCCAGGCTCTTGGGATGGTGGGGACACGACTTGGAAACGCGGTTCCAGATGAACAACGGTAAAAGGAAATCACGGTTTTTACGATTCCCACAGACAGCTGCGCAACACAAAAGACTTTTAGTGCAATAACAGTGTTTGTCGCTCTCTCAGTGTTGGCGCTGCAGCCCGGAGTGAGCGGCTTCAGACTGTCAAACCAGCCCATCCTGCTGGTCTGCCCCCTGCAGGCCAGTCTGGAGGTACACTAACCGAATAATCCACTGGGATTCCTCCCGTGGAACCGAATTATCCGTCTTTAATTTTGACAAAAATACACCTTTGACTTTTCATAGAGTACGTAAGATATTTCCATGCATTTTTCAGATAATTTAAGCTTGTAACGTATTGTATTTCATTTCCAGGTGTTTAACATGACCAGCATGCAGGCGTTGCGCAGAAAGTCCATCCTCTTGACAGGTTACCTGGAGTACCTGATTGAGCATTATTACACCCAGGACCCCACCCAGCCCCAGAAACCTCACGTCCGCATCATCACGCCCTCTGACCCTCAGCAGAGAGGCTGTCAGCTCTCGCTCTCCTTCTCTGTCCACATCCGAAAGGTCTTCCAGGAGCTGGAGAAGCGGGGCGTCGCTGTGAGTACAATGATTTTGAGCGTTTTTGTTTTATTGACCCTTTTTATATTTATCGATAAATATCAATATCGATCAAATTCCATCACGCCTCGCGAAACGAAGAAGACACTTTAACTTTGTCCTTTTGTGTTGTCCAGTGCGACATGAGGGAGCCCAGCGTGCTGCGAGTCGCTCCGGTGCCGCTCTACAACTCCTTCAGCGACGTTCATCGCTTTGTAGAAACACTCGGATCAGCTCTCGCTGCCAGCAGCCAATGAACGCAGAGGGGTGAGGGGAGGGGTGTTTATGCACTATTACCTTGACAGACGCCTATTCCACAATTAGACATAAATGGCACATCAACATGCAAAACCTAAATGTATTAACCGTCTCTCAAACTAACGAGCACTTGGGTGTGCAGCTGGGTAACTGTCCAGAATTTGCATTTGTCATGACGGGAGAATAAATAATTAAAGAGAAGACTGGGTTTTGTCTTTCCTTGTTTAAAAAGAAAAAGTGAATATGCAGATTGACATTTGCATCGCTGAAGTTGTTTAGTGAATCATTTGAAGTGTTGCTTTCCTGCCCCCCCCCCCACAGGTTTTCATTTATTTTAGTTTCATGCCTAGAAAGAGCACAACAGATGCAGTGTTTGCTTTGAGGATGCTAATGGAGAAGTACAGAGAAGGTCATAAGGAGTTGCATTGTGTCTTTGTAGATTTAGAGAAGGCGTACAACAGGGTGCCGAGAGAGGAGCTGTGGTATTGTATGAGGAAGTCTGGAGTGGCAGAGAAGTATGTTAGAGTGGTGCAGGACATGTATGAGAGCTGTAAGACCGTGGTGAGGTGTGCTGTAGTCGCGACAGAGGAGTTCAGGGTGGAGGTGGGTCTGCGTCAAGGATCGGCTCTGAGCCCCTTCTTGTTTGCTCTGGTGATGGACAGGCTGACGGATGAGGTTAGACAGGAATCTCCATGGACTATGATGTTTGCGGATGACATTGTTATTTGTAGTGAGAGCAGGGAGCAGGTGGAGGAGAATCTAGAGAGATGGAGGTCTGCTCTGGAAAACAGAGGAATGAAGCTTAGCCGCAGTAAGACAGAATACATGTGTGTCAATGAGAGGGACACAGGTGGAACGGTGAGGTTACAGGGAGCAGAGGTGAAGAAGGTGCAGGACTTTAAGTACTTAGGGTCAACGCTTCAGAGCAATGGAGACTGTGGAAAAGAGGTGAAGAGTCGAGTGCAATCAGGTTGGAACGGGTGGAGAAAAGTGTCAGGTGTGTTGTGTGATAAAAGAGTATCAGCAAGAATGAAAGGAAAGGTGTTCAAGACGGTGGTGAGACCAGCGATGTTGTACAGCTTAGAGACAGTGGCACTGAAGAAAAGACAAGAGGCAGAGCTGGAGGTGGCAGAGCTTAAGATGTTGAGGTTCTCTTTGGGAGTGACGAGGACGGACAGGATCAGGAACGAGTCCATCAGAGGGACAGCTCATGTTAGATGTTTCGGAGATAAAGTCAGATTGAGGTGGTTTGGACATGTTCAGAGGAGAGACTGTGAATATATTGGTAGAAGGATGCTGAGGTTGGAGCTGCCAGGCAGGAGGTCTACAGGAAGACCAAAGAGGAGATTTATGGATGTAGTGAGAGAGGACATGAAGTTAATTGGTGTGAGTGAAGAGAATGCAGAGGACAGGGTTAGATGGAGGTGGTTTCTTAGTCTTTAGTTTTAGTCTTTAGTTTCTTGTTTCTTGTGTGACGACCTCAGAGCGGACGGTTTGTCTGTCTCTGGGGAGGTTATACCTTGTCTTTAGGTTACCTCCTCCTTTCTATTACTTTGTTTGCCTGTTCCTTTTTCTCTGTGTCCTTTCTTTGATGGAGCGCACCTGGGAGGAATTGTGCAGGGCGTGGCTTGGGGTTTAAAAGCCGGGGCTTCAGTGCAGTACGGGGCGCTGCTGTTTGTCTGCCACTTTGCTCCCCGTTGTTGTTGGTTTTTGTTTGGGCACTCTTTGGTTATCGTTGTGTTGTTTTACTTCTAATGTATTTTTAGCACATTATGTACCAAAATATTATTTGTTATCTGTGACTATTCCGTCCCGTATATTCTTATCAAGCCCTTGAGACGGGGTCTGACAGAATGGGGGCTCGTCTATAAAGTAACCTGTAATAGTATTTTTTTATTGTAGGTTCATGTTGGTACTGTATGTAGTCACCGTGGAGAGTTAAGGTGAGTACTGGTTGGACACATACTCGCTGGGAGTTCCCTGCTAGGCATAGAGACATTTTCTCCTTAGGGGATTTTGTCTTGGAGGGGTTTTGTTAGTGTGGCGGTGAGTGGTTTGTGTCGGTTGGGTTTTTCCAACCTTCTTGGGAGCAGTCCGTGGGACTGCAAGCAGTGGTCTGCTTGCAGAGAGCTGCGTGTCCGGTGGGGCCAAACGTGTGTCACTATTGTCGTGGCGAGGGCCATTGGAAAGATAAATGTCCAGTGTTGAGGAGTAAAACTCGAGTGGCTGTTCCTGCACCAGCCATGTTGTGCGCCACAGTGCAGGACACGAAAGCGTTAGTTTCTTAGTCTTTAGTTCCTTGTTTCTAGGTTCTTGTTTGTCGTTTCTTGTTTCTCAGTCTCTAGTTTGTTGTTTCTCAGTCTCTAGTGTCTCGTTTCT
>CM022483.1:2838028-2871918 GCA_011952105.1 Coreoperca whiteheadi
AACAGTAGCTAGCTCTAGTCGGCCCGCACCGGCTACTGGGGCTTGGCTAGCAACTACCGACTGAGCTCCCATGGTGCGTAACCGCGTTTTCAAATCACTAAGCCTCGCCTCCAACGCTACAAATAAACAACATTTATTACATGTACCATTATCAGTAAAGGAGGCAGAGGAATAGCTCAACATTTGACACACCGAGCAAGAGAGAGCGGGAGAGGAAGAAGGAGAGAGCGGGAGAGAAGCCATTGCTAGCTGCTAAGGTAGAGACTGGTAGCTAGCAACACTGAAGCGCCGTAAGTGCTTAGGCAAAACTAATAAAAGTTCAAATGTAACGTTATAGCAGATAGTTAGTCAATGTAATGAAGAGTCGCACAAATTAGCTGTGTTGAGCTAGAGCAGCAAACTACACGCTACAGGTAACAAACAAACACCTGCAACCGGAAAGGAGACAAAACACTTACGTCAGCACCAGTAACGTATTCACGTATGTTACGTTATAAAGAGTACGGTCTAACGTTAGACCTGCTCTAAGGTTAAAGTGCAATGAGATGACTTCTGTTACGAATCGGCCCTAACGTTAAATAACATTTAACGTTAATTGAAGTGAAAGTTGACGTTACCCCGGACACGCGACATCGCCGATAACGTTGACGTTAACCGTTTCTTTATTTCCTTGCTCAACATATCACCCTTGTAATGAAATTTCTAACAGCAACAAGTCTAACCTTAATGTTGATACTCAAACTGGCAGTCTAGCTAATGTTGCATGCGACAGAGCAACGTTAACAGTTAACGGTAACTTTAACGTTAATTAAGGAGTCAACGCAAAGTTTATTCGCTTGCTAGCATCTTCTGACAACCCATGTTCGACATTAGCGTAGCACTTATTGTACCTTGTTATACAAATTAGAGCACAGTAAGAAAAATATTTGGGCTAAGAACGTCTAAAAATATCGTCTCGGAGGAAATGGAAACGACAATAAATAGAGCCTCATATGCAGTGCAACCAGTCTGTGTATTGAAAGGGGAAATGCATCCAAACAAAAACAATATGTACAATATTTACAACAATTGAATATACTGAACGAAAGCAGCACAAGTTCTCGATATTGGAACCTTCTGATCCACAACTTGTCTGCATGGACGGTTCTTGGAACCAGCCAATTCAAAGTCCAGGTTATGGCAAAGGGACACGGGGAAACCAAAGGGAAGGGGAATAAAGTCCAATGCGATCGCGTAGGTGAATATGAGAGTGAATACGGCTTTTCCAATTTCAACCTTCCTACCACGCAGTAGGCAGCGGCATCAGAAGTCAGTCGCTTTTCAGACTTGCTTGTCGGGTCTGAGTTGACATCCCAGGTCCAGAGAACCTGGCCTGTACAAGACATTACTGTAAATATCCTGTGTGCACATAAAGATAACATTATATGGTGTCAAAAGATCATTAAAATACTATTCAATATTTAAATAGTTAACTAATCATGTCAACAACACTTCAGAAATAATTCAATATAAATTCATAACATTACATTAACTCCATACATAGTGAAAATGCGCACTCTTGCTTCCGTGTGGGAATCGCGCAACATCTCGCGATATGCCAAGGTCGTTACTACGGCAACGGCAGGCTGCACGGAGCCTAAAATGCTCATCTCTAAAGCTGGGTTACGCCAGTCTGTGGCACAGCCTCAAACGGGACTAGCGTTAGTCCGTGGTCAAGAAAGTACATTTAGCCCGACAGAATAATCAATTTAAAACGTAATTGTTGTAACCTTACCGTTTAACCGCAAAGCGAGCCTCTCCGGGGGAATCCACAGTGCTCGACTCGCGCCGAAATCTCAAAAGACGCCAACGACCGTGTCCCGCTGGCTGTGATTGGCTTGTAGCGGCAGCCTCACCACTCGTCATAAGGCTCCTCAGTTACTGATTGGTGCGCGCCTGAAACTTGAACTTTAAATTTACATTTAGTCCTTGAGCCCAACTTTAGAAAAATGCACTGCTTCACTTTCACTATGCTTGCACATTAAATGACACGGTCATTTGCATATTGTATTATATTTAGGTTTTTAGATTAATTTAGATGGTCTGGCTCAGTATGTTTTTATGCAGGTTCTTCTTAATGCCAACCACACTATTTTCAATAAAGTGGATAATTTATAGCGGAGTGGAGTTCACAGAAAATACCATACTGTGTTTGTCCATATAGGAATAGGTGATGTGTGCAAATATATGAGGTTATATACCTGATAATAGAATTTTCATCTCTACCTCATCAGCAGCCCAATGTCAACCTAAATTATCATCAAGCATGTTGGCTTTTACATATTATAAACAATATACTATGCCCTTAAATTCACAAATTCTCATGTAACTACTCAGATGATTAATGCTTCCATTTACGAAATTATTTTTGCCCTGTCCACTGTCAATACTTTGTGACATATTGGCAGCATGCTTTTTCTATATACTTATTTACAGTATGTATAACATACTAATATCACAATCAACACTTCTATCAACTATCTGACATTATCATCCTCCCGGATCCATATTCTTCATATATGTTTACAAGCTAGCTATCATTTTGTCACCCTGATTGTTCATACTGTGATTTTACATTGGTCTATTCTATACACACAAAATCTATTAGCCTACATGTCTTTCTGTCCTGGGAGAAGAATCCCTCCTCTGAGCTTTCTTCCATTGTTTCCTTGTTTTGTGCCATTATTACCAGTCCCTTAACTCTTGCCCCCATGAATCACAGTACTATGGCAATGTGACTCTGTGTCCCGGTAGCGGCAACCAGGACAAATAGACATCAAGTGCGGGGCTAGATATGCAAATTAATCCTTATCCCTATGTACATTTCAAAAGGTCACAGAGAACCTTACCTATAATCTCGATACTGGAGCCCACCTCTTGAGTGAGAGTGGTGCTTCCAGAATAGGGCCTGATCGGGATGAGTTAACTCCAAAGACAGAGCACTAAAATCATGTTTTGCAACACCTGGACTGTCCTCGCCAAATTAAAGAATAAAAACATAATTGACTTTTATCTAATGTATACACATATGCATATATTTACCATGGCAAATAGTTTGTGTGTTGTTGACATGAACTCCTTACTGACCCTAAATGGCTGAGGAGGATTTTACTAATCGCCATAGTGCTTGTTGTGTACGCGGCAAATGTGCTTACTTGCAGCCATAGCTGAAGATCATTTTGGCTTGTGCCAGGCTACTCGATGACTAGTGAAACGGAAACTCCGCCCTTCCAGCAGGGCCTGGGACTAGCCGGTTGTTTTTTGGAATATGTCCAATATGCTGGGACAGCAAAACATTTTTGTGTTCAACATAACTGCAACGTTTGTAATGTGTTTTTATGTAAAGTGAACACATTTTTTTAATTTTATTGAACAAGAACGTGACTACTTGTCAAATAAACAAACACCTGAGTATATTTTTTACACCAATTTTTAAGTTGAAACAACCAATAAAATTTATACATATTGTACAATTTCTATGCTGTCAATGGAGCTTAACAGTATATGCCATTTTAACATTAAATATTTAAGATGCATTGACGTAAACATACAACACAAATTTAGGTTTTGGTTTTACTCAAAGATTTTAATTTAAACAAAAAGAAATGGAAGTTGTACTCAACCTTTAAATGTAATGTTTCTTTGACTAACTTTTATTAAAAGATCTGGACTAGAAAATAATAAGTTGGTAAAAACAAGGACAATTGTGGCAGTTTTATGTTGAGACAACAAAACATTTGTGTTCACCAAAACTCTGTAACTCTTGTTATAATAATGTGTTTCTGTTATGTAAAGTGAACACAATTTTCTCATTTTATTGAACAAGAAAGTGACTACTTGTCATAGAAACAAAAATATTGACTAAATCTTTTTACAACCATTCACCTATCAAAATATATGCTAAGTGCACCATGTATGTGTTGTCAATTGGTCTTGAACTAATTAAGCTACATCAGCTTTTAAAATTTTAGTAAAAATAACCCAAAGATTGTTGGCTTAATATAAAAAATTTATGTCAAGCTCACAAGGGATGAATGTTTGTGTTAAGTCAACATAAAGTTTTTAGGTCATTGTGACAGTCCCGAACATTTGTGTGGACTTGACAAAAAAATTTGGTGTCATGGATGGATTGGGATGTACAGTGTAATACTGTTCTAGATTCAAGACAAAAAAGTAAAACTTGTCTTGCATTTAACCAACTTTTTAAACAGCAAAACATCCCATGAAATAGCTTCATTTTTCTCAACATTTTGGTTCACAGTATTTATGGAACTGCATTATGAAAACATAGCAGAATAGGTGAGTGAGTTATGGACAGGTCCAAATATCTGATCAATGTGCCCCTCAATACACGTACAAACACACTCAAAGCATATAGGCACACAAACTGCTCCACTAATTTTTAATACAAATGCTTAATATTGTAACATTCAAATGAAACGTTTTTGACTTGCATAACATCACCATTAAGGATGCACCATACAACTCAACAGGACAATATCTGCACTGAATTGTGCAAACAACCCATATAATATCACATCACGTCGCTTCACAAGATATCGGCATGTTGGATACACACTTTGGATAAGTCAGGTGTAGGGTATAATAGTAGGCCATAACGTATACAGCATTCTCAGTAAGCTTGTCTTTTGGAAAGGTGGTTATTGCCACATCTCCTACCGCTAGGAGGCAGTTGGACGGACCGACAATCGGGACAGGGCCTGGGGTCTTCTGTTTCCTGTAACACATAACGCAGACATCCTTCTGTCGTGATAATGCATTTTGGTCAACTGGAATCTAGGGTAGAGGGTTCTTTACAAACAAGCAAAATTCTGAGAAAAGTTACAGTAGTGAGAAAGCTCCATCTGAAAGTGCTGTTTTTAACTATCCCCTAGTCTTGCTTGGTTATCATTAGGGTGATAAAACCTGCTACCATACTGTGACACAGCCAAGACATCTACACAGTGAAAATCCTCTTTCTATAAACAAATGTTTTAGGGGTCTTTGAAGGCTTAGAACATAAAGTATGTGAACAGGAAAGACATTAGGAGTCGTCAGGGGCGGCACCTTCGGTTATAATGTTTTCCAACACTGCAGTCAAAACAATCCTGCAACATTTTACACAGCTCACCTCGAGGACGTGCACCAGAGTCTCGTTTGCATCTCGTACCCTCTTTGGAGGAGCAGATGTGGAGCGGAACAGTAATGGCAGCACACGTAGAATCTCATGAGCCTGTTCAGCTGTACGGGAAACGATTCATAACTTAAGTACTCGGACAAAGTGCGCAGGGTCAAATCTGAGCAAAAGGTATACAACAGACGCAATGCTTTAAAAAAATAAAAAAATGCAGCAAACAATGGGATAGCCATCGTAGATGAAAAAGGTCGACAAACCATTAGCTGTACTTGACAATTAGTATGCCTGAAGGTCCACCCTAAACCCTATTCACTAATAACACCAAAAAATTGCACCTTCTGGCAGAAGTCATGCCGTCTTCCCTTCAGTTCATCGATGAAGTTGGTATTATCCCTATCCAAAATGCGTTGAAGCTCCTCCGTCACCTATGAAATATCAAACATACAAATACAGACATTTGAATATCACTTGAGAGGAAATCGGTATTTTAAACATTGTGCGTGATTAAAACTATGGTATCGCACCCAGTCAATAATGACTTACATGTACAAGGATATGCTTCTAGAACCTTCTCGTGTCTGTCCTCCTCGCAAACGGTATTTGAATCAATGAATGCTCTTCCGGCTACAAATTCCAAATCCAAGAGATGAGAAACATCCTGGTGGTTTGGATTTTTTCTTTTATGCAAAGTTTGTAGGGCCTTGTAGTGCTGTCAACATCTGCAGACTTGTTAGCTGTAAGACACAAA
Source organism: Coreoperca whiteheadi (assembly GCA_011952105.1). Taxonomy (NCBI): domain Eukaryota; kingdom Metazoa; phylum Chordata; class Actinopteri; order Centrarchiformes; family Sinipercidae; genus Coreoperca; species Coreoperca whiteheadi. Next base: position 2,843,953 of record CM022483.1, read on the forward strand.
AATAACACAATTAATATGCTTCAGTTTAAAGAAAAGTTCATCTCATGTTGTTGCATGTCAAAAAACTGCCATAGAAATCATACATTAATATTAGATTAAACTTTCATGGAATTAAAATATTTTAACAAATACCTATTCATTTTTGAAATTGTAACCATTTAAATGCAATTTTAACATTTTAATAAATACATGAGAACTACTTGCTTGAAACTCATATGGTCATGCAATTACACGTACACCCTTATACAAAGATGCGCACACCCCCACTACACACAGTCAGAAGGCAGATGGACAAACTCACCATCAGGACTGGACAGGGCAGAGGGTGCTTCTTCAGGTAGGCTTTGGGATTTTCATTTTCCTTCAACACATAACACAAACATATTTCTGATAGGATAATGTACCTTAAGGATCATTTTGGAACAAAAAATTACATTCAATTAAAAAAAGCAAAAATGCCACTAATGAGACACATGGATTTTAAATCCAGAGCATGATTTGATATGCAGGAGAGGTTATATAAAGTAATGTTGCACAGTAGACTGATACTGCTGTACCCAGCCGTTCCTGATACAATACCGATCCTCTGATGTCCATTTTAAAGCCTTTTACTTCTGTCATGTCAGGACTGTCATCTTGACCAATAAAGTGGGTCTATTAGTTTATGCAAAGTTGAAACTCACTGTCAAGCAAAACTGTGCAGCTTCCCACACTTGAAAGGAGGGGCTTACTCCAAACTGGATTTCACTCAAGTTCGCTATATTGAACAGTTGTGTCGATATCAACCAGTGACATGAACCAGGTGAAAAACCTTCAAACGCAGCCAAAAAAAAACAACAACAACGTTTTAAGCCTTTCACACAAACAAATCAATGAATACTTTTTACAAGACAAATAATGCCAAAAATAAAGCAATTAAAAATGACTCTTTTCCCTTGACAGATATATACATCACCCAACAAAATACATCTAATATTTATTCCACTATTAAAACACTTATTTAATGTCTAATCATCAAATGTAAGTGGTCCTAAGTTAGTAAACTGGGTCGCATATCTTCATATTCAAGCCATACACAGCCAATGGGAAAATAATCCAATTAATTTAACCCAACGTAACGTTACCTTGACAATTTTACACATTTTGCATACAATTTCGCTTTACCCAAAAATACCATTTATAACAACTTTACATAAATACAATTGACAACTCACAATTCCCAAAACCCATAATCCATGTTGCACTAGTGCTTACCGGCAGTCCTTTGCTTTCCCTTTTTCCTGCACAGTGGGTGAAGAGTTACGTGGTTTGACCAGCGCTTACTGCTGGCTGTAGTGTCTATTGTCCGCCGTTCAGCTGAACAATGTGGCGCTTTTAAACTGCCCACGCTTCCGATTTCAGTAATTCTAAACATCCGCTCAAACGTGTGCGGCGCAGTAATCAGCCTGCCGACACAGCTGAGCGGCAGCTCGTACCGAACCAAGACAGCCGACCACGCCTCCGCGCAGGTCGCCGCCACACTCGCCTTCTAACTCACTTTCTTTACGGTCTGAGCCTTCCTTCTGTGCACCGATCTAGAATGATGTTGAGTCACTTGAGTCAAGACGGCGCCTCTTTGTAGAGCTGAAAAGATTCATCAGTTAATCAATTAGCTGTCAGCTACTAAATCAATCCATCTGACTTTATTTCTATACAAACAAAATGTAACACAAAGTGCTTAGCAATAAATACCAATATCCCCCACACACATTCAAAGCAATTACTTTGTAGTCAAACACTAAAATAAGAACACTCATTAGGAAAGGCAAGTGAGGGAGACAGATCACCCAGGACATTGACATGATTGATCATTTAAGTTATTTTTCTTTGTTTTTTTGGCATGTCCAAATATGATTTAAGCTTCTCAAATGTGAATATTTTCTAGCTTCTTTAGGTTGTGGACCAAACAAGACTTTTGAGGACATCTCCTTGAAAACTGATAAATTAATCTTGAAAATCATTAACAGATGAATATTTGATGAAAATAATCATTAGTTACAGCTCACCTCTTTGAATGTCTCCCACGTTTTCCAATCTTTTGTATAGCTGTGAGTACACAGTGACCTGCACAAGACAGTTAATACATTTTTCAAATCGCTACTAAAAATGTCAACTGGGTGCATTTCACTTACCCATGTATGGAGGCCTTGGTCCTGCAGCATGGGGTAGTACAGTACTATTCTCTTTGCCATTGCGGTAATTTCTGGCTTTGATGGGTATCTGTGTGTTTCGAATGAGCCGGCGTCTGAGCTCCTTTGACATCTGGCAGTTGCGCTGTACGGACCAAAGAAGAGCACTTTTGAATCTCAATTACGCACAAGAGCTGTGCTTCAGCGCATCTTTCTATAGACTGTAAAAGTGGTCAGGAATCTAATATTTCCCAAAAACACACTTTAGTTTCTGCTCATATAACATGATGTCAAATATGTCACAATTCTGTTTAATTGTTTAAAGTTTTCAACAATACAGATCAGCAACACTGCCTGACCGTTTCAATCAATACTAGGGCACAGAACTTGTTCATTGACAACTTCATCTGTCTTGTAAAACATGCTCCTAACAAGAGCTCATAAAGATCAATCACACCCATTAACCTTAGGCCTAAATCCGGTCATTAGTGGCAACAGACTGAGCTTGGCTTATATTAAATATGTAAATACACATAGTAAAGCGTCTTTGAGTGTCTAGAAAAGCGCTATAAAAATAAATGTATTATTATTATAATAAAGAGAAGATGCATTAAATCTGGTTAATGCAAATTCTCAGTCATCCAAGACAATTAACAGCCCTTTAACGAAAATCGGATCCACAAAGAGCCGTATTTTAGCTCAAATTATGAGCTTATAGACTAACGTTAGTCTTCACAGTTTATGAATTTAGCGGGAACACAATTGCGCGAGTAACGGGAGGCGAAAATTCTGCTTTTGGTCTGAACGCAACATGATATACATTATTCCCAAACAACAATTCAGTTCCTGTAGTTCACCGACCACACACACAACAGGTGAAAGAAGGAGCGTGATGTGACAAATGGGAGAAAGTTTGAGGCCCACAGTGCTGCTGTAGAGCGTCGCTGTGGAGCAGCGCCAGGAAGCAATTCGCTTCTTTTTTTGCTTCAATTAGGACTCTGCATTCGTATGAGGTACGATTAAGAATAATATTTCGTACGTACCCCTTAAAATCGACACTGCAACTTCATCCAATTCTTCAGTGCTGTTAGCTTCGCCTCGCTGTCTCTGTTCGGCTGCAAGTAAACGCTGTCCTCCTGGTTCAAATCCAAGTCGGTCCCAAAAACCGTTAGTTTACGTCCACGTTCTCAGGTGTTGCCCCATGTGAAATCAAATGTGTTTTAAAGCATCTTGTGCTTTCAGGGCATATGAAAGGACTTGGACGCATTCAACAGTGCAATTATTTGTTTCCCTTATTCTCCTGTGGACGCAAGGGATAAGCCATGCCCCATATCTGTCAATATACGGTCATCAAATGACAATAAATTGAAACAGTCAGCTGGGCAGATGCTGGTTTTGTTAAAGATCCTGCCATTTTTCATTGACAAAATTGGAGAAAATGATTACACACAAATGCTACTTAAGTTGTTAGAGATAGTCAAAATTCAGTTTTCACCTATTATTGCTCTCTCAACTCTTTCAAGGCTGAAGCTTTTAATAGAGCAACATTTCAAACAACTGTTTCCAGATGCAAATATTATACCTAAACAGCATTACTTGCTGCATCTTCCTTCTCAGATTAAGGCACTTGGTCCTACAGTGAGGCATATGTGTATGCGCTATGAGTCAAAGCATTGCTGCTTTTTTTTTTTTTAAAACAGTGGGCTTTGAAAAGTAGTTTTAAAAATATATGCAAGTCTCTTGTGAAGCACAACCAACTTTATGAATGTAGTCAGAATGTGCATGAGAAACATCCAATTTGTTCAAGTGAATTTGACATGGGCCCAGCCTCTGAGGTGAAAAATGTTCATTATACAGAAGGAAAGATTAAAGACTTCTTAGGAATAGAGCACGTTAAACATATGGTTTCAGTACAGTGGATTGTGCAACAGGGAAATAAGCATACATGTGGAAAATCTTTGGTACTTTCTAATGTCATCAATGATACTCCAGAGTTTGCGCTTGTGAAAAACATTTCTATTTTAAGTGCTTCAGTGTATTGTTTTGAATGCCAGCCTCTCTCTACAGTTGGGTGGAATGATCATTATTTAGCTTATGAGGTAGAAGTTCCCGACCTAGCTCAAGCCAATATTTTCCTGGATGCTGAAAAGCTTGTTGATTATGCACCATACTACTGTGTAAACTTCAATAATAGCAAGTACGTTCCAGTGAACTATGATCTCACGGACATCATCAAACATCATTCTTGAGTCTGTTTTGAGCCTGGGTATTTGTGCGCAATGTCCAGAGTGCAACAGAACGGAGAAGGAAACCTAATTCCAGCTTTTGCCTCTGTCTTTTTTACATATCGCATGAATATGGTTTGATGGAAATGTAAGAAAAATAGCCACACTGTACTTTGCATTGTGAGTTGGGCTCACGTTGACCTGCAATTTTCAATAAAGCAGATTTGTTGTCTCAATTCAAGTTAAGTCTATTTCTGGAAACAAGATGATGCATCTTTTACAGATAACACAGCAGCTTAAAAACCTTATGACGTGTCAAAAAAGCTTGTTTCATCTGAGATATGACTTGAAACAAGATGTTTTTATGACAGACTCACTTAACAAGATATTTAAGATGCACTGTCTAAAAACAAGCTCCTTTATCTCACTCAAATCTTGCTCTTTAGGTGATTTTGTCTTATATTAAGTGTGATGAGATATTTTGACTAGAAATGAGAAAAATATACTTTGCAAGATTTTGTGTTTTTGCAGTGCATACGTGTAGACAAGTATTCGCAGCCTTTGCTCAGGCGCCTTTGACGCGCTCTACGGCACAGTTAAGGCCAGATCGCGGGAACGATAAAGCTTTCGACGGGTTTACGTGGCGCGGTTCAGAAGACGTCCCGTGACCTGGGGTTTCGCCCGGGAAACCGAGACTTACGAGGTCTTTTAGTTTGTGTTCTCTGCGTTGGCTGTGCTTAGACGCAATTTAGCTCCTAGTCAGACCGGGTATTTTGTAGCAATGTCAATAATATGTGCGACATGCATTTCCTGACACGGCCTATCCGTAACCGCGATTTAGCTTTGCTGTCACTAACGTAGGTTCCAGGATGTTATTTGACGGGTCGTTTTAAACCTGTCGTCGAGCGACAGCTGACATGAAAACTTCTACCGTGATCTTCTAAGTGTGCGTGGAAACCGTGACTGTACGTCACCTGTGCGGCTTAATTGGAAAATTTCAGCACATCTCTTAAAACTCTACATTTCTAACTCTAGTCTGCATCCACGCAAAAGAGAATTAATTCTTCAAAGAAATGCAATTGGGGCGTTTCAAACAGGCCCCGAGGAGATCGATTATATTTTCATCGTTACTTTTGTTCTTTTTGTTGTATATTAGACGTGTACCTGTAGGCGTTCGTTAGCTGTCTGTTCTTGGGCTAAGGTAAGACGGCTTTAGAAGCCCTTCAAATAAAAAAAAAAACGCAGAGTTGAGTTTATGGCAATTGCCGTTGTTTCAAATAAGCTCGCGAGACTGGCGATGTCGCCGTCCGGCTTTACTTTTCTTGCCGCACGTGTTAAAACGGAGATGCGTAACTGCCAACAATAAACTGTAGGCTACACGTTTCCAGTTCGTTGGACCGCTGAGTTCTTGTTTTACTTTGTAATCGGACAAACGCCTCCCTTGAGGACTAGCTTTCGCTCGCTGTTTAGTGCTCGCGTTCGAGTGAAAGGGTTACATTTATACTGCCGAGACCCCGGCTCAAGGGCTTGGCATCCGGAATTGTCACGGGTAACAAGTTATATTTTATTACATAATGTGCGTAAAATACATTAGAGGTAAAACAACGTAACAAAAACCAACGGCAGCGCGGGGCGGAGTGAAAAGAGGCCGAAAACATTGTTTCCCACGGTAGACGACTCGCGAGAAGAAGGGAGAGAGGAGGACTCTGACGCACGTGAGAACGCTAAGTTCGACGCTAGCAAAGGTTGATTTTTATCTGGCGTTGTGCTTAAAATGCTGCCCCGCTCGTGGTTTGGGAGATTTTAACTCGTTCCGTTTTTAATTTTTTTATTTTAAGGGACGCGGACGTGATCTTCTTGAGCTACTACATTTTCTTCTTTGTTTGCTATTTTGAGACGAGCGATAGATCAAAAAATCCACACAGTCTGTGACAATAACACATATGGCGGTGAACTTTGATGAAAATAACTCCGAAAAGCACTTTAATCTTTTGTTTTATTTTTTATAGGCTAAAATGCTAAGAAGCTAAAGCCGTGGGTAGCCCGCACTGTGGCTCAATTGAGCCAATACGTTGAGCAATGCCAGAGAAAACCAGCCAATCAGAGCAGCGGCTACCGTCCCCCTCCCCGTACAGTACCTCTCTGCAGGTCAAAACTGACTGGACCGTTTGCGAGAAGTTTCTGCTTGTAGTTTTTCCTCGAAAACTGGAGACGTCTGCGACCTCGTCTTTCTCTCCGATCGTCAGCCGTTACCCCTCTGTAAAGAAAGAAGGCGTCTGTAATGGCCGGAAAGTCAAATTCAGAGAAAGTCACGGTACGGGGTGCAATCTGTCATTATTCCGGGCTGACTTACAGAGCATCAGGTGAAACGTGAGAAAGCTTTACTGTCTGCAAACCTGACCAGAATCCACAGAAGAGCACCTCCGATCTCAGGCCCAGCCCTGCAGAAACTGATAAAACTAACAACGCCTCACCCTCCCTGGCAGAGAAACTGTGCTCAAACGTGTGCGGCTCGTGCCGAACTCCGGCAGAACGCGGACCACTTGACGCAGAGACTGCCGGCCCTCACGCGCTTCGGACGGAGAAGGACAGCTGCCAGAGTGAGCTGAGGCCCCGGCGACACGACAGAGTACAGGCCACGCTGCAGACGAGGCGGCAGCTGAGAGGGCTCCTCCCGGCAGACCCGCAGGGCTCAAACGCTGCCCTCCACCCCGGAGTCTCCTGAAACACGAGAGTCGAGACCCGACTCCTTCAGAGCGGTCGCGGAGGAAGCCGGAGACGCTTTCCCCGACATAAGCTTCACCCTGTCCGCTCTGCTTCGGAGGAAACGCTTCCGTCCCAACGCAATTAATAAAACGCAGAGAGTTTCACACGGGTGTTGATTTATTTCTTCTCTCAACGAGCGGCGTGCGCACCGTGAAAACTACAGGATCGACTGAAGAAATACAAATACGTCCGTGCAGCTTCGCCAATACTTTACAAGTAACTCGTGTTCGCACTCAATACAAATCATTTCAACTAATGACCGATATGAAATGACGTGTTTTTAAGCCAGTATGATAAGTAAAATATCACACGCTTCTTTTAATCCTTAAACGACGTCTTATATTACAGTTTTTCTCCATAGCTTTGGCTCATTTCTTCAAACAGAAATTACATTCTCAAAATTGTAAGATAATTTGGCAAGACAGTCTTACAGTTCAGCGCGACACTATAGCTCACTTGCAAAAGCCAACATCTCTCCTAAAACTGTTCACTCGTGCTTCAGAACTAAATTCCCTTCCAATATAAATAGTCAGTGCCACCAAAATGGCAAAGATCCTTCTCAATTGCTTTGGCTCATTTCTTGAAACAGATCGGACACTTTTGGCGCTTTTGCCCAGATCAGGTGGATGGTTGGGCACGACGACGCCTGGTTCGCCTGCAAAAGCTCATACCGCTCCCAAAACTCTCATGTGTCCAAACTAAATTCAGTGCCCCCAAAATGCTTCGTCCCTTTGGCATTGTGTAAGCACTGCAGATCAAAATGTTTAGCTGTTTTGTCACTATGGCAGAGAACCAGTGAGATATCCCTCATGTATTAGTTTTTTTCTCTAGCTAGCAGAATACAATTGTGTATGTTGCCGGTGTATACATTTTATAAAACCAATCCAAAACGCCGCGTCACGCTGAACCGTTTCCACTGTTTATTGCTCCATCTCACAAGCTTAAGAAATCAGACACTTACTTTGAGCCGTTTTCATGCTGTACAGGGAGACCTCATAGCCGGTGCAACGTAAACAGATGTAAGGACAAACAATTCATAGCGAGATGTTATAAGACGGCCAACAGAAAGTTTCTCCCAAGCTCACCCGGCCACCGTGATCCAGCCCGAAACGGCCCAGGTGAAAACAATCTCATTAATAGATTACACCCAAAGTGTCACCTGCGGAACGCAGCGGGCGCTCACGTGACCCAAACACCGCAGCCCACGGAGAAACCCGGATAAACGCACACGTGGCTCCTACAGTGTATAAAACTGAAAAAAATAAATAGGAGTTTTAGGGTGAGAGTAGCCTCCGAGGTTCGACATCACACATTGCACTCGTACTGCCAAGGAAATTGTAACCATTACCATTCACACACATAAAGAAAATGTTCCAAGGGATTCACATTAAGTATTGGTGGTTTTATGTTCTTGACTCATTTTGACAATTGAGCAGACTATTGTGCATGTGATGACTTATACAATGAAATGACGCTGACACGTTTTGGAGCGAACGACTCAAACAATCAGTTTAGCTCAACAAGATCTATTCGCTTGGAAATTGTGCTAAATGTCGGCTACCTGTACTTAATCCTTTGCAAAGAGGTACTGAGACATTGAGACGTGTACTTACGCATTTGCAATTTGATGAAATGAATGAGAAATGCTATTCTGTTGTGAACAATTGCCAAGTGATTTGGAGATTTGTCCTTGTTGTTTTGAGGATGTAATTTCTGTTTCAAGAAATGAGCCAAACCAATGGAGAAAAACTGTAAATTGTGAATATTGCTGTGTAAGGAGAACATTTATGCAATTTTGTCAGACATTTACGCGGCTATAAATCCGTCTTTATAAGAGTCGGGTACGCGTACTCGCAAAGAGACTCAAAGATGTCGCCCTAAACGGGACCGACCGGACGAGCACCAGCAGGTGGAGCAGAACCGGCCCTAACCCGGCCGAGCCAATGGGACGCACTCCGGGAAACTACATCCCAGGCAACGCCTCGCCCAGAGCTCCGGCAGACCGATCTGACGCTGACCTCCACCGCGCCCGACACGTGCCGAGCATCATCTGCTCTCACCTACCAAACCACAGTCAGCGTTAGTAGTATACGTGTACACTTAAAAACAATTTGTGGATGCTTTGAGTTGATATGACATTTAATGTATTGCAGTTCTTTGTATCGATCGAAAAGCAGACATCCTGATTGTATGCGTGAACAGAAGACGTAGATGTCGTCGTCTTACAGGAGACCTGGTGTAGAGCAGGTGTGTTTGCTGGCTGTCCCTCAGGATGCAGTTACGCGCACATCAGTCGCACGGGGAAAGAGACTGCGGGAGGGCGATAATCTGGATCAAAGCCAAACTGGCCATAGAATTAGTTAAAAAAGATCAATACCACCTGTGGATGAAAAGTGCTCTGCTTATGCTAGAACAGGAGAGAAATTAGATTCCTTAGATTCACATGGCACCAGAAACAACAACAACAAAAAAAAAATAAACAAAGACAAAAACAATCCCTACGTGCAATACACACATCCGCCCTCTGACAAACGTCCACCGAAACCGGCCAGTCAGGCGCACAAACGCACTCTGTCGCGCACGCCGGAGGAGAGAGGAGCCCCCCTAAATTCAAAACAACAGGGAAAAAAAGCCATGCCTTCGACTTGACCCTAAACAGATATTTCCAACGTCAAATATCCAAACATCAATAGCGACAACGTCACCGCCGTTATTCCAACGGGGGAGTCCGTATTTTTTCCCCACTCGTGCCGATTTCCCGAGTTAAGAAGTCTGTGTTTTTCCGTACGTATTGTCCATTGTACATTTGTCGCGTAACGGAGACGCGTCGGGATAAAATCTGTGTGACGAAACCGTACGGTAATAAAAACGACTAATCGCTTTAAGTCGCGTTAGACCGTGTTTGCTGTTGACTGAGCGGTTGCGAATGAGAGACAACGATTTGTTCCGTTGCTGTTCCGGTATTACGGTTTTCGGTTCATTTTCCCGTGCTGTCAAAGTCATTGGTGCAAGGGCGCAATTAACGCATTTTTGAAATTAAGTTTTTACTTGTGGGTGATACATTTAAAGTTTCTATTAATGGGTATTTTTTATTTAATCGTTCAAGATTTGGCAGGTTCTCTTTAATAAAGTGTGTTAACTGCCAATACCGAAGCAAACTGGGTTAAGGGAGATTACGTTTATCTCTCGGATCTAAAAAAGAAGCGAGTCTGCCCCCAAAGGGGATATCCTTTCTGTTTGTAATGCCCTTGGAGTGCCAGTTGTAATAAAATGTATCTAGAGTAGATGGGATAAAAGCGTGATTGTGACATGTGGGTGTGTAGAACGTAATGTTAGGAATATTATGAGTCTTCTTACTTTGGGATAGTATTTTAATTGGATTTCTAACTACAATACTGTAACTTATTGATTTTATCGTTGACCCAAGCTTGGTAAAAAGCAGAGAATGTGCAACTCCACATTTAACCGCATGGGAGCAGACTTAAGTGATTCAGTGTTTGGGAGTCCCATTTGCCAGTAGGTCAACGCTTTCGTACTTGATGCCCAGTAATAGTTTTTGAATATTGGAAGACCTAAACCACCGTTTTTTGTAGATCTAAATAAAAGTTTTTTTAGACAGCCTATTTATCTCCTGACAAAATCTAAAATAACAGAATCCAGTTTCTTAAACAAATTCGGTAGGGATTAGAATTGGCAAATTTTGACGACGATAAATTTAGGAAGTGAGACCGTTTTAATGGCATTCGCTCTGCCTATCGTAGAAAGTGGTAGGGTCTTCCAAAAGTCAATACGTCGCTTCAATTGTCGTAGTTTTTTGATATTTTTATCCCGAGATGTGATGTGTGATCGTCTACGACGGTTTATTTTAGAACCAGAGACTTTGGCAAATACTTCCACCTGTTTTAACAGATTAGGTGCTCCTATTTCCGGGTTGGTTTATGTGAGAAGTACGTCGTCCGCGCAAAGCCGAATGAGCCCGCTGGAAATCCCTCGATGTGGGGATGACTTCTTAGGCCGATAGCCAGCGACACCTCGTCTTGCTCCGCATTTTGATGTGTTACGCGGCACCAGATTTATCACTGACGACAATGAACTGTACCCCTCTTACCCCGCCAGACGGAACCGCGATCGAACCGTGAACGCTCGCGGACGGCAGCTGCTGCGGCTCGGTTCGCGGTCGAACCCCTGAAACCGTTCTCAGACCGCATCCGAATCACGCTATGTAAAGCAATCGGAAACGCCGCCCAAACCAATTAGGACGCCGTTTCGAATGAGCAACATAATGTCATTCGAATGGCCAGAAATCTCCGGAAATACAATCCTTCTTAAAGTCGTTCCAAACACAGGTACACCCTAAAAATCTATTCGGCATCGATTCGGGAGTTCGACGTCTAAACGACCTGCTCCACAAAACGGCACAAAAAAGTAATTTCACAATTGTTAAACCAAAGAGAAAACATTTAGACGCTGACAAGTGGTTTGACTTGGACTGTAAGGCTCTGAGAAAACACCGACAACCGGACAATCTGGAGCTCCGCCTTCGATACCATGAGGCGCTAAAACGATATAAAGCCGCGCTCCGGCGGAAAAAAAGCACAGTTTTTGCAAAACCGGTTTGAAGAAATTGAAAAATCTATAAATTCACACAAATTTTGGGAAAAAGTGGAATTATTATACAAACCAAATCAAGACGTTCTGGCGATACAAGATGGGGAGACGTGGAAAAACCGCTTCCGAGAATTATTCTCCCCGATTGAAACTCGATAAACTGGATAGTTTGGAAAGATCGATTAAAGCAAATCAAAGCCCCTTAGATTTCCTGAAAGACAAATTACGGGGACCTTGAGCCCGAGAAAGCCTGTGCCGAACAAGGTGCTGAAACGCGCAGACCGAAGCTTCAAACTGGCCGTGCTAAAACCGTTCGACGGTGTTCTGTGTGTCGGCTTCTTCCCCGAGGTCTGGAACCGGGGAGAACGGAGATAAATTAGACCCCGACGACTACCGAGGCATCTGTGTTCGGGATGGGCGATATCTTATCGTTATACCGGTAAAAATCCTCCCCACGATAAGATTTTCTCTTCGCGCGATAGTAACGATAAATCCTATTTGATGACGTATTTCTATGCGCGTCGCTCTGCGACCCATTCGCGGCTCGCGTGTAACAAGTTAGAGCGAAAACAAGAATGGCTGAAGGCGGGCGTGAAGCTGAGGAGGAGTTAACCGCTAAACGAGGCGCTACCTCGACAATTTGGAACTGGTTTGGTTATAGAAAATCAGACGTGGCGCAAACGACCGTAATATGCAAACTTTGCAAGAAAACGGTGGCAACAAAGGGTGGAAACGCATCCGATTTGTTCCACCGTCTTAAACACAAACCAGAGTACGACGAAAATATGAAGATGCATGAGGAGAAAGAGTCGTCGAGTAAGCCTAAAGTTAAGACGTTTCCTACTCAGACGAAAATTGCCGGCGCGTTTGCAAACTGCATTCCTTACGATAAACAAAGTGAACGATGGGCCGAACTAACGGAGGCGGTGGCGTTTTGTTTGGCAAAAGACGTGTTGCCGTTCCAAACTGTTGAAAAGGAAGGATTCGAGCGAACGATCCGTAAACTCGACGCGAGATGTAAGATGCCTTCGAGAAAGCATTTCTTCAAAACGGCCCTGCCGTCGATGAGCGCCGTAGTAGGTTACAAACAACGCCGTCTACGGTGGAGTGTTATGCCTCAACTGCAGATATGTGGAGTAGCGGCGCGACCGAGCCGTACGTTAGCCTCACGGCGCATTACGTAACAAACGACTGGAGTATGAACAGCTGCTGCCTCCAGACGAGTTTTTTTTCCAGACGACCACACGGGAGAAAACATTGCGAGTGGTTTAAAGCAGTTTCTTCAAGATTGGGATTTAGGCGAGGAGAAACAGGTGTGCCTGACAACGAACAGTGGCGCGGATATAGTGAAAGCAGCCGCTCTAAACATGTGGACGAGACTGTCTTGCTTTGGCCATTGTCTACACATTGCTATTGGTGAGCATACTCTTTCTCTCAGTGTCAATGTATTTTATGCACGTATATTGAGCGTAGTAGCGTACGTTTCATTAGAGGTAATATGTACGTATTGTTTGCGTGCTGCAAGGCTTGATTTTAACGCTCACCGGTGTATTTTTATACATGATAAAATTATAAAATAGCGCTACACTTAAGTCAGTGATAATAACGTTGTTGTTTTTTTAATGTTCTGTATGTAATCTTTGAATTACTGGAAATGAAAGCATAATAGTACCTTCAATTATTTATTAAATTGTGATCATGTTAAAAACAAAATTTGTTGTATTAAGATTAAATTTTTTCTTATATATAATTGTAACATTATAACAGGCAAAAAAAAAAAGTTAATTTCGAGCCCTGACTGTGTATATTTAAGATTCATTTCATTCATTGATCTCACCGTGACTATTAAAAGTTCAATACTGGACTATATGAACACCAAATACAGTGACCCAGAGGTTCGGAAACTAATCGACACGGCGAGGCTTCTTGATCCACGTTTCCGCGCGCAGGATATGAGTCGAGAAGATATCCTGGTCATCAAAGCTAGAGTGGTCAGAGAGGTGGAGTCCCTTTCTGTCAAGCCAGGTGATGCTGGCTCTGCTACCCCTAGAACATCTGGTGAATCTACAAAAGAAGCCCAGAGTGCATCGAAGAAGCAAAGGAAGAGTCTTGGAAGCTTTTTCAAGAAACCAGCTGCTGAGATGACCGCCAGTCTTTCTGACACAGAAGATCGAGGCTGAACTAAACTGCTACTTGCGTGGTTCACTGGCAGATAGTGAGAGCAACCCCCTCACGCGGTGGGAGGTACACGAGGTGAATTGTCGGTTGTTTGGCAAAAAAAATACTTTTTTTTGGCACCCCTGCCACAAGTACACCCTCAGAGAGGGTATTCAGTGCTAGTGGAAATGTAGTAACATGCCAAAGGTCCCTTCTGAAACCAGCAGAAGGTGAATATGTTAGTCTTCTTGACAAGAAATCTTAAGGTGTGAGTTTGTTACTTTAAAGGGTTTAATTTGCACTTTTCTGTAATTTCGTAACGAATAAGCATGGTTGGGATTGTTACTTTTGCTGTTTGCACAATGAGAGTGAATAAATACAGAATCTGTTTACATTTCAAACTTGTAATTGATTTCTTTTATGTAATTGATATATTTCAGTAGTCTATTTGATGATACATTTTACTTTTAGTTCAATGTTTGTGAGGCTCTCGAGACTGCCTGCAGCTATCGCTTATAGCCAAAAACAGTGAGTGGTACTGTATTTATATCGTCATTTATATCGTTATCGTGATAAAAACCCGAAAATATCGTGATATAAATTCTATGTGAACAGTAACCTGGGGAAGGTCCTCTGCTGCATCTTAAACGCCAGCCTATGAAGCGCAATGCCTTGAGTAAACGTCAAATTGGCTTTCTTCCAAAATGTCAAACATCTGATCGTATTTTTACGCTACAAACGCTAATTGATAAATATGTAGGCTACGCCAAACAAAGGCCACCTTTTTTGCTTGTTTCGTTGATTTCGCTCCAGATCTCGGGGACCGACACAAACGTTCACACTGTCACACAGAACCATTGAGACCGCTAAAACGTACACTTACCTGAGCCTCAAAATAACTCCAACTTGTAACTTTACTCTGGCTGTGAACGACCTCAAGGAGAAAGCTCAAAGGGCTTTCCAGGCCGTAAAAAGCTCCGTTAGAATCGACATCCCAATCCAAATTTGGCTCAAACGTTTCAAATCTATAACTGAACCAATTGTTTTATACGGCGGTGAAGTGTGGGGTCCTTCTATAAAATTTGATTTCTTAAATTGGGAAAAACATCTGATTGGAATTCTACATTTAGATTTCTGCTAAAGAATGCTCAAAGTCCACAGTAAAACGCCAAAGAACGGATGCGGGGCAGAATTAGGCCAATACCCTCTCCTTCTAAACTTCCAAAAAAGAGCCATCAAATTCTGGAAACACCTAAAAACAAGCGAGCCCAGCACATACCGTCACAAAGCCCTAAAACACCAAGAGCTGAGCGTGACGAGGAATCCCCTGGACATCACCCGCTGGACGCGCACCGTTCAAAAACCAACGCAAACCGAAACGTCTCTCGGCCCTAAATCGAGACTACGGCGTCGTGAAGTACCTGAGCTCAGTGAGCGACGCGAGACTCAGGAAAACCCTGACGACGTACGGATTCTTCGAGCGCAGTCCGGCCATAGAGACGGGCAGGCGCAGACGGACCTGGCTCTCCCGTGAGGACGGACTCTGCTCGCACTGCATCCTGGGAGTGACGCAGACCGAGCCGCCCTTCCTCGCAGAATGCGCAAAATTAAAAAAATATCAGAGTGCAATACTACCCCAAAATTAATAAAACATTCCCCCAATTCAGCACCTGTAGCCCAGCGCAAAAACTTAGCTACATTCTCGGTGAAGAAGCCAAATGTTCAAATATAGCTGCGAGATTTGTAGCCTCCTGCCGTCTCCTGAGGGCCGAGCAAACAAACAGCCAATAAACACGCACTCTCTCGCAGCCGTAACACACTCGGGTACATAATGTACATATGTTCAGTTGTTACGTGGTTGCTGTATTATATCGTTTTTAATTTATTATTATAATGGTTTATTTATTTTATTAATCATATTAGGTTTTTTTTATTATTTTGCTACATCTAGTCATGTGCACCATGTTTTAGTTCCATCATTATTACTATTTTCTCTGAATATATTCAGTTGTTACAAATCACTTTCTGTTGTTTTAATGCTTTGGCAATACAAAATGTAAGTTTTCGTCATGCCAATAAAGCTTATTGAATTGAAAGAAAGACGCACTTTAAAGTAAGTCAAGGCTGTTGGGGACATTTTTTAATTAATTCAACTTTTTTTATTTTAAGGGCTTCTAAAGCTTTCTTTAAATTAAAGAAATATAGTTTGCAGTGACACGTACAAAACTGGGCTTCTCTAACATTTAAGCAGACAGATTGACTCCTGGCTGTTTGTGCACTGGAGGCAGGGACCGAGTAAGAATGGGTGTGTGTGTGTCACACAGACTGGGGGAGGAGGGTAAATGTAGGCTTTATATAAGTCCCGCCCCCTTTTAATCCATCAAACTTGAAATAAAAAGGGACAGGTGGGGTTTCATCTAACTCTCTGCTGCTGGATATCTAGTTGCTTGACCGAATAGCCCTTGAGCGTCAGTTACCGCTGTCGGCCGCGCTCGTTAACGCCAGCTCTCCTCTTAGTAATCTGGGCTCTTGTTATGGCGCTAGGATGGGTTTTAGCGGTTCGGGCGAATCCCGAGGAACTGTTCGTTTGATTGCCTAGAGTAACCTGTAAGAACCTGTTAGGGTGTTACGCGCGCACGCGCAAACGACCTAACTTTTTTCCACCGTCAGTGACCTCACAATCAATGTCGCACTATAATTTGATTATTTATTGCAATAAGCTTTAGCAAGGGGAGTGGGAAACATCTCAATTCACAAATAAATCATAAAAACAATTAATCAGCTGAGTTTAAATTCTATAGTTATCTGCGTTTGGGTGAGGGAGCGAGTAGTCTCTCTGGCCAGAGCGATCCCACTCTTCCTGTAGAGGACCGAGTCTCCGATGAGAACAGCTCCGTCCAAAACTCCCAGAAATGTCCTTCACCTACGCGAGGAGGTCAGAAGTGCAGATTCGCAATCTCTTACACGTGCAAAAACTCCTAGTAACGTCGTTCATTTTGTTATCAAAACTTTCTCGCCTACATTTCCTTACGATTAATTTCTTAAGGATATCGGATGAAATATGCAAAGCTGGGGTACAATGATATTCAATTCATTTCATTGGTTCGTTGAACTTCTCCTACAGAGCAGGGCTATACCTTGCTCTTAATAGTATTATTTTGATCCCAACTCATTATTTCATTATTATACAGAGAAACTATCAAACTGCCTGGCGTTCGCAGCTGACCCACTTCTCCCAACTAGGCTCTCTGTGCTTCAATTGTTACGCATTTAATAATCTCCGTTCTGGTAAATACATCCATTTTCTTATCAAAATATTCTTACCAACATTTCTTTGAGTAATGTTGGTTATATTCACTGCTAGTAATAGTGCAGCCCGCAATGTAAACGTAATTTTTTTGTGATGTAGCCCGTGTGCCAAATACATTTAAGCCGTTTACAAAAGTGGCCGTGTTTTCCATATAAAAATGTATTAAAGTGACCTTTCGCTTTCCTAAAGAACGTTAAAACCCGCGTCCGGGGACACGGGTCCGAGATGAGTCGGGCAGCGTGGCACAGTTTGCAAATTGCATTTGTCTGTCTTCAAAAATCCACAGCGCTGCCAAAATTTACACTTAACGTTTGCTGGTGAATGTATCCGATTCGCGGAAGACGTCGTTACGTACAAAACGTAAACAGAGATTAAGCGGCACAACACTGTGAAATCCGATTATTATGAAAACGGCGACGACGGCGCGAGCTCTTCGCAAGTGCCGATTTAACTTGAACGTAGACTATACTCGGTGGTGGATTGTCACAAAGGACAAATACTTTGGTAAGTGTTTTTCCCACGTGGTTGCGGCGTGCCACCTAGCGTAGCCAAAAACAAACAATCGCTATAAAAAGGTGACCGTTAGCTTCACTGTGAAGTCATTCGGTAGCCTGCTACTGTGTCAAACAGTGAACAATCATTCGGTAACGTGTGGGGACCTCTGCTGATCGCTTTGGACGACGTTATTGGGGCCGGAAGCACGCTGTTTCCGAGCATAATTTACATTTATTTATTTACGGGAATCACCGTTTCTGTAAATGTGCCACTGTTATCCAGCTGGATAATGTTCATCCGCAGTCCTTTGGCAAAATGTTACAAAGGCGGCAACAAAACAATAATTCTCAAGCGAAAAACGATATAAATGACATATATAGGTAGGCGGTTTACAGGTAATAGGGACTGAGAGCTAATTGCCTTAAACAGCCCCGGCCTCTGGCTTATTTTTCCAGTCCGCGTCTCTCCAATTAGGCGGCCGGCATAGGCAGCCGCGTGGGACTTTTCCTCCGGTTAATTAATCGTAGGGGAACTAAACCGTGAAAAGCTACAGACGCTCTCTAAAGCCAGGTGCGAAATGAAAAGGGTTAAAAATAAATGAATAAATAAATTGTACTGCATCAGTTTTGGGTGGTTTGACTTCATTTGAGGCTGAGCTGAACTTGAAGCCATCAAAGAATTCCATCCAATTCAGTTCTCCGCTTTGAATAAAGTGGATAAAAGCGGCTTGTTTTTAAGTCGGAAAAATGGTTTTGTTTGAAAAACGGGCTTCATGAATAACAAAAGAAAGTTACAAAGAAATCACAATAGAGGGACGAAAAAGACACACAAAAAAGCTAAATATTAGCCTTAAAGAAGAAATGATTATTTGGAATCAGATACTGCAACCTTGTTAGTATCGCAGGCTTATTTCCATATTAACGACCCCTTCAGAACCTTCAAAGTAATGAATAATTGACAACAAATGAAATGTTTTGATTGTCGCCGGTGCCCCGCGTGTTTAATGTTTCATATGTTGTTTCTGAGCTAATTATGGAGATGGCACATTTGTCAGAAATATGTCCCCCTTGCAACCCCTGCCCGTGTGTTTCCAGACAGGAGGGGGGGGGGGGGGGGGTGGGGGTGCAGACAACTACAGGCCCTGTTGTAATTAGCTAGCAGCAAACGCTCAATGACCTGGGTGGGAGTCTAATGGTTGCCGGTGCTCACGGGCATCGTTTGGCCTCGGAAACGCCAGACATCAGGACCTCTGAGAGGAAATACGGTTATTGAAGACGCCCGGCTGGGGCGGCCCTCAAAATAACCTGTACGGCTGTAATTCTGCGTTCCTCTTTACTCGGTGGAAGAGGTTCGACTCTTCCGCATTCAAACGACTTTCCTACTTTCAATTTTTGTAACTTCATTTTAGGAAACAGCCCAAACTGACAATCCCAAATACAATTAATACAATTAAATACAATTTAAAAATACAGCCCTAGATTCTAGGAAATAGTAAACTGCACATTATTAATGGCAAAATTAGCAACTTGACGTGAGATAGCAAGCGGCAATAACAAATGACCGTGTACAATTTACGTGATAGGCAGCAGTCAAAATTCAACGCACAACAGAGGCAAGAAAGTGCAGTTAACCTTAAAAGGTTAAGTTCATTAAGGTCCGGCTCACGTTTGAGATCGCATTCGTGCAGACTGGCCCAACTTAAAAACCGTTTTCCTGTACGCCCCTCGCAATATGTCATCAGTTTGTCATCTCCGAATTCATGTGATCCAAAATGGGATAAAAGACACTCTTCCCAAACTTATCTTTGCACCTGCGTTGTCCTGTGACTGACTCCGCGACGTACTCGCCGAGCCCGGAGCTCTCGCTTCGTGACCTGTTCTCAACAGCCTCGACTGCAATGTTACGCCGTCTCGCCGTAGCTCATCAAAACGTGACTCGCGTCTCTCTTCCTCCAAGCTGTCCCGCAGTGCCCGGTTTTACGGCCACGGCCCCTGGCGCTTGAAACGTGTCAGAGGGCAACTTGGTGTCCGCGAGAATCTTCCTAAATACTCTATTTGTGTAAGTAGGCCCCGTGCCTCCACAGATCTCTCCCCAGTTTTCCACATCTATCTCGTGAAATACAAGTAATACAGCTTCTAGTCTCTAGAAATAATAATGTCTTTCGTAAAGCTGCGACATTATCTTGACGTAGATGTTACATTTACACTATAAAAAGGTTACGCCTCTCTACGATAGGCCTATCTTAAAACAAACAAGCACATAGCGTTACCAAAGTCGGTAATTGGCAGGCCCGTGCTCTGTTCGATGTAACGTTACATGTAACCGACTGTATCGTACTTAAAATTTTCACTCGGAACAAAACTCGCAACCTGTCGTGAACGTGTCACAGGCGTGGCCCCGTAGTCTGCCGCAAAAATGAGGGGACGCCGACAACAGGCCGTGTTGGGCAGTAGCGTTGCTACATGTGGTGACGCCACTAGCTTAACTACATTTTTCAGTAGCATGGTGGTAGCGTTTTCTGAATCCAATAGCTTTTCAGTAGCGAAGCTCTTTTGTTGATCAAGTAGTGCCAGGGGGGTAGCTTCAGTGTAGTGAAGCTTTACTTAATGTAGAGTAACTGACAGCTTAGCTCACTACATTTACCAAGTAGCTTGCCCAACACTGACAACAGGTATAGGCCAATCAAAAGAAGATTTATTTATTAAAGCAAAACTATAGCCTTTAAATAAAGACAAAAGAATGGGGTTGAATCTGTACGTGTGAACGTGACTGAGTGCAAACTAAGTCAAACTGCAAAGGAACAAACCAACTAAAGTCGTACCTGGAGCAAATGAGGGCGAGACAAGAGGTTAGTGCCAGCATCTTAAATAGTCTGAGCCTAGGTAGCTCCATTTACTAACGACGCCCGTTTGACTTCAGAATTACGACGCTCGTCGGGCCGAAACGACCCGTTTGCAGGTAATCGGGAGAGTTTGGTGAATCCGACTCGGAAAACTCACGGGGGGATAAAAGAGTTCGAGAGGTTGAGGAGGGGAATACGAAAAGGTTGTCGCACGGAGGCCCGTTGCGTTAGGCCCCAAAGTTGAAAATCCCTACCCAAATGCACTTCACCTCCGCATACAAACAAATGTCCCGTTCGCAGTCATTTGTTGTTGTTGTAACTTTTCAGAAGCGGTCGGTCGCTGATGAACTTTTTGGCCGGCGCCTTGTCTCTCCGATGCACCTTGACGAGACGACAGACAAACGGGAGCTGACAGAAGGTCCTCTGTGTCAGACGGAGAGACAGCTGGGGCGTGTGCGCGCGCGCTATATTTGGGTTGCAGCTTGCGCAAGTGTGTGTTCGTGTACGGTGTGTGTGAATGTTCACGTGTTTATCCGTGCGTGTGTGTGTGTGTGTGTGTGTGTGTATACGCTTTCCTGTGTGCGCGAGGTTGTCGCGGCCCAGTCGGGTCAGAGTATCCTGAAGACACTGTCAGGCAGGATTGATTTTCTCTTTCGCGAGCCGTGGAAGCATTCCTGTAACGCAGCTGACCCCCCGAGTTGCGTTACCTTGTCGTTTCGCGACACGGATCAAAGGGAAGACGAGCTGGAAATAGCCGCACGGCGACCTTGACCCCTGAGAGGAGGCGGCGGCGGCGGCAGCGGAGGAGACGGGAGTGACGGGAGCTCTTAAAAGCCCTCGCGCTGAACAGAGGTTCATGCAGAGGCTGAGTCGGATTTTTAGCAACGCGTTGTATCCCAGTTGCAAATGGACAAACAAACCAAAAATGAACCGTAGCTGCATCCAACGTCGATGCAACGAGCAGAAGAATACTCAAATGCGATCGACAGCGAAAGTTTGCACCAAACTCTCCCAATACGTGGAACTAATATTAACGATATCGCTCGCTTTCAGATATTCCAGAGGGTTTTCAGACGGTTTTATAAGCCCTTCCTTAACTTACAGATGTTTTTCTTCAGAAATCTCACAGAAAGATGAAACAACACAGAAATGAAAACTGAAACAATCTGAGAGGCCTGAACATACAGGGGATTAAAAGGGTGACATTTAGATAGTATGAATACTAACACGCAATATTTGCTCCGGGGATCTAAAACATTTGTGTCGGCGGGTTTCAAACACCCCTGAGACTGACTCTGACGCACGTGCAAGAGTACACAAAACGAGGTTTGGAGAGAAAAAAATGCTACCAACAGGCTGAAAGAAAACACGGACAAACAGATACGTAGGATGTCTTGTTCTGATGCCGCGAGGCTTTGAAATAAACACCGTTTACTCCAAAACTCCTGCTGTAACTCAGTCAACCTGTGACACTTCTACCCAGCAGCCAGCAGAGGGCAGAACAGCACCAGGAAACACTTGACTCTGTCTCAACCGGCAGCCTCCTCCACCAAAGGAGTTCATTAAAATCCTGAGCCGCAAACACACTCGCCGTGACCTTTAACCCCAAGCGGGAACTGTGTCAGTTCAAATGTGGGTGGTGAAACTCCTCCCATCTGGCACGTCGGGCTGAAGAAATCAAACACCTTTTTGATTTTTTTTTTTTTTTTTTACGTGTTTTTAAACTATTCGACCCCGGCTCCGAGCTGCAGACCCTGGCTTCCTCAGGAAACCGTGCAAAAGGAGCCTTCGGTGTGGGGCCACGAAGCAGTTTTGACCAGATTGCGGTGTTTCCTACAGGCAAAAAGACATACGGAGTGAAGAAAATCTGACTCGTGAGTCCAGATCTCACACGTTTTCTGCTGCAAATGAAAGACTCTGGCCGCGGAGGTCTGTGCTGTCATTTTTAACTGTGGTGTCGCCGTTTAAAAAAAAATGATGCGACGCGTTGCTCTGCGTTAAAATGTAATCGGTCCGCTGGCAGATTGTTTCGTTCGACAGGATTCAATAAGGTGTTTCACGGGCTTTTTAAAATGTATTTATTTTATTTTTGTATTTATTCGTGTAAAGTATTTACATAAATTCTTCCAGAGGGAGAAAATTAAAGGCCATTGATTTTCTTATCTTAAATATTAAAAATTAGCTCCAGTCAAGGCTGCGCTTTAAGTGCAACGTCCTTTGGCAGGCATTTCGTTTCGCAAAGATACATAACGGGCCCATGTGGCATCGAGTTCGTAGACACCCTTGCTAGGCCCCTTCAGTTCCAGTTGAGGGACATCTTAATGCAGACAACGTTAGGCTATTTTAGACAATAGTGTTCTTCCAGATTTGTAGCAACAGTTTGTGTTAGTCGCTTCACTGTTTCAACACGTCAGCGCCCCCGTGCACAAAGCCGGCTCCTCCAGAACTAAGGACTTTGGGTGTCCGCATACTTTTGGCCATATAGTGTGTGTATATACATATACACACACACACAGTCTCGTTTTTACAATCAAACTCCTGAATTCTCTCTCTCCAGATCAGGTGAACGACCTCATTTCACCCTCATCCACAGTGAGCTGGGAGTCAGTCGCCTGTGTCATCTGGTCCCCCATCCTCCTCCCTCCCTCCCGCCACACACACACACACACACACACACACACACACGCTCAGAGTGAGTGAGAGAGTGCCGAGGCCCAGCTGGGCGAGCTCGCTGCTCCCTCTCCCTCTCTGAGCTATTTGGTTGGTTATGGATCCCTGAGGGACGCCACTGCCTCCTGTGAGCAGAGGATCTGTGCCAGGCCCTCGGTGTGTGTGTGTGTGTGTGTGTGTGTGTGTGTGTGTGTGTGTGTGTGTGTGTGTGTGAGGGAGGGAGGGAGGGAGATACCCTGGCTGGCACTTCTTCAAATATGCGCCAAAAGAGTCAGGGATGTGTGTGTTCTCACGCAAACACGCTAGTGGAAAAGTTGACATTTTCTTCAAAGAACGAATCCTGAAATTATTTGTCTTGTAATTTGAACATTTCAAAACCAAAATGAAAAGGAACAAAAAAAAAAAGAGACACAAAGATACCCCGTCTCCAACCCTTTCCCCGAAGCGGATACGGTAATACGTCAGTGCTATTCAGAAAACATAATTCAGCTATTCGACGACGGCGTCCCGGTTTTCCAGACTGGTTTTGTGAAGCTGCGATTGAGCTCTCGAGTTCTAGTCGATCCTCAAGAAGTTCGTGTTTTAAAGTTGGACTGCTAATGTGTCAGTGTTAAACCTGTACATATTTTACCCTTTAACTTCACTTTCGAAGCGGAAATGGGAAACGACAAATATTCCCACGGAATTTACTGTTTACTGTCAAACTTTCTACTGAAAGTAACTTTTAGGCTAGCATCCTCGCGTCGATAACGTGTGGGCAGATGACATAACCAGTGATGAATGTGTGAGCCGCTGCCTCATGATTATGAGCCTGCTGGACGTCCGATGGGCTGGAACGCTTACCGGGCAAGAGTGGGGGGGAAATAACATCCAGCCAGACATGAAAGCTAAACCTCGTGTATAAATTCATTAAAAATAACTACCCGTAAGTTCCTTTTTTAAAATCAGTGAGACGCTTTACTCAACCACGCACATTTGCTCAGTTACTGTACTTAAGCAAAGTACCTCAAAGTTGTACTGTGTACTTGTTTCATTTTAATGCCACTTCACACTTCTACTCCGCTACAATTGAGCGGGAAACATTGTGATTCATGCTACTTTCATTTAACACTTGTACTTTTAAAATACGTTTTAATTTCATGTTCGTGCAGGTGACATGCACACTATGTATATATATATATTTGTTGCGGATTAAACAACCGAAACGTATACAAATAGAATCGCTGACAGTAAGCCGATAATGTAGCTTGTAATAATAAACTTTGAGAGAGTAGATTTTCTGCATAATAAGCACTTTTACTTTTGCTACTTTAAAAGTACATGTTACTCGTAATGCTTATGTACTCTTGGGTAACGTTTTAAATGTAGCGCTTTTACTTGCAACGCCTTCAAACATTGCGGTATTCATACTTTTTACCAGAGTACTCCTTCCGCCGGACATGTAATCGGCTCTCGTCGATGAGCCTCCGCGGTGGGACAGAGTTTACGACCCTCCGTTGTCAAATCGTACCAGGAAATCATAGTGTAGTTACCTTTTTATTTATTTATCTATCCATCTATTATTCATTGTTACTCGCCGATTTGGATCGATTGCCTTCGCTCGACAGTCTGCTGCCGTTTTTCTCTCACAGACGAAATGTGTTCCTGGGGGTCCATGTGGTTGTAGAGTTTCGGTACAGTAAATGTTTTTCTCGTGTTTCTTTGTTTCATCTTAATGTTCGTCCCATTGAACTTACTTTACGTCGTTAAATGTGTGAGGTAAAGCGGCCTCGCCTCAAACTGCAGCGACGTGCGGTCGGGTTTTGTTTTACGAGACCTTCGAAAACGGGACAGTCTCGTTGGGAAAAGAGGCAAAATGACCTGCCGAGCGAAACTACATTAACTGTCGCCAAAGACCTTTCCTTGGAAGGATTCAGATTTGGGATTTTTTGACCATCAGGTCGCGCGTTGCTGCTCTCAAGAGAAAATCCTACAAGCAGTTTCTGTCTTACTTTTGGTGCACAGCGCTTTAGTTCATGAAATGCCCTCAGTTTACATTCCAAAACAGATGCCGTATATTTTTGGCATCTCCACTTCTTCTCCTCCCTTTCACGCATTTTTCCGCTTTCGCGGGGAACGAACCTGACAGAGACGGATGCAAATGCTGTTGTTCGTCCCCGTTTTAATTGTGTGTCGATCCTCTAGCTTTGGCGTTTTGCATATGTAATAAAACTGCTTTTCTTTTCACCCTCTGAGCTCTAAATTTCCAGCTCTTAGTTTCACTTTCTGCCTCGCCTTTTCTGGCTCCAACAACTTTGTTCCATTTCTCATTCTCTGGCATAATTACAGCTTTATAGCATTCTACACCGCTCGGGCATGCTGTAGATATTTCTCCCCCCCACTCTTTTTTGTGTGTCTTTTTTGGTTGGGCTCTCATTAATAATTCACAGAGAGAGAATGGGAAATTTTAGTGCAATTTGCAGCTGCTGAATCCCAGTTATTGTTTTGCAGGGTGTTGCGGAGAGAGAGAAAACCTCGGACGAAGGCTTTGTAGTCCTGAATGTAATTTGGCTGCATCTCTCTGACAGGCCACGCATCATTAGGGGGGTGAACGAGATGGGGGGGGGGGCGGGTAACGGCTCCGTCCAGCCAGTCAAACGCACTGTCCTCATCTGTCGCTCCAAACCCCCGACGCTCTGTGTTTCCTTAATGCTTTTAGATGCTGTTTGTTCATATTTATGCCTCGCAACAATCTATGTTTTATTCCGTTTGTTTGCGTTCGACCGGGCGGCCGCTGAATTATTCAGAGCGGGCCGAGCGGCTTCGCGAAGATGACAAAGACGACAGGAAACTTTTTGGCCGCTTCTCTTTCAGAATGCAAGACCAGACGCTTGTTGAAAGAGAAACGATGGCTGTGACTGCCGAGTTTCTTTTGAGGCCTGGAGGTTAAGAAGGCCTCATATAGCCGCGACGGGTGGATTCCCGTTAGGACTATCTAATTAAGGTAAAAATCCAAAAATGTTTGTCGCAAAGTTTTTCAATCAAAACCTGCGAGGCTATTCTCAGACAAGGCAGCGGGAAGATATTGTAGATGTCAAAGTTCAGACAATTTACCTGGACCTAAAATGTAATGAGTCGAAACGGGCGAGGCCATAGAACAGCCTGAACACAATCTGTAGCGGGAGCACCTCAGATTTTTAAAGATTTCAATTCAATTATTGAGCCTTTTTCAAGAATTGGGTCGGGAACGACAGTCGATTAAATTGCCAAACGTTTGATGGTTCCAGGCTCTCAAATGTGCCACTTTTCATTGTCTTGCATCGTAATAAGACGACTGGATTTTGGACTGACGGGTTGGAAAAAGTCAGACATTGGATGACATCACCTTGGGCTGTAGGAACCTGCGATGGCTCATTTTTCACTGTTTGTACCGTTCAGCTGCTGTAGTTACTGTGCTGAACAGATTTTGTCTTGAAATGTATGAAAGCAAACAGCAATTAGCAATGTTGCACTTTTAAAATGGCTTTAGCAGAAAGTACACTGCAGGTGCACCGCATCACCGACGCCGCTGAAGTCACGTACGTGCCGAAAAGGGCAGGCAAAAGTTGTTCCCGCTTCTCTTGTTTGTATTAATTCATTATAATCAGCAGCAGCTAATGCAAAAGGCTTAATACAAAGGGTAGAGACAGTTCCTTCTTTTGTTTTGCTAAAATTATCCAGCCTAAACCTGAAATCTTAAATTTTACAGACACAGAGACAAATCACAGTTGGGATGCGGAAAAAGTATGTTTTTAACACACATTCAATTTCATTAACGCCTAAAATCTGATTCCCCCCCCGTGAAGATGTTTTAGGCTACTGTACAACACAGAAGCTATTCAAAGTTTTTAGATGAAGAGCACACTGCGGTTAACTTTAAATTCAAGCCCTTAAATTAAACCTCTTCCTTTTATAACCCACCTCGACTCGAGCCCTGTCTGCGTGCTGATTTCTTTCTTGATGTCCTCTTAACTTCTGACACCTGTGAAGAGAACAAAACCTATCAGACAGTTTTACACACTTTTTGCTTCCGGTTTCTTTCTTGAAGCAACGAAAACTTTCTGATCCCGGCACAGGATTCTTTAAATTTAAAGACAATTTAGCTTTTTTTCCCCCTTTCATTCAAGACATTTCTGCCATACCTTCACAGTGTGTCCAGTCAGTCAGAGTTAGTTAAGAAAGTTATACTCTCGAATAGCCTCAGATAGTTTATTGTGTATCGTTTGCATGTACGTGCACGACTGTGTTAAGTGTGTGTGTGTGTGTGTGTCAACAGACCACCAAGAGAAGAGTCCAGGGGCATCAGAGCTCAGAGGTAAAAGAAACAAAAAAAAAAGATAAGAAATCTAAACCTCTCTATCGTTTTTTTCTCCCGCATTTTGCCCGGCCTGACCTATTTTGCGCGGAGTATCTCGTAACCGGAGAGTTTAGGGCTGTTTAATGCTAGGTGACACAGCAGTGTCCTGCAGTCTTTTCTTTCTTAATCCCTGGCATCTTCGGCAAAAGATCTCTCAGAAGAAAACGCGCTCGTTTCTGGCATCCGGCCGCCGGAGGGAAGGGGAGATTGTCAGGGCGCATTTCTTCTCTGCTCGCCAGCCATTCCTCAGGAGGGTTGGGTGTGTGTTATGTGTGTGTGTGTTTGTGGATGAAACCCCCCCCCCCCCCCCCCCCCCCCCTCTCTCTGCGCTGGAGGGTACGTCGGCGGAC